>CM060437.1:79689328-80370399 GCA_030545235.1 Helianthus tuberosus
ATTGGTGTTTGCCCCCGCCGCAACGCGGGGGTGCTTAATCCTACTTTAATTCAAATATAATGATATTTTAACTGTATTTATTTAATTAAAACAAATAGAGCATCTATAGAGAATTTAATTAATTCATATATTTAATTAAATAAGTAAAGTATGATACAACATCTCAAGTAAAATAAAAGATATAACGGATTATTCAAATTAATAAGTAAAGTATGATACATCATCTCAAATAAAACAAAAGATATAACAGATTATTCAAATTACTTATATGCTTTTTGTAATGATAAATATCTATTATGTTTAATATTTACCATAATATTTAAATATAATATTTACCATAATCATAATTTTTTCTATTATTTTAACTTGACACTTCATAAATTTTGCTAAAAAATCTTTTGTTTCTTACTAGATAGTAATAAGTTTTTAAAATATGTAGATAATTGTGATTTTAAGTTAAAGAATGTGTTTGATTTATTCTAAGAATGTGTTTGATTTATTTTAAGCTAACTGCTTACATTCGGGTTATAAACCAACTACCGTCACCGGAATAAGTAGATCTGTCCAAAACGGGGTATGCAAGTGAGATGGTTCATGCCGGAGATGGTGTAACAATCCGTATTTCGGTTGTTCCTACTTTTTATCGTATTCCTTCGTAAACGCTTGTGCTCTTGGGATTTGATTAACGCTATGGGTTAAACTATATTTTCAACGCACTTTAAACACATAATACAACGCTTATTCAATTGCAGTATTCGTATTTAAACGCTTATTATAACGCTTACCACTTAAACGCATTTTATCGCAGCTTACATCGCTTATTTATAACAATTGTTACTTAAACGCTATCGCAACGCTGTCACACCCCCAAAATGCCACAAGCGGAAACCCCGCTAGGCGTGTGACGTACCAGGATCCAGCCATCAATCACATTGAACTAATAACAACATATTATATAAAAAGTTCCCATTTATTACGTCAAGGTATTCTCAAAACATAACTTAAAGTTTAACAGGTTCAGCGAAAGCATAAAATAAATTGTTGTTCAATGTTCAAAAGTATATACATGGAAAGCCAATAGTCTTGTCATGTGTATGCAAGTTTCTCGACCCATGACCACTCCAGCAGTTCTAGACAACAAGTTCCATATCCAAGAATCTAACGACCTGCGAGCTTGCAACAAGTGTATCAGCACAAAGCTGGCGAGTCACAATTTTTACCAAACGTTTAGTTACCAAATGTTTAGTTCAGTTTAATAACAATGTTGATAATAACTCGAGTACCGCAAGATGGCGTCAGTTTGTTTGCCCGTCCCCAATGCCCCTATCAAAACATTGGTCGTCATTTAAGGTCATTAGTTCACGCCCGTCCTCTCAACTAATACCCCGTTACCTCTCAGGTAACTAATTCGGTGTAAGATGGGACTTAAAGTGATAGGAATGAGTGTATTATCCAACATCACAGTTTAATCCAGAAAAGACGTATTCCTCTCAGGAATACCCGTTTGATTGTCCCACCCACCAGGACGCATGCTCAAGAGAAGTGAACTCACCTTAGGTTTGCTCGGTAAGACTAGTTACTTGTTTACGTTTACAGTGGGTCAACCAAATCCTAATATGGTCACCAATAATAATTAGTTTCATACGCAAGTAAATCACATTCTCTTCACATACATCAAACAAGTGCCATACAAGTATTTACACACATCGTTTCACATGACATAACAGTAAATCACGCCTTCATAGCATTCATCGCGTAATGTGTAGCCCATCTGAGTCTAGGCCCAAAGGAAGTGTGCGATTCACACTCCTATGTGCGACCAGCCGATAGTGTGCGACCCAGGTGTGCACTAGTCTTAAGAGACTAGGCGGCCCAATCCAATCGACGGCCCACGAGGGAGATTGTGCAATTCACGAAGTGTTTTGGCCCACTAAGGAGCAGCCCACAACAAGTGTGCGACTCTCCTTAGAGTGTGCGACCGGTGCCTCTTGTGACCCTATTTAGTGTGTGTGGCCCAAATGTGTCCATGTATGTCTAACAATTTGTGTGCAGGCCAGCAAATAAATGAACCCCAATCCAAGTGTGCGACCAGTGCCCGAGTGTGCGACTCGGTGATTGTGTGCGATCAAAGTTAAGGTGTGCGATCAAAGTTAAGGTGTGCGACTAATGCCCTAATTCAGTTACACACCCCCACATTTTCGGCCCATCAGTTTCCTATTCTTGTTGCACAAGAACAAAACAGTTATTCACAAATCCACATCAACTCAAATCATCATCTCATGATTAATACCATCATCATTATTTACGACAGATCAATCAGAATAAGTGTAACTCAAAATCCTTTACATCATACTAACACATCTGTGAACATGCTATAGCACAAAGTTATCGATCATCAATATCACACAAACCCTAGTTATCGCTAACCTTAATTTTAACACCAAGAATATCTAATCATAATCCGTTTCTACTGCCACAAGTGTATTCATGTTTCCTTATCATACATTCACGCGACTTATCATTGTTTATATCATCTATCAAGTTTTCTAGCAACAACCCTAGATCAACATGTCACACCCCAACCGATGGCGGAAACATCCGGGCATGGCACTGAGCGAAACAGATTGTCCAGAAGTTTCCATGACAGCTATATTTACCAAATATTTTAAAGTTACACGTCCCATACCACGTCATTAATGATAATATAATTATTACAGAAAGATCTAGTCAAATTGTTCTGTTCTGACAACTCAGATTCTTATTACAGACAATTGTTTATTTATTGGTTTCTAGGACTCCGTCCCTAGCCTCAATTTCATCACCAGCACACAAAGCATGTAAACATCCTAAGCACCTGTTACATACGTTAAAGTAAAAGTCAATACACATAGTGTAAAGGTGAGCATACAAGTTTGATAATAGCATATAGAGTTCGAAAGCGTTACGCATAACCAGCACGTACACAGTGTAAAATGAGTCATGTTAGTTAGCGACATGAACCTATCGATACCAATGACTGCGGGTTGACTGCCCAAGGCAGTTCGCGATACATTCTCACCAATGTGAGCCATGTAGGTAATTCTCCTTAACAACCCCCGAGTGAACGGGTGCTGAGTCCAAATTAATAGTACTACCGTTGCTAAGGCAGGTAGACAGCATTCCATGTGTAAACATAACAAACAAGCATTCATTAAGTCACGTATACATGCGATAACAGTTAGCGTTGAAAGTATTGCGTAGTGTGTTCGATGTGATTTTGTATAAGTAACGTATGTAACACCCAAAAGTGCGTAAAGCAAAAAGGGATCGAGTATACTCACAGCGGTTGATGGATTGAAGGGAGCGCTAGAGAGTAGGGTTAGCCTGAACAGATTGATAGCATAACGATAAGCGACGCGCAAAACGATACAAAGTACAAGTGGTTCGGACAGTAGTTCGATCGGATGGTAGTCCGATCGGACAGCCAGTCGTGCGAGTGGTCGTCCGTTCGGAAGGTCGTCCGGTCGGATGACTGTTCGAGTGGATTGTTTCTTTCTTTCTTTGAGAAGGTTGTGTTTGTGTATGATGGCTTGACTTTTGAAGTTTTCGTTGTAGTATTTTGAAAACATTGAAGTATCTCTACCTTTCAGGTCGGGTGATCGGACGGTCGTTCGATCGGACGGCAACCCGATTGGTTGGGCACTTCAGTGAGAACAAGTTCACAGTAGGTTGTCACTCGATCGGACGGTTGTTCGATCGGGTGGCATCCTTTGTGCATTGAACATGTTGAAAATTGTTTAAGTGCTGAAGTCTCGAAACATCACATAGTTGGATGGTCGGTCGATCGAGTGGTAACTCGATCGGACTGCAATCCGTTCGGTGTTCCAAAACTCTTGAAGCTTGATTTGAAAACTAAGGTGGGGCCAAGGTGCAAGCCGTACGGGTAGCTGGTCGTCCGGGTGGCTGTCCGTTCGGACGGCACTCCGTCCTGGTTGACCTGTTTGTCTTACACTTGTTTATTTTGATAGTTTGTCGTTTTATCGAGATGTGTTGATATCGTGCTAACCAACAGAACTCCATCCTAAGTTCTAGTGACCCGATCGAATAGGAACCACCCAAGTTCGGTCAGTCCACCGGTTCAGGACGATTGTTCTTGGTTAGTCCAGAATCGATAATTTCGTGAATAGAATACGGATCTTGAACCAACACAACCACACTAATGAGTAGTAAGTCGGCACAAGCTCCGATTCTATCGGTTTTGAGTGCATTGAGTGTAAAAGAGTTGAAAGAAAGTTGAAAAACCATATTTCACTCCTTTTCATTGTGAATATGTTTAGATCTATGGAAGATCTTTGTTAGTTTATGTTGAAATCGGTTAGATCTAAGTTGTTCTTGGTGGATTGAGGACAAAACATGAAGTTCTTCAAGAACACATGATGACGTCATCCTAGAACACCTTGAATCTTGATGATTTCACGGTTAAAAGTTAAGATTCAAAAGATAGAAAGGTGTAGGAGTGCGTGTAGATTAAGGAAGTACAAGATTTAGGGCGAGATCTTACCGGAATTGCGAGAAATCGGGAGAAAAGTGAGGAAAACGAGCTGGTCGGACGTCAGTTGCCAAAAGTAGAAAGAATGAAAGTGACAAGGGGTATTTATAGGGTTACCCAAAGTGGAAAGGGGCTAACCGAGAGGTGTAAAGTGCTCTTGATAACTATGTGACCTTTCTTTCCCGTACAATCCTTGCTGTCAACTCGATCTCTGTCTGTCACTTCGCTAGTGGTAGAGAAAACCAGTACGATACCTGTGGACACCACATACAACTTAACCATTAGCCATTACTACATCGCACAACATCAAACTATGTAATAGAAGTTCACAAAGTATTCCATGAAGTAAACGTGGAATTGTCCAAGCGCTTTCTTAAGTACTCTTTATCCAAGTCCGGTTCATTCTTTCATGAATCTGACAATCTCATACCTGCACTACATTCCAACTCAAAGCACATCATTAGTAATCGTAAATACTCAAACGCCTTGATAACTTTCTTACATATGTCTCTAGCATTGTACATTCGTTCACACATACATTCACACCTATGCACTTATTATAATAAATGAATATATATACATATATACATACGTACCTTCATACATGCCAACGTCCCTCCCTACGCACAAACAATTATTCATGAATATATACACAAGCTCCTGTTTACCATTTCTTACACATAGGTTTATGCCAGAATGACATATTCACAACTTTACATAGTATAAACGATATACAAATCAACCTACGTGCCTTCTTGATTCCTATACATATATGCTTATAAAATTTCCTACACTAACACGAAACAATCCGTTCATTCACTAACCGACGACCTTTAACATCATTTATATTCGAAACCATTCTTAACATAATGTATGAGGCCTTGGAAAACCATTTTTAGTCAAGTCCCATGCTCAAAACATCAAAAAGTCAGCAAAAAGCCAGCACCACGGTCCCTCGCGGGCCGCGTAAGCCATGCCTGACTATTTCGTGGGGCGCGACAGCTCCACCGTAAGCTACGGTGGCTACCGTAGCTTACGGTGGCCATAAAATCTTTACGGTGACAATCTACTGCCTTACGGTGACCATAAGGTCTTCAGTACCTACCGTAGCTTACGGTGGCTACCGTAAGCTACGGTAGTCCCCAGTTCAGTTTTTATTTTAATTACTAAAACTATTATATCTTAACCAATTCACGTCCGAAACACTTGAAACGTGATTCTAATTATCCGTAATACATTTCCCTTACATAATTGGCTAAAATCCTTACCCCGGGTCCTTAGTCTTTACGAAATACATATCGCTACATTACCTATGCACATTTATTCGACCCGTTTAATTCCACCAATTTGCTTTCTATTTAATCAACAACATTTATCCTACTAAAATAATACTTAACTTAGTACTCCTGATTATTACAAAATCTTTCGTGATACGCCGTATTCATAAACATTAAAAATTCATTTTAATTACTAAGAAGCGAATCAAAATTCACTTACCTTGAGCGTCCGTTTTCGCATCGGCTTCCTTGTCCCCTCTTGACCCGTTAGTCTTTCTTGCTTGAGTCCATTTCCACATGATCCCTAATGCTTTCGTGTCACCGCAATCACATCCTTGTTAGTGTACATGATTTTACATATAAATGATCATATCGAATGCATAACTCACATTTGACTTTCATAGTCAAGCCTAACAAACATAAGGCATACATCCAAAATCACATCTTTTCAAACTCATACAATCCATCATGTTAACGCATAAAACGCATATTAATTTAACACATACCATATGACACTATATACTTTTCATACTTATGATGCAAATGTACTTACAACCACATGATCACATAATCATACACGCATACACATTTACTTACATATACTTTCGTTTCATTACATTCACGTTCTTGTTAGCATATGAAATTATACATAAGAACAACCATATTAATTCACATTTCATATTCAGCTCCCGTTAATCATTTCAACATGCATATGGTACACTCATGGCGAGATACTCATTTAATCACATGATCACTTGTTTACATGTACACACCATACTAGAAACCTCCAAAATTCTACACTTGCACCATGATCTATACTTAGCAATGAGCTATATCTAAACTCAATTCTCATGTTAATTTACTATCAAACGCCTCTTTATCATATTCCATATCTAATTACCACTTTCTTGCATACAATTTCACATAAAATTGTCACTTAGGCATTTTGTCGAGCACTTGATGTGCGTACTACAAACAAGGCACAATGTACAAGTATTCAATGTACAATTTCAATATTAATCTTCATAACTTATTAAATCAACTAAATTCACATAACTCATTCATTCTACAACATACTAATCTATTTGTATTTTTGCACATAAACATTCACCCATCTAAAACTCTTGATTTATTCACTACAAGTTCACCATACAACTAAATCAAATGGGTTTCTACCCAAACTTCCAACCTAATCAGTATCATGTATAAAACACCTCCTATTTGATGATTCTAAACCATAGACAAGTTCAATTTCATACTTTTTCATAGATTAATCAAAACCCTTTTTATTAACTATCGACAAATCGCATAATTCAACTTACCCCATGTTGGAAAACCCTTAGATGAACGAGGAATTGATCACATGCAATCGATTAGCCCTTGATTTCCTTCTCAATTGGCTGGTTTTAGGATGTTAGGGTTTTGGCTCTTCCTTGGCCCCCTGTTCTCGATCGCACGCCCCAAACAAACAAACACTGACTTATTTTTTTCTCAAGTGTTTTATTTAAAACACTTTTCCCTTTTAACCCCTCCATCTTTCAAAACATGTCCTTTATTTCCTTTCACATACTAACTTGGTTAATCTCATGGGCACATAAGTTTTGGAATTTCCATAACTTGTAAAACTTAGGGAATGGTAAAGTAATTCTATATTTACCATGTCTTATTAATAAAATTTTAATATTATATTGCGGCATACGAAATTCGGGGTGTTACAAGCTTGGATGAGAAGAGTGGTGCTACACGATGAGAAGAGCCTGCCGTCGCTCCAGAGAGAAAGAAGAGAGCTAGGGTTTGTAATTTTTGTGTGTGCAAGAATTATGAGTAACCACCCCTATGAGAACCACATAACCAAAAGAGTATATGGTGGATCGGACCTGATTTGGGCTCGTGTAGACTGGGCCAAAACCACCCAAAAGGGAAGGGGTGTGCGGCCACATAAGGGAACAACCGTATCATTTACTCATAAAAATTATAATCTAATAAATTGTTTTGATCATCAACCAAGCCCATAATACAATGACACAACACAACCGCTGGAAAAACTTTGATCAACATAACGATTCACATAACATACACATAAGTTATACTGTATTAAGCATAAAGGAACTGCAAAACACGAGTTGTCACATCATCCCCAACTTGAAAGAAATTTCGTCCCGAAATTTGATAAGCATCCCTAGAGGAATGAAAGGGATGAAATGGCGAGAAGTGATAAGTAGATCAAGATGACTGTGTGTTTTCCCCGAGTGCCACATCATCCCCAACTTGAAAGGGAATTTTGTCCCGAAATTCACCAGTTGCCTCAGGATTTGATTCCGCCGTTTTGAACAGTTGAGGATACTTAAGCTTCATCTGATCTTCGCGTTCCCACGTGAACTCCGGTCCACGTCTTGAGTTCCAACGAACTCTCATGATTGGGATTCGACTTTGCTTACGAACCTTAACTTCCCGATCCATGATTTCAATAGGTTCTTCAACGAACTGCAACTTATCGTCGATCTTCAGTTCTTGAAAGGGTACCACAAGTGTTTCATCAGACAAACACTTCTTTAGGTTTGAGACGTGGAAAACATCATGGACGTTACTCAACTCGTCAGGTAACTCGAGCTTGTAGGCCACTTTACCGATTCGTTCCAGAATTTTGAATGGCCCAACGTAACGTGGATTAAGCTTTCCGCGCTTCCCAAAGCACACCACACCTTTCCAGGGTGAGACTTTCAACATAACGCGATCGCCTACAGCGCACTCCAAGGGTTTCCTACGCTTATCCGCGTAGCTTTT
Organism: Helianthus tuberosus; assembly: GCA_030545235.1. NCBI lineage: Eukaryota > Viridiplantae > Streptophyta > Magnoliopsida > Asterales > Asteraceae > Helianthus > Helianthus tuberosus. The sequence goes on from CM060437.1 coordinate 79,697,918, forward strand.
CTGACGGTCGCGTGCTGCCGCCATACGATTTCTAATTTGGACAATCTTCTCTGAAGTTTCAAGTACAAGTTCCGGACCTGTGATCTGGCTGTCACCCACCTCAGCCCAACAAAGAGGAGATCGGCATTTCCGTCAGTACAATGCCTCGAACGGAGCTGCCTGGATGCTGGAATGGTAACTGTTGTTATAAGAAAATTCTATCAGAGGTAAGTGTTTTTCCCGACCTTTACCAAAATCGAGCACACATGCTTGCAGCAAGTCTTCAAGCGTCTGGATGGTCCATTCGCTTTGACCATCCATCTAAGGGTGATAAGCAGTGCTCATGTCAAGACGTGAGCCAAAAGATTTGTGCATCGCCTGCCACAAATCGGATATGAAACGCGGATCACGATCAGAGATGATAGAGGTTGGCACCCCGTGCCTAGAAACCACCTCTTTCAGATAAACGCCAGCAAGTTGTGAGAACTTATCAGTTTCCTTGATCGCTAGGAAGTGCGCTGATTTCGTGAGAGGGTCGACGATCACCCAAATGGTATCGTTCCCGTTTTGAGTTCTAGGTAGACCGGTGACAAAATCCATAGCAATTTGTTCCCATTTCCACATGGGTATTTCTGGTTACTGAAGCAATCCAGACGGTTTCTTGTATTACACCTTGACCTTCGCACAAGTCAAGCATTTGCTCACATATGTCGCAATGTGACTTTTCATCTTTGGCCACCAATATAAGGCTCTTAGATCCTGATACATCTTATCAGAACCCGGATGAACAGAGTATCGAGACTTGTGTGCTTCGTCCATCACAAGTTCTCTAATGTTTCCGTATAGAGGGACCCATATTCGTTCAATGAAATAGTGAATACCGTCAGATCTTTCCACAAGTTGTTTCTCCAAGACTTGCATCTCTTCAGCTTTAAGGTTCTCGTCTTTCAATGCTTCAGTTTGGGCAGAACGAATCTGGTCAGGCAGGTTTGAGTGAATGGTGAGCTGCAAAGCTCGAACTCGTTTAGGCTTCGTTTCCTTGCAACTGAGGGCATCAGCTACAACATTAGCCTTGCCTGGATGATACTTGATTGCACAATCATAGTCGTTCAAGAGTGCCACCCAGCGACGCTGTCGCACGTTCAACTCTTTCTGGTCAAAGATATGCTGAAGACTCTTGTTGTCGGTATAAATAGTGCATTTAGTACCGTACAAGTAATGTCTCCAGATTTTCAGCGGAAACACCACGACCCCCAACTCCAAGTCGTGAGTCGTGAAATTCTTCTCATGCATCTTCAGCTGTAGAGAAGCGTAAGCTATCACTTTCTCGCGTTGCATCAACACGCAACAGAGACCCTGAACAGATGCATCACAGTACACCACGAAATCTTCAGTGCCCTCAGGTAAGGACGGGATCGGTGCACTGCATAGTTTTTGTTTCAAAAGCTGAAAAACATCTTCCTATTTCGTTCCCCAGGAGTATACAACCCCTTTCTGTGTCAACGTGGTAAGAGGTTGAGCGATCCTCGAGAAGTCTTTGATAAATCTACGGTAGTATCCAGCGAGACCTAGAAATTGTCGCACATCCGAAGGATTCTTTGGTGCCGCCCAATTTCTGATAGCATCAATCTTAGCGGAATCCACATGTATTCCAAATTCGTTAACAATGTGGCCAAGGAAGTGTACTTCTCGAATCCAAAAGTCACACTTAGAAAACTTCGCGTAGAGTTGGTTCTTCCTTAGGAGCTCCAAGATAAGACACAAGTGCCGCTCGTGGTCCTTCTTGCTCTTAGAATATATCAGAATATCATCAATAAACACAATGACGAAATCATCGAGGTACGGTTTGCACACTCGGTTCATGAGACCCATGAAAACCACTGGTGCATTAGTTAACCCGAATGGCATGACCAGAAACTCGTAGTGGCCATACCGCGTTCGAAAAGCCGTTTTAGGAACATCCTCCTCCCGAACCCTCATCTGATGATAGCCCAATCTTAAGTCGATCTTCGAATAGAAACTTGACCATTGCAACTGGTCAAATAGATCATTGATACGTGGTAAGGGATAACGGTTCTTGACGGTCACCTTGTTGAGTTCCCGATAGTCGATACACATACGGAAGGACCCATCTTTCTTCTTCACGAATAGGACTGGGGCTCCCCAGGGCGAAGAACTGGGTCGGATAAAGCCCCATCCAACAGTTCTTGAAGTTGGTTAGACAATTCTTGCAACTCCCCTAGTGCAAGACGATAAGGAGCACGAGCGATTGGGGCTGCTCCTGGTGTAAGGTCGATCTGAAATTCCACCTGACGGTGTGGAGGTAAACCTGGAAGTTCCTTGGGAAATACATCAGGAAACTCGTGGACAATTGGTAAGTCTTTTATCCTCCTTTCCTCAGGTTGAGTGTCGGTGATAAGTGTTAGAATAGCAGGATAGCCCTTCCGTAAACACTTCTGGGGTTTCATAGCTGAAATGATGCCAACCATTGCACCACTTCGATGACCTTGGACCAACAGAGATTCTCCACTGGGGAGAGGAATACGTACGATTTTCTCTTTACAGAGAATTTCCGCTTGGTGCTTAGACAACCAATCCATACCAATGACTACATCAAAGCTTCCAAGAGTAACGGGAAGTAGGTCAATGTCGAACATTTGACCCATAAGATCGAGTTTACATCCAAGATGAACGTGTGAGGCTTCAATTGACTTGTCGTCAGCCAATTCTACAACGTGTTTGTTTATGAGAGGCGTGGGAGTCACTCTTAACTGACGGCTGAACCCCAAGGATACATAACTCCAATCGGCACCAGAGTCGAATAAAAAAGAAGCAAAAAGGTTGTTCACAGAAAACGTACCGGTCACAACGTTGCCATCGTTCCTGGCTTCACCAGCTCCGATGGTAAACACTCTTCCCCGCGCACCATTCCCACCATTATTTCCATTGTTGTTCCCAGCGCTGTTGTTATTATTCCCAGCATTCTGATTCAGTTGAGGGCAAACCCTCCTGAAGTGACCCTCGTCTTCACACTGGAAACATCCCTTACGATTACCCTGGTTTTGTTAAAGTTGTTGACTTTCTTGTTATTGCTGCTGCTGTTGCTGTGGAGGTTGCTGTTGCTGCTGCTATGGGAATGGGGCCCTGCAATCCCTTGCCATATGACCCACTTTATTGCATCTGTGACAGATTCGGGTGCACGGTCCACGGTGATGTTAGTTGCACTTGCTACACTTTGGTTGTTTCCTCGCGTAGGAACCCTGGTTCGAGTTGTTGCTCTGGTTCTGGTTAACAGAGGACGACTGACTAAAAATGCGATTGTTACTATTGTCTAGCTTCTTTCGTGACTGATTCGAGTTGGACACTTTGTCCGTATCATTCCATTTGCGCTTGTTATCAGTAGTAGGAGTAGTAGCTGTAGTAGTAGCGATTGTAGCGGAAACACGTGGTGGTAACGAGCCACGCTCCACCTCCTGGTCAGTAATCTTGTGAGCTAAGGTGATAATTCGAGGCAAGTTGTCAAGATTCGCTGCAGTGACCAAACCCTTGACTTGCGGTGCTAGACCGTTGATGTACAGCTCAATTCTTCGATGTGGTGGTCGTGATAGGTTAGGGCACATATTCGCAAGTTCATGAGATCGTTTCGTGTACGCCTCGATCTCAGATCCTGCCATCTTCAGGTTGTAGTACTCATTTTCCAGCTTTTGGATCTCATCACGAGGGCAGTACTCTTCTCGTATCAGTTCCTTGAAATCGTCCCAAGTAGTCGCGTTTGCCATTTCAATACCCACCATTTGGACTTGGGCATTCCACCAAGTCAAGGCACCATCCTCAAGAGTGCCCGAAGCATACTTCACCCTGTCTCCAGCAAGACAGTTACACATAGCAAAAACCGACTCAGCTTTCTCAAACCAACAGAGTAGTCCCACTGCTCCTTCAGTCCCACTGAACGTCTGTGGCTTACAATCCATGAATGTCTTGAACGTGCAAGCAGGCGGATTGTTCTGATTCTGGTTCGCGTGTTGACCTAAAGACGAAAGAAAATACGACGCACGAGTAAGAGTCAAGTACGCGACACAAGGATAAAGAGTGTTTGGTACATATCGTACCAGCTTGCTGTGCCTCTAGGGCTTCAGCCACACGAGTATTGATCAAGTCGGTTAATTCTGCCAGGGACATAACAATGTTGCCACATCCACCGCCGCGGCCATCACCACGTCCACCATTTCGTCCACTCATGATTCTATATAAGAAGAGTGGAAAAGGTTAAAAGTCGGGAATGAGTAGGAGTCAAACATCGCTATGACTTCTACAGATCACTGAGTTCTATCATTACGTCAAACAATGGAACAGAACCCCTTTCACACTCGTTAAGCCTCACTGGGACTCACATGCACCCCACATTATTATTATGTGTGCACCCATAATAATAATGTGATTTGCATGTTTATCTCAGCTCCTCTTAACTCACGTTAAAAGGTTCCTCAGTTTTGAGTAACAAGACAAAAGACATCACAAACATAAATCACAAAAGTCTAGAGAAAACGTCACACTATCAGTCACATAACGTGGGCAAGTAACACATGAATTCATATTGTAGTGCTAAATGTGCAATCACATGCAATGACATGCGTAAGTGTACACTAGTTATGCTGGGCAATAAGTATACGAGAGACGAACCTTGCAATCTGGAGCTGAGTGTCATGGTCGATTTCAGAACTGTTCGGTTATAGTTTGGTTTTTTAAAATTGTTTTAAAACCTAGTTCACCATAACCAATGGCTTTGATACCAAACTGTCACACCCCCAAAATTCCACAAGTGGAAACCCCGCTAGGCGTGTGACGTACCAGGATCCAGCCACCAATCACATTGAACTAATAACAAGATATTATATGAAAAGTTCCCATTTATTGCATTAAGGCATTCTCAAAACATAACTTAAAGTTTAACAGGTTCAGCGGAAGCATAAAATAAATCGTTGTTTAATGTTCAAAAGTAGATACATGGAAAGCCAATAGTCTTGTCACGTGTATGCAAGTTTCTCGACCCATGACCACTCCAGCAGTTCCAGACAGCAAGTTCCATATCCAAGACTCTAACGAACTGCAAGCATGCAACAAGTGTATCAGCACAAAGCTGGCGAGTCACAGTTTTTACAAAACGATTAGTTACCAAATGTTTAGTTCAGTTTAATAACAATGTTGATAATAACTCGAGTACCGCAAGATGGCGTCAGTTTGTTTGCCCGTCCCCAATGCCCCTATCAAAACATTAGTCGTGATTTAAGGTCATTAGTTCATGCCCGTCCTCTCAGGTACGGTGTGAGGTTGCCAAGCCTAATAGTGCTATCAACTAATACCCCGTTACCTCTCAGGTAACTAATTCGGTGTAAGATGGGACTTAAAGTGATAGGAATGAGTGTATTATCCAACATTCCAGTTTAACCCAGAAAAGATGTATTCCTCTCAGGAATACCCGTTTGATTGTCCCACCCACCGTGACGCATGCTCAAGAGAAGTGAACTCACCTTAGGTTTGCTCGGTAAGGCTAGTTACTTGTTTACGTTTACAATGGGTCAACCAAATCCTAATATAGTCACCAATAATAATCAGTTGCATACGCAAGTAAATCACATTCTCTTCACATACATCAAACAAGTGCCATACAAGTATTTACACACATCGTTTCACATGACATAAAAGTAAATCACGCCTTCATGGCATTCATCGCGTAATGTGCGGCCCATCTGAGTCTAGGCCCAAAGGAAGTGTGCGATTCACACTCCTATGTGCGACCAGCCGATAGTGTGCGACCCAGGTGTACACTAGTCTTAAGAGACTAGGCCGCCCAATCCAATCGACGGCCCACGAGGGAGATTGTGCGATTCACGAAGTGTTTTGGCCCACTAAGGAGCAGCCCACAACAAGTGTGCGACTCTCCTTAGAGTGTGCGACCCGTGCCTCTTGTGACCCTATTTAGTGTGTGTGGCCCAAATGTGTCCATGTATGTCTAATAATTTGTGTGTAGTCCAGCAAATAAATGAACCCCAATCCAAGTGTACGATCAGTGCCCGAGTGTGCGACTCGGTGATTGTGTGCGATCAAAGTTAAGGTGTGCGACTAATGCCCTAATTCAGTTACACACCCCCACATTTTCGGCCCATCAGTTTCCTATTCATGTTGCACAAGAACAAAGCAGTTATTCACAAATCCACATCAACTCAAATCATCATCTCATGATTAATACCATCATCATTATTTACAATAGATCAATCAGAACAAGTGTAACTCGAGATCCATTACATCATACTAACACATCTGTGAACATGCTATAGCATGAAGTCATCGATCATCAATATCAAATAAACCCTAGTTATCGCTAACATCAATTTTAACCCCAAGAACACTAGCAAATTATATCTAATCATAATCCATTTCTATTGCCACAAGTGTATTCATGTTTCCTTATCATACATTCACGCGACTTATCATTGTTTATATCATCTATCAAGTTTTCTAGCAACAACCCTAGATCAACATGATCCATGATCATCGTTATGACTCATCACCACTAGCAAATAGCCGAACATAATCAAACAAAATTAAAACAGTTCTGTTCATACTAACCGAGAGGTGTAAAGTGCTCTTGATAGCTTGGATGAGAAGAGTGGTGTTACACGATGAGAAGAGCCTGTCGCCGCTCAAGAGAGAAAGTAGAGAGCTAGGGTTTGTAATTTTTGTTTGCAAGAATTATGAGTAACCACCCCCTATGAGAACCACATAACCAAAATAGTATATGGTGGATCGGACCTGATTTGGGCTCGTGTAGATTGGGCCAAAACCACCCGAAAGGGAAGGGGTGTGCGACCACATAAGGGGAGTGCGACTTGGGTCTTTATTACTAACATTTAACATTCTAACAATCGTATCATTTACTCATAAAAATTATAAACTGATAAACTGTTTTGATCATCAACCAAGCCCATAATACAATGACACAACACAACCGTAGGAATAACTTTGATCAACATAACGATTCACATAATGTACACATAAGTTAAACTGTATGATAAGCATAAAGGAACTACAAAACACGAGTTGTCACAAACGCGAACTTAACGCAGACTCGAAACGCAGATTTAACTATATTATGTGTGTTAATTGTGTGGTTGTTTGTTGAATGTTATGTGGTTATCAACGCAACGCTTATACGCTTAAACGCTCACTCGCAACTCGATTAACGCAACGCAACGCATAACAGACGAACCAAAGTGGGAGAACTAACAAACGCAAACCCGGCCGTCCGTAGGGCCATCCGCCCGGATGACCATCCGTCCGGATGGAGCCATCCGGACACCGCCATTTCGCCACCGACTTAAACCCTCGCTCTCCCCTATAAATACTAGCCGTACACCCTCATTTCAACACTTTGACACCCCCATCCGCTCGCCAAGTCTCAGTCGCGATTCAAGGCCATTTTGTAAGTTTTTTCTCTCAAATCTTCGTTAATATCCACCACTATTCACTTCTACTCCATCTTCTTCATCAATATTACATACACACTTCAACTTTTTCTCGCAATCACTGATTTTGGACCTCTCAAAGGTGGTTCCCACTCATTTTGCTTAGGAAAACTGTTGTAGAGGATCATTTAATCGAGATTGGTTCAAGATCTAAAGGATTTTCAGACTTTTCAACTTAGTTATGAAAGATTCAACATTTTTCTACTAGTTTTGAACTTTTCTTCGGTTTTTACACAATATTGATGGAATCGGGAGTCAATCAGGCTCTCGACTCGTTCCTTAGTCGAAAGCCGCCTTGAAAACTGATTTCCACCAAAGAGATGGACCGATTAACGGGTCAAACATGAATCTTCATCAAGAACAACACGTTTGTCCGAATGGGCAGGACCCATCCGGCCGAATGAACTGGATTTCGGATTTTCCGTTGTTTAACACGTCGTCATGCCGTCTCTGTTAACTTAAAACCCTTTGGTTACAAAATTTTACAAAATCTTCAACCACAAACCATCCACTGAATGGCCATCCATCCGGATGGAACCCATTCGTCCGGATGACCTGACCCTGACAATTTCCGTTGATTAAACTTTGTTGCCACGACTGTTAAACGCTTTTAACTAAACTTTAACTTTTAATAAACAACCACAGAGTATCCGAATGGCCATCCGTTCGGTGACCATCCGGCCGGATGGGACCATCTGCCCGGATGGACTAACCCATCCGTTCGGATAGCCTGTTGAACACTTAATCCACTTTTACCTCACTCGACATTCTGTTTACGACCATTCAGCCATGAGGAAGACTTATGCTTCTATTTCCGTGCACAGGCTGACCCTACGCGCTCCCTTCAATTCAATCCAAATTGTGTATACTTGCTAAACACACACTGTGAGTATACTCGAACTCATTTTCGTTTAACGCAGTTTTGGATGTTACATACGTTCTATATCAAAACACAACACACAACACAAATACTTTATAAACGCTAACCGTTCCCGCATGCTATATGTGATTTGTTGAATGCTTGTTACTATGCTTATACAGTGTTACACTAGACCGCCTCTAGCAACGATAACACTATAGTTTGGACTCAGCACCTGTGTGACATAGGTTGCTAGGGATCACATTACTTTACTTCATGTGTTCGCTTCGGTGAACATGTGTCGCGCATACTCTACAACACAGTCTCGTGGTTAGGTTGTAATCATTGTTGATAGTTACATGCTTCGCCCGTTACGTGTTACATGCTGCTTATGCGTAAACTCTTTTCATACTATTATCTATGCAAACTTGTGTACTCACCTTTAATTTATGTATTGCCTTTTATTTTAACGTATGTGACAGGTTAATTTGGATGTCATGCTGCAACAAGTTAGGGAGTCTAGAAACTCACCAAATAAATCTGAGTTGTCGAAATGGAATTCGTTTTTGAGACTGAATAACTATAACGACTGTTTGCTTTATTTGTTTAATAGTATGGGATATTGAACTTTAAAAATATTGTCATTAATAGTTGTTATGGATTCTTATGAACAAGGTTTCGCTCAGTCTCACGCCCCGATGATTCCGCCATCGGTTGGGGTGTGATAGATTGGTATCAGAGCCATGGCCGGCGGAGGACTGGTGTTGTCTTGCCTCATCCTTCCCGTTCTCCCTCTTCTTATCACACACACGTGTGTGTGATGTGGGTGGCGGTGGTGGCAGTTGGTGGAGGTGATGGTGGTGCTACGGTGGTGTGGTGTTTTTTACAAGAGACAAAATGATAGAAAAACAAGGGATGTGGGCGAAATAAAGGTCCACAAAGCTAAATACTGACTTTAATTATTATTATTATTATTATTATTATTATTATTATTATTATTATTATTATTATTATATAAGTGTAAAAAAGTTTTTGGATGAAAATATATATAAAAATGATTAAAAGAAAAAAATATATAAAAATGATTTTGGATGAAAATGCCAATTTAGAAACCTTTCTTTGTTAATGCTAAAAATACCCTTGATTATAACCATGGTTTTAGACTGAGTATGAAAATGTGATCAAAATAGAAAAAAAATGAGAAAAGTCAGGGATCCAGAGGAGATAAAAAAACTATTTGGACTAAAATCGCAATTTGGACCAAATCTCGGGACTAAAATGGCAATTTACTCTCCCACATTTAACGAGTTTATATTGAAGATTCAATAAAATTATGGTACTTCCTAAGGATGAGCGCGGTACCGGTACCGTACCGAAAATACCAATACTGAAATTCGCCAAAACTGGGTACCGATGCCGTTACCGAAATATTCGATACGGAACCGGTATCAAGTACCAAATGCACTTCCTGGTTCATGTCATAAAATTATGGTACTTACTGTTTCATGTCATGAAATTATGGTACTTACTGTTTCATATCATGATTTTATAGGTTTTGATGTAGAATTAATGAAAAGTTGCAAAAGACGGAGCAAGTGTTGTATTCAGTGAAGCTGGAAACAATTCGCTTGAATGTATGCTTATAAAGACCACATACGGGCCGTACGTATTTTCATACGGGCTCTATGTTTCCAAAAACTGTCGCCAAGTTATGCAGTGTTTTGGAAAACTCTAAAAATTGTCTATTTAAGTACTTTTGAAGACGATGGGAGTCGACCTTAGGAACATATTTGAAGCTTAATTAAAGACATATTGAAGCCCATATCAACAACACGAACATTGTAAATTGTTTTACTCGTCAATGGCTTGGTTTGGTTTTTCTTTATGTTTGTACGTTTGAACTCACTCACTCAGCCATGAAATCATCATGAAAGCCGAGCTCGAGCTCTGTTAAGCTAAATAGCCGAGCTTAAGGCTTAAGCTATGTTAAACGAGTATGAGCTAAATTTACGCGAAGCTCAAACTTGTGGCTGAATTGACATACACACATGTTTTCACCCATCAACTTACCGATTAAACATTTCAAATTGATATATATTTTATAGTTTTGCAAAAAGGTAAAGAAACTAATTGGTAAAAAGAGAAATATACTGATGACTCAATTTCCTATCTCTGAAATAGTCTTTAATGCTGGTTTCCATTGTCCGCCACCGTGACTTTCATGTACTTTCCTGCCACCATGCTCTCTTCTGCTGAGATTCTGCAAAATGTTATTTATTTAATTTAATAAATATTACCAAGTAAAAAAAAAACAATTTATATAATACTACTTGCATTAAATAAAATTCATGTTGATTTGTAGTCGAAAACAAAATAAAACTACATACGTTATAAATTTATATTACATATTACTAATTAAAAACTTAGTTGCATTTTAATTTTAAATACAACTAGAAAGGTTATTATATATTTAAATAATGTTCGAGTGTCCGAGAGTAATGTTTTCACGACTCAGTAGCCTATCGGTCCATGAACCGGGTACAGGACCAGTCGGGTCAGGTAAAACTATAATTATTACCCAGCCTCTATGTTTTAATTATTAGTGTTTATATCGTATTAAAATTATAAATCTACACCAAAACATAGGTAAAACTGCAATTCTACACCAGAATTCTGAATATATATATTTTCTGATTTTTGAATATAATAATTAGACCAGTAAACCGGTAAGACAGCCAATTTGTTATCTCATTTCAAAAACAAAGCAAACCGGTTACTTAAAAAAAAGTTAAAAACCACCACAATTTATAAAATATTATATTATATCGCAATAGTTTAAACATGTAGTTAAATTCTTTTAAAATGAAATCAATATGAAATATTAATTGCTATTTCTTTATCATGTTACTAGTAAGTCCTTCTGTAGTAGAAGAGTATATCACGCCAAAATCAAACATATAGCGCCCCACAACACCCAGTGTGGGGCGCTATTGCTTCGAAATTTTGTTCCCTGCGAAGATTATCACGACGCCAAACGAGAAAACACACTCACACACACATAATACATACATATATAACCCCGCATCTGCATAACCCCCACCACACATGGCCTAAGACTATGAGGTGTAGAGGAGCTTGGATTGAAGGCATTGCTCGACACGAGGCGAGGGTGGGATCTACAAGATAATACTCAAAAACTAGGGGTGTGGTGTGGCGTGGGCAGCCATGTGGATTTTTTGTTGTTTAAACTATTTAAAATTTAACCCAGCCAACCAAAATCAGTCATGTCACCCAGACCCTGTCCCACGCCAGGCTCAATGCCAAACCAGGTGGAGCAGCTGGCGTTAGCCAAAACGCCCCCAAACCAACGCCCACACGTTTACTTGATGATACTCCACTATTTCAACAACTAAACGAGTACCTTGCCGGAAGTGATATTTGGTACCGGCACCGGAGCAATCACACCTCTTTCCAGTAACAACTTCCCAAGCTTCACGCACTTCTTCACAGCAAACTCTTTCAACACATCTTTAAAAAAAAAAAAAAAACCTCGTAGATCAATCAACGATTCAATTTAACCACATCATGTAAATTATGCAGTAAGGTTACCTTCGTAGCTGATAAGTCGGTAAACTTGGCCAACAAGCAAGGTATCATTTGGCCGGAGAAGCTTCAGATACTTCACCGGTGACTTAACCAGTTGCCCGACGTAGTGACCGGAATTTGAATTCATGACGTCACGAGCAGTAACCGACCGGTAAATCGTCTCCGCTTTATATCCTGGATGCACTACCACCACCGCCGCCGTAAGACAGTTCCCCATCGCTAACCGATTATTTTCCGATTCGAAGATCAGTAGTATCTGTTTGTTTTTGTTTTTATAAGGAAGAGTATCGAGTTTCAAGGATACGTACAGAGATGACGTACGTGATTTGTGACACATTATCGAATATTGTGAAGGATACGTACAGATGACGATGAGGGATTTGTGAAATGATGGAGGGGCAGAGTGAATTAAAGGAGGCCGTCGTCGGTGGTGTAGAATTTAAGAGAATGAAGATTCCGACGGTGATGTGATTGAGGAAGAAAGAGAGAGAAATTGTTGGGAATTCGGGAAAGCAAACTGATATTGAATTCTCTCTTCATACATGTCTCGCTCAAAACCTGCAACTTGATTTGGTATGCATCAATGGCATATAATGGTAAATTATATCTTTAACATTGATGGGGTTTATATAGGAAGAGGATTAGGTTAGCATTAACTAAACATTTATGTGGCAATCTCCTTGATTGTGACTTATTATTATGGCACTAGAAGGGTGTATATCTAATGCGGCGGGAACACAAACACTATTATTTTGGTTTGGTTTGGTTGGTTTAGTTATTGTTTCCAACTGAAGCCGAACCCAAAGTTATTTGTTAGTCTATTTTAATAATCAGTATGTTTTTAGTTAGTCAGTTCTATTTATCCGGTAGCATTGACGGTTTTTGGTTCCATTCATTCAATTTCGGTTAATGGTCAAAACCAAACTTTGGCTACATAAACTGAAGGCATAAAAACTAGAAATATAAAAGAATATGAATAATTCAGTTTAATTAATTTTGGTTAAACGAGGATACACAAAAAAATAATAATCAAAAACCGGTTTTGGTTGCTTTCGGTTCGGTTCAATTCAATTAATTTTAGTTAAACGAGGGTACACAAAACACCAAAAACCGTTTTCTGGTTAATCGGTTTTCGGTCAATTCAGTTATTGGTTGCTTTCAATTAATGATTCAGTTATTGCTCACACATAGACACTGTTAATCACTAATATATCAATTTTTTAATTAAAAAACTATAACAATACTATACTTAAATTAAAGAGAATAAAATGTTCATTTGTATGGAGTGGTTTGTTAGAAGTGCTTTAGAGCATATGTGTTCAATAGAAGTGATTTTTTGTGTTACTTTATATTATATTATAATGAATTTTGGAAAGTCGTTTTAAAATATCTAAAAGTTAAGAGGTTTTGTTTTTATTGCATAAGGTAGGATTCTAAAAGTAGGGTAAGTTAGTTTTTTAAACACTAATTATGTCACACCCTTAAAATTCACATGCTGAGTTTTACCGCGAGACGTGCGACTGACTACGATCAAGCCACTAATCATATTTAACAGTTATTAAAGTTACTAAAATTCATCACAATCAACACGATTAGTGATTGAGTTTAAAATGTCTAAAACACAGTTCAATTCAACAGCGGAAGTAAAATGTTAAAAATCCAAACAATATTTGAAACCACATTGTTTGATAAAAATCAACACCAATAAATAAATGTAGCCACGACGCTCCAATGTTGCAAGCTCCCGAGTTGTACCTAGCGACCTGCAAAACATGCACAAGTATGTCAACAAAGGTTGGCGAGTTCACAGTTTTCAGTTTGATTGCAAAAACAAATTCGTTTAAATACTTTAGTTTATTGCAAAAAAGTCAGATGTTTGGATGAAAATGACAAAAAATCCCAAAAGTGAAGGACTATATTTTAACAAAAAAGTTGTTTTGCATGAAAATGGCAAACATACCCAAACCTTAGGGACGATTTTGGCAATTTACTCTATTACATATCAGTCTTTTAGAACAATCCTTCTTCATATAACCCATTTACAGAGACATAAAAAACTCTAAATCTTCCCCCTTTCTTCTTCATCTCGTTCTTCATGATTCAAGACATGGTTGTATGTAATTGCGGTGCTTATGAAAGGGGGATTTGATGTTTTAATTTGTAAGACGAAAGATCAGGTGGTACCAAACACACTTGATACTCTCAGGACCAGATTATATAAACGCTATCTATTCCCCCTGTTTCTTCACCACCAAACCACCACGCAACATCCTGTCTCAATCGCCATGATCGACTAACTCTACAAACCTTCACCCATCGATCTGTAACGCCTCGCTTTTTAGAACTTCCTTTAGTCAGAAAGCTCGCCTTGTATTCTATTAATGGAAACTCGTATCCATTTTGAAATCATATTCGTTGCTAATCATTATAAATCGACATCTGGATCGTAATAAAATTTGATCATTTTATAAGAATTATACATTGATTATTCATACTTGTTTGTCATTCGATTTATTCACATACTTGATGCATGTTCATCATTCTCGTAAACACATACGTATTTCTCCTGCAACCTATCGTAAATATATGTTTTTATACTCATTATTATAACGCTCCGCTTTTTTGTAACTATCCTTAATTAGAAAGTTGTCTTGTAATTCTATTTTTGGAAACTTGTATTCCTTGTATCGTATTTCCAACTTGTAATCTGAGACACCGATCATAATGAAAGTCATATTTATATCAGTTATGTTCCATTTATACGTGTTATGTTCAATTTATACTTTTAATCGCATGCAACAAACCCTAATTCAAAACTATGTGACGATACGTGCAAATAACCGACTTTCAACGCGTTTACGTGATTAACCAACATAATGATTCCAATACTTATTATACATCATAATACATCATATTATACTTGTAAACACCTTCGACATATTAATTATAATTGCAATTATGTGTTATAGATCGTAAATCGCCTACACTTGCATTTTGTGCAATAACCGACAACTATGTGTTACAACCGACATTACGGATACTTTTTTTACATAATTTTACATACATGGACATACTTGACATCACTATTAAGTTTACGATACTTGCATGCTTGTTACACACTTGAAACTACACGAAAAGCGCTCGAAAACACCCTAAAACCTAACTTTGGGGCCCTAATTGCATACTTATCAAACTTGAGGGACCATTTGTGACAAAAAGCCAAACCCACCCCCCTGAAACCCATGTTTTGAATCTGCATTTTTGGCTCCAACCTCCATCCTAAAATATAAATTTTGAATCTTGTATTTATGGCTCTAACCTCCACCTCCATTCTCCACCAATGGGCTTCTAAACCTCATTAAACACTCACCTAACCTCACCCACTATAAATACAAGACTCCTAACCCTTATTTCTCCTTTGCAAACTCATTAATCCTCACTCTAAACACTCCAAATCAGTAGCTAAATCTCAGTTTAAGATAAAATTCAAGGCGGCAACTTTCAAGTGCAAAAGTGAGTCAAAACTCAGATTTCTTTCATCCTTTTCACTTCTTCTTCCTGTACAAAGTGTGGAACACCTCTAGGACTATTCTCACAAGGTTTTCCATGGAAATCCAAGGTGAAACACCCCATTTTTTAGGTCCAACTTTCTGTTTTGGAAGAAAAATTTGTTAAACATTCTTTAATCTTATGTTTTACTCATACATTCCTATGTCCTTATGCCACTAATCAAGACTATGATTATGTGTGCTTAAAAAAAAGGTTGTAACATACAAATTCAGAGGTTTTGATCCTCTAAACTTTCTTTTTTTAAAAGGGTTTTAACCCACAAGTGATGAACAAGACTTGAACTTGTGTATGTGTGATTATTTGGATAGCTTGGGCTATCCTACTTACAATCCACACTTCACTTGATGATTTCTCTTAGTTAGTATGTATATTTAATTTCCTTATTGTCCATTCATGACCATCCTTGTTGTCTTACGACAACTTGTACGTTGGTGAATTCAAAAGAGGTCTTAAAATGGAAGATTATCCTCCTACCTCTATGCATGACTTCTATGATAATCCTTGTTGAACTTGTTGGACTAATCATATAATATACTATATAAAACATATAAAATACACATAATACATATAAAAACCGAAACCTTGATGATAACCAAATGGTTATTCGTCAAGTTACTAAGTTACATCACCTAGATACTTAAGTTTCTCGTTACGATTCTAATGGGTGCATTAACCCATGAAAACATTCTAACCCCTATGGGTTCATAGTGTCAAAAACGAGTATTAATTGCTAGATGATTATTTTCTCGTATACATACTTTTGGTGTATTTTACTTACCTAAATTCCGACTCTAAATATTCCTTGAACTCCAATCTGAATACATTCAACCTCCTAAACTCATTCACTCGTCAACAGTTGGATAATCAGAAGAATTAACAATTTTGTGAGTATACTTGGCCCATTTTACTGTTTTCACACTTTTGGGTGTAACATGTTTTCATATACAAAACACACTTAGTATACATATTCTTATGCAAATATACAAACAAACAATCCAATACATGCTTACTATTTGTTATGCTTGATTCGTGTTTTCTGGGTAATTCTTATGTGATGAAATTGTCATTAGCTTCGTACGAGCCTCCACTTAACATGTATAGCGTTATAGGCGTAACGCACCGCCTATATTCTTGAGGCTTGCGTAAACAGAGGGTTGACTTGCAAATTGCATGCCAGTTTATACGTTAATCTTGATAACTAGGTTTGCCATGTGGATTGCTCATTATATTTTCCATACTTATATGCTACTACACAAAACTTGTATACTCGCCAATACTTTTGTATTGAACTACGCTTTTAAAACATGTTGCAGGTTTAATGATGATGTTGATGATGCATGGAATCTAGTAGCATGCCTAGATACCCACCTTAAATTTTATATTCTTATTGTATTGTAATTCTTGTATTTCAAGTTGTTGTATTTGATTCCAACCTTTGTAATTGACTTTTAGAAATGAAATGAAATCTATTATTTAAATACTTGTCACAAATCTTAGTGTTATGATGTCTCGAGCAATCTATTTCATCTCACTCTGATGTTTCTGCCATCGGTTGGGGTGTGACAATTATACATATAAATACTTGGTTATACGTTCATGATACTCAATCTAAGTCTCCATACATTTTTTATGCTTAATTTCATGCCCTTTATACAAGTTATACCTCAAAACGTCAAACATATTGAACTTCAGGGACTAAAGTGCAATAAATGAAAGTCGGGCCAAATTGAGGCTTGGCGCTACGCGACGCCTAAACCCAATTCCCATGGCGTAGCGCCATGGCCTTGAATCTACAGAAAGTTGTTTCTTTTTACCGTTTAACACTTTTTGGGTGCAACATGTTTACATATACAAAAACACACTCGACATACATACTTTTATGCAATCATACATACAAACAATCCAATACATGCTTACTATTATGTTATGCTTGATTCGTGTTTTCTGGGTGATTCTTATGTGATGAACTTGTCATTAACTTCCTACGAGCCTCCACTTATATAACAACCCTCCTAGAACCCTTAACTTGACCCTAAACATTCCTTACGTACCCCATACGCGAGAAACGAGCCCGAAATAGCCCTACACTTAGAAAAATCCAGAAAAACAAGTTTTAGGTGTCGCTCACGGGCCGTGACGGAGACCCTCACGGTCTGTCGCGGGGCGCGACAGCCTTTGCTTGATCGACACTACACAGTACCATGTGGCATGTGACTCGGCAAGGCTAGTACGCTGACTGGTCAAGGCTATAGTTGACACACGGTTCCTCGCGGGCCGCGAAGGCTTTCTTTGCCTTCCTCACAGGGCGCGAGCCGCCTTTGATCAGCCTATAAATAGAGCTCGACGAGCTCAGTTTCAACTCGTTCAAATTCAAAATTTCTCTCAAACTTCTGAATAGTAATTATTATACCCGGGCATAATACCCGCTATAAAGCGAAGCTCTGTCTCATTGTAAGTATTATAACCCTGCTGTTACCCTACACGGTTGATTTAGGGCTCCGTAACGCATGTTAGGGCGCTGCCCGTGTCACACCCTCAAAACCCACAAGCGGAGTATTACCGCAAGGCGTGTGACTGACTAGGATCATACCACCAATCATAATAAACATTAAGTAAAGTAAAACCATAGCAAAATAAACATTTAAAGTTCACCAAACCAAAGTCCAAAAACCGAATTTAAAAGTTAGCGGAAGCATAAGTTCAAAACCAAAATATAAGTTTAAAGTTTCATAAAGTTTCTCATGAACACACAGTGTCACTCCCCCAAAATACCACATGCGGAAACCCCCGCGAGGCGTGTGACGTACCAGGATCTAGCCACCAATCACATTGAACTCATAATAATATTTCAAATAAAAACTTGCATTCATTAAAATAAAGTGTTACAAAATATTTATTAAGCACGACATGTTCAGCGGAAGCATAAATCATTTGCTATGTTTTTCATAATCCATGAGTATGTAAGCCATTAGATGTGTCTCGTGATTCCATGTATTTCGACCCATGACCACTCCAACATCCCAGACAACAAGTTCCAATGATATATACCTATAGACCTGCAAGCATGCAGAAAAGTGTAACAGACAACGCTGGTGAGTTCACAGTTTTGTTTACCGAGAATCGTGTTGCATGTTTTATTGTTAAAAGTTTAGTTTAGTTCAAAAGCAATTCCAAAAACAATGTTGATAATAACTCGATACCGTACAAGATGGCTCCAGATTATTTGCCCGTCCCCAATGCCCAATTCAAAGCATTGGTCATGATTTAAGGTAATTAGTTCACGCCCGTCCTCCCCGGTATGGTGTGAGGGTGCCAAACCTAATATCACTATCAACTAATAACCCCGTTGCCTCCCCGGCAACCTTTTCAGTAGTAGATGGGACTTAAGGTGATAGGAGTGAGTGTATTATCCAACATCAGTTTCATCAACATATATCCAAGTCACGTATATCACACAGATTGCATTCATCACAACGATCACTATATAACATGTAGCAAGTACTCAGTTCGCATACAAGTTCACATTCCATGTGCATGTCACATAACAACACATAACAAGTGGGTTTGCTACTCTCACAAGTCAAACCAAATTTCTCATTCTAAGCAATAAGTAGATCTTATAAACACAGACATTCATCATCATACACATCATAAACTTTTCTGTTTGATTACCCACATGCAGTAACTCCATGAAGAATCCATTCTTCGTGGGATGCTCCTTTAGCGAAGAATCCTCCGGCGAAGGTTTAACCTTCGTCGGAGTTAAGTATGTCGAAGAATCCCTCGCCGAAGAACCATTCTTCTTCGAGGATAAACATGACGAAGTCCCCTTGATTGTTCGTCAAGGGCCAGCCAACGAAGAATGTATTCGTCGTCGCTCACTGGTTCTTCGTCAGGAGGGCTCTTCGTCGCTACCGCTCAACAACCAGTTACAACAAATCAAGTCAGCTACAATTTCAACATTTCAAGATCCTTAATCATTGGCTAACAGTTATGTTATATTCTATAGATATCAATCATCGATCCTATCATATGAATTACAGATTCACGCATTCAATCATCATCACTCGAACCAGATCACACTAAATCAGATTTCTCTATTATTCACCATGAACGTTCATCACTATGCGTATCGTAATTTGACTCACCCTAATCAAACCGATTCATACAAGTTTTATGTCACAATCATGCATCCAAATAAATTGTTAACAAACAACCCTAGTTATTCTATCAACATCATTCGATCAACACATGCTTCTAGCAGAGCCCTAGTTCATACAAGAATCCTAGTCGCGCATACAATTAAATTGATAAGTGTAAGTCCCGAAAACCGGATCTTTCAATGATATCAAACCTAATCTTGTGAGAGTGCGGAAACCAAACACAAGATGATTCAAGATAGACCGACAAATATGCAAAACAAAGAACACAATACCGAATCACTTTCAAACTTGCACACGTTCTATTACTTGAATAAGCAAAACGTCTAGTACAAGTTGACACACCACCAATCGCCTCTCTCTGACTCTCTGTAGGAAATTCTGAAACAATGAGGCTCAAACCTACAAACAAGT
Source organism: Helianthus tuberosus (assembly GCA_030545235.1). Classification (NCBI taxonomy): domain Eukaryota; kingdom Viridiplantae; phylum Streptophyta; class Magnoliopsida; order Asterales; family Asteraceae; genus Helianthus; species Helianthus tuberosus. The sequence goes on from CM060437.1 coordinate 79,718,029, forward strand.
TAGAAACTTGTTTATATAGTTACTAAAGCCCACTTCCCTACATGGGCTCCCCTTGGGCCTGCTTGGCCCACATGGCCTAAAGCTTGGCCCAAGTGACCTATAAAGGTCCACAACCTAATATAAACTAACCCGGTAAGGCCCAGTTCGTAACCATAGCCCGTTGTATTAATTTGATGCGTCAGTCTTACACTTTAGGGCCTAACAATCTCCCCCTAGACTGATGCCATCAAATTGTATTCATAGAATGAATTCAGCAACGTCTTCAACGTAGTCTATGGTTATCGTTATGCTGCCGATGTTGTGGAAGTTCTTGACTTCTGAACTCTCAACACTGGGTCTCTTTCTTCAGCTCTTGTGGTTAGCTTCATATCGGGATCTTGATCAGCTTTGCTTGAAAATCTTGTCAAAAAGAATGTGAGAGGAGGATTCTCAACAGCTATTTTCTTATTTAGTATTTCTCTTGCAAACAGGTTCACGGTACTTCTTCAAATGTACTTTCACTGTCAGACGGCGTTTCGTATCCAGTTCTTCTGACTCAGATACATCTTGTTGTTGTGATGCTTCATGCTTTGTCAGCAACTAACAGTATCTCAACCTTCAGCAACCCCTGTTCTTGATTGAAATCAAGTTCTGCACATGCTCAGAAATTCATAAGCAAACATTTCTAATGCAACAGAGGAACGTACCACATGAACACTAGGTACATCCAAGTAATTGTACTCGGATTTCACAATTTAAACTCTTTCAACTTTTTATGATCAGTCAAATCTTCAAGAACGGTTCTATTTTAATTTTAAGAAAACAAATAAACACTGTATTTTTTGGATTTTTGATTTTGTAGAAAAACAAGACACTATTTTTGTAATAATTTTTTTTGAATTAATAATTTTTTTATTTATTTAAGAACTAAAAACAAATAAAAAACTCAAAATATAAACAACTACCATAGTATACAATTACAATTGCAATGGGATCAAAATTCGTTCTCAAGCAGACTAAGGAACACTTTTCAGTACGAGCCTAATCAAACTGGTCTATGCGATTGCCAATATGTTTGTCCACTTAAAATTTAACGCTCAACTTTCAATTTTCAACTTCGTGATATTCTTAAGGTAATATTATACTATTATACCCGTGTGTCCCATTCTAAGGCATACCCCCGCGATCAAGGTAAGCACAACGATTCATCGTAACAGGTGAGTATACTGATGTCATCCTTTTTTATTTACAACGTTAGACCATTGGTGACAGGTCAGTACTTTCGTACAGCAGAGCGACCAATGATTGTGTCCAACGAGGGCGAGGCAAATACCATTTTGGTACAAATTTGGCTCTTTGAGCATTGGGAAGTTTCTCATTTTGAGATTTGATTCCTTAAAGTTTTTGTCCTCTTGGGATCTTTTAAGATATCTTGACTGTGTCTAGGTCTGCATATAATCTGGATGCAACAGAAGGACAGCCAAGATATCCCCGGATGATTCAACAATATAAAAACCCGAAACCTCAGACGTTGACTATCTATCAACGCAAGATTTAAGACCATAAAATCATACGCCGTTGGTATGTTACCCACATGGTACAAAGTTCGTTATGTTTATATCACTTAGTATCTTTTATCATTTTGAGCGTCAAGCCTATCGACATATCGCAGTAGATCCTGGTCTTTTCAGCTATGGCACCTTACATGTGTTAGTCAAACCCTTTAACACGAACATTTATTTCACTTCCCATATCATGCAATTTTTCTTTTTGGCTTTTTCTCATTTTTCTAATGTTTTTGTATTTTTCTCATTTTCTCCCCCTAATGCAATACATATATATACAACAAACTCTTTTTGTATTTTTAATTTTAAGAGTTTTCTCCCCCCTAAACTCTATATCTATCTATATGTCCCTCTCCCCCCTAAATTTGTGCATAAATCTTGTATTTTTGCGCAAATTTACCATTTACTAGAGAAAGGACACTTTATATACAAAATAATGAATTAAGAAAGAGAGAAAATATTTTTGCTTAACCGTTCTGTCATCAGATTGAAGACTAATCAAATTCAAATCAAAATACTGAATTTAAACGGTACCTTTTGCTGACCATTTCTTACTTTTCTAATCTCCTCTAAAAGAAACATATCATCTGTAAAAAAATTTTGAACTTTTTGCAACAGTGAAATGTTACCCGTTTTTATCTCTGGAACAACTGCTATCAACATTCCAGAGATTGTCAACAGCTCCTCCTTAGTTGTTCCTAAAAAGTAAGGAGATTAGTAAGACATGGGTACCCAGGCCATCGTGGTCCTGGGATTTCCTAAAGCATCAAAATAAGACACTTCCTTTAAACATAAGTCCCCTTTAGTTTCAAGGATTGGTGATGTAACTGCTTTCTGTTTTGCTTTCCAAATTTGTTTAGGCTTTTATGATTTCTTAGATGCCTTTGGCAAAATAGTTGACTTATCAGCCTTGTTACTTTTCGAAACTTGTGTAGGCTTCAAAGCTTGTTTTCTTTTTGATTTAGCAGCATTCCAATCCCCATCAGATGGTTTAACCTTGGGATTCATATTCTTCATTGCCTTAGGTGATGATACCTTCATCGGCTTGGAATGGTAGTTATCCTTTGGTGTAACCCTCTGATTTTGCATATAATAGGGTATATAGGACGATGTGTGCAGTTTCTTGCAATATGACCCGCAATGCCACAGTTGTAGCAAGTTTGTCTTTTCATCGGAAAGACATTTTGAGCAGCTTGATTTACTCTAGCAGGTCCTGAAGGACAAAACGGTCCTTTTGTGTTAGATGTGCCTGCACAGTAATTTCAGGCGAAGACGAGTTTGGGTGCTTGTATTTGCTATTTGCAGAAGTCTTGTTGCTCTGAGCACCATTCTTCGTCTTTTCTCCTTGATTGTTGCTTTCAATCACCTTGTCACGAGCCTTATGAGATCGTGATTGTCCTTGGTGAGCAGACTTCTTATACTCTCGACTTTGATCTGCTCATTTTGGCCCCTTTTGTGTGTTGTGAACCGGCTCACAAACATCAGCACAAGAGTAAGTATTTGCATTTTGTTGTACGTTTGGACGATGAACATAATTTCTAGCAATGTGTCCAGGAATTCCACAGTTGAAACATGTCTGTAGCTTCAATGTATGGAGATTCTGAGATCTAGCAGCAGTAGCTAATCTGATGGGTTTAGATGAACTAGCTTGCTTTGATTGCTTTGCTTGTGTTCCATGTGCCTTTTCTGAGTTCTTCTGTACCAACAGTGTATGATTTCGCAAAATCCCTTCATCATGTTTCTCTTCTTCTGTATCACCAAACGAAACTGGTTGTTTCGGAGTCGACACACCTGCATCAGGGGAAACACTAGACAAAATGTTAAAGGATTTGAAAAAATTAGCATAATCATATAGCCAATCTGGACCAACTCTAGCGTACGTAGTATTTTCTTCGAGCCATTCAATGTTGCACGACTCAACGACTTTCTTGGTTACTTTATTGTACACTCTATTGGAGGATCCTTTAGCGTATCCAATAAAGAAACATTCGTCCCCTTTGACCTCAAACTTCCCATTAGTGTCCATGAGCAACAAGACACATGGACAACCAAAGTTACGAAAGTGTGAGACAGAGGGTTTACGTCCTTCCAGAATCTCGTAAGGAGTTTTCATATGACGTTTGTTTACTAAAGCATGATTCTGGATGTAACAAGCCGTGCTAACTGCTTCGGCCCAGAAGAAACTAGGAAGCTTCGAGTCGGCCAGCATGGTTCGTGTCGCCTCTATAAGAGTACGATTTCCTCTCTCAGCCACTCCATCTTATTGTGGAGTTTGTTAGTACATTACGTCTGTAGCTTCCGTCAGCATGTAGTCATATTTTGTTCTGTGTTTATGTTTATTGTCTGAATGTATGTATATAGTTAGCAGGACAACTCAGGATTAGGGTCTGAATGTAAAAGTGTTGATTGGGACAAGTTAAACTCGTACGGATGGCAATACGCACGTATGGCCATACGCACGGATGACTTATCCGTGCGGATAAGTCACACGCACGGATGACCGTACGTACGGGTGAGTCATACGTACGGGTAACCCACCCGCACGGACAACACTTATTAGGTTCCTGAGTTTGTCTATAAATAGTAGGTCCGGTGCAACTTTGTTAGAACTTTTGGACATGCACGGATAGTCTGTACGTTTACCGGATCTTGTAACTTTCAGAACAGTAAATAGAACGAACAGACAAGAAGTTAAACGTTGAATTCTGTGTTGCACAAATCTGTGATTCGTCGTAATGGATTCCGCACATTAAGACGAAATCGATTCATCTTGTTCCTACGATCAGATCCTGTATCAACGGGACCAACAAGTGGTATCAGAGCATCCAGGGAGCTGAATCGAGATCAACAACACTGAATTCACCGGAATTCAAGTCTCATTTGCCGATCAAAGTCGAATTTCACCGGAGATTTGACTTCTGTTACCGATTTGATTCAAATTTCACCGGAAATTTGACGGACTTCTTCTATATCTACTTAGATTTTACATTTGTTCTTCAATTGTCATCATAAAATCAGAAAAACCTAAAATTGAGAAAGAATTTACGGTTAAAATTTGTTAAAATCGATATCAATCAACTCGCAATCATTCAAAATATAATCATACTTAGTTTCATAATCAGAATCAATCTAAAATTAGATCAAATTCATCAAAAATCATGTTTAGTTGTTCGATGACGTCATTCACCCGTGCGGACAGCTGTCTGAGCGATTTGGATTAGTTAGTTACTGCAAGTCGTGTGCTGACATCATCATTGTTACACGCACGGTTTACAACCCGTGCGGATAACCAGAATAGTCAAAAAGTCAAAGCTAACCGTGCGCACAACCATCCGAGCGGATTACCGTCCGTGCGGATAGACTTTGTTTACATACGAATTCTTGTTCGAACGGATAACTATCCGGTTCAAGTGTTTGAAGTTTTTTTAAAATTTGTAAAAATTTTCTAAGTGTTTGAAAATTGTTTTAGGTACTTGAAATGGAAGAATTCATGAATCCCTTTAGTGAGATGTATGCCTTCGCGGGTAATTCTGGAGACGATACTTCAAACCGTTCAAATGAAAATCCCAATCTGAATCCAAAGAAAACGTTATCCGATGCACTAAATGTTGAAAGCGTATATGGTACCTACAACAAACCACCAAAACTAATGGCAATAGAAGAATATAATCGGTGGGCAAAAGGATTCGAAGAATGGTTGAAAGCCTTTGCATATCCAAGCTGGAAGAGCTTAAAAAATGGTTTTGTTTCAGATAGACGAGATTTTGAGAACATGACAGAAGGAGAAGAATTAGATAGCTATATAGCTGAACAAAAATGCATTGCTTTGATTCATCAATCCGTAAGAGATGACATTATTTCACTCATTGAATACACAAACGCAACAGATCTATGGGCAAAGTTGAGTAAAAAATGTGTAGGAAGTGCAGAAATAATCAAAAACAAAAAGAAATTGTTGAGAAAGGAGTTTGATTTGTTCGGATGTTTAAAAGGTGAATCTGTTTGTAAAATGATTGAAAGATTTGGACACTTAAAGTTGGAATTGGCAAGGCACGGAGTAAACTATCCTCCAGAGGATCTTATTGACAAATTGTTCGATTCACTACCAGAGGAGATGGATTGGCAGTATTATGCAATGATGTTAAAGAACACAATACCATCTGGAAGTTTGACTGTCGACTTGCTGATTGAAAGACTAGAAAGTCATGAATTGGAGATAAAGAAAAACAAAATTAATCATCCATCATATCAACAAAACATGGAGTTGTACTATCCAAAGAGTATGATTCCGAAGAATGTTTCTCCAAGAACTGCTTTCTCTGCTGAAAACACAAATACTCCAAGTAAAGAAAATCCAAGCTCAAACAGTGGTTTTCATGGAGGTTTCTCATCCAACATTCCAAGTCAGGGATCTTCTTCAAGTTCCTCAAGTCAACAACAATCGGTTCCTAAGAATGCTTTTTCTTGCAATATTGCGATCGATTTGAAGAATGCTCAAAATTTTGATGAAGAATCGGCCAAACAGCAGATGATCTTTCTAGCATCTGTTTTGGAGTCTTATGAAGGGTTAGTAGCCGGGAAGATAGGTAATACCAATCTGACGAAAGAAGATTATGATCAGATTGATCCCGAGGAAATGGAGCTGATCGATATTCGTTGGGCTATGGCCAGTGCTGTTCGTAGAGCACAACGATTCATGGAAATTACCGGCAGAAAGACAATTGGTGGTGCATCTACTAAGCTGGGGTTTGATAAATCGAAGGTGACATGCTTCAAATGTAAGCAGAAGGGTCACTTCAAACGAGAATGCAGAAATGCATATGCTGATGAGTCAGAAAACCCTTTCAGAGATGATTATTACAAGAAAGCAATCTATCACCAGAATAAATCCGAGCCACCCAGATTGAAGCAAGTTGAAGACAACAAAGAGAAGTCTAGAGCTCTTGCCGTAATCCATGATGACGAAGGTTATGATTGGAGCGAGCTATTTCCTGAAGAAGATGCTGTGGGTTATGCATTCGTGACAAAGATTATTCCTTACAAAGACACTAGAACTGAAAAAGAAAAATTGGTCAACCGAAGAATGAAAGCCCAAGCCAGAATAAGCAGAGTTTATAACATTTACAAAGAAGCAAAAAAGGCAAAAAGGTGGGATGCCGACAGAGAATGTTACCTTGATCCTCAAGGAAACATTGCAATTAACCCAGATTCCCTAGATGTTGATGCTATTACCCAACAATTTGCTGAGGAAGAAGAAGCAAGACAAAGAGAATGGTGGGGAGGTGGTGATGAGAAACAAGTTGAGAAAGAAGAAAAAGCCAAAGAAGCAGAACAGAAACCAAAGTCAAAGAATGTTGATGACGGAATCATTGATACATCACAAGAGCTAACGGCTGAAAACTTGAGGAAGATGGCAGATAAAGTTCTTGCTGCAAAGGAACTTGAGGTAGTTTCTAGTTCTGGACCTGAGTCAACAAACAAGGTCAGTTCAAATGGTACACTTGAGTCAGGTAAGATTGGTAAATCGGAAAAAGACTGCAAAAATTGCATGAAAGAGTGCAAATTTTGTAGTACAATCACTTACCTAAACGGTAAGAAGATTGAAGAGTTGACTAGTAAAGTCAAAAGGGTTGAAGATCAAATCTTAAACCGTGACAAAATGCTGAAAGCTTCGAATGATAGATCAAAAGATTTAGCTGATAAAATTGAAAATGATAAAAATGACATTGAAAGAATAAGAAAAGAAAATGAAAAATTGATTATTGAAAGTCGTAAAATTTCTGAAAGTTTTGAGAAGCTGAAGCGAACGGTTAAAGATTCTGATGAGAGAAACAGTAAAACAACAAAAGAAAATCTTCAACTATCAGGAGTTCTTCGTGTAAAAGAGGAGCAAATTAACCAACAACTTGATGAAATTGCAAAATTGAAGCTTCAGTGTGAAGAAGCTAAAATTGAGAATGAACGAATTAATCTAAAACTGAGCAGTTACAACTCTGCAAGCTTTGTTTTGCAACACATTGTTCCAAAACCCATTGGTAAAACCAAAGCTGGCGAAGATGTATACTGTGATGGAACTGGGGTGGGGTTTCATCAAGTTCCACCACCGGTTCTAAACAATTTCTCAAAGAAGCAATCTGGGTTGGTTAATGATGAGATTGAAACAAATGAGATAAAATTGCCAGAATCAATAGATGTAACATTTTCTTCATCTTCATCATCTGATGACAGTGTTCAAACTGAGATCATAAAAGGCATGGCTGAAAGTGTCTTGGATAGTGATTCGACTGAAGATGAAGAATGTTTTCTGAACAATTACATTCCGAAACCAAAATCTAAAAACAACTCAAATGATGAACCGGGTCTTGTGATGTACAAGATGTCTGGTTCTGATAAGTTGTATTCAGACTTTGAGTTTCCTTTGGAGAATGTTAATGTGAAGAAATTGAAAAATGTTTTCAAACTAGTTGAAATTGATTTGTCTGAAGTGGACAATTTGAAACAAACAAAGAGACATATGAATTTTGAGAAAGATAAAGCTTACTATAAGAAACCTGTCATTCCACCACGTTTTTCTAACAACTATCAAAATAAATGGTCGGGTAGATATCAGGGTGGTAAGAATTATCAGAAAAGGAATGTTCAGAACAAAAGGTTTGCTGTGAAAAAGGTGTTTGTGAACAGTTCAAGTTCACTTTCAGAAGAGGAGTCTGAAATCTTTTTAAAATCAAACAAAGAGTTCTTTGAAAAGAAGGCCTCACAGCCTCAGTCTGAAGGTTCAAGTCGGGTAATTGACACCCGAACATGTTTCAAATGTAATCAAGTTGGACATATTGCACGAAAGTGTACCAACTTGAAGCCTAAGACTGAAACTGTGAAGAATTCTATCAAGAAAGATGTTGTGAAAAGAAAGGCTCCATTGGTTGTTGAGAAAAATGTTTTAAAAAAGGATAACACCAAGATCAAAACTGAACCTGTTAAGATTTCGGTAACTAAAAATGAAAAATTTTACCAACGGGTTGCCTCACCTCAACAAACATGGAAGCCAAAAATTGTCGAAAAGAAAGTTGATTCATCAAAGGTGTCTGAAACTGAAAAATCATCATCTTCTTCCAAGAAGAAGTATGTACCTTTGAAGTTATATGAGAAACAGAAATCGACTTCTGAAAAGAAGTATGTGGTGAAGAAAAATCAACCAGCTAATCAACCTCAAAAAGACGAATTTTTCTTATTCAAAGAGGTTGAAGTTGGAACTGCTGAAAGCCTTAAAATGAATGATAAAAACTTTCCACCACTTTACACTAAAACAACTCACCTTGATTTCAAGTTACCTGAGTCAAAAGAGGCTTGGGTAGCATCAAAATCTCATTAAATGATCTTTTTATGTGCAGGAGCTTCCGAGATCCGTCTCACGTTGGATTATGGATAGTGGAGCTTCTCGGCACATGACTGGAAAAACAGCGCTGCTGTATGATGTCAGAAATTTTAATGGAGGTTATGTGGGGTTCGCGGGTAACCAAGGTGGTAGAATTGTTGGTGAAGGAACGTTATCCAATGGGATTGTCACGTTTGAGAGAGTTAACTACATTGCTGAGCTGGAAAATAATCTGCTAAGCATCTCACAGATATGTGACCGGATGTATACTACTCACTTCACAGACAAAGAGTGTTTGATTTTGAAACCAGGGTTTGTTATTCCTGAAGAATGGATCATCATGAGAGCTCCTAGAGTGAATGATCTGTATGTTTTAGACATGTCTGTAGCAACAACAACAACGGGTCAAGCACACTGTTTTGTTTCAAGAGCAACAGAGAAAGAATCAAAGTTGTGGCATCGTAAGATGGGGCACATTCATCTTCGTAAAATGAATCATCTTGTGCACAATGATTTGGTTCTAGGAGTTCACATTAAAGGTTTTCATCTGGAGCAAGAATGCATCAGTTGCATGAAAGGCAAGCAAAAGAAAAAGTCACACCCTAAAAAGCAAGTCAATTCAGTCTCAAAACCTTTGGAGAGACTTCACATGGATTTATTTGGTCCTGTGAATGTCAAAAGTATTACCGGAGAACTTTATTGTCTTGTGGTCACTGATGATTATTCCAGATTCTCATGGGTGCTATTCTTGAAGTCAAAAGAAGAAACCTTTGACAGATTGAGGGGGTTATTCAAAAAGATTGAAAATTTGTACCAAAGGCGTATCAGAAGAATTAGAAGTGATAATGGTACTGAGTTCAAAAACAACAATATGGAAGAATATTGTGATGAAAGGGGTATCTTGCATGAGTTCAGTGCTCCGTACACTCCACAACAGAATGGAGTTGCAGAACGTAAAAACAGAACACTGATTGAAACGGCTAGAACAATGCTTGCTGATTCAAAGTTACCGATAAATTTCTGGGCAGAAGCTGTGTCCGCTGCATGCTACACGCTCAACAGAGTTCTAACTGTCAAAAAATTCAACAAAACATGCTTTGAGTTGATTAATAACCGAAAACCGAATTTGAAGTATCTTGAACCGTTCGGGTCACTCTGTACAGTTCTAGAACCTTTTGGAAAGATGGGTCCGAAGAGTTTTGAAGGAATATTTGTGGGATATGCAAGTCCTTTACGACGAGTCTTCGTTCCAAGTCTGAAGAGAATTATTGAAGCTCAAAATGTTGAATGCCAAGGTCACACAATGCCTCCACAAAATCCGGGCGACTCATGGCGTTTCAATTATGATGTTTTATGGGAGTCTTTCAACATGGAAGAAGAGCCAGAGTTCTTTGATGAGTTGGATATTCTTAGAGAATATGAAGATGAAAGGTTTCCAGCAGAATCGTATCGTAAAAGACAAGCTTCAAATGATAATGAGGCAGGTCCAAGCAATGCTGGAGAACATGACGATGTTGAAAATGATGTTGCTCAAGAAAATCAGACGGTGGAGAATGTCAATCAAGAATCTGAAAACAGTCCAATATTCGATCATGATGATTCAGAATCTGAGGGGGAGCCAATCCAGTTTTCAAATCAAACTATTCCTGTTAGTGAACAAGTTGCTGATCAAAACGTTACAAATTTGGAGAGTGAAGTAGATGTTTCAGGCGAAGTGATACCAAGAACACTTTCTTATCATCCTGAGGAACTAATAATAGGAGAACTGCAATCAGGCGTCCGAACTCGAAGACAACTTGATCAAGGGCTTACATGTTTTTACTCAACAGTTGGTCCTTTACAAACTGAATTCTCATTAAGTTGTTTTATCTCGCAGATAGAACCAAGGACGTACAAAGAGGCGCTTACTGAAGATTCATGGGTAAATGCTATGCAGGAGGAGTTAAATCAATTCGAGAAGCTTGGCGTTTGGAAGCTAGTAGATTTGCCAGATGGTCACCGAAAGATTAATACCAAATGGGTATTTAAATGCAAGAGGGATGATCGAGGAGTTATCATTCGAAACAAAGCTCGACTCGTTGTCCAAGGTTTCAGTCAGCAGGAGGGGATAGATTTCACAGAAGTATATGCCCCTGTCGCAAGACTTGAAGCCATCAGAATCTTTCTTGCATTCGCATCATGGAAAGGATTTAAAGTTTTTCAGTTAGATGTGAAGTCGGCATTTCTCTATGGCAAGGTGAAAGAGGAGGTTTATGTCGGACAGCCACCGGGCTTCACCGACCCAATTCACAAAGATAAAGTTTATCTCCTTGACAAAGCATTGTACGGCTTACATCAGGCCCCGAGAGCCTGGTATGAGACCTTGTCTCAACATTTGTTAGCCAACCACTTCATTCGAGGAAAGATAGACGCCACTCTTTTCACAAAAGAAGTCGACGGGCATCTTCTGATTGTTCAAATTTATGTGGACGACATAATTTTCGGGTCAACAAATGAGCAACTCTGCAAAGATTTTGAACATGTTATGAAGCAGAAGTTTGAGATGTCTTCAATGGGTGAGATGAAGTTCTTCTTGGGACTTCAAGTTGATCAACTTCCCCAAGGAACTTTCATACATCAAACAAAATACGTTCATGATGTTCTGGAGAAATTCGGGATGTCAGGAATGTCACCAATTTCCACCCCATTAGCGATAAATCATGGGATACATCCTGATCTCACCGGAGAGAAGGTAGACGAAACATTATATCGTTCCATGATTGGCTCGTTAATGTACTTGACGGCATCAAGACCGGATATTATGTATCCAACATGCCTCGCGGCGCGATTTCAGTCAAATCCTAGAGCTTCGCACATGGTAATTGTGAAAAGGATTCTACGCTACCTGAAAGGAACTCCATCTCTGGGGTTGTGGTATCCAAAAGATGGCGACTTCATGCTCGAAGGATATTCTGATTCTGATTTCGGATGCTGCAAAATGAATGCTAAATCAACAACAGCGGGGTGCCAGTTTTTCGGACCACGATTGGTCACCTGGCAATGCAAGAAGCAGACCTCTGTCGCTTTATCCACTTGTGAAGCCGAATATGTATCTGCTAGCAGCTGTTGCTCTCAGATCCTGTGGATTCAGCAACAGATGCGAGACTACGGTTTGCAATTTCTTAACACCCCTATTTTTGTTGATAATGAGGCAGCAATTAACATAACAAAAAATCCTGTTCATCATGCTAAAACAAAACACATTGAAATTCGTCATCACTTCATCCGAGACTGTTTCGAGAAGAAGTTGATACGAATAGAGAAAATCCACACCGATGAACAAAAAGCTGACTTACATACCAAAGCTTTTGACAAAACTCGCTTTAAATATCTTTTGAAACTTAATGGTATGAAGTTGTTATCGGATGCGGAGGAAATTGTTGGCGTTGATGAAGGTGCCACTGTAGATGATGTTGAGAAACAATCTGCAATGGTTTGTCGAATCTTTAATTGTTTTGGTTTTTAGGGGGAGATAGTAGTTTTATTTCAGAAAATACAAAAACAATAAAAAATTCGTAAAAGCCAAAAACATTTGAAAAATTCAAAAATCCAAAAACATGATAAAATTTCAAAAAGAGTTTGTGTAAAAAGGGAAAATGATAGTACATCAGCTAGTTAGTTACTGTACGCTAAAGATATGGAAAGTTCAAATACGTTAAACAGTCTCACTAACGATATGTCGATAGGTTTTTACACATTCAGTAGTTTTGTTCGGGATATAAACCTAAATCTTACTTGCTTATTTCGTGGGGAACACCACTTGGATATATAGGTAACCCCTGAAATCTCGTTTGAAAGGTTTCATAATCTGATATACTAGGTCTTTATTCTCAATGATGTCTGGGGTATTATTCCGGGACTTCTGCTGAACGGTAGTTCTGACCTAGTCCCTGGATAATACTTTATGCAAATGCTTGAAATATAGCATTAAAACCCTCAGCATGCTGAAACAATAAAATTGATAAACGCTGCTGTTGTAGCAAAAGATCCTCTAAAGGGGACACACCTTAAAGTCGAAGCCGATATCTCTCTGCGTATACGGAAGTATCGACCTGAGATCCCTCGGCCCTCGCATACCTAAATTATGTACAGATATCATTGATGTAATACTCACCTGTAAGACTGATTATTGAGATTCTGGATACGGGAGTATATTCAAAAGGTGGGACACACGTATAAGTTTAAGTCTCTAAAACACTTAAACCGTATCCTGAACAGATTGAAATGTGTGTAAGAATTTAAGATGGATCAGTATATCGACAATCGAGGTGAATTGTTTAATGTTTGGGATGAAATTAAGCTTAATGGTACTTGTAACTTGTCGGAAGCTGATATGATTCCCTAACACGCTCACCAAAAATATGTTTGTAAATAGTTTACATTTACTGCTTTCATATTTCTGTTATAGTCTATTTTTGCTTCATTATAATTCCAAAAAGATTTTATTTTTCTACTTTATTTTACGACAAACCAAAGTGGAGAGTTGATCTTTTGATTCGAAAGTGATAGAAGATGCAGGAAGTTTCTGAATTGGAAGATGAGTTTGGAGCTAATCATGACTAATCTGTAATTGAAAGTGTAAAACACAAGTTCATTAAGTTGATACTTGTAATTTTTCTGAAAAATGTTTGAACAAAATTTTCAAAAGTCAGTATATTTTGCTTCAGGTCAACCAAGGTCATTAAGTTGGACTTGGTCGACAAATTAAATTCCTTGGGTCATTAATTTGAACCAAGCAATTTAAGTGGATTTCTAAAATCTGACAAATGTTGAGAAAAATAAAAGTTTTCATTGAAAAAGTAAAGTGTGCCTCATTCGAATGTTCATCCGGACGGGTAGCCATACGCACGGATGGCAATGCGCACGGGTGACCATACGCGTCTGATGTTGGTATAAATTGTGAGTCAAAGAGTCAGTCAAAGCTATACGCACGCACAACACTCTTTCTCTCTCACACTTTTACTTTCTGATTTTGGAATTCTTTGCACGGATCATTGTTCTCGTTGGTTTGTACAACATTAGCAATGGCAAAGGTATGTTTTTCTATCTCAAATCTGCAATATTCCATTAATTAATGTCTGTTCATCGATGTTCATCACGTATCTGTTCTTTCGGAGCCTTAAATCTCAGATCTAGCCCGTGTTAGTTCGTTTTGTCATGAATGAATCATAGGTTCTTGTTTAGAATGCTTAGATCTAGGATTTTACCGGATTAATTTGCGTTATAACATGCTAAAATCTGACAGATCTGATGTTTGAACGGTACGTAGTGTCGAATAGGTTTTTGATAAATTGATCTGTGAATAAGACGTTTTAGACATGGTTGAACATAGGGTTTTGATCGTTTTAACATTTTCTGTGTGGATCTATGTTCAATTTTAGATTTTGACATAGAAATTTTTGATGTTCATATATTGTTCTTTATCTGTGACTTGTATCTGCACGTACAACCTGTACGTGCGTATGGCAATCCGTGACAACATCATGCTGTACGCACGTATGGTAATCCGTAGCAATGGCCTGTTGTACGTGTGGATAGTAATTCTTGACAAGTAATGTTGTACGCACGTATGACAATCCGTGTCAAGGACAGGCTGTACGCACGGATAGCAATCCGTTGCAATTCAATGTTGTACGCACGGATGACAATCCGTGGGTATGCTATGCTGTTCGCACGGATGACAATCCGGGACTTGGATTGCTGTACGCACGGGTGGCTATACGTGTTGTACACAAAGTTGTCCGCACGGACAACTCATCCAAACATACAAGTCATGCGTACAGATAACTCTTCAAGTGTCATATCTTTCTTGACAAAATATTTTGAGATCCCAAAAATTAAAAAAAAAATAAAATAAAATTTCTGCAGGATTGGGATAAAGCTCATAATATATATTGTCTTCTGGATAAAGTGTATACCGAAAATACAGTAGTTCAAGATGTTGCAAAATTTTTGAGGGAAAGTAGAGTTTCTAAGGCCTTAACTGATAAGACAGTAGTATATGAATCGCATGTGAAACGTTTTTGGACTGCTGCAAGATACGAAGAAAGTGATAAGACCATTTATTCAGCCGTATCAAAGAAAGATGAGAATGGAAGAGTTGAAGATTTGGAAATGAAAGTAACTGTTGGTGATATAAGAAGAGTTTTGAATTTAGGAGACAATGATAGTGATCCAACCATAATTTCTGAACGTTTAGTAAAAGGATTGTGGTGTAGAATGGGTTTTGCTGGGAGTGTGAATGGAAGAATGCAGAAGACAAGCTTTAGTCATGCTTATAAGTTCATGATTCATTGTATACTTCACGCTTTGTCTCACAGAAAAGGTGGATATGATGAAACTCAAGATTACATCATGAATATCATTGCATGCCTTGTACTGAACAGACCATACAATATCTCTCAAGTAATCTTTGATCACATGTCTGAGAATGTGAAGGATGGTAGTAAGAGGTTTCTTATGTATCCAAGGTTTGTTCAAATGTTGATAGATGAGAAATTTCAAGGTTTGGAAAAGAGTAGTAGTGACATTTTGGGTCTAAGGCACATGACACCAGATACAATCAGCAGATTGATCAAAGGTCCAGATCCTGGATCAAAGAGAATGATCTGCAAAATTTCAAATCCTAACTATGTAGCTCCATAGAATGATGCATGGAGACATGAAGACAGCAATTCTGACAATGAAGATGACAAGATGAGTTTGTTTTATAAGAAGGATACAAGATGGTGGTGTGTCAAAGATGGAAAAAGGAAGAGAACTCCAAAGACGTCCCCGGCAGTTTCTATTCCAAAGAATGTGAAAAAGGGTATTGTGAAAGGGGGAGTCTCAAGGAAATTAGTATTTTTAGACTGTGAAAATTTCTAATGATTTTGTAAAACATCTGTTTTGCAGGGTCTTCTAGAAAACAACAGCACAAGCTGATAGATGAACAAGTTCTGGAGCCGTCAGCTGTTATTCAAAAGGGAACTGAGTTATTATCACAATCTCTTGAAAGTTTCTTAAAGAAAAATGAGGAAGCTGCTCAAGGAGTCAAAGATCAAGAAGGAGTCATTCAAGATCTTTCAAGTGATGATGATTCTGAAACCACTATTTCAGAATCTGAACTTGATCCTCTTACTCTTGGCAAAGGAAAAGTTCAGTTGAAGAAAAGGTTACCAAAGAAAAGGAAGGGGTCAGATGAAGAAGATACAACTTATGATCCTGAGAATCCAGATAAACAAATCAAGAAAAGAAAAGCTGTTGTAGCAGGACTCATTCCAAGAAGTGTTCGAGCAAGAAAAGGAGAAAGTCAAGTTCAAAAAGAACATGATGGCAAGATCCTCAACATGTTAAATCTTCTCAACCAAAAGAAACAGAAGCAGAAAAACAGACGAGTCACGACGACTATGTTGAAGTTACTGATGCTGGAGAATTTTATTCAAAGTTTCCAGGAGTACCAGAAAACATAGAGATTCCACAATCGTCCTCACAACCAAAAGACTCAGATGATTTCTTTAGCTTTTTGCCACATGCTTCAGGTGATCCATTAGAAGATCTGAATTTTGATGGTGACTTGTTCAACAATGATGCAGTAAGAATTCTTTCAAAGAAAGTCAAAGATCTTGAGAAAGAAAAAGAAAAAGCTGAAAATGAACGTGATCTGTTAAAAGAGCAAGTGAAAAAGATAATGAAAGCTCATGATCAACTTAGAACAGTGATGATCCAAGATGAACGCACCATGAAGAAGATAAAGGAAGATGGTGAAAGTAACACTAAAGTGATTGAAGCTCTTCTGGCAGAAATCTCTTCATTGAACGAGAAGTCAAAGAATCTTCAAGATGTAAATCAAACACTAAATCAACTTCTCAGTGACATGAGTGAATCAACTTCAAACGAAATGAAAATAATGAAATTAGAGATGGAAGCAATGAAAGCTGACAAAGTGATGAAAGATGAACAACTCAAGATGTTGTATTCTGTTGTAGAAAATCTTTTAAAGAAGGATGTTCATGCTGCTTACAATGAAATTGAAGTAAAGAAAGTTGAAGAGAGAAGACTTGAAAGAGAACGAAGACTGGCTGAGGATGCTGTACAAAAGAACAAAAGTATAGTTGAAGATGTTCAAGAAGCTGGTGGTTCCTCTCTTCAAGATGATGCTGAAATGATTGATGCTCAACATACTCAAGAACAAGTTGTACAAGATCAAGATTTCATGTTGGTTGGAGGGTCTTCTCAAATAATTGATTATGAAGAAATCATTCGTAGAGTTGCTGTTACTCAGAAGAAGAAAAAGGCCAAAGAAGTGTTACTACTTGAATGGAAGACACAGCAGTTTGTTCTTATTGGTAAAGCTGAGACAGTGCCACTCAACACAAAAGATGGTCTTTACAGAATAAAAGTTATGAAAAGGAGAAAAGAAGCGAAGAAGGCTCGGGGAGAAGAAGTTAGTGATTCTGATGAAGAACTTCTTGGAATTGATGAAGAAGATGAAGATGATGAGATAAATGATGAAGATGAGAAAGACGATGATAACAAGAAAGATGATGATGATAAGAAGAATGATGACGATGATCAAGGTTCGTCAGGTTTAATTGTGAAGAATTCCATTAATGAGCAAAGGATAGAAGAGTTTCTAAATGATCAGATTAACGAGCAAGAAGATGATGATCATCAGGAAACTTCCTCTTCTGGAAATCAACATTCAGATCAGGTATTCCTTACAAATCCCACTGTCATTTTCTTACAAGATAAAAGTCAAGAGGTAATTGAGGTGAGTAGAACAAGGGAAGAAATGTTAGAAGAATTGGGTTTACAAGAGGGTAAATTTAAGTTCGACATTGAAGATGAGATTCCTGAAACTTCTGAAGATGTATTAGAGACCAGATATGCATTTGAGGCTGATAATTACAATGATGTAATAATTGAAGATGCTTCAGATTCATCTGATGATGAAGTTCAGTTTCATTATTCTGGGATCGATGAAACATTTCCTTCGTTATCGAAAATGTTTAAAGACCGAAATGTTGATGAAATCAGAAGGAAGATAGTGGAGAAGGTGTCAGTAGAAGGTATTCCAGATACTATTCCAAGAGAGAATTTGGCAGAAGAAAGAAAGAAATGGTACAAAACTATGCCAAAAGAGAGAAAGAAACTTCGGGCTCTACAATTCTTTACATATGACAAAGAACTCTCTTTGGGTGACATTCTCTCATGGGGATATTTGGAAGACTTGAAAGTTTATGCTATTAGAAGAGAACAGGGAGTGCAGTACTTTGAGTTCTTATCTGATATCAAAACTCTACCTTGGTGGGATATTGATGAATTGGTTAAAACAAAGAATATCAAAGAGTTCTACCATGGATTAGATGTGAAGCAGCACGATCAGAGACTTTGGAATTATGTAAAGCTACAAGCTGAAAAAGGATATCCTGATTGGAAACCACACTTTCCTCAACGGATTGTCAGAATTCTAGAAAGTGGTGAAAAGGATATCACTCTGGATATCAAACCTCCAAGTTGTTTGAAGAATATGCCGTTAAGGGCAATGGAGCAAGACTTTCATGATGAGTTTGAAGGGTGGTTGTATAATCAAACTACAGCTGAAGCAATAATTTCGTTAAACAACAAGTCCACAGGAGAAGCTAGAAGGATCTGTGTGTTAGATCCTATGTGGCTTGTTAACTGCTCAAAGAAGGATATTGATTGTTTGTTTTACAACAAGATAGTTTACGAGAGACCTGATCGAGAGCAAGCTTTGCAATATCAGAAGGTTGTAGATGTTTGTTACGCGAAAGACATCAACTCTGGAAGGTATTGGAAGACTAAATGGAGAGATCTAGAGATTGATGAGTTTTTGAAAGAATACAAGCGCGAACAACAGTTTAAGAAGATTGCTGAAAAGGCTGCTATACGAGGAAGACGTAATTTGGGAATTGTTCCTCCAACAGATCAGACACCAATAGAATCCGAAGAAAACAAAATTCCAAAATGGGATCGGAAACGTGATGGAGATCCTGTATACAGACATTGGTGGTTGACTGAGGGAAGACAAAAGAGAAAAAGAATGTTGGAAGAACAGGCTCAGAAAAGAAGAGAGAAAGCGCGAGTGCGAAGACACAACAGAAGGAATTAATGGACTATGCTGGAAGGTACTACAGCTACATTCGAGGGGGAGTCTGTTAGTACATTACGTCTGTAGCTTCCGTCAGCATGTAGTCATATTTTGTTCTGTGTTTATGTTTATTGTCTGAATGTATGTATATAGTTAGCAGGACAACTCAGGATTAGGGTCTGAATGTAAAAGTGTTGATTGGGACAAGTTAAACTCGTACGGATGGCAATACGCACGTATGGCCATACGCACGGATGACTTATCCGTGCGGATAAGTCATACGCACGGATGACCGTACGTACGGGTGAGTCATACGTACGGGTAACCCACCCGCACGGACAACACTTATTAGGTTCCTGAGTTTGTCTATAAATAGTAGGTCCGGTGCAACTTTGTTAGAACTTTTGGACATGCACGGATAGTCTGTACGTTTACCGGATCTTGTAACTTTCAGAACAGTAAATAGAATGAACAGACAAGAAGTTAAACGTTGAATTCTGTGTTGCACAAATCTGTGATTCGTCGTAATGGATTCCGCACATTAAGACGAAATCGATTCATCTTGTTCCTACGATCAGATCCTGTATCAATGGGACCAACAGAGTTCGTGGTGCACTGTACTGTCGTTCGATTCCCTTTTCTGCACAGAATGTATCTAAGGTGATATTCTTGAATTCCGTCCCATTGTCTGATCGAATTGCTTTCACCCTTGTAGTAGCTTGATTTTCAACTAGAGTGACAAATTGTTTGATCAAACTCGCAGTCTCGTTCTTGTGACTAAGAAAGTAAACCCATGTGTAACGAGAGTAGTCATCTATGATCACAAGACAATATGCCTTCTTGCCAATGCTCAGCACATTTACAGGACCAAAAAGATCCATGTGTAGTAATTCAAGCACGACTTTTGTCGAAGGTGTAGACTTGGACTTATGAGGCTTTCGATGAGCCTTTCCTTTTGCGCAAGCAACACACTTTTCTACCAGCATGAAGTCTTTGATTGGTAGATCATGGACCATTTGACCTTTAGAAGACGATTCATTTTCTGCTTTAACTTCTTTTTCAGAAACATTTTCTAGTGACTGTTCATTTATAGTGACCACATCTTCTTTTTCAAAATCTGGTTCAGTTTTAATTTCAGAAGATGTAGAAGTTTCATCAACACATGTTTCGTCAACACATGTATCATGTGAATCTACTTGTGGTTTACTTTCAGCTACAGTTTCCAATGGGGTCCCACTAGATTCAACATTAGGGACGTCCACTGAGACCGATTCAGAAGAAGAATCAGGACATTCTTGATTTTCTTGAGATGAAGTTTCAGTGGTTTCACTGAATGTATCCTGAGGGACCTCACCTGTCACACTCACATCAGCTGTAGAGTTAGAATTATCACAATCATTAACTGAAAAACATCCATCATCAGGCCCACTAGACGCAAAAGCACAAAACGTACGAAACAAATCTTGTCCCAACACATAACCAGAATCAGTTTCATCAAAATAATTTTCAGAAAAATCAGAATTTAAAATTTGTTCCCCCCCAAGAATATCTTCATATTTTGAGTCAACTACTTTATCTGCACATGTAAACGAGCTGTTAGGATCAAACATGCCTTTAGAAACAAAGTCGTTGAAGGAGTAGGTCGTTTATTATCAACAAATTTGTTGTTGATTGATGACTTATCGGTTTTAGGACCGTAAGTCATCTTGCTTTCATTAATCAGTTCCTCCTTAGTAACAGGTAAATATGTGTAATTGTCATTATAAGGAGGAGGAACTTGATTGAAACCCAAACCACATCCTTTCTTTTTGTCTTGTATTCTAATTGAATATCACATATGTCCTTGTCCAATTTGCTAGAAGTATCATATTTTTTAATATTGATTTCATTTAGTTGATATTTCAACTTGATCTCTTCTAGCTCTTTGATCAAATCATTCATAATCGCTTTGTCATACTTGTGGTTACAACTTTTAACGCTGAGTTCCTTTTTCAATTTAGCAATATCTTTCTTTTGAGCTTCAATTTTTTCTTTATAAAGCTTTTCATTTTTTACTAAAGTGAAATTTTTATTTTTTATGTCTTTGTAATCTTGGATCAACTCAACGTTGTGTAACCGATATGCCTCAACTCTTTCTCTACATTCAGGAGTGCAAAAGACAGAAAGTATCTCTTCACGAAATGCCATAATTTTAGTGGGCGATTGATACTTTTGTTCTTCTCAAAACACAAACCAAACGAGAACCCGTGTACTTGCTAACTCAAACCCTTTGCACGCGAATGAACCCTCTTTCTGTACCGCACCTCAAAACCTGTCAAACAATAACAAGCCCCTCTTTTTATTTTTAAAAGAAAATAATAAACCCTTTTTTTTATTTATAAAATAAGCCTTTTTTTTAATTAGAAAATAATTTTTTTTATTATAAAGTAATACTTATTATTATTACTATTATTTTTATTATTATAATACAGAAATCCTAAACCAAACGTCAAAATCCAACACAACTGTTATTACTATTCCCGACAAACAGAAGTGTCACAAAGCTTGTCACAATAACCCGTTGGCTTTCTTTCCCGACACTCAAAAGTGTCACTAAACTTCTATTGTGCACGACTGTGAATGGTTTGATGATTCGGTTTGTAAGTGATGCGCCGGAGATGATGGAGGTTTCACGGTGAAAGGTACGACGAAAAGATGACGAAGATTAGCGTGATGATGATGAACTATGTCGAAACAGTGAACTCGAAACAGTGATCAGTGAAGGTGGTTGTTAATGGTTGTGATGTGTAGCAGAAAGTTGCAGGGGGAGACAAACGGAGAAGGTGATCGGAGATGCTAAGGGTGATGACGATGGTGATGGTAATGGTGAAAGATGAAGGTGAACAATGGCGATGTGATAATGACGGAGATGAAGTATGACGATGTTGATTGTTGGTTGCAACTCGAGACTGCTTTGAAGACAACTCGAGACCAAGATGCTAAGAATCGATTGTTGCAGGTTTCCGGCAATCAGTTAACGGAGAAGAAGAAGATGAGTCAAAACCGTGATTCGGAACAGAGGTTGCGACTGAGATGATCAATGACTCGAGACCTTAAAATCAATTACTCGAGACCAAATTGTTGAAGACTCGAGACCTCGGTTGCAACTCAGAACCGTTGTTGCGACTGAGAAGGTTGCGACTCGGAACGGTGGGTGAGTCGAGACCGAGAATGATGTTGATGGTTGAAGAGATTGCGACTCCAGACAGTGGATTGGAATGATGATTGACGAGTCGAGACCGTGATGTTTGAAGCTTGAGAACAGTTGAGTCGAGACCTGATGATGAAGAAGTTGAAGACTCGAGACCGTGATGATATTGATGAGTCGAGACCGTGACCTGTAGAGATGAGTCGAGACCTTGAACAGATGATGAAGTTGAGTCGAGACCTCAAGTGATGTCAATTTGGAGAAGGTTGTTGACTCTAAACCTATAGTGACTCGAAACAGTTGATGAAACTTTTAAATTTGGAAATTAGAAAATTTCAAAAGATTCTATCAATTCAACAAATCACCGAAAACGTTGTAGAAATTTTAAAATCAAGATATTTTTGTAAAAATAAAAGATTATGTTTAATCTTTTAACAACCTTTTCAAAAATTTAAACACCAAAATACACTGATTTTTGATAAAATTTTGCTGAATGCTACAAAGAACATGAAGAACGCGAAGAACACCAACCCAAAAATAACGAAAATCTTGAATCTTTGATATCACACCGAGTCTAGAAATGGGTTCTAATGGCTCTGATACCACTTGTAAGTCCCGAAAACCGGATCTTTCAATGATATCAAACCTAATCTTGTGTGAGTGCGGAAACCAAACACAAGATGATTCAAGATAGACCGAAAAATATGAAAAACGAAGAACACAATACAGAATCACTTTCAAACTTGCACACGTTCTATTACTTGAATAAGCAAAACGTCTAGTACAAGTTGACACACCACCAATCGCCTCTCTCTGACTCTCTGTAGGAAATTCTTAAACAATGAGGCTCAAACCTAAAAACAAGTGAGAAACTTGTTTATATAGTTACTAAAGCCCACTTCCCTACATGGGCTCCCCTTGGGCCTGCTTGGCCCAAGTGACCTATAAAGGTCCACAACCTAATATAAACTAACCCGGTAAGGCCCAGTTCGTAACCATAGCCCGTTGTATTAATTTGATGCGTCAGTCTTACACTTTAGGGCCTAACAATAAGTTTGCATATGACCGAGAGCAATCAACAAGAATTAACACAAGAACGAATTCACTAACCAAGAGATTGTAGGATTGTTTAATAGCACATGTGAACGAAGATGCTGCGAGGGGGAGAGTTCGACCGATGAAGATGACACTTCCAATGGATCCACAACCGTCACTTTCTTAGGGAGAAACTAGGGTTTGCATTAGTTTAGAAAGGAAGTGTGTGCCCCTCTATATTCATTCACGTATACAAAAGGAGAAGATGGGCTGGGGCTCACTGGTTTGGGCCGAAAGCCCTTTTTGGCGAACAATGCCCACGACGAAGGATCAAACTTCGTCGACGAAGAATCAAACTTCGTCCAAGATGTTGATGACGAAGGTTTGTGACGAAGAACTATTGGCGAGGAACTATCTTCGTCGAAGTGAGGTCGGCGAAAGACTTTAGTTATGAAGTTGTGAAACATAAACAATTCTTAAGTTAATTAATAAATAGCCATACCAAAGAATACTTCAATTATTCATCAATTATGCACAAGTTACAATGCAAAGCGAATTATAAAAGAGGATTGCGAAACAAGCAACGCGTAGAGGAAAGACCTTGAAAACTCGGGTTGTCACATCATCCCCAACTTGAAAGAAATTTCGTCCCGAAATTTGATAAGTAATCCAAAAGTGGCGAGGTGTTAGATCAGGATAACTGTGGATTTTCCTCAGGTACCACACATAGCGGTTCATGTCCCACAACAACTCCTTCTCCAATGCAAGCTCCAGCACATAACCTAACGACCTGCAAAGCATGTGGTAACGTATCAACAAAAATGTTGGTGAGTTCACAGTTGGTTGTCTGTTTTAATGTTGTTCCAAAAACCATAAGTTGTTAAGTTGTTTCGAAAACCAAAAGTTATCCAGTTCCATATTCCCATAACCATATACCGCGGGGGCTTCCGCATGTTGTAAACCACTAGACTCGTTACCATATGGCTACTACTGACTGATGTCATGTTTATGTGCCCTACGTCAATGTCTATCGTCATTGATAGTGCCCAAGTACATTAGTCCACTTTCGTCCTCTGCGGCACGGTGTGAGGCTTGTCAGACCTAATAGCGCTATTTGACTAATGACCCGTTCGCCATTGGCCCGGCGATTAAGTCGATATAAAAATGAGGGACTTCAGGATAGAGTTTTGTCTAGTAAGTTTAAGGTTGTCGTCCTACCTAAGGAGGAACGAGGTATGTATTCTACCCAAGGAGAATACGCAGATTACATCCCACCTAAGGGGGACAGTTGTTACTTAACCCATTCCGTTTACATCCCACCTAAGGGGGACAGTTGTTTTTTGTTCCATTCCCAAACCACCGGGAATTGCATGCTTTTAAGAAAAGTTTGAACTCACCTTTGGTTGCTCGGTTGAACTCTTAAAATATAGCTAATAGTCAGGGTTGGTCAATCACATCCTAGTATGATTACCATTTAATTTATTAGTGATTTCAAATAAAGCATGCAGTTCCTACACGCATCTACCACATAATATGCACTCACTTTAACAGTTCATGCCCATATAAACATTCCACCTATAACTACTCAAGAGTAAGCACAACATACTTCAAATAACACTTTTGTTGACATATAACAATTTGGATCATTATTAGATAACCTAACCGAAATTTAGACACGCAAATCACCACTTATATTTTTCAGCTTTAACATCCAAAACTGGGCTGTTTTCTGGTATTTTAATAAAATAGTTAACTTATTCCAAAAAATCCCAAAACTTTACAGAATGTTTTAAACAGTCCAAATATTATTGTGTAAAAATATCGGGTTCCAATTCATTACCAGTTATTTTATAAAAAACATTTACTAGACTGAAATCAGATTCGTCACTTTCGGACTGCAGTCCACGGAAAAATTCATTTAAAATTTATCGTAAGTCCGATTGACGAAATTCTAGTTGGAGAATCACAATGACATCAGTGGCCATCTACAGTACATATTTCATGACCTGACTCTTTCCAGATTTTAAGTTATGACAAAAAACATAACACACATTTTCTGCAGAAAAAGCACAGCTTTTGCTGCTGTACAAAACGGCCCTTTAAAAATAGCAAACGACGTCGAAAAAATATGATTCCAGTGTCATTTGATTCATTTCTCGAAAACATATAATTTAGACTTCAGAAAATCAATTTTTCGATTTATAACGGTCCGTTTACATCCAACTGAAGTCGGTTGTTTTCATCAATCAGCATGCAGTTTTACAATTAAACAACACCAAAACGCGTGTAAACGATCTCTACTCTTCCTACTAACAACTCACAACAGGTTAATCATCAATTATCATCTAACCATCTCAAAACCACAAAACCTTAGCCATAACATATCATGATTTTTCATAAAAACGCAGCCCATGATCATATATCCATACATACTATCGATTACTTCAACAAATCGCATTCTTAACCGAAATAAATCATATAACATCAAAACCCTAGCATGTTACTAAAAATTCACAGCCATGTTTCTACCAAAATCACACCATGAATCACAATTCAATCAAGAATACTAACATTGGAGCAAGATAAGGGATTACACGGAAGTGAAAGGCAAATCAAGAAGCTGAACTAGGGTTTCAATTTGCGCGCGGGGGGGGGGGGGGGGGAGGGGGTTCCTTCTGGTCGACATACACTAGGGAAAGTATTAGGGTTGTTGTTTTTGATTACTTATTCCCAAAGTCTCCTACATATAATTAAAACCCAAGAAAGTTGGGCTAACGGGCTACAAGGAACAAGGGTGTGGGTTTGGGCCGAATGTTTCAAATAAGGGGACTTGGGTTGGGGTTGGGCCTATATGTGGCACAAGGAGGGAAGGGGTGGATTTGGGTTGGGTTTTTAATAGGTAACGGTTGTGCACTAAGCGATGGTTTCGCAAGATAACCAAAATAATTAATTAATACGTTGCGTATCGCGGAATAATATTTTGCAATGCTTCGATTCACAAAATATCATATTCCAATATTTCAGTTTCGGGTTTCGGTTTCACATAATTCACATTACACATTACTAAGCACACCATTGTTCAAATACAATAAATCATCAAATTCAATTCATTTAACGTACATGTAATTACACAGTAAAACGAAACGTTCAGAGATTTATACGAGTTGTCACAGCCCGACTCGGTCGTTGGAGTTCTGTCTCGTGTGTACACCTGATTGATTTAGGATTCTGTAATGCATGTCGGCTCTGCCCGACTCAGTCATTGGAATACTGTCTCGAGTTGTATGGTCAATGTGATTTGGGTTATTTTACTAACATGTGTGCATTGTTTAATATTAATAGATAATAATCAGGAGAATCACCAGGAAGCCATAGTAGTATCACCTAAGCCAACAATGTAAGTACATTTATGTTTCTCAATATTTAAGAGTACGTTTTTATGAGTCAAAATGTTTTACCAAAACCTCAAATGTTTTCAAATACAATTACAGTGATTAAGTTTTTGTAAGTCTACAATTGCTGCCAGTACTATGGGGTTTGTATACAGTACTTGATAACCTTCACAATTGGGCACGGGTATCCAATGTGTGATATGACCATAGTCACAGATCCGTTGAGTGACACTTACTGACTGAGTAATTTTGTAGATATAAACATTATAATCACCCTTAATATTGTAATGTGTAAACTGTGACAACCTGAGATTTCAAGGTCTTTCTCTATGTGTCACTTGTTTCACAGATACTGTTTTCACAATTCACTTTTACGTTGTACCATGTGCTTTAATTGTGAATGATTATAATACTATTATGTTTGGTTGTTATATGTAAGTTAGAAACTGTCTGATGCTTAATGTTGGGTCATAACTTGTCCATACCACACTTCTATCGACGAAGAGTTCATGACGACGAAGTCCTTAGTTACATGTATTCTCTGACGAAGAGTGATTCTTTGTCACATTCAACCTTCGACGAACCACATGGCGAAGAGAATTCTTCGTCAAGTGGATGGTTCGCCAATAAGGGCTTCGGCCCAAACGGTTACACAAAGCCCAAACCTAGAAACCCATACTGTACACATATTTGTGATGCAATCGTGGTATTTGGGGTCTTTCTTTTAGAATCATAATAAAACCCTAAAATTTTCCCCCTCCCTTCCTTGCAAACCCGACGGCTGCCTCCGATCACTCGAAGCATCTGGTGTCACAATCGAACCAACTTATTCGGAATCTCGGTTAGTGTTTTATCCACGTTAGTTTGTCGTATTCTGAATGTGATGATTTCTATGGTTACACGTGATGAAGTAGGGTTTCATTGATAAGACTGTGATCTATAGTTTGTACGATAAGGTTACGATAGTTTGTACATGTTCATACTTACGATGCGGTTTGATAATCCGATTTGATGAACTTATGTCTTGATGAATTAATAATCTAATTATGTGCAGTCAGTTGATGGTTAGAACCAATGATGGATAGAATAATTATTATGAGATTAAACGTATGTATTTTGGTGTAGCGATGTTTGCATTGATGATGAACAGTATATAGGGTTTACTTGAATGTGTGCAGTAACTGTTGTTTGATCCTGCTGAAGATGTGTAACTGTTGTTATGAAATTGAGTGAAACGTAACCGCTGTTGAGGGCGGCGGCGGTGGATTCCCGGCGAAGAATATAACTCAACGAAAAATGGATTCTTCGTCGAGTGGTGCTTGACGAACCCTCACGAATCTTCGCCATACCCGTACCCGACTGTTATGGGTGAAATTCTGAGCCCATATCCTGACACTATATCTTGATTTTATGATAGCTGATTACGACCAGGATACCGGACCAGGATATTGGTAACATCCTGAGGCAGTATCCTAACTATTACTAACAATTTGCTTGTAAACGTTGGTTACAAGGAACTAACGTTCATGAGGACCAAGTCATCCTGAAGACCCGCTCAAATTGGTTAGGATAAGGACATTGATGGCGGAATAATAGCTCTTGTAACGGTCAGCATTGAAGAAAGGCGTATTTTATGGGATTTACGGATGCTGGTCAATGCTATTAATGTTGTAACGGTTATAGGAGCTTAAATCCCGGATTTATAGTTAATATGCACGTGGAGAATGAGTTGAAACAGCCCCCAATGTTCAGAAGGGAATATTATCAGTATCCCGAAATAATAGGGGAATATTCTCAGTATCCCGGATTTTTAGCATAGTTAGTTATTTTCTCTTGCTATATATAGGATTGATCGGATCAGATAGAACATACACAATTTCTCATACACTCTTGCTCTCTACTAGCTGCAACCACTCACAAAACACTTACACTTGTACTCGAATCGCATTGTAACACTTAGTTGATCCGTATCATATCCTGCACTGTATCCTGATATTTGAAGCAATAAGAAGAACAAGGCAGCTGCGATTGTCAGCTCCCGAGGTTTTGTGCCGGTGATCTAGATTGATCAATGGCTTTCCTCGTACATCACGTGTCACTCTTTACTTTTCAGCTCATTGTTTGATTGTAGATACAGCTCGATATCCTGAGCCGTATCCTGAAAACTGTTTTTATTAACAACTTAACCAACATATTTTTCACGAATACTTTTAGCACACTACCTCACTTAACTAATTTGATCACTTAATTACTTAGGTAATTTTTGACCAAAACAATTTGGCGCCCACCGTGGGGCAAGTGGTGCTATTTTTACTAAAAACCTTGCTAAAATCATTACTTGGTTTTCTGTTTTCAAAAACTTTTTACACAACTGATTTCAATGGCTTCAAAATCAAACATGAGCTCTTCCTCAATGCCTGCTACAACCTCTACTACAACTGGTTCGGTGCTTCCTCCTCCTCCTCCTCCACAAGTTCAAGCTCCTTTAAAGAGAAATGAAAGCCAAATATCCCGAGACACTCCTCCTACTCAGAATGTCAACAGAATTGGTGTTCCAGGGAGAACTCCTGTTATGGTTTCTAATGATGAAATTTTAACTTTGTTTGGTAATATACACGATCAGATGAAGCAACAACAGGAAACTAACCAGATGATAATGAGAGAGATTCAACTCTTGAAGTCCAACTCCAATAAACCTGCTGAGGATACCGTCACCCCTTTGCAGCCCAGGACGTTGAACTTTAGTTCAGCAGTATATACTGAGGATAATATGGGCAATATCATACCGAGCCGTTCTCAGAGCAATATTCCGGAGATACCCTTAATGGCTAGGATATCGACTGTGAGGGATCCAGGATATGCTCCAAGATACGCTCCAGGATACGCTCAAGGATATGGCCAGAATCGCCAAACTGGTAACTTGTTTTTTAACACCAGTATCCCTGTTCCTAATAATCTTGGATCATTGCAGGATACAAGTGTGACATCAACGATAACCAGAGAGCTTCAAAAGTTGAAGGATATGATATCAAGTGTGCCTGGGATAGTGCAGCCTATACCGCAAGTATCCCAGGATAGTCACAACATATCCTGCTTTGCTCACTCCATTTGTGATGCAGAAATCCCGAAGAGATTCCAGACTCCCAACATGAAGCTGTATGACGGGACGACGGATCCTGAGGAGCATATTTCCCAGTATAGGGAGAGGATGGAGATTAACCATATCCCGTCGGATCTTAAAGAAGCATGCTTGTGCAAGGGCTTCAGCTCTACTTTAACAGGATCAGCCTTGAAATGGCTTCTAAATGTTCCACCTCATTCAATTACATCATTTGCTCATTTAGTTAATTTGTTTAATAGTCAGTTTTCTTGCAGTAGAAGCTTTGAAAAACTAACAAGTGAACTCTACAGGATAACACAAGGACCTTAAGAATCCCTAAGGGATTATGTGAACAAATTCAGCAGGGAATCCTTGAACATCCCACACCTTGATGTTGCTACAGCAGTCCAAGCATTCAAGATGGGACTACAAAAGGATTCCCAGTTTTATCAGGATCTTGTGATGAATCCTTGCAGGAACTTGGATGAAGCTCGAAACAGGGCTTTGAGATATATCAGGGTTGAAGATGACAAGAAAATACAAGAGAGGATGAATTCATCCTCAATATACGAATCAACTAACAGGAAGTCAGAATCCTCATACAAACCATATCGCTCTAAGCGATATGGCAGGAATGACAACAAGAAAGTGAATGCTATCGAAGACGAGGATCCTGAGGAGTATCCTGAGTTATCAGAATATTGTTTTTCTGTTAATGTACCAACTAATGTATGCTATGCAGGGTTTAGGAGACAAAGCGAGGTGGCCTAGGAAGAACCAACAAAAGGCCGATTGGAAAGATAAATCCAAATGGTGTGCCTTCCATGAGGATTTTGGACATGTGACGGAAGATTGCATAGCCCTAAGGAAGGAAATAAGCTACTTATTAAGCAAGGGGTATTTGAAAGATCTTCTGGGCAGGAAGAAGAATAAGGTTCAGGATACTGACAAGGATCCTGAACGAGCAGCATCACCTCCTTCAGATGCCAAGATAATTAACTTTATTTCAGGAGGATCCGATTTATGCGGAACATCTTATTCTGCAGCTAAAAGGCATGCCAAGGAGGCTAAATCAGAAAGAGGAGACAAACCAACAAGGATGACAACACTTACAAACGACAAAATGATAACATTCGACAGTGACGACCAGAATAACATCCAGGATCCTCACCATGATGGTTTGGTAATTACTTTATATATTGCTAACCATTTTGTACGCATGATATTGGTGGACAATGGCAGCTCGGTCAACATCATCCAATTGGAAACCCTGAAGAGAATGAACATCCCCGAGATGGAGATTACCTCAAAGTCCACTGTGCTTGTAGGGTTTAGTGGAGAAGCAAAGAATACTGCTGGGGAGATAAAACTGCCCGTATATGTCGAAGGAGTAAACTCGATACAACGGTTTTGTGTCATGGATTCATTATCCTGCTATAATATTATATTGGGCAGGCGGTGGATTCACGATATGAAAGCTGTACCTTCCACCTATCATCAATGTGTCAAGATCCCTACTCCTTGGGGGGTAGTCAAAGTTGAAATTGACCAACAAGAGGCGAAGGAGTGCTACTCCTCTTCAATGAAGGCCTTAAGAAAATCCCGGGCAGGATAGCAATTAAGGATACAAGCCCAGGATATCGTGGAAGCTTCAGAGCAGGATGTTAAGAAAATTACCCTGGATCAGGATAATCCAGATATCTCGGTGCTTGTAGGGGCCAATATCCCTCAGGATATTAAGGATCAGCTTACTAACTTTTTGAAATGCAGGATATCCACGTTTTCATGGAAACACGAAGATATGACAGGTATATCGAAAGATATTATAACTCATAAACTTGGGATTGACAGGTCTTTCATGCCCGTTCAACAAAAGAGAAGGAAGTTTGCTCCTGAAAGAAATGCAATCATACAGGAGGAGATTGAAAGGTTATTGAAATCCAAGATGATTAGGGAAGTCAAATTCCCCAAGTGGCTAGCAAATGTGGTCGTAGTTCAAAAGAAGAATGGGAAATGGAGAGTTTGTGTAGATTACACAGACTTGAACAAAGCATGTCCTAAAGACCCATTTCCTTTGCCTCATATAGACTCGATGGTGGATGCAACTGCCGGTCATGAGATGCTAACCTTTATGGATGCATCCTCAGGATTCCAACAGATCCAAATGGAACCCTCTGATCAGGAGGATACTACTTTCATGACACCAACAGGTATTTATTGTTATACTGCCATGCCTTTTGGTTTGAAAAATGCAGGTGCAACGTACCAGAGATTGGTGAATATGATGTTTAAAGACAAACTGGGGGACACCATGGAGGTGTATATCGATGATATGGTGGTAAAATCTAAGAAGGCTGAGGATCATCTTCGGGATATTGAAGGAGCATTCGATATCCTGGATCAGTACAACATGAAGCTAAATCCTGCTAAATGCCATTTTGGAGTGGGGGCAGGAAATATTTTAGGATACATGGTGACTAAAAGGGGGATAGAACCAATCCCGGGACCGACCAAAGCTATCCTGGATATCAAATCACCATCCAACATGAAAGATGTGCAATGATTAACAGGACGAGTAGCGGCGTTGAACAGGTTTATTTCAAGATCCTCAGAGAAATGCAAGGAATTCTATGATATCCTGAAGAAGAATAAGAAATTCGAATGGGGAGAAAAGCATGAAGCAGCCCTACAAGAATTAAAGAAATATCTTTCAACTGCACCTCTATTGATGAAGCCCGAGGATGGTGAACCATTATCCCTGTATCTTGCAGTATCAGGGAATGTTGTAAGTGCTGTTTTGGTAAAGGATCATGAAGGTCAGCAGTATCCTGTCTATTATGTTAGTAAAAGTTTATTAGATGCTGAAACTAGATATTCACACTTAGAGAAATTGATATTAGCCCTAATTATGGCATCAACTAAGCTTAGACATTATTTTGAGACGCATAGGATTCATGTTAAAACTAATTATCCTGTTAAAAATGTGCTTAGGAAACCTGAGATGTCAGGTAGAATGGCTAAATGGTCAGTAAATTTAAGTGCCTATGATCTAGTATATGAACCTAGAAATGCTATAAAGTCTCAGGTTCTAGCGGACTTTGTGGCTGATTTTAGTAGTGATATTCAAGATAAAGCCGACTTAGAAGTACAACAACTAGGCGAAAGTTCAGAATTTTGGATATTACATACTGATGGTGCATCCAACATAAGAGGTGTAGGATTAGGGATACTACTAAAATCGCCACAGGGGGACATATTACCCCAGGCTATTAAATGTGAATTTTCTGCTACCAATAATGAAGCTGAGTATGAAGCTCTGATAGCAGTATTAGAATTGGCTAAAAATACGAATATTACATGTTTACAAGTATATGTTGATTCCCTGTTGATTACTAACCATTTCAATGGATCTTATGCAGTAAAAGGTGAAAAGTTAGCTGAATATCTTGAAATTGTTAAAAAATTAGCAGGATATTTTGAAATTTTTACACTTGAACAGGTACCAAGAGAAAAGAATGCTGAAGCTGATGCTCTAGCAAACTTAGGATCTACTGTCAGTATACCGAAGGGAACTCAGATACCAATAGTGCACATCTTGTATCCTGCAATGGAACATTTCAAATCTCAGGATAAAGAAGTAGCATGTATCCAGGATCCTGGTGATGGATATCCTGAGAAGGATCCTGAGTCCTGGATGACTCCAATTGTTAAGTATCTTCAAGAAGGAGATATCCCAAAGGATGTAAATCCTAAGGCTTTTAGGATGAAGGTATCTCGTTTTACTATTATAAATAATATTTGTATAAGAAATCCCTTGCAGGTCCGTACCTAAGGTGCTTGGAAGATCCTGAAACCAAGGAGGTACTTCAGGATTGTTATGGGCCATTTTCTGAGTGTACATGCTGACTAATATCCTGCTTTTTATTGTTTCTCTATGGTCAGGATACTGGACGGGGATATTGCTAACATCCTGAGTGATATCCTGAGGTATATCGAATTAATCACGTGCAGGTTAAAGACTGGGACTTGCCAACGGTCAAGTGGACTCCATCTCCTCAAGACTCAGGCGTATTTGTTAAAGGAGAGATGTTGAGCCCGAAAGACCAGGTCTCCAACGTTCAACTAAGGAATATTCGTTGGATCCCGGTTATGTAGGATAGTTAGTTACATTTGTTTTACTATAAATAGATGGGGGCGGATCAGATTAAGTCACTCAACTCACACATTTTCGAACACTTTCTCTCTAGCTCATCGCAAACACTACACACAACACTTGTATTCGAATTACATTGTAACACGTAGTCGATCCGCACCACATCCTGCACTGTATCCTGATACTTGAAGTAATAGAAGAACAAGGCAGCTGCGATTGTCAGCTCCCGAGGTTTTATGCCGGCGATCTAGATTGATCAAGGGCTTTCCTCGTACATCACGTGTCCACCTTTACATTTTCGCTCATTGTTTGATCATAGATACAGCTCTATATTCTGAGCCGTATCCTGAAACTGTTTCATATCTAATTTTGTTAATACATTTTTCACACATATTTCTAGCACACTACCTCACTTAACTAATTTGATCACTTAATTGCTTAGGTAATTTTTGACCAAAACAATTTGGCGCCCACCGTGGGGCAAGTGGTGCTACCTTTACTAAAAATCTTTGTAAAATCGTTAATCGGTTTTCTATTTTCAAAACTTTTTACCACATTGTTTACAATGGCCTCAAGATCAAACATGAGCTCTTCCACTATGTCTGCTACAACCTCTGCTACTACTGGTTCGGTGCTTCCACCACCTCCTCCAAGGATGTCGTTTTCTTCACAATCTCAAGATGTTATCCCTACTCGGAGTGTCCAGGGATCTGCTCCCGTTTTAGCCTCTAATGATGAAATTTTGAATTTATTTGGAAGTGTGCAGGAACAAATGAGGCAGCAACAGGAAACTAATCAAATGCTGTTAAGAGAAATACAACTCTTAAAAGCTAGCTCGAGTAGGCCCGCTGAAGAAACTGTCACTCCTATACAGCCCAGGGCTTTGAACTTCAGTTCCGCAGTTTACACTGAGGATAATAGGGGGAATATCGTCCCAAGCCATTCTCAGAATCATACCCCTGAGATACCCTCTTCGGTCAGGATATCGACTGTGAGAAGTTCAGGATATGCTTCAGGATATGGCCAAAATCCTCAGAACGGTAATGTGTCAAATAATAATATTCTTGCTACTAACAACAATGGCTCTTTGCAGGATGCAGGTATGACGTCAACATTTACCAGGGAGCTCCAGAAATTGAAGGACATGATATCCAGTGTACCTGGAGTGGTCCAGCCAATTCCGGAAGTATCCCAAGACAGCCACAGGATATCCCGCTTTGCATATCCCATCTGTGATGCTGAAATCCCGAAAAGATTTCAGACTCCCAACATGAAGCTGTATGATGGGACTACGGATCCTGAAGAGCATATTTCCCAGTATAGGGAAAGAATGGAGATTAACCCTATCCCTCCGGAGCTCAAGGAAGCATGCTTGTGCAAGGGATTTGGTTCTACCCTGACAGGATCAACCTTAAAATGGTGTTAAATGTCCCTCCACACTCAATTACTTCGTTTTCTCATTTGGTTAATTTATTTAAGAGTCAATTTTCTTGTAGTCGGAGTT
The DNA here is from genome assembly GCA_030545235.1 of Helianthus tuberosus. NCBI lineage: Eukaryota > Viridiplantae > Streptophyta > Magnoliopsida > Asterales > Asteraceae > Helianthus > Helianthus tuberosus. The sequence continues at coordinate 79,753,448 of CM060437.1, forward strand.
TTGAGAAACTAACCAGTGATCTTTACAGGATAACTCAAGGGCCTCAGGAATCCCTAAGGGATTATGTGAACAAATTCAGTCGAGAATCCTTGGATATCCCACATCTTGATGTTGCAACAGCTGTGCAAGCTTTTAAGATGGGATTACAAAAGGATTCTCAGTTTTATCAGGATCTTGTAATGAATCCCTGCAGGAATCTCGATGAAGCTCGTAACAGGGCTTTGAGGTATATCCGTCTGGAAGATGACAAGAACATGCAAGAGAGGATGAATTCTACCTCAACCTATGAATCAACTAACAGGAAATCAGAAACCTCATATAAGCCATATCGCTCCAGGCCATATGGCAGAAATGATAACAAGAAAGTGAATGCTGTTGAAGACGAGGATCCTGAAGAATATCCTGACTTATCTGAATACTGCTTTTCTGTTAATATACCTAAATTAATGTATGCTATGCAGGGCTTAGGGGACAAAGCTAGGTGGCCTCGAAAGAACCAGCAGAAAGCTGATTGGAAGGATAAATCCAAATGGTGTGCCTTCCACGAAGACTTCAGACATATGACCGAGGATTGCATTGCTTTAAGGAAAGAGATAAGTTACCTGTTAAGCAAGGGGTATCTGAAGGACTTGCTGGGAAAAAAGAAGAATAAATGGCAGGATCCCGCGAAGGATCCTGAACGAGCAGCATCACCCCCAGCAGATGCCAAGATAATTAACTTTATTTCAGGAGGATCCGACATTTGTGGGACTTCGTATTCGGCGGCCAAAAGACATGCCAAGGAAGCTAAGAGCGAGAGGGGAGACAGACCAGTCAGGATGACTACCCTCACAACTGATAAAGTGATCACTTTCGATAGTGATGACAAGGATACTGTTCAGGATCCTCACCATGATGCTTTAGTAATAACATTATATGTGGCTAACCATTTTGTACGCAGGATACTGGTAGACAACGGTAGTTCTGTCAATATAATTCAGCTGGAAACATTGAAGAGGATGAATGTATCTCCGATGGATATCACTTCGAAGTCCACTGTGCTCGTTGGTTTCAGTGGAGAAGCTAGGAATACCGTAGGGGAGATAAAGTTACCAGTATATGTTGAAGGGGTCAACTCAATACAACGCTTCTGTGTGATGGACTCCTTGTCCTGCTACAACATCATACTGGGAAGACCATGGATTCACGATATGAAGGCTGTGCCATCAACATATCACCAATGCATCAAGATCCCTACCCCTTGGGGGGTTGTCAAGGTGGAAAGTGATCAACAGGAAGCGAAAGAATGCTACTCATCCTCGATGAAATCCTCAACTAAGCCTAGTACAACATAGCAATTAAAGATGCGGGCCCAGGATATTGTGGAGGATTCGGATCAGGATGTGAAGAAAATTATCCTGGATCAGGATAATCCTGATATCTCGGTGCTCGTAGGAACCAATATCCCTCAGGATATTGAAGAGCAGTTAACTAACTTTTTGAAATGCAGGATGTCAACATTTGCATGGAAGCATGAGGATATGACAGGCATATCCAAAGACATTATCACTCACAAGCTTGGAATTGACAAATCATTCAAGCCTGTTCAACAAAAAAGAAGAAAATTCGCTCCTGAGCGGAATGCGATTATCCAAGAGGAAGTTGAAAGATCGTTGAAGTCCAGGATGATCAGAGAAGTCAAGTTTCCAAGATGGTTAGCAAACGTAGTTGTGGTACAGAAGAAAAACGGGAAATGGAGAGTCTGTGTAGACTACACGGACTTGAACAAGGCTTGTCCTAAAGATCCATTTCCTCTCCCTCATATCGATGCAATGGTAGATGCTACTGCTGGACATGAAATGTTAACATTCAAGGACGCATCCTCAGGATTTCAGCAGATTCAAATGGAGCCTTCGGATCAGGAGGATACTTCTTTCATGACACCAACAGGTATATATTGCTACACTACTATGCCTTTCGGTTTGAAAAATGCAGGTGCAACATACCAGAGATTGGTAAACATGATGTTCAAAGATAAGCTGGGGGACACCATGGAGGTATATATTGACGATATGGTGGTAAAATCTAAAAGAGCTGAAGATCACCTCCGGGATATCAAGGGAGCATTTGACATCCTGGATCAATACAACATGAAGCTGAATCCTGCTAAGTGCCATTTTGGAGTGGGGGCAGGAAAGTTTCTTGGATATATGGTGACAAAAAGGGGGATAGAAGCAAGCCCAGAGCAGATCAAAGCTATCCTGGATATAAAATCACCCTCAAATATGAAGGACGTACAAAGGTTGACAGGCCGAGTAGCAGCTTTGAATAGATTTATTTCAAGATCCTCAGAAAAATGCAAGGAATTCTATGATATCCTCAAGAAGAATAAGAAATTTGAATGGCGAGCAAAGCATGAAGCAGCCTTGCAGGATTTGAAGCGATATCTCTCAACTGCACCTCTATTGATGAAGCCTGAAAATGGTGAACCACTATCCCTATACCTCGCTGTATCAGGGAATGCTGTAAGTACCGTTCTTATAAAAGATCATGAAGGTCAGCAATATCCTGTATATTATGTTAGTAAAAGTTTGTTAGATGCTGAAACTAGGTATTCTCATTTAGAAAAATTGATATTAGCTCTAGTCATGGCATCGACAAAGCTTAGACATTATTTTGAGACACATAGGATCCACGTTAAAACAAATTATCCTGTGAAAAATGTGCTTAGGAAACCAGAGATGTCAGGCAGGATGGCCAAATGGTCAGTTAAGTTAAGTGCTTATGATTTAGTATATGAACCTAGAAATGCCATAAAGTCTCAGGCTTTAGCTGACTTTGTGGCTGATTTCAGTAGTGATATTCAGGATGAGGTAGACCTAGAAGTTCAACAGTTAGGAGAATCTTCAGGATCCTGGACATTATATACTGATGGTGCGTCCAATATAAGAGGTGTAGGTTTAGGTATACTACTAAAATCGCCACAGGGGGACATATTACCCCAGGCCATTAGGTGTGAATTTCCTGCTACTAATAATGAGGCAGAATATGAAGCTTTAATTGCAGGATTAGAATTGGCTAAGAGTATGAGTATCAAGAATTTGCGAGTATATGTTGACTCCTTGTTAATTACTAACCATTTTAATGGATCATATGCAGTTAAGGGTGAGAAATTAATCGAATACCTCGATATTCTCAAAAAATTAGCAGAATATTTCGATGTTTTTACACTTGAACAGGTACCAAGAGAGGATAACGCTGAAGCAGATGCCTTAGCAAATCTGGGATCATCGATCAGGATACCAGAAGGAACCCAAATACCAATAATACATGTCTTGTATCCTGCAACGAATCCTCGGGATAAAGAAGTAGCGGGTATTCAGGATCCTGGAGCAGAGTATCCTGAAGAGGATCCTGAATCTTGGACGGCTCCAATCATGAGATATCTCAAGGAAGGACACATCCCCGAAAATGAAAATCCTAAGGCATTTAGGATGAAGGTATCACGATTCACTATTATAAATAATGTTTTATACAAGAAATCTCTTGCAGGACCGTATTTGAGGTGTTTGGAGGATCTTGAAGCCAAAGAAGTACTTCAGGATATACTTGAAGGGGATTGTGGTAACCATACTGGGGGCAGGTCATTATTCTCGAAAGTATTAAGGACATGATATTATTGGCCGACAATGAGAAAAGATGCCGCAGAATATGCTCGAAGATGTGACGCATGTCAAAGACATAGTAACATATTACATCAGCCTGCTGAACCGCTGTATCCTATTATTTCCCCTTGGCCGTTTATGAAGTGGGGTATGGATATAGTGGGAAAGCTTCCAAAAGCTCCAGGAGGAAAGGTTTTCATGTTGGCAATGACGAATTATTTCTCCAAGTGGGTCGAAGCAGAAGCATTTGTTCAAGTTAGAGATCAAGAAGTAGTATCCTTCATAAAGAGAAATATCCTGACCAGATTTGGAGTACCAGCTGAGATAATCTGTGACAATGGTTCTCAGTTTATAAGCAAGAGAACTACTGACTTTTGCAAGAGTTGGGGAATCAAAATGATCACATCTACTCCGGTACATCCTCAAGCGAATGGATAAGCAGAATCCTCAAACAAGATAATTGTCAATAACTTAAAGAAGAGACTTGGAGCCAAAAAAGGAAGATGGGCTGATAGGACAACGATAAAGAATGCAACAGGCCAAACCCCATTTTCCTTGGTATTTGGAGCAGAAGCAATGATTCCAACGGAAATGGCAATACCTACTGCGAGATCTATCCTACGGGATCCTGAACAGAATCCTGAAGCCTTGTGTTAGGATTTGGATACTATTGATGAAAAGAGGGATGCAGCAAGGCTAAGGATGGCAGCATATCAACAAAGAATATCCAGAGCATATAACAAGAATATTAGGACCAGAAGATTTGAGGTTGGAGATTGGGTGTTAAGAAAGGCTTTTCAGAATACCACTAATGCTGCCGATGACAAGTTAGCTCCAAAATGGGAAGGACCATATGAAGTTGAATCAGAAGCAGGGAAATGAGCATATAGACTCAAGAATATGGAAGGGGATATGCTACCGAGATCTTGGAATGCTATACACCTTAAGCTTTATTTCAAGTGAGTTTGGAATTTAATTTCTAACTCAGAATGGTATGAATTCTATCTTTTTTAAATATGTTTGGTTTAATTTATTCTTTGAAACCCAATACTAACTTAAGCATCGGAGGGGTGTTAGCCAAGCTAACACCCACCTTAGTTTAAGGATGTTTTGCAGTATATGCTTCAGGATATCGCTCCAGGATGCTCACTCAAGATACTTCGGAAGATTAGAGGATTGGCCCCCTCTCTCACGTATAAGGGATCCTGATCCCTTCACAGGTTTAAAGGTATTCACATTTCTTCCGAATTGGGTTTAAACACTTCGCCTGGAGTGCAAGTTATTCAGGGATAGTTCAAGGTGGCGGGACCAGTTCATGTAAAAGTGGCTGACAATTTCGTCACTGTTGGCTATATCCTGAATCCTAAAGGTATATGAGGATTGATCACCCTCTCTCACGAAAGGGTATTTTCATACTCTCTAAGGTTTAAAGGTTTTCACCTTTCTAAGTCTTGGAGTTTATACACTGCCGCCTGTAGCGCATGAAAATTTGGGATTTTCCCCAGAATACAAGGAATTTATCTCCAAGACATTTTTGGGTTTTACCCCTGTGGCATGAAAAATTGCCTATACAATGGAAACTGATATTCAGAAGATTTCTAAGAAGACATTGTACACAGGGGACATTCATATCGAGGCAATGGTGTAAAACTAAAAGGATAAGGCTCGGAACTAATGCACTACGTGTCTCAGACAGGGGACATCTTCATTGGAAGAATTGCAAAGGGATTGAAGGATGGTAATAGGTTTATACCCTATTCCTGGTATGATCTTTCCTTTGTAAACATCATTTAAGTTTTTAATAATACTATGTTTGGTAAAAGGTTAAATATCCTGATATATTCTCAAAATATATTTTCAAAATACTTCTCGGAATATTTGATTAAAATATTTGAAGTTAACACTAGTTTGAAACGTTGATCATTTAGGTATTATCAGAACAGGTTTTGGTAAGATAGATTGTTTTTCACTCTTTAAAGAACTTTCTACAAAGTTGAATGAATGTTTGGAAGTCCTATCTGATAACAGTTTTTATAATATATTGCTGAGCATATTGATCAGGATATTTTCATAAGCTAACAATACAAAATTTTTACAAAGCCAAGAGTTACATTAAGTAGTGCAAGGAAATAACAAATAAGTCAAAAGATAGTTATATTATGAACAAGTCGAAAGTTGTGCTTTTGGATTCACCTCAAACCGAGGCCCATCCACCAAAAGCACAATTAGTTTCTACCATACTTGTGTAACGGTTGGGGGATCTATCTCAAAACAGGACCTGTCCACCTACAACCGTTACCACATTCAAAACAGATTATACTAATCGATGACCAAGGGCTTCATCCTAAAACCTAGGACCCATCCACCTTTGGTCATCGTATTGTTCTAATGCAGGAAATGTAAATTGTTCAAAGACAGGAAATGTAAATTGTTTTTCACAACCACAACCATGAAATTTAAAAATGGGCTCCGGCCTCAGCACGTATATCCATCATCGCCCACTCCACTGCCTAAGGGGCATCACCTTCTTGAACAGCTACCTCTTTCCCGGCGTCCGTACCAGCATCATCCCCGGGATTCTTCTCAGCATCTGCAGCAGCATCCTCTTCACCAGCATTCTTTCCAGCATTTGCCCCAGCATTCTCAAAAACATCCTTTGAAGCGCTAGCATCCATTGTCTTGGCAGATTCTTCCACAGCGGATTTGGCGGGAGGATTCACAGGATTTCCCCCAAGATCTTTTAACTTCGCCTCCCAGGCCTTGGTGTTCCAAGAAGGGCATTGTAAACCCAAAGCCATCGCCTCGTAAGCCATTTTCAGCCTGGCCTGAAGAAGGGAGATCACGACGAAATTCTTGAGACTCTCTCGGTATGAAGCCATGGCCTGCTCGTGTTGAACCTGGGCCGCGTCAAATTTAGCTTGAGCCTCCTGAGTGATCTTCTGGATGACAGACTGGTGATCTTGAGTCATAGCCTTATACTTAGCTTCGTAGTGTTCTGATTTAGCGGTGGCAATTGCTGCTTGATCTGCAATGGTGGCCTTGGCCTTTTTTAGCTGGCTTTCAAGCATGACGTTGGAGCCGCATGCGTCTTCATAAAGGAAAATCAGGCGTTCAAGGCCCTGTGAGGTAAAGAAGCAGGCATTATTCCAAATGAACATTTCTATTTAGTATACGGTGCAGGATATAGGTCAGGATACTAACCTGATTAAGGAAGCCGGTCATAAATGTGCTGGATTCTGTGAACCCGTGGTTCTCAAATGGGAACACGTGAGGAGGAGCAGAGGGCTCAATTTCCTTTCTTTTCCGGGAGCTGGAGGCTCGGGTCCTGGATGCTGGGGGAGCTTTGGGAGCAGCGGCGGTCTTTGAACTGGTAGGTTTTGGTGTAACGGATGACTTCGGGTTAGACTCTTGCTTGACAGATTCAAGACTGGAATAACTGTCCAGTTCATCGAGTTGGAAGCCTTCGAGGTTAATAATTGGCACTGCCCATGGGAAGATGTTTTAAGCTTATTATAATAATCAATTTGATATATAAGTAATTCCTGAAATTATGCTTACCAGACATGTTGGAACTTGATCTTTGACTTGAGCTTGTGAGTAACAGGTTAAAGGTTCTCTCACCCTCTGGAAGCTTGTAGATCTCTTTTATCCTCCCTTCCGATTCAGCACTAGGAGGAGCTAGTTCTTTAAAGTTTGCTGCAAGAAGAGAAATAAACATATCAGGATGTTGGTTCAGGGTAGAGGTTTGGGATATGATTGGGGATACTCCTAAAACCCTAAGTCCTACCAGAAGTCAACCATCTTTTAGGGAGGTCAAAACCCTTATCAATGGAGTCTCTTTTCACAAAGAAGAATTTTCTTGTCCATTTATCCTCATTCTTGGTGGCCTTAAGAATGAGGGGATCGCTGGAAATAGAAAAAAGGAGAAACCGGCTAGAACCATGTGACCTTAGACGGTAGGCCATCGGAAGGTCTTCGATGCATAGATCAGGCATGTGACGAGCCTTAATCTGCTCTAGAGTGATTAACACACGCCAAACCATAGGCATAATTTGGGCGAAACTAAGACCGGTAAGCTCAAAGAAGCGAGATATGAAGGGAGAAAATGGATATTGAAGCCCTAATGAAAAAGGATATGCAAAGAAGCAAACCCATTCGTCGGAACAAAAATCCGATCGGACCTCTCGGTCGAATGGACGGAAGATTGTCCCGGCGGGAAAGGCACCGGAAGCTCGTAGGGCTGCGATGTCGGAATTATCAAAAGAACACACTTCTTTTGAAGGATTCTGAAGTAAATTCTGTTTGTAGAAGGGGGAAACGGAGTCCGCCACTTGTGATCTGGTACGGGTCGCCATGGAAGAACACAATCGGAAAAAAGAAGATATAAACAGAGAAAATAGAAAGGGCAGAGAGGAAAATACCTGATATCTGGTTGAAGATAAGGATAATCATCATGAGGAGTCATTCGGTTAATATAAGCTGAATATAGGGGGTAAAGAGTAAATATGGCATTGAAAATGGCACAATGTCACTTCAACCATCGCTTCATTTTAATTGCCTCGGTCGACGAGATAAAGTTTTTAAAATATATCCGTTGGATTGGTATACCAACCGATATATTTGGGGACAATTGTTATGGGCCATTTTCTGAGTGTACATGCTGACTAATATCCTGCTTTTTATTGTTTCTCTATGGTCGGGATACTGGACGGGGATATTGCTAACATCCTGAGTGATATCCTGAGGTATATCGAATTAATCACGTGCAGGTTAAAGACTGGGACTTGCCAACGGTCAAGTGGACTCCATCTCCTCAAGACTCGGGCGTATTTGTTAAAGGAGAGACGTTGAGCCCGAAAGACCTGGTCTCCAACGTTCAACTAAGGAATATTCGTTGGATCCCGGTTATGTAGGATAGTTAGTTACATTTGTTTTACTATAAATAGATGGGGGCGGATCAGATTAAGTCACTCAACTCACACATTATTGAACACTTTCTCTCTAGCTCATCGCAAACACTACACACAACACTTGTATTCGAATTACATTGTAACACGTAGTCGATCCGCACCACATCCTGCACTGTATCCTGATACTTGAAGTAATAGAAGAACAAGGCAGCTGCGATTGTCAGCTCCCGAGGTTTTATGCCGGCGATCTAGATTGATCAAGGGCTTTCCTCGTACATCACGTGTCCACCTTTACATTTTCGCTCATTGTTTGATCATAGATACAGCTCTATATTCTGAGCCGTATCCTGAAACTGTTTTCATATCTAATTTTGTTAATACATTTTTCACACATATTTCTAGCACACTACCTCACTTAACTAATTTGATCACTTAATTGCTTAGGTAATTTTTGACCAAAACAAGGATATACACGAAGGAGACTGTGGCAACCATACTGGGGGCAGATATCTGTTCTCGAAGGTGTTGAGAACAGGATATTACTGGCCGACCATGAGAAAGGATGCCGCGGAGTATGCTCAGAAATGCGATGCATGTCAAAGACACGGCAACATCCTGCATCAGCCTGCAGAACCATTATATCCTATCGTATCCCCTTGGCCGTTTATGAAATGGGGTATGGATATAATGGGAAAGCTTCCAAAGGCTCCAGGAGGAAAGGTTTTCATGTTGGCAATGACGGATTATTTCTCCAAGTGGGTTGAAGCAGAAACCTTTGTCCAAATTAGAGATCAAGAAGTGGTATCCTTCATAAAGAGGAATATCCTGACAAGATTCGGGATACCGGCCGAGATAATTTGTGATAATGGATCCCAATTTATCAGCAAAAGAACTACAGATTTTTGTAAAAGTTGGGGAATCAAAATGATTACATCGACACCAGTGCATCCTCAAGCTAAATCCTCGAACAAGATAATCGTCAACAACTTAAAAAAGAGGTTGGGTGCCAAAAAATGAAAATGGGCCGAGGAACTACCATTTGTCCTATGGGCTGATAGAACAACTGTGAAGAATGCTACTGGACAAACCCCATTCTCATTAGTATTTGATGCAGAAGCAGTGATCCCAACAGAATTGGTGATACCTACAGCTAGATCGAGCCTATGGGATCCTGAATCAAATCCTGAAGTCTTATGTCAAGAGCTAGACACTGTTGATGAGACGAGGGATGCAGCAAAGCTAAGGATGGCAGCATATCAGCAGAGGATAGCCAAGTCATATAACAAAAATTTAAGGACAATGAGATTTCAAGTTGGAGATTGGGTGTTAAGGAAAGCTTTTCAGAATACAATCAATCCTGCTGATGGGAAGTTAGCCCCAAAATGGGAAGGACCTTATGAAATTGAATCAGAATCCGGAAAGGGAGCATACCGACTCAAGTCCATGGAGGGGGATATGTTGCCAAGATCCTGGAATGCTATACACCTTAAAGCTTACTTCAAGTGAGTTTAGAATTTAATTTCTAACTCAGGATGGTATAAAATCTGTCTCTCTTAAATTCATCTAATTTTATTTACTCTTTTTGAACCCAATACTGACTTAAGCATCCGAGGGGTGTTAGCCAAGCTAACACCCACCTTAGTTTGAAGGTGTTTTGCAGAATATGCTTCGGGATATAGCTCCAGGATATATACTCAGGATCGAAAGATTAGAGGATTGGCCCACTCTATCACGTTTAAGGGACCCTGATCCCTTCAAAGGTTTAAAGGTTTTCACCTTTCTAAGTCTTGGGGTTTATACACTCCCGCCTGTAGCGCACGAAAATTTGGGATTTTCCCCAGAATGCTTAAGGGTTTATCCCTAGAATACTTAAGGGTTAATCCCCAGAATATTATGGATCTATCTCCAGGATATTTTAGGGTTTATCCCCTATAATATTAAAGTTATACATAAGTGTAAAATTAGTTGCGATTGATACACAAAAGTTCCTAAGTGTTTAACAGTGACATTTACAGGGGACATTCCTCTCAAGGCACTGTGAAAAGCTTAAAGGATCAAGTTTAGACTTGATTCACTAAGTTTCCCAGACTGGGGACATTTTCGATGGAAAGATTGCAAGAGGATTGAAGTTTAAGAATTGAGATATATTCTTTCTCTGGTATGATTTCTACTTTTTTAAAAGCCTTATCTAAATTGTCTAAGTTTTAAAACTCTGTTTGACAAAAGTCTTGGTAGGATATTTGTGAATATCCTGACAAGGATATATTCTGAGGATATTTGGTCAGAATATTTGAAATATAATACTTAGATTGAAAAATTGAAATTGCATCCAATTTAAACAACACATAACAAGATTTGAAAAAATGGACAACAATGGATAAGATCAAAAAAGGCTAGTTTATTAACATTGCAAAAGGTTGTGCTTTTGGTTTCATCTCAAACCGAGACCCATCCACCAAAAGCACAATTAATTTTTTTTTACCATATTTACATAAACAGTTGAAGGTTTCATCTTGAAACCCAAGAATCCATCCACCTCCAACAGTTGAAGGCTTCATCCTGAAACTCAGGATCCCTCCACCTATGGCCATCATAATTGTTCTAAGTGCAGGATGACCAGATGATTTAGACCCTACAAAATACTAGTATCATTAAAGGCAAACTAACCAGGATACAGGTTTAGTATATGTGTATGGGATACAGGATCTGGATATTTACCTTATTAGGGAAGGAGGTCATGGGCTCGATGGATTCCATGAAGCCAGGGTCATCATAAGAGAAACCTTCGGCAGTAGCAGCAGAGGGCTTAGAGCTGGTGGCAACAGATGGCTCCTTTTTTCATTAGGACAGGCTTGGGGTAGCTGTCAAGTTCCTCAAGGAATGTTCAAAACAGATATCCTTACCAGACATGTTGGAATGACTAAAAAATATATCCGTTGGAATCAGAATATCCAACAGTTATATTTTTGGGGACAATTGTTATGGGTGAAATTATGAGCCCATATCCTGACACTATATCTTGATTTTATGATAGCTGATTACGACCAGGATACAGGACCAGGATATTGGTAACATCCTGAGGCAGTATCCTGACTATTACTAACAATTTGCTTGTAAACGTTGGTTACAAGGGACTAACGTTCATGTGGACCAAGTCATCCTGATGACCCGCTCAAATTGGTTAGGATAAGGACGTTGATGGCGGAAGAATAGCTCTTGCAATGGTCAGCATTGAAGAAAGGCGTATTTTATGGGATTTACGGATGCTGGTCAATGCTATTAATGTTATAACGGTTATAGGAGCTTAAATCCTGGATTTATAGTTAATATGCACGTGGAGAACGAGTTGAAACAGCCCCCCAACGTTCAGAAGGGAATATTCTCAGTATCCCGGAATAATAGGGGAATATTCTCAGTATCCCGGATTTTTAGCATAGTTAGTTATTTTCTCTTGCTATATATAGGATTGATCGGATCAGATAGAACACACACAATTTCTCGTACACTCTTGCTCTCTATTAGCTGTAACCACTCACAAAACACTTACACTTGTACTCGAATCGCATTGTAACACTTAGTTGATCCGTATCATATCCTGCACTGTATCCTGATATTTGAAGCAATAAGAAGAACAAGGCAGCTGCGATTGTCAGCACCTGAGGTTTTGTGCCGGCGATCTTGATTGATCAAGGGCTTTCCTCGTACATCCCGTGACACTCTTTACTTTTCAGCTCATTGTTTGATTGTAGATACATCTCAATATCCTGAGCCGTATCCTGAAAACCGTTTTTATTAACAACTTAACCAGCATATTTTTCACGAATACTTCTAGCACACTACCTCACTTAACTAATTTGATCACTTAATTACTTAGGTAATTTTTGACCAAAACACCGACGAAGATTAGTCCTTCGTCGACTTGTATTAGACGAACCATTTGGACCCTTTGACGTATTTATACTCGGCAAAGAATCAACCTTCGCCAAGAGGGATTCTTCGCCGTAAAGGCAATTGTTCGGGACAGGGAAACAGTTGTTAGAGGAGGATTTTCCAATCCTAAGGATCACGATCCTCAAGTACTGCCAGGATCACGGATCCTCAATTCTGTTTGAATTAAGGATCCTCAGAAGGTGTTGCCGGATTAGGATTCAGGATCCTCATGGTTATCCTTACACTAACGATTGTCTTTGCTATGTTTGAGTTTGTTTTGCAGGAGTATACGCCTTAGACTTGGTCTTGCCGATATTCTTGGAGAATATGCTCTCAATATTCCGCACGTGCATGGCTTAGTGAACGTTATGGAGATCGTGGGAAGCTAGCATGAAATGGGGATAGTTAGTTGTTTTAGTTATTTTCTAAATTTAAAAGGGGATAACAAGCTTGAATTAGAACACTTGGCTAATTTTAGCAAACACACACTCTCGAACAGCTCTCGGCAGTTTACTTGGCGATTTTATACACTTTAACACTTTTGCACACTAGTGATCCTTGTAACAAGCTTGTTATCATCCCAAGTTGTAACATTTTTCTGTTTAATCTTAGTTGGTGATCGGTAGTTTTCATCACCCGAGGTTTTTTATGCCGGAGATCAATTCTTGATCAAGGGCTTTTTCCTCGTATAAATCCCTGTGTCACCTCTTTATTTGATTTGCAAGTTGTTCATACAATTGTTCATAGATTCAAGCATCACACCTCACAACAAAAGATTTGGTTGCATTATCCTTACTTGATTTTTGACCAAAACAGTTTGGCCCCCACCGTGGGGCAATTGGTGCTTCATTCCTAAGAATTTTTTTGTTTTTGTGATCATTTCGGTCGTTACAACCAAGCAGATGGCTTCTTCAGCAAAGAACACTTCAAGTTCAATGCCGGCAATCAGTTCTTCACAGGGCGTTCCACCTTTGCCTCCACCACTTTCTGGATCTTAGAAGAATGCTGAAAATGCTGCAAAGAGACCAAGCCCCATTTTTTCAAAACCACCAACTTCTTCTGTTTCTTCTAATCCTACTACTAGTGATCTTTTTACTTTGATTTTGTAGATGAAGGACCACATACAACAGCAGGATAAAACCAACGAAAGGATCCTCAAGGAGATTGGTGATATCAAGAAACAGAAGAGATCAGTGGAGGATCATTCTCCATTGATGCCTATATCGCTGAATTTCGACACTCCGGTCATAACCTCCCAGCACTCTGCAGCTCCGAATGTCCAATACCTGGGTGGATTAACAGGAATGCGCTCTGGATCGTCGGCAATGACTCAGGCTTTAGGATCCTACTTTTAACCTTCAGGATCCTCTGTTCAGCATCAGGGATCCTTCGCCAGTTCAGGAGGGTACATGGGGACGCAGCCAGCTCAAGGATCCTCTCAGGTTCAAGGATCCTCTCAGGTTCAAGGATCCTCTCAGGTTCAAGGATTCTCTCAGGTTCAAGGATCCTCGTTTCAGCCTCAAGGATCCTCATCACAGGATTTCGGATCCATGGATTATCCTCCAAGACCCCCATTTCCAGCACATCAAGGATCCAACGTCTCTCAGGATCACGGATCCTTACGAAGTATGCAACCTGGAAGTTCAGATGTTCATCAAGGAGACTTCATACCAATGCAGACCATTGCTTCCTCTGGTCCATCAGTCATACCAGAATCCCGCCAATTTGGATTCACATCTGCAATTCCAAACTTGAATCCTCTGGGAGGTAACACTTTCAATAATTCTTATAACACTAACCATGGCTCTATGCAGGATACAAGTATCAATCAAGCTATGGCTAGGGAATTACAGAAGCTGAAGGATATGATATCCAGCGTTCCAGGAGTGGTTAAGCCCATCCCTGAAATTACAGATGGGAGCCATAGGATATCTCATTTTGCACCACCTATTTGTCATGCTGAGATACCCAAGAGATTCCAAATACCAACTATGAAGCTGTATGATGGTTCGACGGATCCAGAAGAACATGTAGCTCAATATAGAGAAAGGATGGAGATCAACCCCATCCCAGAGAGATTAAAAGAAGCATGTCTATGCAAGGGTTTCGGATCCACACTCACAGGATCTGCTCTTAAATGGCTGCTAAGTCTTCCCCCTTACTCTATTACTTCATTTGCTAATCTAGTTAATCTGTTTATGTAACACCCTGGCTTTTGCGGAAGCGTGGGTTTATTTGGTGTGACTTCTTAATACCATAGCAATCAATCATAACAATGCTATATGATAAAACCAAAAGATTTTCATTTATAATAAAGTTTAGAAATTATCACAATACCATTGTCTTGAAAAACATTGAAGCCAGTTAGTTACAAACCATAACATGTTCAAATGAGTTCCCATGGACTCAGCAAAAGACTTTAAATAATCTTGAGTTTAGAAACATGTATCCCGTCCAGGAATAGGATACATCCTTTAAACTCTACGACCACGGATGACATCCTTTATTTAACACGCAGCTTGTAGACACATGCATACACCCGCCAGATCCGTTTAGTTCCCTGAAATACATGTAGTTTGAAAAATCAACAAAAGTTGAGCGAGTTCATGTGTTCGTTTGTGTGTATGTATATGTTTTGGTCAAAAATCAAGCAATGACAATGTAACCAAACTTTATGTTGTGAGGTATGATGCTTGAATTGATGAACAACGACAAGGATCACTATAAAGTGTAATGAACAAATGACACGAAGATTTGTACGGGGAAAAAGCCCTTGATCAAGAGTTGATCTCCGGCACAAAAAACCCCGGGTGATGGAAACTACCGATCACCAACTCAAATTAAACAAACAATCTGTTACAACTTCGGATGATAGCGAGCTAAGTACAAGGATCACTATAGTGTATCGTGTAGAAATGTATGAAAAATGCTAAGTGTTTTGTCGAGAACTGATGAGAGCGGTTGTATGAGTGTGTGTGTAGCCAAAAATAGCTAAGTGTTTCTAAAATAGCTCGCTACCCCTTTAAAAATAGAAAATATCAAGCCTAACTAACATTCCGCAAATCATGCAAGTCTTCCACGACTCCACAACGTCCATTTCTGACCAAGCACGTGCGGAATAGACTGAGAATATTCTCCAGGAATGTCGCCAAGACTAAGTCCAAGTTGATATTCCTGCAAAACATTTACGAATTCAAAGTAGACAATCGTTAGTACAGGGATCCTTATAGTGATCCATGATCCTGATCCTGCAACACTTCTGAGGATCACTACTTCAGACAAAATTGAGGATCACTAAATCTAACAGTAAATAAGGATCACTGGTCATTTAGAAATCCAACCCTAACAATTGCCCCCAAAATATAAGGAGTAAATATGTAAATAAATGAGTTATATTTTGTCGATCTTATCCGTATTTAACCAACGGATAACTAGCCGTTATAAGCGGACTAGCCGTTACGATCATGACGTCAGTGAGATGACTACCCTGCAGAATCATCATTATAAATAAGAGTTAGAGATAGGGATCATTTCACATTTAAGTTCAAGAGTACTCCCTTTATATTCTCATCCGACGGTCAAGCAGGTAACTCTTTTTCATTTCTTCCTTCTCTTACTCTGTTTTTCTTTCTTTACCATCATCTCGTCAAAAATGATGCTCCGAAATTCACCAAGCAAGGATCACAAGAAGAACAGCCCCTTAAAGAGCCAAGGGATCATCAAAGATTCCATAAAAGAATGCTGTTGTTTCACCGATGCACAAATTGATAAAATTCGCTATTGTTTCCCGGCGAATACCGTTATCAAATCCTTTGATCCCACTACTTTGAGTGACTATATCTCTGAAACTTGGATTGCCTTTCCTGCTACACCTTTCACAATAGGATATACCTATCCTTTTCCAGCCTTTACCCAATCCTTTTTCTCCCTTACCGGCATCTCCTACATCCAGGCTATGCCGATGATCTGGAGGGTCTTATATACCCTTGAAAGGATCATCGAGCAGGAAAAGATTGACCTAGGAATGTCAGAGTTGGCTGAGATGTATGATCTCACAACGTTTGGATCCCACCGATATTTGTTCAAACATAAACCCGGAGAAGAACATCCCATCTTTAAGGCTACTAAAAACGATACCAACTGGAAACGGCGGTTCTTCTTCGTCAGAAGGGATTCTATCGCGGATGGAAAGGATTTGCCGAAGAAATGGAGCACTCATGGTAGGATAGGAGGATCCTTAGAAGGATCACTAAGTGAGCTCATTCTGATAATGATTACTAATATGCTTTTGTTTCTTTTTGTACAGCCATCACATTCTCGCATATTATTCCTTCAGCTGCCACCAATGGGAGACTTGCTGCCTTTAGAAAGCTTGATCCTGAAACAAGATCATTCAAGACAATCACCCAGGATTCACAAGAGGTATCCTCAGGCTCTGTCACCATGTCAAGTAAGTGTCCTGTTCTTTTTATATTCAAATGTTTAAATAAATAGTTATATATGAGTAGAATTAGGACACTTATCTGTTTTGGGTGTGTAGGCGCTGGAAAATCATCAAGATCCGCTTCCAAATTTAGTGTCACTGAGCTTGACACTGTCCAATCCTCCAAGAAGAAGCTTCCTGCCAGCCCAACTGCTTCGATCCCCAAGGCACCCGCTAAAGGAAGGGGTGGCAAGAAAAGAAAAGCCTCCGAAGCTGAGGATCTGCAAGGTCTGCCCCTGATCCGCCACCAGTTCCTTGAATACTTCAACGAGGTAAGGATCCTTGTCCCTGCTTTAGGTATCCAGCTTATTTGAGGATCACTTGTTCTTAAACTGTTCTTTATCTTCTTTGCAGAAATTTGCTGAGATTGAAGACTACGTTGGGCACGTCGAAGAGCAGGACAATAAGATTGCCGACCTCCAACAAGTCGCATTGCTTAAGGACCTCAAGATTGCTGACCTCCAAAAAGATCTCAAAGATGCCAAAGCTCAGACAGCTACAATCCTGATTAATTTTGATTATGAGAAGAGCGAGATCACGGAGGATGCTAAAGTCTCCGCTGCCATAGCCATGTACAAGACCAAGCTACAAATGACCCAAGAAGCTCAGGATCCTGCCTTTGACAGGAGCAACTGGGATGTGGAAGGCTGGAAGGCAAGGCTGGCTGAACTGGATGATGAGGATGAGGCTGATGAGGTTCTGGCAATTGAGGCTAGTGGTAGTGGCAAGGATCATGGTGGTGAAGCTAGTGGAGCTGGAGATGGTGATGCAGCGAAGGTGTAGGCTGCACGATTGGGCAATGATGGACATTTCTAGACGTAGCCGGAGCCCAATTTTTTAGTTTGGTTATGTTTTTTTGTTTTGATGATGTTTTGATAAACAATGGTTGGTCTGTATTTGAACAATAGTAATTAGGGTTGAGGATCATGGATGATCCTTTGAACAATAGGCAGGATTACAAATGGTGGAGGGATCCTCTGTTTGGGGGATGAAACCATTGTGATCCTGCCGTCTTTAATTTCCTGCACTTGTTAGACCTACAAACAATGGACACCCTTTGCCAACCCATGTGGACGGGCCACGTTTTGCTGGAAGAAACGTGGGTTGGCAATTTTGACAACCTTAAAAGGGTTTAAGCTTTTGTGAATAAAATGACTTTAACTTTTAGGCTATATCCTGTGTTGATATCCTTATTGTTATTTTATTTTTCAATCTATTGTGATGTTCATGTCGTTTAAACTTATCAAGTAAGGAAAAAATTTTAAAAAATATCCCTTAAGAGTTAAGGATATGATCAAGGATCACATAAAAAATAATTTAAGGATCATAATTTCAGTTGTCTAAGGATAAGTGTCACTTAAATACATAATGAATAAAATCAAAACAGTTTAGGATCATACCTGAGAACCCAAGTTAGGATCCTATCCTTCAACACTTAAAATTAGGATAACCCAAGATACAAACCTTAGTTGAAAGTAAGGGTCAAGAATCTTTGGCCATTTATCTTCACAAACCTGAAATAAGATATTACTTGGAACTGAGCCAATAAAAGATGAATGTTAGTGACTGGGGACAAGCCCAACAATTCTGGGGACAAGCCCAATATACTGGGGACAAGCCCAAAGGATAACTGGGGACAAACCCAAATGATAACTGGGGACAAGCCCAAAGGATCGTATGTAAACTGGAGTATGGCCCTTACTGGCGACTATCCAAACTTAGTGACATGAAAATGCCAAAACCTTAGCTAACGTGAAAACGTTAGAAACCTTAGGAACGGATGTATGGTACGTCTACCATTATACGTAGGATCCTGAATATAGCCAGTACAACGAAATTGTCAGCCCCTAAAGCGGGTACTGGTCCCATTGCCATGAACTATACCAGGATCATCGTGCGCTACTGGCGAAACTGGGGACAGGCCCAAACTGGGGACTAGCCCAAACAACTGGATACTTCTGTGGATACTCAACGCTTAGTTAAAGATACCTGAACCTTCAAAACTCAGAATCAAGTAAAAGGAGGATAAAGGACGCAGGATCCTCATCCTTGTAAGAATAAAAAGAATGAAATAGTTTAAGATTGGAATGTTACCAGAAAGAGGATCATCCGTCAGCGGGGATCCTTCAAGGATACTTGTCTGGTAAGGATCATGGATCATGATCACATGAAATATTTCTTCAAATGGACAGCATTCCAAGCTCTAGGTAGCAAATCACCCTCCATTGTTAGCAATCGATATGCCCACTTTCCTGCTTCAGCTTCAATCAAATAGGGGCCTTCCCATTTTGGTGCTAGCTTTCCATCGGCAGGATTGGTGGTGTTTTGAAATGCTTTCCTTAATACCCTATCCCCAACTTGGAATTTCCTGAGCCTGACATTTTTGTTGTAGGCTCCAGCCATCCTTTGTTGATAACTGGCCATCCTTATCCTTTCTAAATCCCTGATTTCTTCTATAGTATCCAAGTCTTGAATCAAGTTTTCAGCATTTTCTTCAGGATTACGAACGCTTGTTCTTGCAGTTGGAACCACCATCTCTGTAGGGATCACTGACTCTGCCCCAAATACCAAAGAAAATGGAGTTTGGCCTGTAGCATTCTTGGGAGTTGTTCTATCAGCCCACAACACATAAGGTAGTTCTTCTGCCCATTTTCCTTTCTTGGATCCAAGCTTCTTCTTCAAATTGTTGATGATGATCTTGTTGGATGATTCTGCCTGACCATTAGCTTGTGGATGGACTGGTGTTGATGTTATCATCTTAATTCCCCAACTGTCACAAAAGTTAGTGGTTCTACTCCCAATAAATTGGGACCCATTATCACAAATAATTTCAGAAGGGATGCCAAATCTAGTAATAATATTTCTTTTAATAAAGGATATAACTTCCTTTTCTCTGACTTGAGTAAAGGCTTCAGCCTCTATCCACTTAGAGAAGTAATCAGTCATAGCAAGCATGAATACTTTTCCACCTGGTGCCTTAGGAAGCTTTCCAACTATATCCATTCCCCATCTCATGAATGGCCAAGAAGAAGATATAGGATGCAAGAGCTCTGCTGGTTGGTGAAGGATATTACTATGCCTCTGACAAGGATCACACTTCTTGGCATACTCCACAGCGTCCTTCTTCATAGTGGGCCAATAGTATCCTGTTCTCAGGATCCTTGAGAATAATGCCCTGCCCCCAGTGTGGTTTCCACAATCTCCTTCATGGAAATCCTTTAGGACTTCTTGAATTTCAGGATCCTCAATGCATCTCAAATATGGTCCTGCAAGAGATCGTTTATACAACATATTATTTAATATTGTAAATTGAGATACCTTAATTTTAAAAGCCCTTGGGTTTTCTCCTGTAGGAATTTCTCCATGTTGTATGTATCTCATGATTGGGAGTATCCATGATCCTGAATGAGATTGGGTATCATCACTAGGGATGATTGCAGAATCTTCTCCTATCTCCATAGCTACATGATCCTTGATAGCAGGGGTCATGATATGGATAATAGGGATCTCAATATCCTCAGGAATCTTCAAAGATGATCCTAGATTGGCTAATGCATCAGCTTCTGCATTCTCTTCCCTTGGTACCTGTGTCAAACTAAAGGATACAAAAGAGAGTGCCAATTCTTTGACTATCTCCAAATATTTGATTAGCGTTTCAGCTTTAACAGCATAGGATCCATTAAAGTGATTAGTGATCAATAAAGAATCTACATGTACCTCAAGATACCTGATGCTCATTTGCTTTGCAATTTGCAAACCAGCTATCAAGGCTTCATATTCAGCCTCATTGTTGGTAGTTTGAAATTCACAAGCTATGGAGTGGGGTATTATGTCCCCCTGTGGCGATTTTAGTAGTATTCTAAGCCCTGTTCCATTCACATTGGAGGATCCATCAGTAAACAGTATCCAAGGATCCTTGGTTTCTTCAAGCTGTTGGACTTCTAGTTCAGCTTCCTTTTGCAAATCACTACTGAAATCTGCCACAAAGTCAGCTAATGCTTGGGATTTAATGGCTGTCCTAGGTTCATATCTTATATCATATGCACTCAACTTCACTGCCCACTTAGCCATCCTTCCTGACATTTCAGGTTTCCTGAGAACATTCTTAATTGGGAAATTAGTTTTAACAATAATGGCATGAGTCTCAAAATAATGTCTTAATTTAGTAGATACCATAATTAATGCAAGGATAAGTTTTTCTGAATGTGAATACCTGGATTCAGCATCAAGTAAGCTCTTACTTACATAATAAACAGGATGTTGTGTACCTTGGTGATCCTTAACAAGGACCGCACTTACTGCTTTTGAGGATACCGCCAAATATAAGGATAACACATCTCCCTTTTCTGGTTTCATTAAGGCTGGGGCTGAGGATAGGTAATCTTTAAGAGCTTTAAGGGCACTTTCATGCTTCTCAATCCATTCAAATTTCTTGTTTTTCCTCAGGATGTCATAGAACTCCTTGCACTTTTCTGAGGATTTGGATATGAATCTGTTCAGGGCTGCGATCCTGCCAGTCAACCTTTGCACATCCTTAGCATTGGCAGGAGATTTGATATTCACGATAGCCTTAATTTGCTCTGGACTTGCTTCAATGCCCCTCTTTGTTACCATATATCCTAAGAATTTACTTGCCTTTACACCAAAAATGACACTTAGAAGGATTTAGTTTCATATTAAATTTATCAAGGATATTGAATGCTTCCTCCAAGTCTTTAAGGTGATCCTCAGCTCTTTTGGACTTAACCACCATGTCATCAATATAGACTTCCATAGTGTATCCAATTTGTTCCTTGAACATCATATTGACAAGCCTTTGGTAAGTAGCACCTGCATTCCTTAATCCAAATGGCATCGCAATATAACAGTATATACCAGTTGGGGTCATAAAGGCTGTATCCTCTTGATCGGATGGTTCCATCTGAATTTGTTGAAATCCAGATGAAGCATCCATAAAAGTTAACAACTCATGACCCGCGGTAGCATCCACCATGGAGTCAATGTGGGGTAATGGGAAAGGATCCTTGGGACATGCCTTGTTTAAATCTGTAAAATCGACACATACCCTCCACTTTCCATTTTTCTTTTGAACAACAACCACATTGGCTAACCATCTTGGATACTTAACCTCTCTAATCATACCTGCTCGAAGTAGCTTATCTACCTCTTCCTGGATAATAGCATTTCTTTCAGGTGCAAACTTCCTCCTCTTTTGATGAATTGGCTTGAATGACCTGTCAATGCCAAGTTTGTGAGTAATTATATCCTTAGATATACCTGTCATGTCTTCATGTTTCCAGGCAAAGGTGGTCTTCCTTCTTTTGAGAAAGGATACTAGCTCTTGTTCAATATCGCTAAGGATCCCTGACCCTATGAAGATCTTGGATTCAGGATCATCAGGATCCATGAGGATTTCTTTCAAATCCTGTTCTCTTGCCTCCAAGACGTCTCTTGAAGGATACTTTAATTGCTATTGCTCCCTTGGTCTTGAGGCTGGTTTCATTGATGAGGTGTAGCAATTCTTAGCCTCCTGTTGATCACTCTCAATTTTCACCACTCCCCATGGACTTGGAAGCTTTACACACTGATGATAGGTTGATGGAACTGCCTTCATATCATGTATCCATGGCCTGCCAAGGATAACATTACAACACGATAAGCAATCAATAACACAAAACTTTTGATAAGAATGCAATCCTTCAATATAGATTGGGAGTTTGATGTCCCCCAATGTATTCTTTGTTTCTCCACTGAATCCCACAAGTACTGAGGATCTTGGGATAATATCGGACTCTGGGATATTCATTTTCTTGAGAACATCCAGCTGAATGATGTTCACAGAGCTTCCTCCATCTATAAGGATCCTGCGAACAAAGTGGTTAGAAATAAACAATGTAATTACGAGACCGTCATGGTGAGGATCCTGGATGTCAACACGATCATCCTCATGAAAAGTAATGACTTTATCCTGGGTGATAAGGGAGGTCCTGACGAGTCTGTCTCCATTATCCATCTTGGTCTCCTTAGCGTGTCTTTTTGCTGCTGAGAAGGATGTACCACAGATGTCTGATCCATCGGATATGAAATTTATGACTTGTGCATCTGCCGGAGGAGCAGGAGCCCTTTCCGGGATCCTTTCAGGATCCTGGGTTCTTGACTTCTTTCGTCCCAAGAGTTCCTTTAAATGCCCCTTGCTCAACAAATAACCAATTTCCTTTCTAAGTGCAATACATTCTTCAGTGAGATGCCCAAAATCCTCATGATATGCACACCACTTGGATTTATCCTTTGTAGCAGCTGGTTTATCACTTTTCCTTGGCCACCTAGCTTTCTCACCTAGATTCTGCATTGCAAGGATTAGTTCATTGTTATCAACAGAGAAACAATATTCAGAAATAGGAGGATAATTCTCATCATCCTCTTCTTGTTCCACTGCGTGCACATTCTAGTTATCAGATCTGTTATAGGACTTGGATTTGTTGTTCCTGAAGTAGGATCCTTGCTTATCCTATTTTGAGGATCCTGTCAATCTGTCCTGGATCCTTTTGTCATCCTCTAGGCGGATGAACCTAAGGGCCCTAGTCCTTACTTCATCAAGATTCCTGCAAGGTGTCATAACAAGATCATCATAGAATAATGAATCCCTAAGCAACCCCATTTTAAAGGCTTCAACAGCCGTAGCTATATCCAAATTGGGAATATCTAAGGATTCTTTACTAAACTTAGTGATATAATCTCTAAGTGATTCATTTTGACCTTGTGTTACCCTATATAGATCACTAGTTAATCGTTCAAACTTTCTGCTACAAGAGAATTGACTATTGAACAAGTTAACTAAATTAGCAAACGAAGTAATAGAGTAAGGGGGAAGACTTAGCAACCATTTAAGAGCAGATCCTGTAAGTGTGGATCCAAATCCCTTGCATAGACATGCTTCTTTCAACCTTTCCGGAATTGGATTGATCTCCATCCTCTCCCTGTATTGAGCTACACGTTCTTCTGGATCCGTTGAACCACCATATTGCTTCATTGATGGTATCTGGAATCTTTTAGGTATCTCAGCATCACACAAAGGTGGTGCAAAACGAGATATCCTATGGCTACCATCCGCAATCTCAGGAATGGGTTTAACCACTCCTGGTACACTGGATATCATATCCTTAAGCTTCTGCAGTTCCCTAGCCATGGCCTGATTGATACCTGTATCCTGCATAAAGCCATGGTTAGTGTTATATAAATTATTAAAAGTGTTACCTCCCACAGGATTCGAGTTTGGAATTGCGGATGTGAATCCATCTTGTCGAGACTCTGGCATGATTGAAGGACCAGAGGAGGCAATGGTCTGCATTGGTATGAAGTCTCCTTGATGGACGTCTGAGTTCTGAGGTTGCATATTTCTCGAGGATCCTTGATTTTGAAGGGGGTTGGATCCTTGGAATTGCGATGATCCTTGAACCTGAAAGGATCCTGGGACCAGAGAGGATCCTTGGACCTGGGAGGATCCTTGGACATGGGAGGATCCTTGGAACTGGGAGGATCCTTGGACCCGGGAGGATCCTCGGACCTGGGAGGATCCTTGGACCTGGGAGGATCCTTGTACCGCATGCATTCCCACATATCCTCCTGACGTGAAGTATCCCTGATGCTGAGAAGAGGATCCTAATGGTTGAGAAGAGGATCCCTGAGGCTGGAAGCAAGAACCAAATGCCTGGCTGATTGTTGTTGTCCCATAACGCCTTCCTGATACTTCACCCAAGTATTGCACGTCCGGAACTGCTGAATATTGTGAGGTTATGACCGGAGTGTCGAAGTTCAGCGATCTTGGCATCAGAGGGGAGTGATCCTCCACTGATTTCTTTTGTTTCTTGATTTCATCGATCTCCCGGAGGATCCTTTCGTTGGTCTTATCCTGCTCTTGTGCATGATTCCTCATCTGCAAAATCAAGGCATATAGATCATTAGTAGTAGGATTAGTTGAAACAGAAGAAGTAGGTGGTTTTTGGAAAATAGGAGTTGGTTTCTTCGCAGCATTCTCAGCATTCTTCTGGGATCCAGAAGGTGGTGGAGGCAAAGGAGGAACGCCTTGTGAGGAACTGAATTAGGGCATCAAACTTGAAGTATTCTTCACTAAGGAAGCCATCTGTTTGGTTGTAGCGAATCGAAATAACCACGAAAACACGAATCTTTCTAAGAATGAAGCACCAATTGCCCCACGGTGGGCGCCAAACTGTTTTGGTAAAAAATCAAGCAATGACAATGTAACCAAACTTTCTGTTGTGAGGTATGATGCTTGAATTGATGAACAACGACAAGGATCACTATAAAGTGTAATGAACAAATGACACGAAGATTTGTACGGGGAATAAGCCCTTGATCAAGAGTTGATCTCCGGCACAAAAAACCCCGGGTGATGGAAACTACCGATCACCAACTCAAATTAAACAAACAATCTGTTACAACTTCGGATGATAGCGAGCTAAGTACAAGGATCACTATAGTGTATCGTGTAGAAATGTATGAAAAATGCTAAGTGTTTTGTCGAGAACTGATGAGAGCGGTTGTATGAGTGTGTGTGTAGCCAAAAATAGCTAAGTGTTTCTAAAATAGCTCGCTACCCCTTTAAAAATAGAAAATATCAAGCCTAACTAACATTCCGCAAATCATGCAAGTCTTCCACGACTCCACAACGTCCATTTCTGACCAAGCACGTGCGGAATAGACTGAGAATATTCTCCAGGAATGTCGCCAAGACTAAGTCCAAGTTGATATTCCTGCAAAACATTTACGAATTCAAAGTAGACAATCGTTAGTACAGGGATCCTTATAGTGATCCATGATCCTGATCCTGCAACACTTCTGAGGATCACTACTTCAGACAGAATTGAGGATCACTAAATCTAACAGTAAATAAGGATCACTGGTCATTTAGAAATCCACCCCTAACAGTATAAACCTTTGTAACGTTGTAAGTATGTATATAAGTCTCTGGTATGTAGCTTTAAGGAAAAAGAGATCACCAATGGTTTGCAAGGCCATTGATATGTGTGAAGTGATGCAGGAAGACTCAAACCTAGCAGATTTGGCACCGGGCTTCCGGCTGTAAGACATAGTCACCACATGGTCCACTCAGCGAACTCAGGAGTGGGGCTCGCTACACCCAAATAGATCTATCAATCATGTCCCTCGGTCCTACAACGAGGATTGATGGCCTTAAGTTTCCGCCTACCCACTCACATGATCTAAGTATTATGCCCTCCTTATGCTAACCATACCATGTATAAAATGTCTGTATAATTGTAACATGTATTTCACCCCCGAAGTATAAAGCTGAAAACAGTTAAAAAAAAGGGGGACATGAACTCACTGTATTGCGTCTTCGGTACTTGTAACCTAAATCTCCTCAGCAAACACGACTACCTACAATGGTCTAACGTCTATTAGACGAACGGGTCGTGCCTTGTCTCGTCTCAGTATTTATGTTTTTGAGTTACGTTTCTGATGTTATTCCAAGTTGTATAATTATTTGTCGAAATAATTAATATTTCAACTTAAATTATATTTAGTTTTGGAATAGTTGTTTAATCCATAACTTTGGTGTTAATACATCTCAAGTATTTTAGCTTCGTATTTCCTTCCCAAGGATGGGGTATCTTATACATGTACTTGTATTATTCTATTTGCAATTTCCGAATCAATCTATTCCCAAGTCTCACTCTAGCAAATATATTCATAAACTCATTTTGTCCCACAATAATGTGTTGTCCCGGAAATATATATTTCTCCAAACTAATATATTTTCACTTTGTCCAAAGATAATATATACCATAATATATAAGTAACGGTATTGTTTTTGGATAATAAATTTCACGGTACTTTGTTAAGTTATATAATATAACCATTTTACCGAGTATGCAAACCCTCACACAAGTGTCTTAGTATGTATATATATTCTAAATATATTTGTTTACCCATTTTTATGTGCAAAACCAACCTCCGATACTTTGTATTTTGTTACAAAAATTATGGCGAGGTTTAAATTCGAAAAGCATAGTTCAAAACGTACTTGCAACACTTGTTAGAAAATATTTTCTAAGTGTTGGAATTTTTTTTTAGAAAATTTCGCCATAGTCTCCTTTATAAATGGAGGTGCCCATGCTAAATAGCATATCATTTTCTTTAACATATAACACGTTAGATCGTTCTCAAATAACTAACCCGACATTTAGACATGCAAAATACTACTTATATCATTTCAGTTTTAATATACAAAACTGGGCTGTTTTCGGGCATTTTAATAAAATAGTTATCGTATTCCAAAAATTCCCAATTTTTTACAAAATGTCTTATACGACCCAAGTATTATTGTGTAAAAATATCGGAGTCCAGTTCATTACCAAAATTTTATAAAAATTTATTTACCGGACTGCAATCAGATTTGTCATTTTCTGACTGCAGTCTACGAAATAATTCATCTAAAATTTATCGTAAGTCCGTTTGACGAAATTCCAGTGGGAGAATTACTACAACATCAGTGGTTATCTATAGTACAATTTTCATGAGCTGATTCAACATAGATTTCAAGTTATGACTAAAAATATATCACCCATTTACTGCAGTAAAAACTCAGCTTTAGCTGCTGTTACAAAATGGGTCTTTAAAAATAGTAAACGACCTCAAAAAATATGATTCCAGTGCCATTTGCTTCGTTTTTCGAAAATACATAATTTAGACGTCAGAAAATCAAATTTTCGATTTATAATGGTCCGGTTACAGCCCGTTGAAGTTGGCTGGAAACTTTACTCAGCATGCTTTTTATAGTCTAAATGCCACTAAAAACATGCGATTACCATTCATTCTAATAACGATTTATATCATAACGTAAGTCATTTACAGCAGATTATCGATTATATAACTCAGATTTATCATGTATTACCATCTCTCATCTCATGACTTTTATGCAAAGCTTTATGTTCATATTTTATGTTTTAAACCTTTTAGTGTTCTTGTTCTTTAGTGTTTTGAACATAACCATCATACTACAACTTTTAACTACAAAGACAAGATGAACAAGGGTGTAATAAGGACTTACTACTAGCACAAAGGCTAGGGATGATTCTAGTGAAGAAGATGATGAGGAATGATGATGAAAAAGCAAGAAACAAGGTCCTTTGAAGCTCCACAAGTTGCAACTTCCTTGAATAACCTTTTAAGCTTGAATGGAACTCAAAAATGGATGAAGATGGTGGACTTATGGTGGTGATGGGGGCGGCACTAGTGAGCCGAGAGGAGGAGGGTGTGGGGAGTGAAAGTGTGGTGTGATGATGAGAAGTAATGTTAAAGATCATGAGCCATGCTTATATAAGATTGTTCTAATATTTTGGTCACCTTAACAAGCAACAATCCCATAAATTAAGGGAATATAATCTAGAGCAAGATATGAGAGCATGGTGTGGAGATTTGTGGGTCCATTTGGGGACCGATTTCGGTTGGGGGGGGGGGGGGTTAAGGGTAAAATTTTGCAACTAAATGGTAATGGTTAGTTAGTTTCCAAGTATGCACTTACATATGATATTTATTTGATATATCATGGGTGTTAGGGTGTTCGGGGATCATGACAAGCCAAGAAATAATGAAACAATGTGTTTGGTAAAAATTTAGTGTTCCAGGTAATGTCTGGTTGTTCGGTCGGATACCGTTCCGTTAAAGTGTTTAATTAGTCCGTAAAGTGTCTTTTATATATCTTTTTGTGTCACATTAAATTCCCGACACCTAGGAAAGTGTACAGGACCATTCTGCCATATTTTTGCACCTTACTAGCATATTACAATGCTGAATTTTGTAAATAAATGCAGAATTCTGCACTTAAAGTGAGTTTTAGGCACTTCCCGGAACTTTAACTATCACCTAGTGACGCAGTTTTATGGTCCTCACTTCCCTACACTCCATACTAGTGTAGTATCCTGTCCCTGGCTCATACCGGCCTTAAAACATTGTCTGTCCATGTGCTGGCATTGTCAGCATGTTTCTGCATTATCCGTTCAGTGTGCTAACTGTGCTTTGTGCATCAAGTATGTCACTAAAGTTTGTGTGTAATAATTGCAGTGACTGTATGAATTATGATGCATATGTATGTATGATACAAAAATCATAAAGTAGTTTAAATTGTCAGTTGTAATCAAGCACAGTCTTTAAGCACATAATTAAGATTAATTAATTGCACGGTACCTGTAATTGTGAGGGTTGTCACACTCTCCCCCCGTTAAGAAAATTTATTCCTTGAAATTTGTACTACCTTATCTCCATAGGGTTTCATTATGCGTGTATGTATATGAATAATACCGAGGTAGATAATCACTAAACCGGATCAAACTTTATTCACATCAGGTAAGTCCAAGAGTATATAACAACACGAATCCCATGGTTAAAAGGTATGTGCTTTTAGCATTTGGTGTCGAAGGTACAAGACGTATCGACGTATAGTCTAGTGTAATCCAGTTACAGGGATTCCTCAAAGAGGAGTTTTGTCCAATGGGATTCTTAAGCGATTGGTCACAGTATGCAAATTTTCACAAACCATAGCATCCGCTATATGAACTCTGAATCAACAGCTTGGAGATGAAAATGACCTGTCAACTTTCGAATAAGTAAATGGTAAGGATTTGTGTGTTGACATTCTCGGATTGCGAAAATACACCGAGTGGAATACAAGCGAATCTGGTGTATCATTGTCTTGATTCACAGTTGCATCAGAAATGTTTAAATGACAAGTCAAACAAAAATATATGTAGTTTCGTGTGAAACAGTTGACCATGATTAGCACAAGCTAATGACACTACAAAGTGTCGTAATGACGGGATTCAATAATAGTGGTGACTGAACAAGTTCACCGTGCCTGAAATCAAATGAAAGTGTACTGAAACAATCCAAAGATTTGATTTACACAATGTCATAAGGTTTCCAGTTGAACACGGAACATCAGAGAATCACTGTTTCCGATCGAAGATGAAAAGTAAATATGTATCGCAAGGCACTCGATCGACCATGAAAGAATCGTTAGGAGGTACATTATGATATGAAATGAATCTATGTACCTTTGCCTCAACACACAACTGTGCTGAGACTGCTCTAATTGTGAATAACAAGACGGATTTAGGGCAAGTTATCAAATAATCAATTAAATCCGTGTAAGGAGTAAGTAACCAAATTAGCGCAAGCTTCAATCTTGTGAAAGTATCACCGTAAGGTATCGAAATCAACCAATGATTTAGTGGGGTCGTAGACCAACCAAGCCCACTATGACTCGAAACAAAAGAACCTTTGCAAAATGTTTGAATATGATGCTCTCAACACATCATATGGTGTCTTAAATTAAATATGTGAAATGGATAAGTTCAAGCAATTGAACTTAGTTTCAGTGTAACCCGGCAATAAACGTATGTATCAACAAAGGAAATCTCGGAATGGTAACCAAAATAAACCATGAATGTAATTTGAAATAAAGAAGTTTCAAGAGAGTGTGTTGACTTGATAGAAAAAGAGCCAATAATTACAATAATGTAGGTCATTCGAATCACAAACCGGTAATTTAGACTTAGCAACATAATATTTGAACTTCAATGAAGCGTTTGAAATGAAACCGCGTGCGTAGCAGATGGTGCATGCGTAACATGTGAGTTTTCAAGTAATGAAACAATGAGTGTTTGTTAAAATGGAGAAACGACCAAGTATTCGAAGCAAATGAGTGTTCGCTCTCAGCGAAGAAAATCAACGTGATGCAACTACCAATCCGGAGAGTAGAGATGCAAACATCTACTCGCTAGAGGCAATAGTGAAGATTTCAACAAAAGAAATTTAAGTACTTTCTGTTTTGTTAACTGAAATGGCATGTATGTCAGGTTAATGGTGTTTGATTGAGTTAACATATATGGTTCCTAAGTGTTTTGGTCAAAAATTATCAAAGCAATTAAGTGATCAAATTAGTTAAGTGAGGTAGTGTGCTAGAAATGAGTGTCGAAAATATGTTAATCAAGTTAATTGCAAAAAACAATTTCAGGATACGGCTCAGGATATTGAGTTGTATCTATGATCAAACAATGAGAAAAAAAGTAAAGGTTGACACGTGATGTACGAGGAAAGCCCTTGATCAATCTAGATCGCCGGCACAAAACCTCGGGAGCTGACAATCGCAGCTGCCTTGTTCTTCTATTGCTTTAAATTTCAGGATACAGTGCAGGATGTGATGCGGATCAACTAGGTGTAATTTGATTACAAGTGTTTGTGTGTAGTGACTGCTGAAAGCTAGAGAGCAAAAGTGTTCAAAAGTGTGTGTGAAAGTTGCTTGCCTTAATCTGATCCGCTCCCATCTATTTATAGTAAAAGAAATGCAACAAACTATCCTAATAAACCGGGATCCGGCGAATATTCCCCACTCGAACGTTGTAGACCTGGTCTTTCGGGTTCAACGTCTCTCACATAACAGATACGCCCGAGTCTTGAGGAGAAGAAGTCCATCTGACCGTTAATAACCCACAGCCTCTAACCTGCACGTGGTTAATTTAGTTAACACCAGGATATGGCCCAAGATGATACCAATATCCTAATCCAGTATCCTGATCACAAGTAAACAACCAAAAGCAGGATATTAGTCAGGATATATATACTCAGAAAATGGCCCATAACAATTGTCCCCAAATATATCTGTTGGTATACCAATCCAACGGATATATTTTAAAAATTCTAACTTGTAGACCGAGGCAATTAAGACGAAACGATGGTTGAGATGACATTGTGCCATTTTCAATGCAATATTTACTCTTTACCCCCCTATATTCAACCTATAATTAGCTGAGATATTTCTTCTCGTTATCATTACTCTTCAAGCGATTTTCAGGTAACCATCATTTCCTTTATCCTCTGTTCTTTTTCCAGAGTTTCTTTTAGTTTGCTTAATACCCTTCATGGCATCACGGACAAGATCTCGTTCAGATGAACCAGTCCCAACCCTCGTGAGTCAAAACCTCATACGGGAACCAGAAAAAGAAATCTAGTGCTTCAATAATGCCGATATCGCTGCCCTCAAGAATTCCGGCGCCTTTCCCGCTGGAACAGTCATTCGCCCTTTTGATCGGGAGGTCCGATCAGACGTGTCATCAGATGAGTGGGTCTGCTTTTTCGCCTACCCCTTTTCTTTGCGACTCCGGTACTCATTTCCACCCTTTATCTCTCGTTTCTTTGACCTCACCGGCCTTAGTTATGCTCAAACTATGCCAATGGTCTGGAGAGTTTTGATGGTGCTAGATCAAATCAGATCTCGCCATTCCCCTGACCTGTGTATTGAAGACCTCCCTATAGCATACCGGTTGAGGTCCCATGGCGATAGCCGTTTTCTTTTGTTTTCCACCTCCAAGAGCCCTTTAGTCCTTAAGGCCACCAAGAACGATGACCGATGGCGGCAAAAGTTCTTTTTCGTTAAAAGAGACTCTATTGATAAGGGTTTCGATCTGCCGGTTAGATGGTTAACCAAGGGTAGGATCTAGGGTTTTAGGAATATCCCCAAGTGTATCCTTAAACTATATCCCAAACTTATATCCTGATGTTTTTATGCAGCGAACTTAAGAGATTTAGCACCCCCAAGTGCGGAATCCAAGTCCAGGATCAAAGAAATCTACCAACTTCCTTCCAGTGAAAGAACTTTCTCCCTGTCTCTTACAGATTCAAGCCAAAATTCAAGTTCAGAGATGTCTGGTAAGCATATTCTCAGTAATTATCTTTATTTATTAAACCGATTATCTTTCAGAGGTATTATGAGTTTAAAAATATCTTCCCTTGTGCAGTACCGGTTGTCAACCTCGAAGGCTTCCAACTTGACGAGTTGGATAGTTACTCCAGCCTTGTACCTGTCAAACAAGAATCTAAGCCGAAGTCGTCTGCCACACCAAAGCCTACCACTTCAAAGACTACTACCGCTCCTAAAGCTCCTCCGGCATCCAGGACCCGGGCCTCTAGCTCCCGGAAGAGAAAAGAAATGGATTCTCCAGCCGCCTCCGAGACATTCTCTCTCGAGAATCATGGATTCAGTGAAGCCACTTCATTCCTCAAGCAGGTAAAAATTCCCTTCCGATATCCTGAACATGCATGTTAATCATTATCCTGCTCATTTTAAATTGATACCTGTATCTTTAACTACAGGGCTTGGAACGTCTCATGCACTTGTATGAAGACGCCTGTGGGCTTAATAAGATGCTGGAGATTAAGCTCAAAAAAGCTGAAGCCACTATAGCTGATCAAGGAACAATCGTGGCTGCCAAGTCCCAGCACTATGAAGACAAATACAAGGCAATGACCCAGGAACACCAAGCTGTCCTCCACAAAGCCAATGAAGATGCTCAAGCCAAACTAGATGCCGCCCTTCTTCAATACCAGCAGGATATGAGTTCATATCGGGACAGCCTCAAAGCATCCGTTGTTATCTCCCTTCTCCAAGCCAGGTTAAGGATGGCTTATGAGGCCAAGAGCCTGGGCTTCGAATGCCCCTCCTGGAATGTAAAGGCTTGGGAAGCGAAACTACAGGATCTTGGAGGTCATCCCGTTGCTCATCCCGCAAAGCATGCTGGTGAAGAGCCTTCTAAGGCGGCAGAGGAAGTGGCCAATGCTGGTGATGCCGCCGAGAAGAATCCTGAGGGGGATGCTGGTGCAGATGCTGGGAAAGAAGTTGCTGATCAAGAAGGTGCTGCCGCTTAGGCGGCGAAGTGGGCGATGATGGACATACGTGCCAAGGCCAGAGCCCACTTTTTTAAATTTCATTGTTGTGGTTTGTACAAACAATTTACTTTTCCTGTCATTGAACAATTTATATTTCCTGCACTAGAACAATACGATGACCAAAGGTGGATGGGTCCTGGGTTTCAGGATGAAGCCCTTAGTCATCGGTTAATATAACCTGTTTTGAACGTCGTAACGGTTGAAGGTAGACAGGTCCCGTTTTGAGATAGAACCTTCAACTGTTACGCAAGTATGGTAAAGACTAATTGTGCTTTTGGTGGATGGGCCTCGGTTTGAGGTGAAACCAAAAGCACAACTTTTGACATGTTAATATTATAACTTCCTTTTGACTTATTTGTTGTTGCCTTTTAATTTCTGTCATGCATTTCTTAATGTAGATTTTAGCTTTGCAAAATTTTGTACAACTATCTTTTGAAAATATCCTGATCAATATACTCAGTGATATATTATGAAAACTTTTATTAAATAGAACTTCTAAAAATTCAATCAACTTTAGAGAAAACTAAAATATAGTCCACTTTCTAAAACCTGTTTTGATAATACTTGTTTGATCAGAGTTTTAATTTCAATCAAGTATCACTTTCAATCAAATATCCCGAAACATATTCCAAAAACAGATTCCAAAGACATATCCTAATGATATATCCTTAATCGGAGTTAAAAAATTCATTTAAGGTTCACAAAGGAAAGATTATACCAGGAATTTAGTGTAGCCTTAGTATTAAACTCCAACCCCCTTTTGTGGCTTCTCCTACCAAGATGTCCCTAGTTCGATATTCTTAGCTCAACTTTGATTACTTTAGATGGAATTTCCCCTGTGCATGAAATTCTCAAACACTTAGAACATTTTTGAACACTAGTTCCAATTGTATAGACAATTTTTCATGTTACAGGGGTAAAACCCAAAATATACTGGAGATAAATCCTTTGCATCCTGGGGAAAATCCTAAATTTTCGTGCGCTACAGGCAGGAGTGTATAAACTCCAAGACTTAGAAAGGTGAAAACCTTTAAACCTTAGAGAGTATGAAAATACCCTTTCGTGAGAGAGGGTGATCAATCCTCATATACCTTTAGGATTCAGGATATAGCCAATAGTAACGAAATTGTCAGCCACTTTTACATGGACTGGTCCCGCCATGTAAAATTTTAATAGTAAATGATATTAAAATTTAATAAAAGAGTCAGAATCCATACCACCCTGAGTCGGAATTTGAATTCCATACTCACTTAAAATAGAGCTTTAGATGTATAGCATTCCAGGATCTCGGTAGCATATCTCCCTCCATATTCTTGAGTCGGTATGCTCCTTTTCCTGATTCTGATTCGACCTCATAGGGTCCTTCCCATTTCGGAGCCAACTTTCCATCAGCAGGATTAGTAGTATTCTGAAAAGCTTTTCTCAATACCCAATATCCAACCTGAAATCTTCTAGTCCTTATATTCTTGTTATATGCTTTAGATATCCTCTGTTGATATGCTGCCATCCTTAGTCTTGCAGCATCTCTTGTCTCATCAATAGTATCCAGTTCCTGGCATAGGACTTCAGGATTCTGCTGAGGATCACTGAGGTTGGATCTTGCTGTAGGTATCACCATTTCCGTCGGGATCACCGCTTCTGCTCCAAACACTAGGGAAAACAGGGTTTGACCAGTTGCATTCTTCACCGTTGTCCTATCAGCCCACAGAACAAAGGGTAATTCTTCTGCCCATGTTCCTTTCTTAGCCCCTAGTCTCTTTTTTAAGTTGTTGACAATTATCTTGTTCGATGATTCGGCTTGTCCATTTGCTTGAGGATGTACCGGAGTAGACGTAATCATTTTGATTCCCCAACTCTTGCAGAAGTCAGTAGTCCTTTTACTTATAAATTGAGATCCGTTGTCACAAATTATCTCGGCTGGTACTCCAAACCTAGTCAGGATATTCCTTTTTATGAAGGATACCACTTCTTGATCTCTAACTTGAACAAATGCTTCTGCTTCAACCCACTTGGAGAAATAATCCGTCATCACCAACATGAAAACCTTTCCTCCTGGAGCCTTTGGAAGCTTTCCCACTATATCCATACCCCATTTCATGAACGGCCAAGGGGAAACAATAGGATACAGCGGTTCAGCAGGCTGATATAATATGTTACTATGTCTTTGACATGTGTCACATCTTCGAGCATATTCAGTGGCATCTTTCCTCATCGTCGGCCAATAATATCCTGTCCTTAATACTTTTGAGAATAAGGACCTGCCCCCAGTATGGTTACCACAATCCCCTTCATGTATATCCTGAAGTACTTCTTTGGTTTCGGGATCCTCCGAGCACCTCAGATATGGTCCTGCATGAGATTTCTTATACAAAACATCATTTATAATAGTGAATCGTGATACCTTCATTCTAAAGGCTTTAGGATTCTCATTCTTTGGGATGTCTCCTTCCTTGACATATCTCATGATTGGAGCCGTCCAGGACTTAGGATCCTCCTCGGGATACTCATCATCAGGATCCTGAATACTTATTACTTCCTTATCCTGAGGATTCGTCGCAGGATATAGGATTTGTAATATTGGTATTCGGGTTCCTTCCGGTATTGTTAGGGGAGGATTTTCTAACAATTAGTGATCCTTATTCGTTATCCTAACTAGTGATCCTTACTTCTGTGACAGGTGGTGATCCTCAGAAGAGCTTCAGGATCAGGATCATGGATCACTTTAAGGATCCTCGTACTGACGATTGTTTACTTATGTTTTGTACTATCTCGCAGATATAACCAGCTTGACCAAGTCTTGGCGACATTCCTGGAGAATATTCCCAAACTATTCTGCACGTGCTTAGCTAAAAATGGACGTTATGGAGAACGTGGGGGCTTGGCACAAAAGTCGGATAGTTAGTTTGGTAGTTAAATTTCTATTTTAAAGGGGTAATGAGCTAGTAGAAAACACTTAGTCATTTTACAGCTACACACACTCATATACTCGCACACTTGAAGCTCTTGACGAACATTCATTCGTTTTCACTCACATTTACATATTTCACGATAGTGATCCTTGTACCTAGCTCGTTACTATCCGAAGTTGTAAACATTTATTCATTTATTTGAGCTTGGTGATCGGTAGTTTCCATCACCCGGGGTTTTTTGTGCCGGAGATCAACTCTTGATCAAGGGCTTTTTCCCTGTATAAACCCTTGTGTTGTTTGTGCAATTTTACATTAAAGTGATCCTCATCATTGTTCTACATTTCAAGCATCATACCCCGTAATTGAGAGTTTGGTTGCAATATCCTCATCTGATTTTTTGACCAAAACAGTTTGGCGCCCACCGTGGGGCAATTGGTGCTTCGTCCTTAGAAAAAATACGCATTTCTGTGCTCATTTCGGTTCACTACAACCAAGCAAATGGCTTCCTCAGCGAAGAATGCTTCAAACTTGATGCCCTCATTCACCTCTTCACAAGGCGTCCCTCCTTTGCCTCCACCACCTTCTGGATCCTAGAAGAATACTGAGAATGCCGCGAAGAAACCAACTCCCATTTTCTCAAAACCACCTACTTCTTCTGTTTCAACTAATCCTACTACTAATGATCTCTATGCCTTGATTTTGCAGATGAGAAATCATGCACAAGAGCAGGATAAGACCAACGAAAGGATCCTCCGGGAGATTGACGAAATTAAGAAACAGAAGAAAACAGCAGAGGATCGTTCCCCACTGATGCCCAGGTCTTTGAATTTTGATACTCCGGTGATTACTTCTCAGCCATCAGTGGTTCCAGACATTCAATATGTGGGTGGACCAAAAGGAGTGCACTACGGAACAACAACAATGACCCAGGCATCAGGTTCATATTTCCAGCCAGCGGGATCCTATCCTCAGCATATGGGATCCCTCACGAGTTCAGGAGGATATTCAGGAATGCAGCAGTTTCAAGGATCCTCCTTTGTTCCAGGAACATCCCAGGTTCAAGGATCCTCCTTCGTTCCAGGATCAGGTTCAAGGATCCTCCTTCGTTCCAGGATCATCCCAGGTTCAAGGATCCTCCTTTGTTCCAGGATCATCCCAGGTTCAAGGATCCTCCTTCGTTCCAGGATCATCCCAGGTTCAAGGATCCTCCTTTGTTCCAGGATCATCCCAGGTTCAAGGATCCTCCTTCGTTCCAGGATCATCCCAGGTTCAAGGATCCTCCTTCGTTCCAGGATCATCCCAGGTTCAAGGATCCTCCTTTGTTCCAGGATCGTCCCAGTTTCAGGGATCCTTCCAGATGCCAGGATCCTTGAGGAGTTTGCAAACAGGAAGTTCAGATGTCCATCAGGGAGATTTTATTCCATTGCAGACCAATGCCTCTACTGGTCCCTCGATCATTCCAGAGCCTCAACAATATGGATTAACATCCATTCTTCCTAACTTGAATCCAATGGGAGGTAACACTTTTAATAATTCTCATACTACTAACCATGGTCTTATGCAGGATCCAGGTATCAATCATGCCATGGCCAGAGAATTGCAAAAGCTAAAGGATATGATATCAAGTGTTCCGGGAGTAGTCAAACCTATCCCAGAGATTGCAGATGGGAGCCACAAGATATCTCGTTTTGCACCACCAATCTGTGATGCTGAGATACCCAAGAGGTTCCATGTGCCTACAATGAAGCTGTATGATGGTTCGACTGATCCTGAAGAACACATAGCACAATATAGGGAGAGGATGGAAATCAATCCGATCCCAGAAAGGTTAAAAGAAGCATGCCTGTGCAAGGGATTCGGGTCTACTCTTACTGGATCAGCTCTCAAATGGCTGCTAAGTCTTCCCCCTTACTCTATTACCTCGTTTGCTAACCTAGTTAATCTATTTAATAATCAGTTTTCTTGTAGTAGAAAATTTGAGCGTTTAACTAGTGATCTGTATAGGATAACCCAGGGTCATAATGAATCATTAAGGGATTACATTACCAAATTCAGTAAAGAATCCTTAGACATTCCTAACTTAGATATAGCCACGGCTGTTGAGGCCTTCAAAATGGGATTGCTTAGGGATTCGTTATTTTATGATGATCTTGTTATGACACCATGCAGGAACCTAGATGAGGTAAGAACCCGGGCCCTTAGGTACATCCGGCTAGAGGATGACAAGAGGATCCAGGAGAGGTTAACAGGATCCTCAAAGCAGGATAAGCAAGGATCCTCATTCAGGAACAACAAGTTCAGATCCTACAACAGATCTGATAATCAGAACGTGCATTCTATTGATCAAGAAGAGGATGATGAGAATTATCCTCCAATTTCTGAATATTGTTTTAGTGTTGATAACAATGAACTAATCCTTGCGATGCAGAGTCTAGGTGATAAAGCTAGATGGCCCAGAAAAAATGATAGGCCAGCTGCAACTAAGGATAAATCAAAGTGGTGTGCATACCATGAAGATTTTGGGCACCTCACAGAAGAATGCATTGCACTAAGAAAGGAAATTGGATACTTGTTGAGCAAGGGGCATCTAAAAGAATTGTTGGGAAGAAAAAAGTCAAGGACTCAGGATCCTGAAAGGATCCCTGAGAAGGCTCCAGCCCCTCCAGCGGATGCACAAGTGATAAACTTCATTTCTGGAGGATCAGACATTTGCGGCACATCCTTCTCAGCAGCTAAAAGGCATGCAAAGGAAACTAAAATGGATAACGGAGAAAGACCAGTTCGAACATAAAGTGTCTCCGAAGGAAAAGTCATAACCTTTGATGAAGAGGATCGTGTTGATATCCAGGATCCTCATCACGATGGTTTAGTTATTACTCTTTTCATATCTAACCATTTTGTACGCAGGATCCTTATAGACGGAGGAAGTTCAGTGAACATTATCCAGCTTGATGTTCTAAAGAAGATGGGTATCCCTGAATCAGAGATCATACCAAGATCCTCTGTGCTCGTGGGATTTAGTGGCGAAACTAAGAACACCATGGGGGACATTAAACTCCCAATATATATTGAAGGCTTACACTCTTATCAAAAATTTTGTGTTATTGACTGTTTATCTTTTGTAATGTTATCCTTGGCAGGCCTTGGATACACGATATGAAAGCGGTCCCATCCACTTACCATCAATGTGTGAAGCTCCCTAGTCCTTGGGGAATAGTGAAGATTGATAGTGATCAGCAGGAGGCTAAGAATTGCTATACTTCATCGATGAAACCAGCTTCGAAATCCAGGGAACAATAGCAATCAAATTACCCTCCAAGAGATGTCTTGGAGGCGAGTGAACAGGATGTGGTAGAAATCCTTATGGATCCGGATGATCCTGAATCCATAGTTTATATCGGATCAGGGATCCTTGGCGAAATGAAAGAAGACCTCGTATCCTTCCTAAAAAGGAGAAAGACTACCTTTGCATGGAAACACGAAGACATGACTGGTATATCCAAAGATGTAATCACTCACAAACTCGGCATTGACAGATCCTTCAAACCAATCCATCAAAGGAGAAGAAAGTTTGCATCGGAAAGGAATGCCATTATCCAGGAAGAGGTAGAGAAATTGCTCCGGGCAGGTATGATTAGGGAGGTCAAGTATCCAAGATGGTTGGCCAATGTGGTTGTTGTTCAAAAGAAAAACGGAAAGTGGAGGGTATGTGTCGATTTTACAGATTTAAATAAGGCATGTCCCAAGGATCCTTTCCCTTTACCCCACATTGACTCCATGGTGGATGCAACTGTGGGTCATGAACTGTTAACTTTTATGGATGCTTCATCTGGATTCCAACAAATCCAAATGGAACCATCCGACCAAGAGGATACAGCCTTCATGACTCCAACTGGTATATACTGCTATATTGCTATGCCGTTCGGATTAAGAAATGCAGGTGCAACATATCAAAGGCTGGTGAATATGATGTTCAAGGACCAGATCGGACAAACTATGGAGGTTTACATAGATGATATGGTGGTAAAATCCTTAAAAGCTGAGGATCACCTAAGAGACTTGGAGGAAGCATTCGATATCCTTGACAAATATAACATGAAACTTAATCTTTCAAAATGTCACTTTGGTGTTAAAGCAGCTAAATTCTTAGGATATATGGTGACAAAGAGAGGCATTGAAGCTAGCCCGGAACAAATCAAAGCAATAGTGAACATCAAATCTCCGGCCAATGCTAAGGATGTTCAAAGGCTAACAGGCAGGATAGCAACCTTGAACAGATTTATATCCAAATCCTCCGAGAAGTGTAAAGAATTCTATGATATCCTAAGTAAGAACAAGAAATTTGAATGGACGGAGAAGCATGAAAATGCTTTGAGAGCCCTCAAAGATTACCTATCCTCGGCCCCGGCTTTGATGAAACCCGAAAAAGGTGATGTGTTATCCTTGTATCTTGCAGTATCCTCGAAAGCAGTAAGTGCGGTCCTTGTTAAGGATCATCAAGGTACACAACATCCTGTCTATTATGTAAGTAAAAGTTTACTTGATGCCGAATCCAGGTATTCACACCTTGAAAAACTTATTCTCGCATTAATTATGGCATCCACTAAGTTAAGACATTATTTTGAAACTCATGTTATCATTGTTAAAACTAATTTTCCAATTAAGAATGTCCTCAGGAAACCAGAGATGTCAGGAAGGATGGCTAAGTGGGCAGTGAAGCTGAGTGCATATGATATAAGATATGAGCCTAGGACAGCCATCAAATCCCAAGCATTAGCTGACTTTGTGGCTGATTTCAGTAGTGATTTACAAGTAGAAGCTGAGTTAGAAGTCCAGTAGCTAGAGGAGACCAAGGATCCTTGGATACTCTATACTGATGGATCCTCAAATGTCAAAGGCACAGGGCTTGGAATACTACTAAAATCGCCACAGGGGGACATAATACCCCACTCTATAGCTTGTGAGTTCCAAACCACTAACAATGAGGCTGAATACGAAGCCTTAATTGCTGGTTTGCAAATTGCTAAGCATATAGGGATCAGGTATCTTGAGGTACACGTAGATTCTTTGTTAATTACAAACCACTTTAATGGATCCTATGCTGTTAAAGGTGAAAAGTTAACCAAATATTTGGAGATAGTCAAAAGTTTGGCACTCTCTTTTGTTTCCTTTAGTTTGTCACAGGTACCAAGGGAAGAAAATACAGAAGCTGATGCATTGGCTAATTTAGGATCATCCTTGAAGATCCCGGAGGATATCAAGATCCCTATTATCCATATCCTGACCCCGGCTATTGAGGATCATGTGGCTATGGAAATAGGGAATGATTCTGCAATAATCCCTAGTGAGGATACTCGATCCCATTCAGGATCAGGATCATGGATCTCACCAATTATGAGATACTTACAACATGGAGAGATCCCTACGGGAGAAAACCCTAGGGCTTTCAAATCTAAGGTATCTCAATTCTCAATTATAAATAGTATGTTGTATAGACGATCTCTTGCAGGACCATACTTGAGATGCATTGAGGATCCTGAAGTCCAAGAAGTTTTAAAAGACTTCCATGAAGGAGATTGTGGAAACCACACTGGGGGCAGGGCATTATTCTCAAGGATCCTGAGAACAGGATACTACTGGCCAACCATGAAGAGAGACGCTGTGGAGTATGCTAAGAGATGTGATCCTTGTCAGAGGCACAACAATATCCTCCATCAACCAGCTGAATTATTGCATCCTATATCCTCCTCTTGGCCATTTATGAGATGGGGTATGGATATAGTTGGTAAGCTCCCTAAGGCACCTGGTGGAAAAGTATTCATGCTAGCTATGACTGATTACTTCTCCAAGTGGATAGAGGCTAAAGCTTTTGCCCAAGTCAGAGAAAAGGAAGTTATATCCTTCATTAAAAGAAATATTATAACTAGATTTGGAATTCCTTCTGAGATTATATGTGATAATGGTTCCCAATTTATTGGGGGCAGAACCATTAACGTTTGTGACAGCTGGGGGATTAGGATGATAACATCAACACCAGTCCACCCACAAGCTAATGGTCAGGCAGAATCATCCAACAAGATCATCATCAACAATTTGAAGAAGAAGCTTGGATCCAAGAAAGGGAAATGGGCAGAAGAACTACCCTATGTGCTCTGGGCTGATAGGACAACCCCTAAGAATGCTACTGGTCAAACGCCATTCTCTTTGGTATTTGGGGCAGAATCAGTGATCCCAACAGAAATGGTGGTTCCAACTGCTAGAACAAGTACCCGTGATCCTGAGGAGAATGATGAGAACTTAGCTCAAGACCTGGATACTATCGAAGAAATCAGGGATATGGCTAGGATAAGGATGGCCAGTTATCAGCAAAGAATGGCTGGTGCTTACAACAAAAATGTCAGGATCAGGAGGTTTCAAGTTGGAGATATGGTATTAAGGAAAGCATTCCAAAATACCACCAATCCTGCTGATGGGAAGTTGGCTCCAAAATGGGAAGGCCCTTATTTGATTGAAGCTGAAGCAGGAAAGGGGGCATATAGATTGCTAACTATGGAAGGTGATTTGCTACCAAGAGCTTGGAATGCTGTCCACTTGAAGAAATATTTCATGTGAGCAGGATCCTAGTGACACAGATGATCCTCACAATAGGGATATCCTTAAAGGATCCTCAAAGCATCGGTGATCCTTACTTAGGTAATATCCTAAACTTGAACTAATTCATTTCTTTATTTTCTCACATAAGGATAAGGATCATGTATCCTTTATCCATCTCTCACGTGAATTTGAGTTTTGAAAGTTCAGGTATCCTTAGCATTACATTGGTTATCCACTGAAGCAATCCGTCCTTTGGGTTTAACCCCAGTTATTCGGGCTTGACCCCAGTTCCGCCTGTAGCGCACGATGATCCTGGTATAGGTCAAGGCATTGGGACCAGTACTCGTTTTAGGGGCTGATAATTCCATTGTACTGGCTATGCTTAGGATCCTACGTATAATGGTAGACGTACCATACATCCGTTCCTAAGGTTTCTAACGTTTTCACGTTAGCTAAGGTTTCTAACGTTTTCACGTTAGCTAAGGTTTTGGCATTTTCATGCCACTAAGTTTGGATAGTTGCCAGTTAGGGCCATACTCCAGTTTACATACGATCCTTGGGCTTGTCCCCAGTTATCCTTGGGCTTGTCCCCAGTTATCCTTGGGCTTGTCCCCAGTTATCCTTGGGCTTGTCCCCAGTTGCTAATTCTTATCTTATATTGGCTTAGTCCCAAGTGATGCTCTATTTCAGGTTCTTGAAGATAGGCAACTAGGGATCCTTGATCCTTACTTTATCCTAAGGTTTATCTTATAGTTATCCTTATTAAGGTTAGGATCCTAACTTGGATCCTCAGGTATGATCTTTAACTATTTTTAATTCTATTCATTATTTATTTGAATAACCCTTATACTTGACAACTGAACTTGTGATTCTTAAAACAAATCACTTTT
Source organism: Helianthus tuberosus (assembly GCA_030545235.1). Taxonomy (NCBI): domain Eukaryota; kingdom Viridiplantae; phylum Streptophyta; class Magnoliopsida; order Asterales; family Asteraceae; genus Helianthus; species Helianthus tuberosus. The sequence goes on from CM060437.1 coordinate 79,797,569, forward strand.
TAGAACTTATCAGTTATGGGATATGTGATCCTTGATCATATCCTCAACTTTCTGGATATCTTTTCTAATTTTTCAAGGCTTGATAAGTATAAATGGATTGAACATTACAACCGTTGGAAAATAAGATATTAAAAAGTATAACAACACGAGATAAGCGACAAAAGGTTAAGTTTTTATTTATAAACAAAAGACTAACCCTTAAAAGGTTGTCAAAATTACCTACCCGAGCATCTACCAGCAAAACGTGGCCCGTCCGCTGGGGTAGGTAAAGGGTGTCCATGATAATAAGTTCAAAAGTAGTGCAGGAATATAAAGGCGGCAGGATCACAATGGCTTCATCCCCCAAACAGAGGATCCCTCCACCATATGCAATCATGCCTATTGTTCAAAGGATCATACATGATCCTTAATCCTAAAACCTATTGTTTAAGTACAAACCTTGAAATTGTTTTAAACATCACAACCACAAAAAACAAACTACCACCAGATTTAAAAATTGGGCTCCGGCTACGTCTAGAAATGTCCTTCATCGCCCAATCATGCAGCCTAAGCCTTCGCTGCATTGTCACCTCCAGCTCCACTTGTTTCACCGCCTTCACCTTTGCCTCCAGCTTCGATTGTCAGGATCTCTTCAACCTCCTCAGCCTCTTCATCGTCCAGTTCAGCAAGCCTTGCCCTCCAACCTTCAATATCCCAGGTGCTCTTGTCAAAAGCAGGATCCTGAGCTTCCAAGGCCATTTGAAGCTTGGTCTTGTACATTGTAAAGGCGGCAGAGATTTTGGCATCTTCGGTGATCTCGCTCTTCTCATAGTCAACATTAACCAGCACCTTGGCCATCTGCTGTTTGGTATCCCGGACTTCCTTCTGAAGATCAGCAATTGTGAGATCCTTCAACACCGCAACCTGCTGGAGATCAGCAATCTTCCTATCTTGATCCTCAACGTGGCCCACATAGTCCTCAATCTCAGCGAATTTCTGTAAAAAGGATAAGGTCAGGATCAAGTAATAAGCAGGATATATCAGCAGGATATACCAGCAGGATATACCAGCAGGATATGTCAACAGGATATACAAGCAAAGACAGTGATCCTCACCTCGTTAAAGTACTCAAGGAATTGATGACGGATCAGAGGCAGACCCTGCAGATCCCCAGCTTCAGAGGCTTTTCTCTTCTTGATTGCCTTCCCTTTGAGGGGAGCCTTGGGGACCGAAGCTGTCGGACTGGTCGGAGCTTTCCTCTTGGAAGATCTGACAGTGGTGAGATCAGCAACGTTGAACTTGGAAGCAGACTTGGTAGATTTTCCAGCACCTACACAACCAAAACAAGATAAGTATCTTTCCTTAATTCATATTTCACTATTTATTTAAATTTTAAACAAGGATACTTACTTGACATTGTGACAGAGCCTGAGGATACCTCCTGTGAATCTTGGGTTGTTGTCTTGAAAGTTCTTGTATCAGGATCAAGTTTCTTGAAAGCGAGGAGCCTTTCCTTAGCAGCAGGGGACAGTTTGAGGTGTGAGACGGAGATAGCTGCATAAAAAGAAAGCAAAAATATAAGTTATCCTTACATCAAAAGAAAGTTCCTGGTGATCCTTCTCGGGATCCTCCATCCTACCATGGGTAGCCCATTTTTTAGGAAGATCCTTTCCATCCTGGATGGAATCTCTCTTGATAAAAAAGAAGCGCCGTTTCCAATTAGCATCGTTCTTGGTGGCTTTGAAGATCGGGTGTTCCTCACCGGGTTTACGTTTGAATAAATAACGGTGAGAGCCAAAGGTGGTAAGATCATACAGTTCTCCCAGCTCTGCCATTCCTAGATCTATCCCCTCCTGATCGATGATCCTTTCAAGGGTGTACAAAACCCTCCAAATCATCGGCATGGCTTGGATATAAGAGATGCCGGTTAGGGAAAAGAAAGATTGGGTGAAGGCTGGAAAAGGATATGTATAGCCTATGGTGAAAGGAGTGACGGGGAAAGCAACCCACTTATCAGAAATATGATCGCTCAAGGCATTGGGGGTCAAAAGGCCTAAATTCGGTGTTCGCCGAGAAGCAGTGGCGGATCCTATCTATCTGAGCATCATTGAAGAGACAGCGCTCTTTAATGGAGTCTTCAATAATCCCCTGGCTTTTCGGAGGACTGTTCTTTGGGTGATCCTTGGCTGGTGAACTTCGGAGCAACATTTTGAAAGATCGGAGATAAAGAAAGAGAAACAGAGTAAGAGAGGAAGAAAGAGGAGAAAGAAATACCAGGTTGATCGTCAACTGAGAATTTAAAGGGAGTTTCTTTCGAATTTGAATGCATAATGATCCTATCTATATCTCTATTTATAATTATGATTCTGCAGGATTGTCACTTCGTGACGTCATGATCACAATGGCTAGTTCTATTTTAACAGCTATATATCCGTTAGTTTGTTGCGGATAAGATCAGTAAAATATAACTCATATATTTACAATTTAACTCCTTATATTTTGGGGGCAATTGTTAGGGGAGGATTTTCTAACAATTAGTGATCCTTATTCGTTATCCTAACTAGTGATCCTTACTTTTGTGACAGGTGGTGATCCTCAGAAGAGCTTCAGGATCAGGATCATGGATCACTTTAAGGATCCTCGTACTGACGATTGTTTACTTATGTTTTGTACTATCTCACAGATATAACCAGCTTGACCAAGTCTTGGCGACATTCCTGGAGAATATTCCCAAACTATTCTGCACGTGCTTAGCTAAAAATGGACGTTATGGAGAACGTGGGGGCTTGGCACAAAAGTCGGATAGTTAGTTTGGTAGTTAAATTTCTATTTTAAAGGGGTAATGAGCTAGTAGAAAACACTTAGTCATTTTACAGCTACACACACTCATATACTCGCACACTTGAAGCTCTCGACGAACATTCATTCGTTTTCACTCACATTTACATATTTCACGATAGTGATCCTTGTACCTAGCTCGTTACTATCCGAAGTTGTAAACATTTATTCATTTATTTGAGCTTGGTGATCGGTAGTTTCCATCACCCGGGGTTTTTTGTGCCGGAGATCAACTCTTGATCAAGGGCTTTTTCCCCGTATAAACCCTTGTGTTGTTTGTGCAATTTTACATTAAAGTGATCCCTATCATTGTTCTACATTTCAAGCATCATACCCCGTAATTGAGAGTTTGGTTGCAATATCCTCATCTGATTTTTTGACCAAAACAGGTATCCTGACCGATGATCCCAGATTTGCCAAGGCATCAGCTTCAGCATTATCCTCTCTTGGTACCTGTTCAAATGTAAAAATATCGAAATATCCTGCTAATTTTTTGAGAATTTCAAGATACTCGATTAACTTCTCTCCCTTAACTGCATAGGTTCCATTAAAGTGATTAGTGATTAACAAAGAATCAACATATACTTGTAAACATCTAATATTCATATTTTTAGCCAACTCTAACCCTGCAATCAAAGCTTCATATTCTGCCTCATTATTAGTAGCGGGAAATTCACACCTAATAGCCTGGGGTAATATGTCCCCCTGTGGCGATTTTAGTAGTATACCTAAACCTACACCTCTTACGTTAGATGCACCGTCAGTATACAATGTCCAGCATTCTAAGTTTTCTCCTAGCTGCTGTACTTCTAAATCTACTTCATTTTGAATGTCACTACTGAAATCAGCCACAAAGTCAGCTAAAGCCTGAGACTTTATGGCATTTCTAGGCTCATATACTAAGTCATAAGCACTCAGTTTTACTGACCACTTAGCCATCCTACCCGACATCTCGGGTTTCCTAAACACGTTTTTAACAGGATAATTGGTTTTAACATGAATACTATGTGTCTCAAATAATGTCTAAGTTTCGTTGACGCCATAACTAGGGCTAATATCAATTTTTCTAAATGAGAATATCTAGTTTCAGCATCTAGTAAACTTTTACTAACATAATAGACAGGATATTGCTGACCTTCATGGTCCTTTGTAAGAACGGCACTTACAGCATTCCCTGATACAGCGAGGTATAGGGATAGTGGTTCACCATTTTCAGGCTTCATCAATAGAGGTGCAGTTGAGAGATATCGCTTCAAATCCTGCAAGGCTGCTTCATGCTTTGCTCCCCATTCGAACTTCTTATTCTTCTTGAGGATACCATAAAATTCCTTGCATTTTTCTGAGGATCTTGAAATAAATCTGTTCAATGCTGCTACTCGGCCTGTCAACCGTTGAACATCCTTCATATTCGAAGGTGATTTTATATCCATGATAGCTCTAATCTGCTCCGGGCTTGCCTCTATGCCTCTTTTGGTCACCATATATCCTAGAAACTTTCCTGCCCCCACTTCGAAATGGCACTTAGCAGGATTCAGTTTCATGTTATACTGATCTAGGATATCAAATGCTCCCTTAATATTGTGGAGGTGATCCTCAGCCTTTTTAGATTTCACCACCATATCGTCAATATATACCTCCATGGTGTCCCCCAGCTTGTCTTTAAATATCATGTTTACCAACCTCTGGTATGTTGCACCTGCATTTTTCAAACCAAAGGGCATAGCGGTATAACAATAAATACCTGTGGGTGTCATGAAAGCAGTATCCTCCTGGTCCGAAGGCTCCATTTGAATCTGCTGAAATCCTGAGGATGCATCCATGAAGGTCAACATCTCATGCCTGGCAGTAGCATCCACCATTGCATCAATATGAAGAAGAGGAAATGGGTCTTTAGGACAAGCCTTGTTCAAGTCCGTGTAATCTACACAGACTCTCCATTTCCCATTTTTCTTCTATACCACGACCACATTTGCCAGCCATCTTGGAAACTTGACTTCTCTGATCATTTTGGACTTCAACAATCTTTCAACTTCTTCCTGGATGATCACATTTCGCTCCGGAGCAAATTTTCTTCTCTTTTGTTGGACCGGCTTGAATGACCTGTCAATACCAAGCTTATGTGTTATAATATCCTTGGATATACCTGTCATATCCTCGTGCTTCCATGCGAATGTTGACATCCTGCATTTCTAAAAATTAATCAATTCATTTTCAATATCCTGAGGGATATTGACTCCTACGAGCACCGAGATATCCGGATTATCCTGATCCAGGATAACTTTCTTTACATCCTGCTCAGAAGCCTCCACGATATCCTGGGCCCGCATCTTTAATTGCTATGCTGGATTAGGCTTGGTTGAGGATTTCATTGAGGATGAGTAGCATTCCTTCGCCTCTTGCTGATCACTATCAACTTTGACGACCCCCCAAGGGGTAGGGATCTTGATGCACTGATGATAAGTCGATGGCACAGCCTTCATGTCATGGATCCATGGCCTGCCTAGTATGATGTTATAGCAGGATAGGGAATCCATCACACAGAAGCGTTGTATAGAGTTGACCCCTTCAACATATACTGGTAACTTTATCTCTCCTACGGTATTCCTAGCTTCTCCACTGAAACCAACGAGCACAGTGGACTTTGAAGTAATGTCCATCGGATATACATTCATCTTCTTCAATGTTTCCAACTGAATTATGTTGACAGAGCTACCATTGTCCACTAATATCCTGCGTACAAAATGGTTAGCAACATACAATGTTATTACGAGAGCATCATGGTGAGGATCCTGGACAGTATCCCTGTCATCACTATCGAAAGTGATCACTTTATCGGTTGTAAGGGTAGTCATCCTGACTGGTTTGTCTCCCCTTCCAGTCTTAGCTTCCTTTGCATGTCTCTTGGCCGCAGAATACGAAGTCCCACAAATGTCGGATCCTCCTGAAATAAAGTTAATTATTTTGGCATCTGCTGGGGGTGATGCCGCTTGTTCAGGATCTCAGGATCCTGCCCTTTATTCTTTTTTCTTTCTAGCAAATCCTTCAGATACCCCTTGCTTAATAGGTAGCTTATTTCTTTCCTTAGAGCAATGCAATCCTCGGTCATATGTCTGAAATCTTCATGGAAGGCACACCATTTGGATTTATCCTTCCAATCAGCTTTCTGCTTGTTTTGGTCAAAAATTACCTAAGCAATTTAATGATCAAATTAGTAAAGTGAGGTAGTGTGCTAGAAAGTGTATTGAAAATAAACTTGTTAAGTTATTTAGAAAATCAGTATTCAGGATACGGCTCAGGATATTGAGCTGTATCTGTGATCAAACTATGAGCAAAAGTAAAGTAGACGACACGAGATGTACGAGGAAAGCCCTTGATCAATCTAGATCGCCGGCATAAAACCTCGGGAGCTGACAATCGCAGCTGCCTTGTTCTTCTATTGCTTCAAATATCAGGATACAGTGCAGGATGTGGTGCGGATCGACTATGTGTTACAATGAAACTTGATTACAAGTGTGGTGTTTGCAATGAGCTAGAGAATTAAAGTGTTCGAGAGTGTAAGTGTAAATTGTGCGCCTTAAACTGATCTGCCCCCATCTATTTATAGTAAAGATAAAATAACAAACTATCCTAAACTTCCGGGATCCACCGAATATTCCTTCATCGAACGTTGTAGACCTGGTCTTTCGGGCTCAACGTCTCTCCTTCAACAAACTCGTCCGAGTCTTGAGGAGAAGAAGTCCACTTGACCGTTAGCAAGCCTCAACCGTTAACCTGCACGTGGTTAATTCAATAAACCTCAGGATATCGCCCAAGATGTTAGCAATATCCTCTTCCAGCATCCTGGTCACGAATAAACAAACAAAGGCAGGATATTGGTCAGGATATGTATGCAAAGAAAATGACCCCTAACAATTGTCCCCAAATATATCGGTTGGGATACCAATCCAACGGATATATTTCAAATGTTTCACCTCATAACTAAAGATAATTAATACGACTAGACCCTTGAAATGACAGCGGTGCAACTTCCAAAGCATTATTTACTCTTTACCCCCCTATATTCATCCTATATTAACCGAGGGACTCCTTATTACGGTTATCCTTATCTTCAAGCGGACATCAGGTATTTTCCTTTCTATCCTTCTTTCTTGAATCGCTTTTAGTTTGCTCAATACTTTCCATGGCACCACGAACGAAATCCCGTTCGGACCGACCAGCCTCAAGCCTCGTAAGTCAGAACTTCATTGTTGATCCAGCAAAGGAGATCTGCTGCTTCAACAATGCCGACATCGCTGCTCTTAAAGATTCCGGCGCCTTCCCCACCGGAACAGTCTTTCGCCCTTTCGATCGGGAAGCCCGATCAGATGCAATATCCGATGTGTGGGTTTGTTTTTTCGCCTACCCCTTCTCTCTTGGCCTCCGGTACCCGTTTCCATCCTTTATTTCTAGCTTTTTCGAGCTCACCGGCCTTAGTTACGCCCAGGTTATGCCAATGGTCTGGCGAGTCTTGATAGTGCTGAATCAAATCAAATCTCGTCATTTTCCTAACCTGCTTATTGAGGACCTCCCTATAGCATACCGGTTGAGATCCCATGGCAATCACCGTTTTCTTCTATTTTCCACCTCCAAGAACCCTCTGGTTCTTAAAGCCACCAAGAACGAAGATCGATGGCGACGAAAATTCTTTTTCGTAAAAAGAGACTCCATTGATAGGGGTTTCGATCTGCCGGTTAAATGGTTAACCAAGGGTAGGATTTAGGGTTTTAGGAATATCCCCCATTATATCTTCAAACTGTATCTCGGACTTATATCCTGATGTTTTTATGCAGCAAATTTTAGAGATTTAGTGCCTCCCAGTGCAGAATCCGAATCCAAGATCGAGGAAATCTACCGTCTTCCTGCCAGTGAAAGAACTTTCTCCCTGTCTCTTACAGATTCAAGCCAGAAATCAAGCTCGGAAATGTCTGGTAAGCACATTCTCAACATCTATAAATTAGTTTTCAAAAGTATGATGAGTTTAAGAACATCTTCCCTTATGTAGTACCAGTCGTCAACCTTGAAGGTTTTGAACTTGACGAGTTGGATTGCTACTCCAGCCTTGAACCCATCAAACAAGAATCCAAGCCAAAGCCGTCTGTTACACCAAAGCCTACCTCCTCGAAGACTGTTTCTGCTCCCAAAGGTCCTCCGGCATCCAGGACCCGGGCATCCAGCTCTCGGAAGAGAAAGGAGACGGACTCCCCCGCTGTTTCTGAAACATTCTCTCTCGAGAATCATGGGTTCAACGAAGCCACCTCACTCCTCAAACAGGTAGAATTTTCTTTTCGATATCTTGCAAAAGTATGTTAGCCCTTATCCTGCTTACTTTTTTACATCAATACCTGTGTCTTTATTGATAGGGTCTGGATCGTCTTATGCACTTGTATGAAGACGCTTGCGGGCTTAACAAGATGTTGGAGATCAAGCTGGAGAAAGCTGAGGCCACCATAGCTGACCAAGGAACCATTGCAGCTGCTAAATCCCAGCATTATGAAGACAAATACAAGGCAATGATCCGGGATCACCAGGCTACTCTCCACAAAGCCAACGAGGATGCTCAAGCCAAACTAGATGCCGCCCTTCTCCAATATCAGCAGAATATGAGCTCATATCGGGATAGCCTCAAAGCATCCGTGGTCGTCTCTCTTCTCCAAGCCAGGATAAGGATGGCTTATGAGGCCATGGATTTGGGTTTTGAATGCCCCTCCTGGAATGTAAAGGCTTGGGAGGAGAAACTACAGGGCCTCGGAGGTCATCCCATTGCTCATCCTGCAAAGCATACTGGTGAAGTGCCTTCTAAGGCGGCAGAGGAAGCGGCCAATGCTGGTGATGATGCCGAGAAGAATCCTGAGGCTGATGCTGGTGCGAACGTTGGGAAGGAGGTTGCTGTTCAAGAGGGTGCTGCCCCTTAGGCAGCGGAGTGGGCGATGATGGATATATGTGCCAAGGCCGGAGCCCACTTTTAAATTTCATGGTTGTGGTTGTATAAACAATTTACTTTTCCTGTCTTCGAACAATTTACATTTCCTGCACTAGAACAATGTGATGACCAAAGGTGGATGGGTCCTAGGTTTTAGGACGAAGCCCTTGGTCATCAATTAGTATAACATGTTTTGATTGTGATAACGGTTGTAGGTGGACATGTCCTGTTTTGAGATATATCCTGCAACCGTTACACAAGTATGGTAAAAACTAATTGTGCTTTTGGCGGATGGGCCTCGGTTTGAGGTGAAACCAAAAGCACAACTTTTAACTTGTTATAATATAACTCTCTTTTGACTTATTTATCGTTGCCTTGCATTACTTAGCGTAACTCTTAGCTTTGTAAAATTTTGTATTATTATCTTATGAAAATATCCTGATCAATATGCTCAACGATATATTGTAAAAACTTTTTATTAGATAGAACTTCCAAACATTCCTTTAACTTTGTAGAAAGTTTTTTGAAAAACAATCAATTTTTCCAAAACCAGTTTATGATAATACTTAAATAATCAAAGTGCCAAACTAATACTAGTTTCAAATACCTTGATCAAATATCCTGAAAAGGACTTTGAGAATATATCAGGATTCTTAACATAATGTTACTAAAAACTTAGACGATGTTTACAAAGGAAAGATCATACCAGAAATAGGGTATAAACCTATTACCAAACTTCAATCCCTTTGCAACTCTTCCAATGAAGGTGTCCCCTGTGCAAGGTACTTAGTGCATTAGTTCTGAGCCTCATCCTTTTAGCTTTACATCACCATCTTGGCAGGGATGTCCCCTGTGTACAATGTCTTCAAATACTTTAGAAATCTACTGTACGTCAGTTTCCGTTGCATAGGCAATTTTTTACGTCCCAAGGGTAAAACCCAAGGATGTACTGGAGATAAATCCCTTGTATCCTGGGGAAAATCCCAAATTTTCATGCGCTACAGGTGGGAGTGTATAAACTCCAAGACTTAGAAAGGTGAAAACCTTTAAACCTTAGAGAGTATGAAAATACCCTTTCGTGAGAGAGGGTGATCAATCCTCATATACCTTTAGAATTCAGGATATAGCCAACAGTAACGATATTGTCAGCCACTTTTACATGGACTGGTCCCGCCACCTTGAACTATCCCTGAATAACTTGCGCTCCAGGCGGGGTGTTTAAACCCAATTCGGAAGAAAGGTGAATACCTTTAAACCTGTGAAGGGATCAGTATCCCTTAAACGTGAGAGAGGGGGCCAATCCTCTAATCTTTCGAGTTATCCTGAGTACATATCCTGGAGCTATATCCTGAAACATATCCTGCAAAACAATTGTAAACTAAGATGGGTGTTAGCTTGGCTAACACCCCTCCGATGCTTAAGTCAGTATTGGGTTACAAAGAACAAATTAAACCAAACATATTTAAAAAAGGTAGAATTCATACCATCCTGAGTTAGAGATTAAATTCTAAACTCACTTGAAATAGAACTTAAGGTGTATAGCATTCCAAGACCTCGGTAGCATATCCCCCTCCATATTCTTGAGTCTGTATGCTCCTTTCCCTGCTTCTGATTCAACTTCATATGGTCCTTCCCATTTTGGAGCTAACTTGCCATCAGCAGGATTAGTAGTATTCTGGAAAGCCTTTCTTAGCACCCAATCTCCAACCTTAAATCTTCTGGTCCTAATATTCTTGTTATATGCCCTGGATATTCTCTGTTGATATGCTGCCATCCTTAGCCTTGCCGCATCTCTCTTCTCATCTATAGTGTCTAAATCCTGACTCAAGGCTTCAGGATTCTGCTCAGGATCACTTAGGGTAGATCTTGTAGTAGGTATTGTCATTTCCGTTGGGATCATTGCTTCTGCTCCAAATACCAAGGAAAATGGGGTTTGGCCTGTTGCATTCTTTACCGTTGTCCTATCAGCCCATAAAACAAAGGGTAATTCTTCTGCCCATCTTCCTTTTTTGGCTCCAAGCCTTTTCTTTAAGTTATTGACAATTATCTTGTTTGAGGATTCTGCTTGTCCATTCGCTTGAGGATATACCGGAGTAGACGTAATCATTTTGATTCCCCAACTCTTGCAAAAGTCAGTAGTCCTCTTACTTATAAACTGAGAACCATTGTCACAGATTATCTAGGCTGGTACTCCGAATCTGGTCAGGATATTCCTCTTGATGAAGGATACTACTTCTTGGTCTCTAACTTGAACAAATGCTTCTGCTTCAACCCACTTAGAGAAATAATCCGTCATTGCTAGCATAAAGACTTTTCCTCCCGGAGCTTTTGGTAGCTTCCCCACTATATCCATACCCCACTTCATAAATGGCCAAGGGGAAACAATAGGATATAATGGTTCAGCCGGCTGATGCAGTATGTTACTATGTCTTTGACATGCGTCACATCTTTGAGCATATTCTGCTGCATCCTTTCTCATTGTTGGCCAGTAATATCCTGTCCTTAACACTTTTGAGAATAACGACCTGCCCCCAGCATGGTTACCACAATCCCCTTCATGTATATCCTGAAGTACTTCTTTGGCTTCAGGATCCTCCAAGCACCTCAAATACGGTCCTGCAAGAGATTTCTTGTATAAAATATTATTTATAATAGTGAACCGTGATACCTTCATCCTAAATGCCTTAGGATTCTCATTTCCAGGGATGTGTCCTTCTTTGAGATATCTCATGATTGGAGCCGTCCAGGATTTAGGATCCTCTTCAGGATGTTCTGCTCCAGGATCCTGAATACCCGCTACTTCTTTATCCTGAGGATTCGTTGCAGGATATAAGACATGTAATATTGGTATTTGGGTCCCTTCAGGTATCCTGATCGATGATCCCAAATTTGCTAAGGCATCCGCTTCAGCATTGTCCTCCCTTGGTACCTGTTCAAGTATAAAAACATCGAAATATCCTGCTAATTTTTTGAGAATATCGAGATATTCGATTAATTTCTCACCCTTAACTGCATAGGATCCATTAAAATGGTTAGTAATTAACAAAGAGTCAACATATACTTGCAAATTCTTGATACTCATACTCTTAGCCAATTCTAATCCTGCAATTAAAGCTTCATATTCTGCCTCATTATTAGTAGCAGGAAATTCACACCTAATTGCCTGGGGTAATATGTCCCCCTGTGGCGATTTTAGTAGTATTCCTAATCCTACTCCTCTTACATTAGATGCACCGTCAGTATATAATGTCCAGGATCCTGAGGATTCTCCTAACTGTTGAACTTCTAGGTCTACCTCGTCCTGAATGTCACTACTAAAGTCAGCCACAAAGTCAGCTAAAGCCTGAGATTTTATGGCATTTCTAGGTTCATATACTAAATCATAAGCACTTAACTTTACTGACCACTTGGCCATCCTGCCTGACATCTCTGGTTTCCTAAGCACATTTTGGACAGGATAATTTGTTTTAATATGTATCCTATGTGTCTCGAAATAATGTCTAAGCTTCGTTGATGCCATGACTAATGCTAGTATTAATTTTTCTAAGTGAGAGTACCTAGTTTCAGCATCTAATAAACTTTTACTAACATAATAAACAGGATATTGCTGACCTTCATGATCTTTTATAAGAACGGCACTTACAGCATTCCCTGATACAGCAAGGTCCAGGGATAGTGGTTCACCATTTTTAGGCTTCATCAATAGAGGTGCGGTTGAGAGATATCGTTTCAAATCCTGCAAGGCTGCTTCATGTTTCTCCCCCCATTCGAATCTTTTATTCTTCTTTAGGATATCATAAAAATCTTTGCACTTCTCTGAGGATCTCGAGATAAACCTGTTTAAAGCCGCTACTCGCCCTGTCAATCTTTGTACGTCCTTCATATTTGAGGGTGATTTTATATCCAGGATAGCTTTGATCTGCTCTGGGCTTGCTTCTATCCCCCTTTTTGTCACCATATATCCAAGAAACTTTCCTGCCCCCACTCCGAAATGGCATTTAGCAGGATTCAGCTTCATGTTGTATTGATCCAGGATATCAAATGCTCCCTTGATATCCTGGAGGTGATCCTCAGCCTTTTTAGATTTCACCACCATATCATCGATATATACCTCCATGGTGTCCCCCAGTTTGTCTTTGAACATCATATTTACCAATCTTTGGTATGTCGCACCTGCATTTTTCAAACCAAAAGGCATAGCTGTATAACAATAAATACCTGTTGGTGTCATGAATGCAGTATCCTCCTGGTCAGAAGGCTCCATTTGGATCTGTTGAAATCCTGAAGATGCGTCCATGAAGGTCAGCATTTCATGCCTGGCAGTGGCATCTACCATTGCATCAATGTGGGGAAGAGGAAATGGGTCTTTAGGACAAGCTTTGTTCAAGTCTGTGTAGTCCACACAAACTCTCCATTTCCCATTTTTCTTCTGTACTACCACCACGTTTGCTAGCCACCTTGGGAACTTAACCTCTCTGATCATCCTGGACTTTAATAATCTCTCAACTTCCTCCTGGATAATCGTGTTCCGCTCAGGAGCAAACTTCCTTCTTTTTTGTTGCACAGGCTTGAATGATTTATCAATTCCAAGCTTGTGAGTGATAATATCTTTGGATATGCCTGTCATATCCTCATGCTTCCATGCAAACGTTGACATCCTGCATTTCAAAAAGTTAATTAATTGTTCTTCAATATCCTGAGGGATATTGGTCCCTACGAGCACCGAAATATCGGGATTATCCTGGTCCAGGATAATTTTCTTCACATCTTGCTCCGGATCCTCCACGATATCCTGGGCCCGCGTCTTTAATTGCTATGCTGCACTAGGTTTGGTTGAGGATTTCATCGAGGATGAGTAGCATTCTTTCGCCTCTTGCTGATCACTATCAACTTTGACCACTCCCCAAGGGTTAGGTATCTTGATGCATTGGTGATATGTTGATGGCACGGCCTTCATATCGTGAATCCACGGTCTTCCCAGTATGATGTTATAGCAGGATAGAGAATCCATCACACAGAAACGTTGTATCGAGTTGACTCCTTCAACGTATACTGGCAACTTTATCTCTCCCACTGTGTTTCTAGCCTCTCCACTGAACCCAACAAGCACGGTAGACTTTGAAGTGATATCCATTGGAGATACATTCATTCTCTTCAGAGTTTCTAGTTGGATTATGTTGACAGAGCTGCCATTATCAACCAGTATCCTGCGTACAAAATGGTTAGCCACATATAACGTTATTACCAGAGCATCATGGTGAGGATCCTGGACAGTATCCCTGTCATCAGCATCAAAAGTGATCACTTTGTCAGTTGTGAGGGTAGTCATCCTGACAGGTTTGTCTCCCCTTTCGGCCTTAGCTTCCTTTGCATGCCTCTTTGCTGCCGAATACGAAGTTCCACAAATGTCGGATCCTCCCGAAATGAAGTTGATTATCTTGGCATCCGCGGGAGGCGATGCTGCTCGCTCAGGATCCTTCTCAGTATCCTAACCCTTATTCTTCTTTCTTCCTAAGAGATCTTTCAAATATCCCTTGCTTAGAAGATAGCTTATTTCTTTCCTTAGAGCAATGCAATCCTCAGTTACATGTCCGAAATCTTCGTGGAAAGCACACCATTTTGACTTATCTTTCCAGTCAGCCTTTTGTTGATTCTTTCGTGGCCACCTTGCCTTGTCTCCTAGACCCTGCATGGCATACATCAATTCAGGAATGTTAACAGAAAAGCAATATTCAGACAACTCAGGATACTCTTCGGGATCCTCATCTTCGATGGCATTCACTCTCTTGTTTTCATTTCTACCATATGGCTTAGGCCGATATGACTTGAATGAGGATTCTGACTTCCTGTTAGTTGACTCATAAGTGTTAGATGAGTTCATCCTTTCTTGCATCTTCCTGTCATCTTCCAGACGGATATATCTCAAAGCCCTGTTACGAGCTTCGTCGAGATTCCTGCAGGGATTCATTACAAGATCCTGATAAAACTGAGAATCCTTTTGTAATCCCATCTTAAAAGCTTGCACAGCTGTTGCAACATCAAGATGTGGGATATCCAAGGATTCTCGACTGAATTTGTTTACATAATCCCTCAAGGATTCCTGAGGCCCTTGAGTTATCCTGTAAAGATCACTGGTTAGTTTCTCAAAACTCCGACTACAAGAAAATTGACTGTTAAATAAATTAACCAAATGAGCAAACGAAGTAATTGAGTGAGGAGGAACGTTTAACAGCCATTTTAAGGCTGATCCTGTTAGAGTAGAACCAAATCCCTTGCACAAGCACGCTTCTTTGAGCGCCGGAGGGATAGGGTTAATCTCCATTATTTCATTATACTGAGCAATATGCTCCTCTGGATCCGTAGTTCCGTCGTAAAGCTTCATGTTGGGGGTTTGAAATCTCTTTGGGATCTCAGCATCACAGATAGGATGTGCAAAACGAGATATCTTATGGCTGTCTTGGGACACTTCCGGGATCGGCTGGACCACCCCAGGTACACTGGATATCATGTCCTTCAACTTTTGAAGTTCCCTAGTAAGTGCTGATGTCACACCTGTATCCTGCAAAGATCCACTATTGTTAGTAGCATAAGTATTATTATTATTTGACACGTTACCCGTTGGAGGATTTTGCCCATATCCTGAAGCATATCCTGAACTCCTCATGGTTGACATCCTGACCGAAGAGGGTATCTCAGGGGTATGATTCTGAGAATGGCTTGGGACGATATTCCCCCTATTATCCTCAGTGTAAACAGCGGAACTGAAGTTCAAAGCCCTGGGCTGTATGGGAGTGACAGTTTCTTCAACAGGTCTGCTCGAGCTAGCTTTTAAGAGTTGTATTTCTCTTAACAGCATTTGGTTAGTCTCCCGTTGCTGCCTCATTTGTTCCTGCACACTTCCAAATAAAGTCAAAATTTCATCATTAGAGGCTAAAACGGGAGCAGATCCCTGGACACTCCGAGTAGGGATAACATCTTGAGATTGTGAAGAGAATGGCATCCTTGGAGGAGGTGGTGGAAGCACCGAACCGGTAGTAGCAGAGGTTGCAGCAGACATAGTGGAAGAGCTCATGTTTGATCTTGTGGCCATTGTAAACAATGTGGCAAAAAGTTTTGAAAATAGAAAACTGATTAATGATTTGACAAAAATTTTTAGTAAAGAGAGCACCACTAGCCCCACGGTGGGCGCCAAATTGTTTTGGTCAAAAATTACCTAAGCAATTTAGTGATCAAATTAGTAAAGTGAGGTAGTGTGCTAGAAAGTGTATTGAAAATAAACTTGTTAAGTTATTTAGAAAATCAGTATTCAGGATACGGCTCAGGATATTGAGCTGTATCTGTGATCAAACTATGAGCAAAAGTAAAGTAGACGACACGAGATGTACGAGGAAAGCCCTTGATCAATCTAGATCGCCGGCATAAAACCTCGGGAGCTGACAATCGCAGCTGCCTTGTTCTTCTATTGCTTCAAATATCAGGATACAGTGCAGGATGTGGTGCGGATCGACTATGTTTTACAATGAAACTTGAATACAAGTGTGGTGTTTACAATGAGCTAGAGAATTAAAGTGTTCGAGAGTGTAAGTGTAAATTGTGCGCCTTAAACTGATCCGCCCCCATCTATTTATAGTAAAGATAAAATAACAAACTATCCTAAACTTCCGGGATCCACCGAATATTCCTTCATCGAACGTTGTAGACCTGGTCTTTCGGGCTCAACGTCTCTCCTTCAACAAACTCGTCCGAGTCTTGAGGAGAAGAAGTCCACTTGACCGTTAGCAAGCCTCAACCGTTAACCTGCACGTGGTTAATTCAATAAACCTCAAGATATCGCCCAAGATGTTAGCAATATCCTCTTCCAGCATCCTGGTCACGAATAAACAAACAAAGGCAGGATATTGGTCAGGATATGTATGCAAAGAAAATGACCCCTAACACTGCTGATTCTTTCGAGACCACCTAGCTTTGTCTCCTAAACCCTGCATAGCATACATTAACTCAGGTATATTAACAGAAAAACAGTATTCAGATAATTCAGGATATTCTTCAGGATCCTCGTCTTCAACAGCATTCACTTTCTTGTTATCATTTCTGCCATATGGCTTGGAGCGATATGATTTGTACGAGGATTCTGATTTCCTGTTGGTTGATTCGTAGGTTGAGGTGGAATTCATCCTCTCTTGCATCTTTTTGTCATCTTCCAAGGGAATATATCTTAAGGCCCTGTTACGAGCTTCGTCCAGATTCCTGCAGGGATTCATTACAAGATCCTGATAAAACTGAGAATCCTTCTGTAACCCCATCTTAAAAGCCTGCACAGCGGTCGCAACATCAAGATGTGGGATATCCAAGGATTCTCGACTAAACTTGTTCACATAATCCCTCAAGGATTCCTGAGGTCCTTGAGTTATCCTGTAAAGTTCACTGGTTAGTGTTTCAAAACTCTGGCTGCAAGAAAACTGACTATTAAATAAATTAACCAAATGAGCAAACGAAGTAATTGAGTGAGGAGGAACATTCAATAGCCATTTTAAGGTTGATCCTGTTAGGGTAGATCTGAATCCCTTGCACAAACATGCTTCCTTGAGCTCTGGAGGGATAGGGTTAATCCCCATTCTTTCCCTATACTGAGCAATATGCTCTTCAGGATCCGTAGTCCCAGCATACAGTTTCATGTTGGGGGTTTGAAATCTTTTTGGGATTTCAGCATCACAGATAGGATATGCAAAGCGGGATATCCTGTGGCTGTCTTGGGATACTTCCGGAATTGGCTGGACCATTCCAGGCACACTGGATATCATGTCCTTCAATTTCTGAAGCTCCCTAGTAAATGTTGACGTCATACCTGCATCCTGCAAAGACCCATTATTGTTAGTAGCAAGAGTATTATTATTTGACATGTTACCGGTTTGAGGATTCTAGCCATATCCTGAAGCATATCCTGAGCTCCTCACAGTCGACATCCTGACCGAGGAGGGTATCTCAGGAGTATGATTCTGAGAGCGGCTTGGCACGATGTTCCCCGGTTATCCTCAGTGTAAACTGCGGAACTGAAGTTCAAAGTTCTAGGCTGCAAAGGAGTGACAGTTTCTTCAGCAGGTCTACTTGGGCCGGATTTCAAGAGTTGTATCTCTCTCATCAGCATCCGATTAGTTTCCTGCTGCTGCCTCATCTGTTCCTGTACACTACCAAACAAATTCAGAATTTCATCACTAGAAGCCAAAACAGGACCAGATCCCTGAGTAGTGGAAGCGGGGATGACATCCCGAGTCACATGACTTTCAGTTCCATGTGAAGAAATTTGCATTCGTGGAGGAGGAGGTGGAAGCACCGAACCAATTGTCGCAGAGGTTGTAGCAAACATGGTGGAAGAGCTCATGTTTGATCTCGAGGCCATTGAAAACAATGTAGCAAAAAGTTTTGACAATAGAAAGCCGAGTAATGATTTTACTAAAGTTTTTAGCAAAAATGGCACCACTTGCCCCACGGTGGGCGCCAAATTGTTTTGGTCAAAAATTACCGAAGCAATTAAGTGATCAAATTAGTTAAGTGAGGTGGTGTGCTAGAAATGAGTGTCGAAAATATGTTAATCAGGTTAATTGCAAAAAACAGTTTCAGGATACGGCTCAGGATATTGAGCTGTATCTATGATCAAACAATGAGCAAAAAAGTAAAGGTTGACACGTGATGTACGAGGAAAGCCCTTGATCAATCTAGATCGCCGGCATAAAACCTCGGGAGCTGACAATCGCAGCTGCCTTGTTCTTCTATTGCTTTAAATTTCAGGATACAGTGTAGGATGTGATGCGGATCAACTAGGTGTAATTTGATTACAAGTGTTTGTGTGTAGTGACTGCTGAAAGCTAGAGAACAAAAGTGTTCAAAAGTGTGTGTGAAAGTTGCGTGCCTTAATCTGATCCGCTCCCGTCTATTTATAGTAAAAGAAATGCAACAAACTATCCTAATAAACCGGGATCCGGCGAATATTCCCCACTCGAACGTTGTAGACCTGGTCTTT
This sequence comes from Helianthus tuberosus, assembly GCA_030545235.1. Taxonomy (NCBI): domain Eukaryota; kingdom Viridiplantae; phylum Streptophyta; class Magnoliopsida; order Asterales; family Asteraceae; genus Helianthus; species Helianthus tuberosus. Next base: position 79,816,363 of record CM060437.1, read on the forward strand.
CGGGTTCAACGTCTCTCACATAACAGATACGCCCGAGTCTTGAGGAGAAGAAGTCCATCTGACCGTTAATAACCCACAGCCTCTAACCTGCACGTGGTTAATTTAGTTATCACCAGGATATGGCCCAAGATGATACCAATATCCTAATCCAGTATCCTGATCACAAGTAAACAACCAAAAGCAGGATATTAGTCGGGATATATATACTCAGAAAATGGCCCATAACACTAAGTAACATCCTTTACGAGTTTGGACCTGGATTCCCAAAGGTCCTAAGTATATAACTTCTAGATCCTCAAGGTTTCGTATTCTGTGTAGATCTGTTTTATGCATTGTATAGGAAAAACCAATTTTGTGTATGTTTAAAAACAAATTATTGTCCCACAATTTCCCAGTATACTTTATTCCCGAATTCATAGCTAATGACACTCGATCATCGATCAGTCGTGTAGTAGTAGTTGGATCCACACAGTTAGTTAAATAAGAAATTCGTTAATTCTCAGCAAGAGTTACTGACTCTTGTGGGTTAGCTCGTTCGGCTCCTGGTAGTTGATGCTCATTTGAAAATCATCATCCTTCTTCTTGACGAGCAGAATTGGGGTTACCCAAAAGGGAATTTTGGTATGTTATCTTCCTTCTCTATCAACTTCTGAGGTTACACTGCCAATTCTTGCGTCTCCGGAGGTGTAAGTCGCTAAGGTGCATCGACTACAGGCGCGACGCCTGGAATCAAATTGATGCGAAATTCGACTAGTCGTTGAGGAGATAATCCTGGTAAGTCTTCGGGAAGACTTCAGGATATTTCCTTATCACAGAACTATCTTCGATTTTTGGTTCTTCGGCTCCCTTGTCCCCGACATGAGCCAAGAAAACAACACATCCTTTACGCAACAATTTCCTGTGCCTCTAAGCAATTGGTAAATTGTAGAGGCGTATCCTGCTTCATGAGTCAAGATCATTCCCTCATTCGCCGTCGGGATGCGGATATCAATCTTCGCTCGATCGCTTGGCAACTAATCCATCCCAATTACCTCGTCGAAGCTTCCCAATTCAACTGGTAGTAGAGCAACCGTAAACTTACGCTCTCCGAGTTCTATCTTGCCGTTTTTAGTTACTACGTTGGCTTCCACTAGCTTTACCTAGCTAGTTCCATCGAGTGCGAGTTATCTAACTTACTTGCTACTAACCCAAGTATACTCTCAAACTCTAGAGATGCGAAGCTTAGAATTTGCAACTGTATCTGGCAACACAGATGCATAACGTTGAGTAATATGGAACGTACCGATACTTGAATTCCTGGCGTGGCTCACTAGCTCCGGTGTTGGGCTTTTCATCCATGTGCCTGGTTCTTCTTAGGGTAGTATTTTCTGAAATGCTTTTTGCTCCCACAGTTAAGGAAACCTTGAGCACATTTTTGTTTGTCACTCATCCTTCCTTGATACTTGTCGTCGTCGTTGTTTCCTCCGTGATTCTGGCTACCATCCTGGCCTCTATTTCTACGTTTAGTATCTTGCCTACAAGTTTCCTTAGGATGCCCTCTCTTGCCACGGTTATCACATTTTCCATATTTACATCCCCCAACATGATATCGTAGACAATTGTCGCACTTAGGTAGGATACCCATGTATTCTTTTCCCTTTTTGGCCTTCTTCTTGTCACTCGCTCGAGTAATCTTTTTGAAATTTGCGAGCTTTCTCTTGTTATCTCCAGATGTCTCTTCAGGAGTCTCCTCTTTCTCTTCCATACTAGAAAATTTTCCTAGTCTAACCGCTTCTTCAGTGAGCGCCACGCTTGTGTCGATGGCCTCGGTGATCGTTGAAGGTTTAGATGTTGTTACCAGGCTTAGCACCTGAGGTGCCAATCCCCCTATGAAACGTTCAATTCTCTTAAACTCTGGTCCCACCAGGAGCGTAGCAACTTGTGATAAATCGTTAAATCTCTGCACATACTCAGCTATCTTTGGTCCTTCCATTTTCAAGTTCCACAACTCAGTTTCTAACTTCTGGACTTCTGCCCTCGAGCAGTATCTCTTACGCATCAGTTCTTTCAGTTCGTCCCATGTCAATGCATACGCAGTAGTCTCGCCCATTGCCTGAACCTGAATTTTCCACCATGACAGAGCCCCATCTACAAACAGCCCTGCTATGTACGTAACCTGATGTTCTGGGGCACATTTGCTCAATCGTAATACCACATCCGTCTTCTCAACCCAGCGCACGAAGGCTAAGGCGCCCCCGGTGCCGTCAAATTCTCAGGGTTTGTGGTCTAAGAACTGCTTGTAGGTGCAGCCTTTGCTGTGTTCGGAACGCAAGGCCTCGAGTTGTGCAATAGCCTGTGAGATGCGCTCTTGTAGTTCTGTCGCTGTTGTTGGTGGAGGGTTGTTGGTATTGACGTTCCCTTCTATCGACATATTCTAAGAAGAAGATTGGTTAGGCCAGGTCTTATTTGTTCAGGAAGTGCATTTAGTTGTTTAGTGGTCATACGTACATACACATAATAGGTCATTATACCAACCAATCAAGTAATAGCATAATCAAGTAATTGGGTAATTATGTTTAATGAGAGCATAGTAAGCAAGCACGTAGCCTTATAATTACAGCACACGCATATGGATTAACTATCGTGCTTAACGAAGGCATAGCGACTGAGCTTTCGTTGGTCATTGGCCATAAAGTATTGTCGCATGTTTTATAATGATTGGGCTCTCATTATTCTCCGACCACAATTGTATCGCCTTTCAAAATGTATCACATCAAGAGGGAAACAGGGTCACCCTACCCTTGCCCAACAAGTATATCAGTGTATCAAAATCACGTAGTCTGAAGTGGTATTTAAAAGTCTCCACAATCCCGGCTTATCATTAGTGTCTTTACCCAAATGTAATGCAATCCGCAAAATCCAGAAACCACTATACCGGTGTCTGAGGTGGAGGTGGAAAGAAAAGCAAACTGCTAACATGAGCGAGCTCCTCCCCGAGCTTGTATATACGTCAAAGTAATTAACTGATCTGCCGCTCGTTAGTAAAGAAATGAGCATCAGAATCCTTGGAAAGGTGTAATAGCAACGGTTGAGAGTGCAAAAGGAACATTGATATATGTGGGGGATCAAAGTATGCTGGCAATAGACAGGGTGGAGGACGTGGTGTCAGCTCAAGCTCCAACATTTTGCGACTCCTATTCTCAAACTGTAGCTGATGTTATAGGGGAATTCACCCCTGGTGTAGCCTCCATAGTGTAAGGATCTAACATTAGCGTAGTGTATGAGAAGAACCATCGAAATGGCTCATCCAGCGATGTAGAGGTGAAAGTAGCAAACGGTGCGGCCTGTGAGGTTGTAGAAAATGTTGCAGTAGCGAATGGGATCGTTACGCGGGTGCGGACATGGAGTACCTTCCCGGGGTGCGGGTATGTCTTAAAAGCAAGTGATAGGCATATTGGCGCAATGGACGTCGGTCTTCACAAGAGCACCATCAGCGGGTGAAGGTGCAGGAACAAACGTCTCGACCGATAAGGAGATCATCAGGCACAGGTACTGGGTCAGATATAAGGGGTATAATGTCCGGTATACCAAAAGAAACAGGGTCATAATCAAGCAAGGGTGCAGGATCAGCAGGTGCAACATCAAGCTGAACCACAAGGTGCAGAATCTAGCTCAAGGGTAGTCTCTGGGTCGTGTAACGGTGTGGTGCCTCGAGCAAGTGATAGCGCAGCAGTCATAACGGCGTCGTTGTCCGCATCAGTAGTAGAAAGCTGTAATCTGGCTGTCCGTATTACTGCAGATGTCACAGACTCAAAGGAGTCTGAAATCGAATGCATGCAAGAATCAGAGGATAGCTTGCTAACAGGGGTCTCCAGAAGTGAAATTTGTAATAACGTTCTCGTCTAACTTTCCATCACCATGGATGTCATCAGGAGGACCATCAATAGTCAATGTCATCGTCAATTATTCGTTGAGTAGCCTACCTTCAGAAGGAATGTCCACAGGAGGCGTATTGTCGAGGATCGGAGCCAGGGTGTGTTCACCATCCGGGTTACCAGTGATAAAGTGGTCATGGACTGAAACAAGAGTGACAGAAGGATTCTTGTCAGAGAAACCATTAGCAAGGATAAATCATCCCAAAATCAGGTAGCGCGGACTGTTGTAAGTCGTCCTTGCCCTTGGTCAGCATATCAGGATCACTCTCAGTGTCTGACGTAAATATCTCTGGCGCAAATGCAGTCTCATTATTTGTGGCGGCGGCCATAGGGTCATCAAGGTTTGTCAACCCGCTTTTTGATCAAGGCGACATGTGTATCGGTACATGGTAGTCATAGTATGTATTTCCATAGTAATCACCATCAGTTAGCGTATGCAAACAATCACCACATATGCACGTTTATCGATAATCAGCAATTAAGCATGTACGTGATAACAATGTAAGCAAGTAATCTTCCTAGTCTTCCCCAGACTATCCCACCCAGCCTCTCAGACTAAACTCCCTGGTCTCTAAGACCAACTCCCTGGGCTCTAAGACCAAACCTCCCAGCCTCTAGGACTAAATTTTTCCCAACCTCTAAGATTGAACCCCTCAGTCCATAAGACTGAACCTCCCCAGCCTCTTAGGCTGAACTCCCTCAGTCCATAAGACTGAACCTCTCCAGCCTCTAAGGCTGAACTCCCTCAGTTTCTAAGACTGAATTATAACATGAATTCTGAAATGTGTATTTGTGCCTTTTGTTTGTAAAACGTTTGTGCCCCGGATCTGGATGTTTAGTGTATGCAATATAAAAAGGTTTGAAAATGTTTTCGTGAGAGCCCTGATGATCATAGTCTAGACTCGAGAAGGAATCCTAGTTCGCTATGATCGAGGCTCTGATACCAAGCTGTCACACCCTGGCTTTTGCGGAAGCGTGGGTTTATTTGGTGTGACTTCTTAATACCATAGCAATCAATCATAACAATGCTATATGATAAAACCAAAAGATTTTCATTCATAATAAAGTTTAGAAATTATCACAATACCATTGTCTTGAAAAACATTGACGCCAATTAGTTACAAACCATAACATGTTCAAATGAGTTCCCATGGACTCAGCAAAAGACTTTAAATAATCCTGAGTTTAGAAACATGTATCCCGTCCAGGAATAGGATACATCCTTTAAACTCTACAACCACGAATGACATCCTTTATTTAACACGCAGCTTGTAGACACATGCATACACCCGCCAGATCCGTTTAGTTCCCTGAAATACATGTAGTTTGAAAAATAAACAAAAGTTGAGCGAGTTCATGTGTTCGTTTGTGTGTATGTATAAACCTTTGTAACGTTGTAAGTATGTATGTAAGTCCCTGGTATGTAGCTTTAAGGAAAAAGAGATCTCCAATGGTTTGCAAGGCCATTGATATGTGTGAAGTGATGCCGGAAGACTCAAACCTAGCAGATTTGGCACCAGGCTTCCGGCTGTAAGACATAGTCACCACATGGTCCACTCAGCGGACTCAGGGGTGGGGCTCGCTACACCCGAATAGATCTATCACTCATGTCCCTCGGTCCTACAACGAGGATTGATGGCCTTAAGTTTCCGCCTACCCACTCACATGATCTAAGTAGTATGCCCTCCTTATGCTAACCATACCATGTATAAAATGTCTGTATAATTGTAACATGTATTTCACCCCCGAAGTATAAAGCCGAAAACAGTTAAAAAAGAGGGGACATGAACTCACTGTATTGCGTCTTCGGTACTTGTAACCCAAATCTCCTCAGCAAACACGACTACCTACAATGGTCTAACGTCTATTAGATGAACGGGTCGTGCCTTGTCTCAGTATTTATGTTTTTGAGTTACGTTCTTGATGTTATTCCAAGTTGTATAATTATTTGTCGAAATAATTAATATTTCAACTTAAATTATATTTAGTTTTGGAATAGTTGTTTAATCCATAACTTTGATGTTAATACATCTCAAGTATTTTAGCTTCGTTTTTCCTTCCCAAGGATGGGGTATCTTATACATGTACTTGTATTATTCTATTTGAAATTTCTGAGTCAATCTATTCCCAAGTCTCACTCTAGCAAATATATTTATAAACTCATTTTGTCCCACAATAATGTGTTGTCCTGAAAATATATATTTCTCCAAAATAATATATTTTCACTTTGTCCAAAGATAATATATACCATAATATATAAGTAACGGTATTGTTTTTGGATAATAAATTTCACGGTACTTTGTTAAGTTATATAATATAACCATTTTACCGAGTATGCAAACCCTCACACAAGTGTCTTAGTATGTATATATATTCTAAATATATTTGTTTACCCATTTTTATGTGCAAAACCAACCTCCGATACTTTGTATTTTGTTACAAAAATTATGCCAAGGTTTAAATTCGAAAAGCATAGTTCAAAACGTACTTGCAACACTTGTTAGAAAATATTTTCTAAGTGTTGGAATTTTTTTTAGAAAATTTCGCCATATTCTCCTTTATAAATGGAGGTGCCCATGCTAAATAGAATATAATTTTCTTTAACATATAACACGTTAGATCGTTCTCAAATAACTAATCCGACATTTAGACATGCAAAATACTACTTATATCATTTCAGTTTTAATATACAAAACTGGGCTGTTTTCGGGCATTTTAATAAAATAGTTATCTTATTCCAAAAATTCCCAAATTTTTACAGAATGTCTTATACGATCCAAGTATTATTGTATAAAAATATCGGAGTCCAATTCATTAGCAAAATTTTATAAAAATTTATTTACCGGACTGCAATCAGATTTGTCACTTTCTGACTGCAGTCTATGAAATAATTCATCTAAAATTTATCGTAAGTCCGTTTGACGAAATTCCAGTGGGAGAATTACTATGACATCAGTGGTTATCTATAGTACAATTTTCATGAGCTGATTCTACATAGATTTCAAGTTATGACTAAAAACATATCACGCATTTACTACAGTAAAAACTCAGCTTTAGCTGCTGTTACACAATGGGTCTTTAAAAATAGTAAACGACCTCAAAAAAATATGATTCCATTGCCATTTGCTTCGTTTTTCAAAAATACATAATTTAGACTTTAGAAAATCAAATATTCGATTTATGATGGTCCAGTTACAGCCCGTTGAATTTGGTTGGAAACTTTACTCAGCATGCTTTTTATAGTCTAAATGCCACTAAAATGTACACATGCGATTACCATTCATTCTAATAACGATTTATATCATAATGTAAGTCATTTACAGCAGATTATCAATTATATAACTCAGATTTATCATGTATTACCATCTCTCATCTCATAACATTTATGCAAAGCTTTATGTTCATATTATATGTTTTAAACCTTTTAGTGTTCTTGTTCTTTAGTGTTTTGAACATAACCATCATACTACAACTTTTAACTACAAAGACAAGATGAACAAGGGTGTAATAAGGACTTACTACTAGCATAAAGGCTAGGGATGATTCTAGTGAAGAAGATGATGAGGAATGATGATGAAAAAGCAAGAAACAAGGTCCTTTGAAGCTCCACAAGTTGCAACTTCCTTGAATCACCTTTTAAGCTTGAATGGAACTCAAAAATGGATGAAGATGGTGGACTTATGGTGGTGATGGGGGCGGCACTAGTGAGCCGAGAGGAGGAGGGTGTGGGGAGTGAAAGTGTGGTGTGATGATGAGAAGTAATGTTGAAGATCATGAGCCATGCTTATATAAGATTGTTCTAATATTTTGGTCACCTTAACAAGCAACAATCCCATAAATTAAGGGAATATAATCTAGAGCAAGATATGAGAGCATGGTGTGGAGATTTGTGGGTCCATTTGGGGACCGATTTCGGTTAGGGGGGGGGGGGTTAAGGGTTAAATTTTGCAACTAAATGGTAATGGTAAGTTAGTTTCCAAGTATGCACTTACATATGATTTTTATTTGATATATAGTGGGTGTTAGGGTGTTCGGGGATCATGACAAGCCAAGAAATAATGAAACAATGTGTTTGGTAAAAATTTAGTGTTCCAGGTAATGTCCGGTTGTTCGGTCAGATACCATTCCGTTAAAGTGTTTAATTAGTCCGTAAATTGTCTTTTATATATCTTTTTGTGTCACATTAAATTCCCGACACCTAGGAAAGTATACAGGACCATTCTGCCATATTTTTGCACCTTACTAGCATATTACAATGCTGAATTTTGTAAATAAATGCAGAATTTTGCACTTAAAGTGAGTTTTAGGCACTTCCCGACACTTTAACTATCACCTAGTGAATCAGTTTTATGGTCCTCACTTCCCTACACTCCATACTAGTGTAGTATCCTGTCCCTGGCTCATACTGGCCTAAAAACATTATCTGTCCATGTGCTGGCATTGTCAGCATGTTTCTGCATTATCCGTTCAGTGTGCTAACTATGCTCTGTGCATCAAGTATGTCACTAAAGTTTGTGTGTAATAATTGGAGTGACTGTATGAATTATGATGCATATGTATGTATGACACAAAAATCATAAAGCAGTTTAAATTGTCAGTTGTAATCAAGCACAGTCTTTAAGCACATAATTAAGATTAATTAATTGCACGGTACCTGTAATTGTGAGGGTTGTCACAGTTTAATAATCAATTCTCATGTAGTAGAAAATTTGAACGTTTAACTAGTGATCTATATAGGGTAACGCAAGGTCAAAATGAATCACTTAGGGATTACATCACTAAGTTTAGTAAAGAATCCTTAGACATTCCTAACTTGGATATTGCTACGGCTGTATAAGCCTTTAAAATGGGTTTACTTAGGGATTCATTATTCTATGATGATCTTGTCATGACCCCTTGCAGAAATCTTGATGAAGTGAGAACCAGGGCCCTTAGGTTCATCCGGTTGGAGGATGACAAAAGGATCCAGGAAAGACTGGCAGGATCCTCAAAGCAGGAAAAGCAAGGATCCTACTTCGAGAATAACAAGTTCAAGTCCTACAACAAGACTGATAACCAGAATGTGCATGTAGTAGAACAAGAAGAGGATGATGAGGATTATCCTCCAATTTTTTAGTACTGTTTTTCCGTTGATAACAATGAACTAATTCTTGCAATGCAGAATCTAGGTGAGAAAGCAAGATGGCCAAGAAAAAGTGATAAACCAGCTTCAATGAAGGACAAGTCCAAATGGTGTGCATATCATGAGGATTTCGGGCATCTCACTGAAGAGTGTATTGCACTTAGAAAAGAAATTGGTTATTTGTTAAGCAAGGGGCATTTGAAGGAGCTTTTGGGGAGGAAAAAGTCAAGGATCCAGGATCCTGAAAGGGTTCCAGAAAGGGCTCATGCCCCTCCAGCAGATGCACAAGTTATAAACTTCATTTCGGGTGGATCAGACATTTGTGGTACTTCCTTTTCAGCAGCCAAGAGACATGCCAAGTAAACCAAGATGGATAATGGGGATAGACCCATTCGAACCTCCACTATTACTAAGGATAAAATTATAACTTTTGATGAGGATGATCGTGTTGATATCCAGGATCCTCATCATGATGGTCTTGTTATTACTTTATTTATATCTAACCACTTTGTTCGTAGGATCCTGATAGATGGAGGAAGCTCGGTAAACATCATTCAACTTGATGTCCTCAAGAAGATGAACATCCCTGAATCGGATATTATACCAAGATCCTCAGTTCTTGTGGGATTCAGTGGAGAAACCAAGAACACACTGGGGGACATCAAACTCCCCATCTATATTGAAGGACTTCATTCTTATAAAAAATTCTATGTTATTGATTGCTTATCCTGTTGTAACGTTATCCTTGGCAGGCCATGGATACATGACATGAAGGCAGTCCCGTCTACCTATCATCAATGCATGAAACTTCCTAGTCCATGGGGAGTGGTGAAAATTGAGAGTGATCAACAAGAAGCTAAGAATTGCTACACGTCATCAATGAAGCCAGCCTCAAGACCAAGGGTGCAATAGCAATTAAAGCATCCTCCGAGAGATGTCTTGGAGGCAAGGGAACAGGATGTGAAAGATATCCTTATGGATCCTCAGGATCCTGAATCCAAGATCTTCATAGGATCAGGGATCCTCAACAACATCGAACAAGAGCTAATATCCTTCCTAAAGAAGAGAAAGACTACCTTTTCCTGGAAACATGAAGACATGATAGGTATTTCTAAAGATATAATTACTCATAAACTTGACATTGACAGGTCATTCAAACCAATACACCAAAAGATGAGGAAGTTTGCACCTGAGAGAAATGCCATTATCCAGGAGGAGGTAGATAAATTGCTCCGGGCAGGTATGATAAGAGAGGTCAAGTATCCAAGGTGGTTAGCCAATGTGGTGGTTGTTCAGAAGAAAAACGGAAAGTGGAGGGTATGTGTCGATTTCACTGATTTAAACAAGGCATGTCCCAAGGATCCTTTCCCATTACCCCACATTGACTCCATGGTGGATGCTACCGCGGGTCATGAATTGTTAACTTTTATGGATGCTTCATCTGGATTTCAACAAATTCAGATGGAACCATCTGATCAAGAGGATACAGCTTTTATGACCCCAACTGGTATATATTGTTATATTGCTATGCCATTTGGACTAAGAAATGCAGGTGCTACTTATCAAAGGCTAGTCAATATGATGTTCAAGGAACAAATTGGACACACTATGGAAGTCTATATAGATGACATGGTGGTTAAGTCTAAGAAAGCTGAGGATCACCTTAGAGACTTGGAGGAAGCATTCAATATCCTTGATAAGTTTAATATGAAACTAAATCCTTCCAAGTGTCACTTTGGTGTTAAAGCAGGTAAATTCTTAGGCTATATGGTGACAAAAAGAGGCATTGAAGCAAGTCCAGAGCAAATTAAGGCTATTGTGAATATCAAGTCTCCTGCCAATGCCAAGGATGTGCAAAGATTGACAGGCAGGATCGCAGCCTTGAACAGGTTCATATCCAAATCATCAGAAAAATGCAAGGAATTCTATGACATTTTGAGAAAGAACAAGAAATTTGAATGGACTGAAAAGCATGAAAGTGCTCTCAAAGCTCTTAAGGATTACCTATCCTCAGCTCCTGCCTTGATGAAACCAGAAAAAGGGGATGTATTATCCTTATACCTCGTGGTATCCTCTAAAGCAGTAAGTGTTATCCTTGTTAAGGATCACGAAGGTACACAACATCATGTCTATTATGTAAGTAAGAGTTTGCTTGATGCTGAATCCAGGTATTCACATTTAGAGAAACTTATTCTTGCTTTAATTATGGCATCTACTAAATTAAGACATTATTTTGAAACTCATACCATTATTGTTAAGACTAACTTTCCAATTAAGAATGTTCTCAGGAAACCTGAAATGTCAGGAAGGATGGCTAAATGGGTAGTGAAGCTCAGTGCTTATGATATAAGATATGAGCCTAGAACTGCCATTAAATCCCAAGCCTTAGCTGACTTTGTGGTAGATTTCAGTAGTGACTTGCAAAGGGAAGCTGAGTTAGAAGTCCAACAGCTTGAAGAAACTAAGGATCCTTGGATACTCTTCACTGATTGAGCTTCTAATGTCAAAGGAACTGGACTTGGAATACTACTAAAATCGACACAGGGGGACATAATACCCCACTCCATAGCTTGTGAGTTTCAAACTACCAACAATGAGGCTGAATATGAAGCCTTGATAGCTGGTTTGCAAATTGCCAAGCATATGAGGATCAGGTATCTTGAGGTACATGTAGATTCATTGTTAATTACTAATCACTTTAATGGATCCTATGCTGTTAAAGGTGAAAAGCTAATCAAATATTTGGAGATAGTCAAAGAATTGGCACTCTCTTTTGTTTCCTTTAGTTTGACACAGGTACCCAGAGAAGAGAATGCAGAAGCTGATGCATTGGCCAATCTAGGATCATCCTTGAAGATTCTAGAGGATACCAAGATCCCTATCATCCATATCCTAATCCCTGCTATTGAGGATCGTGTAGCTATGGAGATAGGAGAGGATTCGACAATCATCCCTAGTGATGATACACAATCTCATTCAGGATCATGGATCCTTCCAATCATGAGATATATCCAATATGGAGAGATCCCTACAGGAGAAAACCCCAGGGCCATCAAAATTAAGGTATCTCAATTTACAATATTGAACAACATGTTATATAAACGATCTCTTGCAGGACCATATCTAAGATGCATTGAGGATCCTGAAATCCAAGAAGTCCTAAAGGACTTTCATGAAGGAGATTGTGGAAACCACACTGGGGGGAGGGCATTATTCTCAAGGATCCTGAGGACAGGATACTATTGGCCTACTATGAAGAAGGATGCTGTGGATTATGCCAGGAAGTGTGATCCTTGTCAGAGACATAGTAACATCCTTCACCAACCGGCAGAGCTCTTGCATCCTATATCCTCTTCTTGGCCATTTATGAGATGGGGAATGGATATAGTTGGTAAACTTCCCAAGGAACCTGGTGGAAAAGTATTCATGCTTGCTATGACTGATTACTTCTCAAAGTGGATAGAGGCTGAAGCCTTTGCTCAAGTCAGAGAAAAAGAAGTGATATCCTTTATCAAAAGAAATATTATTACTAGATTTGGTATTCCTTCTGAAATTGTTTGTGATAATGGATCCCAATTTATTGGGAGTAGAACTACTGACTTTTGTGACAGCTGGGGGATTAGGATGATAACATCAACACCAGTCCACCCACAAGCTAATGGTCAAGCAAAATCATCTAACAAGATCATCATCAACAATTTGAAGAAGAAGGTTGGAGCCAAGAAAGGAAAATGGGCAGAAGAGCTACCTTATGTACTATGGGCTGATAGAACAACTCCCAAGAATGCTACTGGTCAAAATCCATTTTCTTTGGTATTTGGAGCAGAATCCGTGATCCCTACAGAAATGGTGGTTCCTACTGCAAGAACAAGCATCCGTGATCCTGAAGGAAATGCTGAAAACTTGGTTCAAGACTTGGATACTATAGAAGAGCTCAGGGATTTGGCAAGGATAAGGATGGCTAGTTATCAACAAAGGATGGCTGGAGCCTACAATAAGAATGTCAGGATCAGGAAATTCCAAGCTGGCGATATGGTGTTGAGGAAAGCATTTCAGAATACCACCAACCCTGCTGATGGAAAGTTGGCACCAAAGTGGGAAGGCCCCTATTTGATTGAAGCTGAAGCAGGAAAGGAGGCATATCGATTGCTAACAATGGAAGGTGATTTGCTACCAAGAGCATAGAATGCTGTCCACTTGAAGAAATATTTCATGTAGTAAGGATCCAGGATCCTCAACCATAATCATGATCGATATCCTCGAAGGATCCCTACAGGATAGAGGATCCTCATTTTGGTAATGATCTAATCTCAAACTATTTCATTCTTTAATTATCCAATATACAAGGAGAAGGATCCTGGATCCTTTATCCTCCTTTCACTTGATTCTGAGTTTTGCAGAAGGTTCATGTATCCTTAATAAAGGATTAAGTATCCACAGAAGTCTCCAGTTATTTGGGCTTTACCCCAGTTATTTGGGCTTGACCCCAGTTATTTGGGCCTGTCCCCAGTATCGCCAGTAGCGCACGATGATCCTGGTACAGTTCATGGCAATGGGACCAGTACCCGCTTTAGGGGCTTACAATTTCATTGTACTAGCTGTATCCGGGATCCTACGTATAATGGTAGACGTACCATACATCCGTTCCTAAGGTTTCTAACGTTTTCACGTTAGCTAAGGTTTTGGCATTTTCATGTCACTAAGTTTGGATAGTCGCCAGTGAGGGTCATACTCCAGTTTACACAAGATCCTTTGGGCTTGTCCCCAGTTTTTTGGGCTTGTCCCCAGTTTTTGGGCCTGTCCCCAGTTTTTTTGGGCCTGTCCCCAATTTTTTAGGCTTGTCCCCAGTATATTGGGCTTGTCCCCAGAATTGTTGGGCTTGTCCCCAGTTGCTAACTCTTCTCTTATATTGGCTTAGTCCCAAGTTATGTTCCATTTCAGGTTTTTAAAGTTAAAAAGCTAAGGATCCTTGATCCTAACCTTCAATTAAGGTTTGTCTTTTGGCTATTCTGATTATCAATGTTAAAGGTTTAGTATCCTGACTTGGATCCTCAGGTATGATCCTTAATTACTTTTATTTTATTCATCATTCATATAAGTGGCCCTTATCCTTTGACAACAGGATTTATGATCCTTGAACTATACTACTCTTTAGAATTTATCATAGGATATTTGATCCTTGATCATATCCTAAACTTTTTTACATGATTTATTAAACTTTTATTCTTTACTTATGAATTCAAACAAAGTTTATCACAACAGTTGAAAAACAAAGCAATCACAAGAATAACAACACATCATAAGGCAAAAGGTTAAATTTTTATTTATTTATCAAAAGTTAACCCTTAAAGGTTGTCAAAATTGCCAACCCAAGTTTCTACCAGCAAAACATGGCCCGTCCACTTGGGTTGGCAAAGGGTGTCCACTGTTAACAGGTCTTAAAAAGTGCAGGAAATAAAAGATGGCAGGATAACAAGTGGTTTCATCCCCCAAACAGAGGATCCCTCCACCACCTATTATCCTACCTATTGTCCAAGGATCCATGATCCATAATCCTAAAACTATTGTTCAAATACAACCCAGCATTGTTTAAAACATCACAACCAAAAAACTTTCAAATCCAAAAAAAATGGGCTCCGGCCGCGTCTAGATAAATCCATCATCGCCCATTTCTGCAGCTCACACCTTGGCTGCATCACCACCAGTATCAGCACCGCCAGCATGATCCTTCTCGCTGCCACTTGCCTCAATTGCCAAGACCTCTGTAGCCTCTTCCTCATCATCCAACTTAGCCAGCTTAGCCTTCCAGCCCTCCTGGTCCCACTTGGTCCTGTCAAAGTCAGGATCCTCAGCCTCCTGGGCCATCTGGAGTTTGATCTTGTACATAGTGATGGCAGCAGAGACTTTAGCATCCTCCATCACCTCAGCTTTCTCATGACCAGCATTAATCTGGGCCATGACTACCTGCTTCTTTGCCAGATTGAGATCTTTCTCGAGGGCGGAGATGGTTTGATCCTTGGCCAGGAAGATCTTATGAAACTCCAAATGCTTCTGCTCAGCCTCTTCAACGTATGCATCAAAGAGCATCTCGATCTCGGCGAATTTCTGTAAAAAGAAAAGGTAGGGTTCAGGATCCATTATCCTCAAGTGCGCAGAATAATCAGTCAGGATCAGTGATCCTTACATCAGCAAAGTATTCCTGAAACTGGTGGCGGATGAGGGGCAGGCCTTCAAGATTGTCAGCTTTAGTGGCCTTCCTCTTCTTCCCCCCCTTGGAGGTGACAGGCTTGGGGACTAGAGCACTTGGGCTAGCAGCAGTCTTCTTCTTCCTAGACCTGGGAGCCACAGTGCTGAGATCACTGACACTAAAGCGGGAGGCTGACTTCGAAGATTTTCCAGCGCCTACCAATACAAAACAACAGATAAGTATTCTTGTTTTATTTACATTTAAACATTTAATCATATATAGACTTGGATATTTACTTGACATTGTGACTGAGCCGGAGGATACTTCTTGAGAATCCTTGGTGTTTGCTTGAAATGATCTTACTGCAGGATCAAGATTCCAGAAAGCAGCGATCCTCTCTTTGGTTGCAGGTGATGGAATAATATGAGAAACAGAGATAGCTGCACAAAAGATACAAAAAGGGGTTAGTGATCCTCAGCAGAAACAGGGTTATCCTATGATCCTTCTATAAGGATCCTCTATCCTACCATGGGTGGTCCCCTCTCTCGGGAGATCCTTCCCATCCGGGAAAGAATCCCTCCTAACGAAGAAAAAATGCTTCTTACAGTTGGTGTCATTCTTGGTGGTCTTGAGGATTGGGTGTGCATCGCCGGGTTTATGTTTGAATAAAAAGCGGTGTGAACCATGGCTCACAAGGTTGTACAGTTTAGCAAGTTCCGACATCCCTAACTCAATACCTTCCTGCTCAATGATTCTCTCTAGGGTTTATAAAACCCTCCACATCATTGGCATTGCCTGAACGTAGCACATGCCGGTGAGAGAGAAGAAGGATTCAGTGAAAACAGGGAAATGATAGGAGTGTCCTATCAGGAATGGAGTGGCCGGAAAAGCAACCCAGGTTTCAGAAATAAAGTCACTTTTGGTGGTAGGGTCAAAGGGCTTGAAGATGGTGTTCGCCAGAAAACAATGGCAAATCCGGTCGATCTCCGGATCAGTGAAACTGCAGAGTTCCTTCGGAGTGTTTTTGATAATCCCTTGGCTTTTCAAAGGACTATCTTTCTGGTGATCCTTGGCAGGGGAGGATCATAATTTCATTATGATTTAAAGATTTCAAAGAGGAACAGCGGAAGAAGATGAAGAGAGAAGGGAAAGAGAAGTACCTGATCAATCTTCGAATGAGGATTTAAAGGGTGTAACGCACGAATTTAAATGCCTTCTGATCCTTGTTAGGGGAGGATTTTTGAATGATCAGTGATCCTCAATTACTGTTGGGTTTAATGATCCTCACTTCTGTTTGAATTAGTGATCCTCAGAAGTATTACAGGATCAGGATCATGGATCATCGTAAGGATCCTTATACTAACGATTGTCTACTTTGAATATGGTGATGTTTTGCAGGAACACGAGCTTGGACTTGGTCTTGGCGATATTCCTGGAGCATATTCCATAATTATTCCGCACGTGCATGGAAAAAATGGACGTTATGGAGGTCGTGGGGGACTTGCACCAAATGCGGAATGTTTGTTAGCTTAGATATTTTCCATTTTTAAAAGGGGTAGTGAGCTAAATAGAAAACACTTGGCTATTTTTGGCTAAACACACACTCTTGCAACTGCTCTCACCAGCTCTTGACAATTCACTTGGCGATTACACACTTTTTTACACAATACACTATAGTGATCTTTGTAATTAGCTCGCTATCATCCGAAGTTGTAATACATTTCTTGTTTAATCTAAGTTGGTGATCGGTAGTTTCCATCACCCGAGGTTTTTTATGCCGGAGATCATTCATTGATCAAGGGCTTTTTCCTCGTATAAATCTTTGTGTTTCTTGTTCATTACATTTCAGAGTGATCCTTAGTGTTGTTCATTCATTCAAGCATCATACCTCACAACAGAAAGTTTGGTTGCATTATCATTGCTTGATTTTTTGACCAAAACAGTTTGGCGCCCACCGTGGGGCCATTGGTGCTTCATTCCTAAGAAAATTCATACTTTTGTGGTCATTTCGGTTCATTACAACCAAGCAGATGGCTTCCTCAACAAAGAATACATCAAGTTCTATGCCGGCAATCAGTTCTTCACAAGGCGTTCCTCCTTTGCCTCCACCACCTTCTGGATCCCAGAAGAATGTTGAGAATGCGGCGAAGAGACAAACCCCCATTTTCACGAAACCACCAACTTCTTCTGTTTCAACTAATCCTACTACTAATGATCTTTACGCTCTGATTTTGCAGATGAGGAATCATACACAAGAGCAGGACAAAACCAACGAAAGGATCCTCCGGGAGATTGCTGAGATCAAGAAACAGAAGAAAGCAGTGGAGGATCACTCTCCTCTGATGCCAAGGTCGCTGAACTTCGACACTCCAGTTATAACTTCCCAGCACTCAGCAGCTCCGGATGTGCAATACTTGGGTGAATTACCAGGAAGACGTCATGGAGCAACAACAAAAAGTCAGGCA
The DNA here is from genome assembly GCA_030545235.1 of Helianthus tuberosus. Taxonomy (NCBI): domain Eukaryota; kingdom Viridiplantae; phylum Streptophyta; class Magnoliopsida; order Asterales; family Asteraceae; genus Helianthus; species Helianthus tuberosus. The sequence continues at coordinate 79,834,051 of CM060437.1, forward strand.
TTTGGCTCTCACTACCAGCCTCTGGGATCCTATTTTCAGCCATCGGGATCCTCTGTTCAGCATCAAGGATCCTTCAGCTCAGGAGGATATTTGGGAATGCATGCAGTTCAAGGATCCTCCCAGGTCCAAGGATCCTCCCAGGTCCAAGGATCCTTCCAGGTCCGAGGATCCTCCCAGGTCCGAGGATCCTCCCAGGTCCAAGGATCCTCCCAGGTCCAAGGATCCTCCCAGGTCCAAGGATCCTCCCAGGTCCAAGGATCCTTCCCGGTCCAAGGATCCTTCCATGTCTTAGGATCCTCTCTGGTTCCAGGATCCTTTCAGGTTCAAGGATCATCTCAACTTAAAGGATCCAACGTCTTTTAGGATCAAGGATTCTTGAGAAGTATGCAGCCTCAGAGCTCGGATGTTCATCAAGGAGACTTCATACCAATGCAAACCATTGCTTCATCTGGACCTTCGATCATGCCAGAATCCCGCCAATATGGATACACATCTGGAATTCCAAACACGAATCCTGTGGGAGGTAACACTTTTAATAATTCATACAACACTAACCATGGCTTAATGCAGGATACAGGTATCAATCAGGCTATGGCCAGGGAGTTACAGAAGCTCAAGGATATGATATCCAGTGTTCCAGGAGTGGTTAAACCCATTCCTGAAATTGCAGATGGTAGCCATAGGATATCTCGTTTTGCACCACCCTTATGTGATGCTGAGATACCCAAAAGATTAAAGATACCATCCATGAAACTGTATGATGGTTCAACGGATCCAGAGGAGCATGTAGCTCAATACAGGGAGAGGATGGAGATCAATCCAATTCCTGAAAGGTTAAAAGAAGCATGTCTGTGCAAGGGATTTGGATCCACACTCACAGGATCTGCTCTTAAATGGCTGCTAAGTCTTCCCCCTTACTCTATTACTTCATTTGCTAATCTAGTTAACTTGTTTAATAGTCAATTCTCTTGTAGTAGAAAATTTGAACGATTAACTAGTGATCTATATAGGGTAACACAGTACTTGTGGGATTTAGTGGGGAAACCAAAAACACATTGGGGGACATCAAACTCCCAATCTATATTGAAGGATTGCATTCTTATCAAAAATTTTGTGTTATAGATTGCTTATCTTGTTGCAATGTTATCCTTGGCAGGCCATGGATACATGATATGAAGGCAGTTCCATCCACCTATCATCAATGTGTAAAGCTTCCAAGTCCTTGGGGAGTGGTGAAAATTGAGAGTGATCAACAAGAAGCTAAGAATTGCTATACCTCATCAATGAAGCCAGCCTCAAGACCAAGGGAGCAATAGCAATTAAAGAATCCTTCAAGAGATGTCTTGGAGGCAAGAGAGCAGGATGTGAAAGAAATCCTCATGGATCCTGATGATCCTGAATCCAAAATCTTCATAGGATCAGGGATCCTTAGCGACATTGAACAGGAGCTAGTATCCTTCCTTAAAAGAAGGAAAACTACCTTAGCCTGGAAACATGTGGATATGACAGGTATATCTAGAGATATAATTACTCATAAACTTGGCATTGACAGGTTATTCAAGCCAATTCATCAAAAGAGGAGGAAGTTTGCATCTGAAAGGAAAGCTATTATCCAGGAAGAGGTAGACAAACTGTAGGATCGGTTTCGGATCCGAACGAGTCGGTTAGAAGAGCTTTTCACCAAAACAAGAGGCGGAATCAAATGTTTCGGTGCAATTCAGCGAGTATTCACTTAAACTTGTTGATATTATTGATCTGCAAACAATTACAAGCTCTGACAACACTTCGGCAGCACTTCGTGGCTTACCGGAAGACAACACACACACAACCTACTGATTTTGCTCATGAACATCTATATATATAGGGCTGTTGATTCCGCCCGAGATGACACAGGACATTAGGAGTGAAATCACCAATAAGTGATTTCGGGCGAAATCACATCCGCATGTCTCCATGAGCGAAATCAGCCTAAATACAATTCTAATTCAAACATGCAAACTATTTTGTCATCTTGTGATGTTTACATTCTCCTTCACGTGAATTGTAATGATTATGCAAGATGATGTCACTTGGATGATGTCATCATCAAGAATGATGACATCATTCTTGTCCCGAACCACAACGAACCCAAAACTCGATATAAGACGAAGACCAGATGTATGCACCAACAGACTCCCCCTCAGATGTTGACGAGTCTTAAGTGTCGAGCCTTTGCATCTTCAGTCTTTATCAGTCTGAACACTCTCTGAAATATCTCACAGTGAAAGCATCCTCAAACTTTATCTCTTTCTCGTAATCTTCAGGATCTGAATCTGTCTCTACAATCTTCAGACTCCTTCTCAAAGTCTTCAGACTCCCCCTTTCATTAAGCTGGGATCGTAGTCTGGAATTCACAAGATCATAACCTGGCTTTCATCCTGCTTTGGATCAAAACCTGGCCAACCTGCATAAACTCTACCCAAAAATAAATTTTCTGATAACCATTTGTGGATAAGATTTTCAAATCTAATTTACCACTTGCAGGAATAACGTTTTTATTTTAAAACCTTTTCTCATTTCATTTCAACAATCCTCAAATACTTTCACCCAAACCATATGTTCATCATGTTTAGCACTCGGAATTTTGAAAATCAGCTCTCCAAAATCAGTTGTCGAAAATCTTTTTGGATTTTTACAAAATTTATGCTAAAACACACTTAAAATCTTTTTGGATTTTTTAATGAGAATGTAGTAAATAAATATTTACAAACAATATTTTTGTGAGTTCGTGCAAGAGGATCATATCAGTTTATGAGACCAATCACTAACACCGTTAAGCTTTAAACATTTTAAGCTCTAAACGATTCACATAGATTGATGATATTGTTGTCCACATAAACTCAATCTAAAAACTTTCGAAATGCTTACAGATACGTTAAGGTATATTAATTTTGCACTAAGTTCTTATGGACCCCACGATCTCAGCATATCCCCTCATCATGCAATACACTGACTCAAGTAATGCCTTTAAACTTTTATCAACTGTGATTTGTGCGAAAACAAAACAGAATGTTTAAACATTAACAATCAGGCCGATACTTCTGTATACGCAGAGAAAGTCCAATGTTTAAACAAAATAAAAAAAATAAAACAAGTTGAAATTGTTTAGGCTTTAACCACCAGGTCGATACTTCCGTATACGCAGAGGAGGTCCAAAGCTTAAACGAAACACCAAAGAAAATAAAGCAGAACGTTTAGGCAACAACATCCAGGTCGATACTCATGTATACGCAGAGGATGTCCGATGCTTAAACAAAATAAAGAAATAAAACAAGTTTAAATCTTTGCAAAATGAAATGCACAATCACAGCGACTTTTCAGCAAAGTTGTGAAAGTTCACAAACTTAACCAGTTTTATATCTTTCGACAATCAGCGATTACTGAGTAGGCACACAGTCAAGAAGGACAAAACTAAGTACTATGCTTTCGACCATGTTTCCCACTAGAACTAGGCTTTTTCATTTAAGTTTGTATCGTTATTTCAAATCTACTAGTCTAGCTGAGCCTATCGTCACATCTTTAGTGAGACCGTTTATCACATTTTATCTTTCCATTTCTTTAGCATGTTGTGACAGTCCACTGATGTACTATCATTTCCTCTTTTATGCAACAAAAACTCATTTTTATTTTATCATGTTTTTTCTAATGTTTTTGGATTTTCTGAAAAATATACTCCCCCTAAAATACAAACACAAAAAAAATTTAAAACAAACTGTACAAGAGCATGACAACTGATATCGAATTGCCTCAATTCGCTATCCACTTGGCATAAACAATCAGAACTCCCCCTCACAACAAACTATTTTCCCATTATGATTTCAAAACACTTAAGTTTGTTTTAATCAAATGGTTTTTCCGGAAAATAAGTTTTGTTGATTGATTTTAACCATTTGTAGGTTAGGGGATTGGTTCATCACATTGTTTTTCAACCAATCATCATCTGTTGGTTGAATTCTCAAGGTGCCGATTCATACTCCACACTTACCAACCTGGGAGTTCCGGCAATTCACATTTCTACAAAAACAATTTTCAAACACAATATAAGAATGATGCCGATTCATGATCCACGATTACAAACTTGCGATCTCCGGCAAGTCAGGTTTTTACTGTTTGAAAAATATATCCACCCAAGCCTGACCTTCCTTGGGTGTAACAACCTCTTCTTCATCTTTACTTTCAACCGACCTGTGAACATCTCTTTTGGAAGCATAAAATTCTTTCACTCCTTTGGCCTTACCATCGACCATTTTTCCAAAAATGTGTTACACAGTTCCATTGAAAGCCTTATCAACATCAAATTTTTTCTTGTCAGAATAAAATTGATTTGAAATTTCAACTTTCCCAACTTTCCTTTTAAAATTTTCAGCCCGCAGAGGTGGAAAATTCACATCATCCACATTCGGAACTGATTTCTCAGCCTTTTCTTTAACAACTTTTGGCTCCTCTGATTTTGTGGAATCAGATTCATCACTAGAACTGTTCCCTGAACCCTTAACAACCCATTTTTGATTTTTCAGATTTTCTTTTCTTTTTACCACATTCTTTGAACATTCACCAATCTCAAAGTTCGAATTTTCAAAGCCTGTAAACTTTCTGGTTGTAAGTTCAGTTTTCTCAACAATTTTTTCTTTCATTTTACCAGAGACTTCCTGTTTTGGTTTGAATGTTTTCGGACAATTTCTAGCAATATGACCAGCAATTTTGCACTGAAAACAGGTTCTTGTCTCAATCTTCTTCTGAATAACACTTTTCTTCATCTCATCTTGCTTCTTTGCAAGAAATTATTGATTTGTCTGCTTTCTGAATGCTTGCTCTTTCTCAGCTTCTAAAGAAATTCCTGAAACAAACACAGTTTTTGGTTTAAAAAAATTTTCATTTTATAATTTTTCGGTTGATTAAATCCTAATCCTTTCTTTTTGAAATTACAGTTATGGTTTGGTTTTTTATGAATACCAGAACCAGAACTGTAACCCTTTTTCTTGTTTAATCTTTGTTGCACTCTTGAGGTGTAAGGTCTTGGATTTTCAGAAAGATTAATATCTTTTATTTCAGAAATGTTGATTTCTGTTAGTTTGAAAAGCTTTTTAATCATTTCAGTTTTAACACCTCTTATTGGAAAAATCTCATCAGAATATAATTTGTCAGAATCTTTCAAAGTATAAGCTACTTTGACCGGTTCATCATCCAAATTAGATTTTGATAATAAAAACTCTTTGTCATAAACCCATTTGTCCTTTTTTATTGTTGACTTTGACGTATCGGACCCAGACTTTGACTCGGATTTGGACTCCGGTTTTGACTCCTCTATGTCATCTTTATCTAACACCTGATCGACCATACGCTTAATCAACTCGGACTCATGATCAGTGTCAGACGATGTGAACGTAACATCAATATTTTCTGGTAAATTATCTGACGACACAGACTCCCACTGTAAGTTAATTGCCTTTTTTACTCTTTCAGAATTTGGACTTCGAGACAAATATCCATTTTCGACCGGAGGTGGACATTTGTTATAGGCAACACTTGGTTTCTCACCAGAAATTTTCACTTCATCATCTTCTTTTGTCTCGGATTTCTTTTCTTCTGAAGTCTTCACTTCTTCAAACGTCTTCATTTGTTCCACAATTGGATAAATCCTGTCAACAACAAAAGTAGAACATGAGTAACTTTCTAATAAATTTTTAACTCTCTCAGTTTCTATTCTTTGTGTTGTCAGCTTCAATTCCAGATCAGCACATTTCTTGGTGTAGAAGTTGACATTATCAAGTTGTCTTATGTAAGCTCCTTTGAGTGTATTCATTGCTACAGCTTGTTCACTGTTTGACTCAGTATATTTGTTGATCTCCCAGTTCAAAGTATCATATGATTCTTTCAACCTTTTAATGTTGTGTAACAGCTCGTTGTTTTGCATGATCAAAGAATCACAATTCAAACACTTTTCAGAAACTTTGACTGCTTCAGTATCAACTTTGGTCTCAAACTTCGGAACATCTTTGACTGTTCTGTTTGATTGAAAAAATTCATTTCTTCTCTTTCTCTCGGCTTCAGCTTCAGCTTTTAACCTTTCTTCTTCATCTTCTTCTACTTCAATTTTTCTCCATTTTTCTTCTTCAGCTTCCCTGACTTTTCTGATTTTTTCTGCCCATTTTAGATCGTAAGCATTAGCAATAAAAGCTTTAAAATTCGACGTATCTTTGGACATCTCTTTGGCCATTAATTCTTTATCTGGGCAAAAATTGTCCCAATTGAAACCTTCAGCTAACTTTTCATCATCTTGATTTGCCAGACACACTCTGCTATTTGTTGGAATGTAATTATCCCAATTGAATCCACTATCCTTCCCCAGACAAGCTTTCTTTGAATCTTTAATCTCCATTCTACCATGTGCAGTTTGTGCTTGATGCGATGCCTGTTGTTGTTGATATGGCTGTGGTGTGACTTGATGATAAATCTCCTTTTTGTAATAATCATTGTTTCCGAAGGGATTTTGTGCTCCACTCGCTTCTCGATTTGTGCATTCTCTCTTGAAATGCCCCTTTTCCCTGCAACGAAAACAAGTAACTTTAGTTTTATCAAAACCTAAAGGTGAAACATGTGCCTTGTGAAAATCATCTCTGCCTGTGATTTGTTTAAACTTTTCAGCCCGTCTCAAAATACTAGCCATGCACCATTTAATATCCATCAATTCCATTTCCTCGGCATCGATTTGATCGTAATCCTCTTTCGTGAGCATTGGATTACCGATCCTCCCTGCAACTAATCCACCATAAGACTCAAGCACTGTAACCAACAACGACATGTGGCTTTTAGCAACTTCCTCTGTATAGTTCTGATCATTCTCAAGCTTTAAAGCAATGTTGCATTGAAGAACTTTTCCACTTTTTGTTGTAGTGAACTGAGGATCGTATGTCGGAAATGAAGAAAATCCGGATGTGCTGCTTGATCCTTGAGTTGACTTTTCCGAAGAACCTTTTGCATTATAAGTTGTTTCAACCTTTGGAGAGAGATTCGTCTTTTCACTAACACCACTCTTAAAGTACAAGCCGATGTCTTGTTCTCCATCGTAGTTCTTCATCCTGGCGATCTTCCTCTGTTCCATCTCTTGAGCTTCCAAATGTTTGATGAACTCTCCCAATGTTAACTTTTTATATTCCTTTCGATTGTTTCTCAACATCATCAGGAAAGTTCCCCAAGTCTCATGTGGTAAAGCATCAGCAAGTTTCTCAATCAGCTCATCAGTATCCTTTTTAATACCCAGTTTTGACATATTTCTCACCAAGTTACAATATCTTTCAATAATTTGCTTGGTGTTTTCAGATTTCAAACCCTGAAAAAGATCGAATTCTTTCTTCATGAGAGATATCTTGTTTTTAAGCATATCATCACTTCCTACAGATTTTGCTTCCAATTCAGTCCAGATTGAATAAGCACTTCCATCATGTTGAAGCAAAATCAGAATGTCCTCTTTAATTGCTTGCTGAAGTAGACTCACCATCAATTTCTCATCTCTATACTTCTTTTTCTCATCAGCACTCATTTCTCTGACTGTTAACTGAATACCATTCCTTGTGGGCTTTTCATATGGTTCTTCAGTGTGATCCCATGCATCCAAGTGATAAGCTTCAACCCAATTTCCAAAACGTTCAGACCACGCATTGTAATCATCAATATCCAAGAGCTTTGGCGGTTTCTGTGATGTCCCGGTTTCATTTTCCAAGTTCATATTCTGAGCAATAGAAACCGGAGTAGTCGGAGTAGCAAACGCGCTGTAAAAATCGTTATCCATGATTCGGATTTTCAAATGAGTTGTATCACCTTGTAAAAAATACTCGTTTCAATGATGTTGAAGTGAGATTACTAAATGAATGGGCTTGCCAAACAATATGGATCTAATTGAGCCGATTGAATTTGATGTTGAACAATTTCTGATTGGGCTTAGAGATTGGCAGTGGGCTAAACTAATGACTTTCAAACTAATTAAGTTTGGGTCGATAACTTTTGACTGTTACAACTGATTTACATGAACCGAATGATATGATTGGATCTTTAAATCCCACTAAGCTGACAACAACATTCACTTTAATAAAGTATGCACAATTCGAGACACTTCGGTCACATGCAATACTGAGTAGCCGACAACAAACAAAGGTATTTAATTCTTCATGGCCGATAATAACAACTATATCAGAACATGCAGATTAATCACATGCAAACTGATGTCTACTATTAACTTCAAAGAATTCTTTTGGATCGGAATCACTTAATAATTGTTCTGAGCGGAATCACTGACAACAATTAGGAGCAGAATCAGGCTTTTGTTTTGAGCGGAATCAGACAATGATCAGCTGGAGCGGAATTAAACTGAAATGGTCAACAGGAGCGGAATCAGGAACAACTCAAGAGCGGAATCAGTATGAAAGTCGATTTTGGAGCGGAATCAGCTTCAAATTGTTGTTGATGTCATTTTTTTAATCGAACATGTTTGAGCGGAATCAAGTAAAACTCAATTTTTAGATCGATTTTAGCTTTGAAACTTTCAAGGATTTGTCAATACAGAATTCCGAGCAAGATGTGTAAAACTGAACCGATTCTGTCCGTAAAAAGATGTTTAATTTGATGAGAAGGTGTAGAAAAACAGAAAATGCAGCTGAATTGGCAAGAGCTCTTCTTCCTGAGCTCTGATACCACTTGTAGGATCGGTTTCGGATCCGAACGAGTCGGTTAGAAGAGCTTTTCACCAAAACAAGAGGCGGAATCAAATGTTTCGGTGCAATTCAGCGAGTATTCACTTAAACTTGTTGATATTATTGATCTACAAACAATTACAAGCTCTGACAACACTTCGGCAGCACTTCGTGGCTTACCGGAAGACAACACACACACAACCTACTGATTTCGCTCATGAACATCTATATATATAGGGCTGTTGATTCCGCCCGAGATGACACAGGACATTAGGAGCAAAATCACCAATAAGTGATTTTGGGCGAAATAACATCCGCATGTCTCCAGCAGCGAAATCAGCCTAAATACAATTCTAATTCAAACATGCAAACTATTTTGTCATCTTGTGATGTTTACATTCTCCTTCACATGAATTGTAATGATTATGCAAGATGATGTCACTTGGATGATGTCATCATCAAGAATGATGAGATCATTCTTGTCCCGAACCACAACGAACCCAAAACTCGATATAAGACGAAGACGACCGATGTATGCACCAACACAAACTACTTCGGGCAGGTATGATAAGAGAGGTTAAGTATCCAAGATGGTTAGCCAATGTGGTTGTTGTTCAAAAGAAAAATGGAAAGTGGAGGGTATGTGTCGATTTTACTGATTTAAACAAGGCATGTCCCAAGGATCCTTTCCCATTACCCCCGCATTGACTCCATGGTGGATGCTACCGCGCGTCATGAGTTGTTGACTTTTATGGATGCTTCATCTGGATTTCAACAAATTCAGATGGAACCATCTGATCAAGAGGATATAGCCTTTATGACCCCAACTGGTATATATTGTTATATTGCTATGCCATTTGGACTAAGGAATGCAGGTGCTACTTACCAAAGGCTTGTCAATATGATGTTCAAGGAACAAATTGGACACACTATGGAAGTCTATATTGATGACATGGTAGTTAAGTCCAAGAAAGCTGAGGATCACCTTAAAGACTTGGAGGAAGCATTCGATATCCTTGATAAATTTAATATGAAACTTAATCCTTCCAAGTGTCATTTTGGTGTTAAGGCAGGTAAATTCTTAGGCTATATGGTGACAAAGAGGGGCATTGAAGCAAGTCCAGAGCAAATCAAGGCTATTGTGAATATCAAATCTCCTGCCAATGCTAAGGATGTTCAAAGATTGACAGGCAGGATCGCAGCCTTGAACAGGTTCATATCCAAATCCTCGGAAAAGTGCAAGGAATTCTATGACATCCAGAGGAAGAACAAGAAATTTGAATGAACTGAGAAGCATGAAAGTGCCCTCAAAGCTCTTAAGGATTACCTATCCTCAGCCCCTGCCTTGATGAAACCAGAAAAGGGGGATGTGTTATCCTTATACTTAGCAGTATCCTCAAAAGCAGTAAGTGCGGTCCTTGTTAAGGATCACCAAGGTATACAACATCCTGTTTATTATGTAAGTAAGAGTTTACTTGATGCTGAATCCAGGTATTCACACTTAGAAAAACTTATCCTTGCATTAATTATGGCATCTACTAAATTAAGACATTATTTTGAGACTCATGTCATTATTGTTAAGACTAATTTTCCAATTAAGAATGTTCTCAGGAAACCTGAAATGTCAGGAAGGATGGCTAAGTGGGCAGTGAAGCTAAGTGCATATGATATAAGTTATGAACCAAGGACTGCCATCAAATCCCAAGCCTTAGCTGACTTTGTGGCAGATTTTAGTAGTGATTTGCAAAAGGAGGCTGAGTTAGAAGTCCAACAGCTTGAAGAAACCAAGGATCCTGGGATACTATTCACTGATGGAGCCTCCAATGTAAAAGGAACAGGACTTGGAATACTACTAAAATCGCTACAGGGGGACATAATACCCCACTCCATAGCTTGTGAATTTCAAACTACCAACAATGAGGCTGAGTATGAAGCCTTGATAGCTGGTTTGCAAATTTCTAAGCATATGAGGATCAGGTATCTTGAGGTACATGTAGATTCATTACTAATCACTAATCACTTTAATGGATCCTATGCTGTTAAAGGTGAGAAGCTAATCAAATATTTAGAGATAGTCAAAGAATTGGCACTCTCTTTTGTATCCTTTAGTTTGACACAGGTACCAAGGGAAGAAAATGCAGAAGCTGATGCATTAGCCAATCTAGGATCATCCTTGAAGATCCCGGAGGATATAAGGATCCATATTATCCATATCCTGACCCCTGCCATTGAGGATCATATAACTATGGAGATAGGAGAAGATTCTTCAATCATCCCTAGTGGTGATACTCAACCTCATTCAGGATCATGGATCCTCCCAATCATGAGATACATACAACATGGAGAGATTCCTACAGGAGAAAACCCAAGGGCTTTCAAAATTAAGGTATCTCAATTTACAATATTAAATAATATGTTGTATAAACGATCTCTTGCAGGACCATATCTAACATGCATTGAGGATCCCGAAATCCAAGAAGTCCTAAAGGATTTCCATGAAGGAGATTGTGGAAATCACACTGGGGGCAGGGCATTATTCTTAAGGATCCTGAGGACAGGATACTATTGGCCCACTATGAAGAAGGATGCTGTGGAGTACGCCAAGAAGTGTGATCCTTGTCAGAGGCACAGTAATATCCTTCACCAACCAGCAAAGCTCTTGCACCCTATATCCTCTTCCTGGCCATTCATGAGATGGGGAATGGATATAGTTGGAAAGCTTCCTAAGGAACCTGGTGAAAAAGTATTCATGCTTGCGATGACTGATTACTTCTCTAAGTGGATAGAGGCTGAAGCCTTTGCTCAAGTCAGAGAAAAGGAAGTTATATCCTTTATTAAAAGAAACATTATTACTAGATTTGGTATCACTTCTGAGATTGTTTGTGATAATGGATCCCAATTTATTGGGAATAGAACTACTAACTTTTGTGACAGCTGGGGGATTAAGATGATAACATCAACACCAGTCCACCCACAAGCTAATGTTCAGGCAGAATCATCCAACAAGATCATCATCAACAATTTGAAGAAGAAGCTTGGATCCAAGAAAGGAAAATGGGCAGAAGAACTACCTTATGTGCTTTGGGCTGATAGGACAACTCCCAAGAATGCCATAGGCCAAACTCCATTTTCTTTGGTATTTGGGGCAGAATCAGTGATCCCTACAGAGATGGTGGTTCCAACTGCATGAACAAGTATTCGTGATCCTGAAGAGAATGCTGAAAACTTGGTTCAAGACTTGGATACTATAGAAGAAATCAGGGATTTGGCAAGGATAAGGATGGCTAGTTATCAACAAAGGATGGCTGGAGCCTACAACAAAAATGTCAGGATCAGGAAATTCCAAGTTGGTGATATGGTATTAAGGAAAGCATTTCAGAATACCACCAATCCTGCTGATGGAAAGTTGGCACCAAAATGGGAAGGCCCCTATTTGATTGAAGCTGAAGCAGGAAAGGGGGCATATCGATTGCTAACAATGGAAGGTGATTTGCTACAAGAGCTTGGAATGCTGTCCATTTGAAGAAATATTTTATGTGACAAGGATCCATGATCCTCACTTGACAAGTATCCTTGAAGGATCCTTACCGAGTAGATGATCCTCATTCGGGTAACATTCTAATCTCAAACTATTTCATTCTTTTATTCTCTTATATAAGGATAAGGATCCTGCATCCTTTATCCTCCTTTTACTTGATCCTGAGTTTTGAAGGTTCAGGTATCCTTAACTAAGGATTGAGTATCCACAGGAGTATCCAGTTATTTGGGCTTGACCCTAGTTATTTGGGCTTGACCCCAGTTATTTGGGCTAGTCCCCAGTTTGGGCCTGTCCCCAGTTTCGCCAGTAGCACACGATGATCCTGGTATAGTTCATGGCAATGGGACCAGTACTCGCTTTAGGGGCTGACAATTTCATTGTACTGGCTATATTCAGGATCCTACGTATAATGGTAGACGTACCATACATCCGTTCCTAAGGTTTTTAACGTTTTCACGTTAGCTAAGGTTTTGGCATTTTCATGTCACTAAGTTTGGATAGTCGCCAGTGAGGGCCATACTCCAGTTTACAGACGATCCTTTGGGCTTGTCCCCAGTTATCCTTTGGGCTTGTCCCCAGTATATTGGGCTTGTCCCCAGAATTGTTGGGCTTGTCCCTAGTTACTAACTCTTATCTTATATTGGCTTAGTCCCAAGTTGTATCCTATTTCAGGTTTTTGGAGATAAACGACCAAGGATCCTTGATCCTTACTTTCTACTAAGGTTTGTCTTTTGGATTATCCTGATAATAAGTGTTAATGGTTAGGATCCTAACTTGGATTCTCAGGTATGATCCTTAACTATTTTGATTTTATTCATTATTCATTTGAGTAACCCTTATCCTTTGACAAGTGAACTAATGATCCTTAAAATATGTTACTTTTCAGAACTTGTCAACTATAGGATATGTGATCCTTAATCATATCCTAAACTTTTTGAGGATATTTGTTAAATATTTCTTTATTTGCTAAATTTAAACAAAATGAATATCACAACAATTGAAGAGTAAAGTACTAACAAGGATAGTAACACGGGAGATAGCCAAAAAAAGTTAAAGTTATTTTATTCACAAAAGGTTAAACCCTTTAAGGTTGTCAAAATTGCCAACCCACGCTTCTACCAGCAAAACGTGGCCCGTCCACATGGGTTGGCAAAGGGTGTCCATTGTTCATAGGTCTAGAAAGTGTAGGAATCAAAAGACGGCAGGATCACAATGGCTTCATCCCCCAAACAGAGGATCCCTCCACCATTTGTAATCCTACCTATTGTTCAAAGGATCCATGATCCTTAGCCCTAATTTCTATTGTTCAAATACAACCCATCATTGTTCAACAAAAAACACCATAACCAAAATAAACTACCAAATTCTAAAAAAATGGGCTCCGGCTACGTCTAGAAATGTCCTTCATCGCCCATTCATGCAGCCTACACCTTCGCTGCATCACCATCTCCTCTAGCTCCAGCATCCTTCACATGATCCTTGCCACTGCCACCAGCCTCGATTGCCAGAACCTCTTCAGCCTCTTCTTCATTCTCCAACTCAGCCAGCCTAGCCTTCCAGCCCTCCATGTCCTAGTTGCTCCTGTCAAAGGTAGGATCCTAAGCTTCTTGGACCATCTGCAACTTGGTCTTGTACATGGCAATGGCAGCGGAGACCTTAGCATCCTGCATGATCTCATGCTTCTCATAGTCAGCATTGATCTGAGCTGCAACCAATTGAGTTTTGGCATCATTGAAGTCCTTTTTGAGGGAGGCAATCTTGTGATCCTTGAGCACCGCCACTTTTTGGAGATCAGAGTATTTATCCTCAAGCTCTTCGACGTTCCCAACATAGTCCTCGATTTCGGCAAATTTCTGCAAAGAAGACAATGTAAAGTTAGGATCGCATGATCCTCAAGTGGATAGGATAACTAAGCTAAGTTAGTGATCCTTACATCTGCAAAGTACTCGAGGAACTGATGGCAGATCAGAGGCAAGCCTTCTAGGTTGTCAGCTTCAGAGGTCTTCCTTTTCTTTCCACCTCTTCCCTTTGAAGTGGTTGCCTTGGGGATTGTGACGGAGGGGCTAGCAGCGGACTTTTTCTTTGAGGATTGCACAGTGTCAAGATCAATGACACTGAATTTGGAGGCAGATCTTGAAGGTTTTCCAGCGCCTACATACCCAAAACAGATAAGTATCCTTATCCTATTTCTATTTAACTATTTATTTAAACATTTAACTATACAAAAAACATGATACTTACTCGACATAGTGACAGAACCTGAGGATACTTCCTGAGAATCCTGGGTATTTGTTTTAAATGATCTTCTTGCAGGATCAAGTCTCCAGAAAGCGGCAAGCCTTTCCTTTGTTGCAGGTGTTGTGATGAGGTGTGCGACAGTAATCGCTGCAAGATAAAAACAAAAGGACGTTAGTGATCCTTAAACAAAAACAAGGTCATCTGGTGATCCTTCTCAGGATCCTCTATACTACCATGGGTGCTCCACTTCCTTGGCAGATCCTTTCCATCAGAGATAGAATCCCTTCTGACAAAGAAGAATCGTCATTTCCAGTTGGTATCATTCTTAGTGGCTTTGAAGATGGGGTGTTCTTCACCAGGTTTATGCTTGAGTAGATATCGGTGGGATCCAAATGTTACGAGGTCATACATCTCTGCCAACTCCGACATTCCCAGAGCAATTCCTTCTTGCTCAATGATCCTTTTAAGGGTATATAAGACCCTCCAGATCATTGGCATAGCTCGAATGTAGGAGATGCTGGTGAGGGAGAAGAAAGACTGGGTGAATTCAGGGAAAGGATATGAATATCCTATTGTGAATGGAGTGACAGGGAAAGCTACCCAGGTTTCAGAAATATAATCACTGAGAACGGTGGGATCAAATGGTTTGAAATCGGTGTTTGCCGGAAAGCAATGTCGGATCCTGTCTATCTGTGGATCGGTAAAGCAGCATCTTTCTTTCGCTGAATCTTTGATGATCCCCTGGCTCTTGAGAGGACTGTCTTTCATGTGATCCTTAGCTGGAGAGGATCTTAGCATCATCTTGGTCATGGTGGCAGAGAAGAAGATGAACAGAGAAAGAAAACGTAAAGAGATAAGAGGAAGAGAGATACCTGCTTGATCTGCGGATGTGGATTTAAAGGGAGTTTCTCTTGAATTTAAATGCGAATTGATCCATATCTCTAACTTCAATTTATATTGATGGTCTTGCAGGATAGTCACTTCAGTGACGTCAGGATGGTAACGGCTAGTTCGATTACAACGGCTAGTTATCCGTTGATTCATTACGGATAAGAACAGAAAATATAACTCGTTTATTTACATAATTACTCCTTATATTTTGGGGGAAATTGTTAGGGGAGGATTTTTGAATGATCGGTGATCCTCAATTACTGTTGGGTTTAATGATCCTCACTTCTGTTTGAATTAGTGATCCTCAGAAGTATTACAGGATCAGGATCATGGATCATCGTAAGGATCCTTATACTAACGATTGTCTACTTTGAATATGGTGATGTTTTGCAGGAACACGAGCTTGGACTTGGTCTTGGCGATATTCCTGGAGCATATTCCATAATTATTCCGCACGTGCGTGGCAAAAATGGACGTTATGGAGGTCGTGGGGGACTTGCACCAAATGCGGAATGTTTGTTAGCTTAGATATTTTCCATTTTTAAAAGGGGTAGCGAGCTAAATAGAAAACACTTGGCTATTTTTGGCTAAACACACACTCTTGCAACTGCTCTCACCAGCTCTTGACAATTCACTTGGCGATTACACACTTTTTTACACAATACACTATAGTGATCTTTGTAATTAGCTCGCTATCATCCGAAGTTGTAATACATTTCTTGTTTAATCTGAGTTGGTGATCGGTAGTTTCCATCACCCGAGGCTTTTTATGCCGGAGATCATTCATTGATCAAGGGCTTTTTCCTCGTATAAATCTTTGTGTCACTTGTTCATTACATTTCAGAGTGATCCTTAGTGTTATTCATTCATTCAAGCATCATACCTCACAACAGAAAGTTTGGTTGCATTATCATTGCTTGATTTTTTGACCAAAACAATCCTTATCTCTAACTTGAATTTATAATGATGATTTTGCAGGATTGTCACTTCAATGACGTAAGACCAGCAATGGCTAGTTCGATCTAAACGGCTCTATATCCGTTAGTCAGTTGGAGATAAGATCAAAAATATAACTCGTTAAAATTACACTTTACTCCTTATATTTTGGGGGCAATTGTTAGGGGAGGATTTTCCAATCCTAAGGATCACGGATCCTCAAGTACTGCCAGGATCACGGATCCTCAATTCTGTTTGAATTAAGGATCCTCAGAAGGTGTTGCAGGATCAGGATTCAGGATCCTCATGGTTATCCTTACACTAACGATTGTCTTTGCTATGTTTGAGTTTGTTTTACAGGAGTATATTCCTTAGACTTGGTCTTACCGATATTCTTGGAGAATATGCTCTCAATATTCCGCACGTGCATGGATTAGTGAACGTTATGGAGATCCTGGGAATCTAGCATGAAATGCGGATAGTTAGTTGTTTTAGTTATTTTCTAAATTTAAAAGGGGATAACAAGCTTGAATTAGAACACTTGGCTAATTTTAGCAAACACACACTCTCGAACAGCTCTCGGCAGTTTACTTGGCGATTTCATACACTTTAACACTTTTGCACACTAGTGATCCTTGTAACAAGCTTGTTATCATCCCAAGTTGTAACATTTTTCTGTTTAATCTTAGTTGGTGATCGGTAGTTTCCATCACCCGAGGTTTTTATGCCGGAGATCAATTCTTGATCAAGGGCTTTTTCCTCGTATAAATCCTTGTGTCACCTCTTTATTTGATTTGCAAGTTGTTCATACAATTGTTCATAGATTCAAGCATCACACCTCACAACAAAAGATTTGGTTACATTATCCTTGCTTGATTTTTGACCAAAACAACAGTGATGATGTTTATGGACACGTGTGTTTGTGACATTCTAATTGTGGCATGATAATAATGTTAACTAGACATGAGGGTTTTGACTCGACTCATGTGGGTAGTCAATCCATCTGATATAAGTTATTATGATAGCTGAGTACTTGATGTGCAACATAAGGTGATCTTGTGATGAATGTAAACTGTGTGAAATAAACGACTTGATTGATTGTGAAATGAATACTTGTTATGTGATGCACTGTGATCTTAGCAGCAAATGCAATCTGTGAAAATACGTGTACTGTTAGGTGATTGATTTGCATACGAAACCCATACAGTTGTTATGTGACTTTACGACAAACGTTATGGATCAATGGGGTGCACAATTAACAGTTACGACTCGTATAGGGATGTGTGTCTTACTTGTATGCTACTTGTGCAACGTGTATGTTGGATACGTGATATATGTGAACATAATACTGACTATTCTTGGTAACCACGGTAGGTTATGGTTGACCAACTTGGAATGGGTAATATAACATACCGAGCAATCTAAGGTGAGTTCACTTCTCTTGAGCATGCGTCCCGGTGGGTGGGACAATCAATTGGGTATTCCTGAGATGAATAAGTCTTTGGGTAAATGAAATG
Source organism: Helianthus tuberosus (assembly GCA_030545235.1). Classification (NCBI taxonomy): domain Eukaryota; kingdom Viridiplantae; phylum Streptophyta; class Magnoliopsida; order Asterales; family Asteraceae; genus Helianthus; species Helianthus tuberosus. The sequence continues at coordinate 79,851,897 of CM060437.1, forward strand.
GGTATTCCTAAGAGGAATAAGTATTTCTGTGTAAAACTGGAATGTTGGATAATACACTCAATTCCTATCACCATTAAGTCCCATCTTGTTTGTTACCTGAGAGGTAACGGGGTATTAGTTGATAGGGCTATTTAGGTTTGGCACCCTCACCCCATACCTGAGAGGACGGGTGTGAACTAATGACCCAATCATGACCAATGCTTAGATAGGGGCATTGGGGAAGGGCAAAAATAATCTGGAGCCATCTTGTACGATACTCGAGTTATTATCAACATTACATTTGGAATTGTTATTAACTGGATTAAACACTTGGTAACCAAACGTTTTCGTAAAACTGTGAACTCACCAGCGTTTTCTGATACACTTGTTTGCATGCTCGCAGGTTATAGATATGTGTTGATCTGGAACTTGCTCTCCGGGAGGCTGGAATGGTCATGGGTCGAGATACATGGAATCGCGATACAAGTCTAATGGTTTTCATACATATGGTTTATGAAACACTTAACTAATGATTTATGCTTCCGCTGAACACGTTGAAATATATTTAATGTTTTGTAACACTTCATGTTAATGAATGAAAGTTTTATTTGAAATCTTTTTATGAGTTCAATGTGATTGGTGGCTAGATCTTGGTACGTCACACGCCTCGCGGGGGTTTCCGCTTGGGGTATTTTTGGGGGTCTGACATAAACTACTGGTGCTTTACCAAAATGGAATGTACTTGCCAGTATTTCTTGCTGATAAAATGTTTTCAAAACGCGTTTCAGGTAACAAAATGTGAAAGCCAAATAGAAGCCAGCTGGAGAGCACTGAAGGCTTGGAAATGTGGCTAAAAAGGTTACCTAAATAAAATGGAGTTTTTATTTTAAATAATTAGGGTTTGTCCCTACAAATGTATTGGCAAATGAACTTGGGTTTTATCCCAAAGATTTATTATTATAAAATGTTTGGTGGTTTACCCTAATAAAAATATTTCCAAACTACGGCCCTGATGTATTCCACTGTTAAATTAATAAACACCGATACCACCCATCTGGATCTCGCGGCGCCCGCTTTCGGGGTAGGGGTCGGGGGGCTGCGACAGAGAGTGGTATCAGAGCTACAGCCACTGGTTTAAGCCAAAGAAGTGTTCTGCTGACACTTAAATTTTAAATTATGTGTTAGGAAATAATTTATGTGATTATGTGTTGTGTGTTATTTGACTATCTGTTTGTTTATAGTATGAGTGAGCAAGGAACTTCGGACGCTTATCATCATTTAGATAGTTCACTGAAAAATGAGGGAACATAATCTCAACCTGATCCCTCAGGATATGTTGGATCGTGTACGTGACCCTGAAAGTCAGTAAAGGTAGTTCAACATCAAATACTAAGGCGGAATCAAAGTAAACGATGTCCAAAACAGCTTGTATCTTCTAATCTTTCTTTCTATTATCAACCGTGTGCTTTGTACAATAAAATCTGATGAAAATCCGACAGCACTTCGTGACTTGCACAATGACCTCCTATGGTTCCGTTTGAAATGAATCTATCACATCTCTATTTATAGACAAAGTACCCTTCCGTTTGAACATAACATCTCTTGGTTCAAACGGAACCCTATGTTTCAAACTTTGAACTCAAACGGAACCCTATGTTTCAAACGGAACCCCTATACAAATAACTGTTTTCAAACGGAACCCTCTAAAACATTTCCTAAAATCACTAATTAAACCCTAATTTGACATATAAGATCCAATAGTGACTTTCTTGAACTAAGACTTGATGAAGATGCAGTCAACAGACATTCTCGTGCATCAACAGACTCCCCCTTGGATGTTGACGTAGTCTTCAGCTCCTGAGTCTTCAGTCTTAGTCTTTTCTTCCACTCTGTCTTTTCATCATAAGCACTTTATCTTCACACTCCCATATGCTGTTGATCCAGACTCCCCCTTTCACAGACTCCCCCTCTCGATATGCTAGAATCTGAGATATCTGGTTCAAGCTTTGACAATTTGCTTCCATTGGGAATAATGAAGACCAAATCTGTTACTCAAACATCATTCATTACAAACTTATCTTTTCAACAATAAATCACAGACTTAATCAGTTTTAACAATCCACTCAAGTATTCAGGTCCAAGTTAATGACCCTGATCACTTGATTAATCTACCAAGTCCAAATTAATGACCTTGGTTGATCATTTGACGAAACAAACTGATATTAAAACAACATTTTCAAACATTTTCTGAAAATAACAAGTATCAAATTAGTGAACTTGTTTTAAACTTTTCAAACACTTCAAATTTCTTCAAAGTAAGCTCTCCTCATTCTTCAGTCCAGAATTTCCTGCATCTGCTTCAAACATCTGAGAATCCAACAATCAACTCTCCACTTTGGTTTGTCGGAAAATAAAGCAGAAATAAAATCTTTTTGGATTTTATCAAAGTGTTCTAAACTAAGAAATGAAATACAGAAAACTTAAATTGCAGAAATTAAACAAAGTAAACTATTTACAAACATATTTTTGGTGAGCGTGTCAGGGAATCATATCAGCTTTTCAGACAAATCACAAGTACCGTTAAGCTATATTACATACTCAGATTTAAACAATTCACCTCGATTGTCGATATACTGATCCATCTTAAATTCCCACACAAATTTCAATTTACTCAGGATACGATTTAGATGAATTAAGAACTTAGATCATTCATGTGTCCCACCTCTTGAATATACTCCCGTATCCAGAATCTCAATAATCAGTCTTACAGGTGAGAATACTACAATGATATCTGTATATAATTTAGGTATGCGAGGGCCGAGGGATCTCAGATCGATACTTCCGTATACGCAGAGAGATATCAGCTTCGACTTTTCGGTGTGTCCCCTTTAGAGGATCTTTTTGCTTACAACAGCAGCATATATCAATTTTATTGTTTCAGCATGCTGAGGGTTTAATGTTGTGTTTCAAGCATTGCAGCAAGTATTAGCCAGGGACTAGGTCAGAACTACCGTTCAGCAGAAGTCCCGGAATAATACCCCAGACATCATAGAGTATAAAGACCTAGTATATCAGATTAAGAGACCTTTCAAACGAGATTTCAGGGGTTACCTATATATCCAAGTAGTGTTCCCCACGAATTCACAAGTTTGAATTTAGGTTTATATCCCGAATAAATCTACTAAATGTGTGAAAACCTATCGACACATCATCAGTGAGATTATTTAACTCTTTTATACTTTTCAAATCTTTAGCATACTGTAATCGTCTAGCTGATGTACTATCATTTTCCCATATACACAAGCTCTTTTTCAGATTTTATCATGTTTTTGTATTTTTGCATTTTTTACTGTTTTTGTATTTTCTGAAAATATAACTATGTACAAACATCTACTCCCCCTAAATACCAAAACAAGTAAAAATTCGACAAACCATTGCAGATTGTTTCTCGTCTTCATCCGCAACAGTACTCTCATCAACGCCAATTATGCCATCCGACACCGACAGAAGCTTCATACCATTTAGTTTTAACAAATATTTAAACCGATTTTTATCAAAAGATTTGGTATGTAAATCAGCTTTCTGTTCGTCTGTGTGGATTTTCTCAATTCGTATCAACTTTTTCTCAAAGCAATCACGAATAAAGTGATGACGAATTTCTATGTGTTTAGTTTTAGCGTGATGTACTGGATTTTTAGTTATATTTATAGCGGCCTCATTATCAACAAAAAGAGGTGTGTTAAGAAACTGCAAACCGTAGTCGCGCATCTGTTGCTGAATCCACAAGATCTGAGAGCAGCAACTGCTAGCAGACACATACTCCGCTTCACAAGTAGATAACGCCACAGACGTTTGTTTCTTACACTGCCAAGTAACCAATCTAGGACCAAAGAACTGGCATCCTGCAGTTGTTGATTTTGAATTGACTTTGCAGCATCCGAAATCCGAATCGGAATACCCTTCGAGCGTAAAATCGCCTTTTCTAGGATACCACAACCCCAATGAAGGAGTTCCTTTCAGGTAGCGCAATATCCTCTTTACAATGATCATATGCGATGCTCTCGGGTTAGACTGAAATCTTGCTGCGAGGCACGTTGGGTACATTATATCAGGACGTGAAGCAGTTAGGTACATTAACGAACCTATCATGGATCGGTAAAACGTCTCATCAGCCCTGTCTCCGGTGAGATCTGGGTGAATCCCATGATTTGTTGCAAGTGGGGTAGCAGCTGGAGTAGAACCTGACATTCCAAATTTCTCTAGAATATCATGAACATACTTTGACTGATGAATGAAAATTCCTTCAGGAAGTTGTTCAACTTGTAATCCTAGAAAGAATTTCATCTCCCCCATTGATGACATTTCAAACTTCTGCTTCATCACTGATTCAAAATCTTTGCATAGATTTTCATTCGTTGACCCAAAGATTATATCGTCCACATAAATCTGAACTATCAGAAGATGACCATCGACCTCCTTAGTGAAGAGAGTGGCATCCACTTTTCCACGATTGAACTTGTTGGCTAGTAGGTGTTGAGACAAAGTCTCGTACCAAGCTCTCAGGGCCTGGTGTAAACCATACAGCGCTTTGTCCAATAAGTAGACCTTGTTTTTGTGGATTGGATCGGTAAAGCCCGGCGGCTGACCGACATAAACCTCCTCTTTGACCTTCCCATAGAGAAACGCCGATTTAACATCTAACTGATAAACTTTGAAGTTCTTCCAAGACGCAAATGCTAGGAAAATTCTGATCGCCTCTAGTCGTGCTACAGGAGCATAGACTTCGGTAAAATCAATTCCCTCCTGTTGACTAAATCCCTGAACAACGAGTCGAGCTTTGTTCCTTACGACAACTCCTCTATCGTCTCTCTTACACTTAAACACCCACTTGGTGTTAATTTTCCTATGACCATCCGGCAAATCAACTAACTTCCACACTCCCAATTTCTCGAATTGACTAAGTTCCTCCTGCATAGCATTGACCCAAGAGTCTTTAGTAAGTGCCTCTTTGTAAGTTCTTGGTTCAACCTGCGAGATAAAACAACTTAATGAGAATTCAGTTTGCAAAGGAGCAACTTTTGTATAAAAACATGTAAGCCCTTTATCAATCTGATTTCGAGTGCGAACGCCTTTCTGCAATTCTCCTATGATCAACTCCTCTGGATGATATGAAAAAGTTCGCGGCATCACTTCGCTTGGAACATCTACATTTCCCTCCAGATTAGTAACATTCTGCTCTGCATCTTGTTCACCAACTTGGTTTGTTTGACTTGAAAACTGAATTTGCTCCCCCTCAGAATTGGAATCTGAATCACCATGATCAAATACTGGCATATTTTCAGCTTCTAGATTATTATTCTGAATCAACTGATTATCTTGAGCAACTTCATTTTGTTGGACATCATCATGTTCACCAGCATTACTTGGACCTGCTTCATCATCATTTGAAGTTTCCCGTGGTCTTCTTGAATACTCAGCTGGGAATCTTAACTGTGACTCATATTCACGCAAAATATCCAACTCATCAAAGAAATCTTCATCATCCTCTGATTCTTCTCTCATGTCAAACGAATCCCAAAGTTTGTCATAATGATAACGCCATGAATCACCAGGATTCTGCGGCGGCATAGTATAACCTTGACATTCAACATTTGCAGCTTCAATAATCCGCTTCTCACTTGGAACGAAGACACGTCGCAATGGATTTGAATAACCAACAAATATACCCTCAATGCACTTCGGACCAAACTTCCCAAAAGGTTCTATAACCGTACAAGGTGACCCGAACGGTTCTAGATACTTCAAATTTGGTTTGCGATTATTGATTAGCTCAAAGCATGTTTTGTTGAACTTCTTGACAGTGAGAACCCTGTTAAGCGTATAGCATGCGGCGGAAACAGCTTCAGCCCAAAAATTAATCGGTAACTTTGAATCTGCGAGCATAGTTCTAGCCGTCTCGATTAGTGTCCGGTTTTTGCGTTCTGCGACTCCATTCTGCTGCGGAGTGTACGGAGCACTAAACTCATGCAAAATACCTCTTTCATCACAAAATTCTTCCATCTTGCTGTTCTTGAATTCAGTACCATTATCACTTCGAATTCTCTTGATACGCCTTTGGTACAAATTCTCAATCTTTCTGAACAGACCCATCAAACTGTCAAATGTTTCATCTTTCGTCTTCAAGAAAGAAACCCACGAAAATCTGGAATAATCATCAGTAACGACCAAACAATAGTAATCTCCTGTAATACTTTTGACATTCACAGGACCAAACAAATCCATGTGAAGTCTTTCCAGCGGTCTCGAAACTGAATTGACTTGCTTTGTAGGATGTGACTTTTTCTTCTGCTTGCCTTTGATGCAGCTAATGCACTCCCCTTCCAGATGAAAACCTTTGATATTAACTCCCAATACCAAATCATTGTGCACCAAGTGATTCATCTTCCTTAGGTGAATATGCCCCATCTTTCGGTGCCACAATCTAGATTCTTTCTTAGTTGCTCTAGACACGAAACAATGTGCTTGACCAGTTGTTGTAGTTGCTACAGACATATCTAACACATATAAATCATTCACTCTAGGTGCTCTCATAATAATCCATTCTTCAGGAATAACAAAACCAGGTTTCAGAATCAAACACTCTTTATCAGTGAAGTGAGTAGTATACTGATTGTCACAAATCTGCGAGATACTAAGCAGATTGTTCTCCAGCTCAGTGATGTAGTTAACTCTCTCAAATGTCACAATCCCATTGGATAACGTTCCTTCACCAACAATTCTACCACCTTCATGACCAGCAAATCCCACATAACCACCATTGATATTCTTCACATCATATAACAATGCAGTTTTTCCTGTCATATGTCGAGATGCCCCACTATCCATGATCCATCTTGAAATGGCTCTTGGAAGATCCTGCATATACCACAAGTTGATTTTAAAACACTTCAATAAAGATGCCGATTCATGCTTCGCAATCCAGGAAGCTCCGGCAATTCAAACTGCTTATTCGAACATGGTGTCCACCCAGGCCTCATCAGCCTTAGGTGTAACCTTGACTCTAGCAATTTGAATTTTGAAATTTTCAGCCTTCAAAGGTGGAAAATTTGCATCATAATCAACCGAAATTGATTCTTCAGCCTTTTTCACTTCAGAAGTTGAAATTTTCATTTCCGTTTTTGGTTTCCAAACTTGTTGAGATAATGCAACCTGTTTATAAAACTTTTCATTTTTAGTTACCACTTTCTTTACAGGTTCATTTTTCACTTTGATGTTATTATTTTTCACACTATTTTTCTCAACAATGATTGGTGCTTTACCCTTCACATCAACTTTCTTCTGTTGAAACTTCACATTTTCAGTCTTAGGCTTCACATTGGTACACATTCGTGCAATGTGACCAACTTGATTACATCTAAAACATGTTCGAGTATCAACAACTCGACTTGTGCCTTCAGACCGATAATGTGAAGCTCTTTTCTCAAAGAACTCTTTATTTGATTTTGAAAAAATTTCATTTTCCTCATCAGAAAGTGAACTTGAACTGTTCACAAACACCTTCTTTTTAGCAAACCTCTTGTTTTGAAAACTCTTTTTCTGATAACTATTACCACCTTGATAACCACCTGACCAATTGTCTCGATTGTTATTATAAAACCTTGGTGGAACAACAGGCTTTTTATAATAAGCTTTATCTTTCTCAAAATTCATTTGCCTTTTTGTTTGTTTCAAACTGTTCACTTCCGACAACTCAACTTCAACCAACTTGAAAACATTTGTCAACTTTTTCACATTAACATTCTCAATGGGAAATTCAGAATCTGAATACAACTTATCAGATCCAGCCATCTTGTACATCACAAGACCCGGTTCATCACTTAAGTTGTTTTTGGATTTTGATTTCTGAATGTATTTGTCCAAGAAACACCCATCATCTTCAGTTGAATCAGTCATTAAAACACTTTCAGCTGTGCTCTTAACAATCTCTGTCTGAACACTATCATCAGATGATGTAAAAGTGACATCAATGTTCTCCGGAAGTTTAACTTCTTTTTCTTCCTCAATTTCAACCAACCCAGATTGTTTTTTCGTGTAGTTATCAAGAACAGGTGGTGGAACTTGATGAAACCCCACCCCAGTTCCATCACAATACACATCTTCGCCCGCTTTGTCTTTCCCAATGGGTTTGGGAATGATATGTTGCAAAACAAAGCTTGCGGAGCTGTAACTGTTAAGCTTCAACTGGATTCGCTCATTTTCGATTACAGCCTCTTGAACTTTAAGTTTCAATTTAGCGATTTCATCCAGTTGTTGATTGATTGATTCTTCTTTGACTCTAAGCACTGCTCTTAGGTGTTCATTTTCTTTAAAAGTTTTACCATTTCGATCATCACAATCTTTCAATGTGCCTTTGAGTTTTTCAAATTTTTCAGAAATCTGACGGTTTTCAAGAATCAACTTTTCATTTTCTTGTTTAATTTTGTCATGATCAATTTTATCATTTTCAATTTGTTTAGTTAATTCTCTTATCCGTTCAGTTGAAGCTTTAACTGTTTTGTCACGATCAAGAATCTGGTTCTCAATGCTTCTGACCTTAGCTGTCAGATCATCAACTTTCTTTCCGTTGAGATACGTGACTGTGCTACAAAATTTGCACTCTTTGTTGCAATTTTTGCAATCAGCATTTCCATCGATTTTCTTACCTGACACATTTGTTGACACATCTGAACTGACCTGGCTTTTTGACTCAGACACGGAGTTAGAGTCTACCTCAAGTGCCTTAGCAGCTAGCACTTTGTCAGCCATTCTTCCAAGATTTTCAGCGGTCAACTCCTGCGTTGTGTCAATAACTCCAATATCAATCTTCTTTGCTTTCTCGATCTCTTCTTTCTCTTTTCTCTCTTTCTCTTCTTCAATCATTTTCGAAGTTGGAGTTCCCCACCATTTGTGTTGCCAATACTCATCATCTTCTTTGTATTGCTGGATTATGGCTTCAATATCAAGTGTACTATCATCAATTGCAATATTTCCATACTCATCAAGATAGCACTCTCTATCTGGATCCCATCTATTGGCTCTCCTTGCGTTCAGAAAAATACGAGATATTCTAATGATTTTGTTTTCAGCAATCATTTTTCTGTATTGATATTTTTGCTCTTCAGTTCGATCGTCTTTCCATGGAATAGGATCATCATTATTCGCCATGAATGCGTAACCAACCGCATCTTCTTCTGGTAGAACCTCTTGACTCCAATCATAACCCTCATCATCGTAAATCACCGCAAGAGCTCTAGATTTCTCTCTGTTGTCTTCAACCTGCTTCAATCTAGGCGGCTCATATTTATTCTGGTGATAAATCGCCTTCTTGTAGTAATCATCTCTGAAAGGGTTCTCCGACTCATCAGCATAAGCGTTTCGGCATTCTCTTTTGAAGTGACCCTTCTGCTTACACTTGAAACATGTCACTTTGGATTTATCGAACCCCAGTTTAGTAGAAGCACCACCAATTGTTTTTCTGCCAGTAATTTCCATAAATCTTTGTGCACGACGAACAGCACTTGCCATAGCCCAACGAATATCGATCAGTTCCATTTCCTCCGGATCAATCTGATCGTAATCTTCTTTCGTCAGATTTGTATTGCCAATCTTTCCAGCTACCAATCCTTCATACGATTCTAACACTGATGCTAGAAAGATCATCTGCTGCTTGGCCGATTCTTCATCAAAATTTTGAGCATTCTTCAAATCGATTGCGATGTTGCATTGAAAACGATTCTTTGCATCAGAATGACTTCCTGAAGATGAAGATCCACTGTGAAAACCACTATGACTTCCACTGCTTTGACCACTTTGACTTTCTTTGCCAGCTGTCGACACATTTTCAGCAGAAAAAGCAGTTTTTGGTGAAGTTGCTTTTGGCATCATGCTTTTTGGATAGTATAGATCCAGATTCTGTTGATAAGATGAATGATTAACTTTGTTCGTCTTTTTCAACTCCAACTCGTGACTCTCGAGTTTCTCAATCACCAAATCTAATGTCAGCTTTTCTGGTTCTTTGATGGTATTCTTCAGCATTAGTGCATAATATCTCCAATCCATCTCGTCAGGCAACGAATCGAATAATTTGTCGATAAGATCTTCTTCAGGAATGTCGATACCATGTCTTACTAATTCCAGCTTCAGATGACCGAACCTTTCTATCATTTTACACACTGACTCATTCTTAAGATAACCAAACAGATCAAACTCTTTTTTTAAGAAGTTTCTTTTTGTTTTTCTTAATTTCTTGACTACCAGTACATTTCTTTTCAAGCTTTTCCCAAAGATCTTTTGCATTTGAATAGTCGATCAAGGCAATAATGTCTTCCCGGACTGACTGAAATAACAACGCCACACACTTTTGTTCAGCTACAAATGAATCAATCTCCTCAGCTACTCTTAAAGTTTCACCATTTTTGTTTCCATTTGCATAACCATTTTTCATACTTTTCCAGCTAGTAAATGCGAATGCTATCAACCAGTCTTCAAATTTTCTGGACCAACGACTGTACTCCTCAATAGCAGTAAGCTTTGGGGGTTTATTGAATGTTCCGAAAGCACTTTCAGATTCCCAAGCTTCCTTCTTCTTTTCTTTCGGAGTATTCTCGTTCTCGTTCGTATTGTTGTTGTTTGTTGGAATATCATCTCCTGAGTTTCCTGCGAATGCGTACATATCGCTAAACGGGTTCAAGAAAATATCATCCATTTTGATCGTACCTGTAAAATCAAACAACACTTAGACAAATTTTGATTTGGAAATTATCAGATTCAAACGACACAAGTTCAAACGTAATGGTCTGTATCGTTTGAAAAATCAATGATTTCAAACGACAAATATTTCACACAACAAAATATTTTCAAACGACAAGAATTTCAAACGAGGGACTTTTCTTCAAACGATAAAGATTCAAACGGTGACTGTTCCGTTTGAATCTACAATTTCAAACGATAAAGATTTTCAAACGACCAACTTTTCAAACGAAAAAGATTTTCGAACGGCCAACTTTTCAAACGATACACTTCAAACGATCAGTTCAAACGATGGACTGTTCAAACGACAGACTCAAACGATGAACTTGTTTCAAACGACAGACTTTCAAACGATACAGTTTCAAACGATGGAACCCATTTTTCAAACGATAGAGTTATTTTTCAAACGATAGACCAGATTTCAAACGATGGATCTGATTTCAAACGATAGAACAGGTGACATCAGCAAAATGCGAAAGTTTTCAAACGGTCTGATCGATTTAGATCGGTTTTAGGTCGAATTTTAATTCCAAACTTTCAAGGATTAGTTATTAGTGTATTTCGTTTGATATGTGATCGTTTCAAGCCATTTTAACCGTGATAACAAGTCAAAATCAGAAAAGAAAGGTAGAAGTGAGATAATCCGATGATTTTCAGCTGTATTTGGTATGAACTCCTCGTCCTGAGCTCTGATACCACTTGTTGGATCGTGTACGTGACCCTGAAAGTCAGTAAAGGTAGTTCAACATCAAATACTAAGGCGGAATCAAAGTAAACGATGTCCAAAACAGCTTGTATCTTCTAATCTTTCTTTCTATTATCAACCGTGTGCTTTGTACAATAAAATCTGATGAAAATCCGACAGCACTTCGTGACTTGCACAATGACCTCCTATGGTTCCGTTTGAAATGAATCTATCACATCTCTATTTATAGACAAAGTACCCTTCCGTTTGAACATAACATCTCTTGGTTCAAACGGAACCCTATGTTTCAAACTTTGAACTCAAACGGAACCCTATGTTTCAAACGGAACCCCTATACAAATAACTGTTTTCAAACGGAACCCTCTAAAACATTTCCTAAAATCACTAATTAAACCCTAATTTGACATATAAGATCCAATAGTGACTTTCTTGAACTAAGACTTGATGAAGATGCAGTCAACAGACATTCTCGTGCATCAACAGGATACTCAGCCGATACTGAGGAAGGGATATTTATATTTAAGGCATAATCTGAGGAACCCTTTACTACTAAGAAAAGAGGTTGGTTTAATAGAGGAGCACATGAGAGAAGAAATAGAATGAAAAAGTTACAACAGCAGAGAGCTATAGTCAGATCTAATAAGGAAGTGAATGCACAAACTCAAGAGACAGTCATTAGGCCACCTTGGGAAGAGGAATTAGATAGATAGCTGGCCAATTTCCATATGTTAGCCACTACAGCAGTAGATGCTAACCTAAACCAAATAGCTGAACCGCCATTGTTACCTTTATTCCCAGACCAACAAATGCTAGAACCCGACCAGGAAAACCAGTATCCAATTCCCGACGTAGATCCCTACGTGATTCCTAGAATTCCCCCACCAAACCCCATAGCTTAGTATACTGACCTTAACCCTTTAGATCCCTTTTGGAGTAGTGAATGGTGGATGCAGAGTGTAATAAGAAACCCATACCCTTATGGACAACCTATCCCGCAACACCCCGATCCAGTACCAGCACCCATGCCACCTATGAGCCAGAAAAATTTGGAGGAACTTCGCTTATTGGGTGACGAATTAGTAGAGTAAGGAGATAGAATTCGGCTAATAGGAGAAAAGCTTGTGTGGAAACATGTTAAACGTGATATACATGATTGGATACATGATACTTAGAAAATACCTAGATATATGTGTAATTTTGTATTTTGATAAAAAAAAAAAAGAAAAAAATCTATAGATAGACTAGAATAGATACGGATGCATAGTATGTTTGAATTCCAGTTGTAGTTTGTAATTGAAGCATATATATATAGAAAAGAGTAAAAGTCGCAATGTACGACATTTTTGGATCAAACTGTTTGTGTGATTGTGTATAAATAATTGTATTAAATTTATTCTTTGATAATTAATACCTGATAAATGTTCACAATTCAGATGTCGAACGAATTAAACCAGGAAAACCAGATTAATGAGAATAACGGAAACCAAATAGATAACAGTGCCATCCAACATATAGTAGCACAAGGAATTATAGATGCTATGCCTTATATTATCAAGAATGTTAAAGAAGCAGAAAATAATAAATCTGCAAATGGAAGTAAACGTCAACACACTGAACCTAGTCACAGTGTGAACGATAACGGACCCATTATCCAAGCTCCAATTCCTAAAAGAAGAAGAACCGCTTTTTACGGTTGTTCTCATAAAGAATTCTTGGCCTGCAAACCAATAGAAATCTCAGGCAATGAAGGAGCCATTGCAGCCCTCTGTTGGATAGAAAAGACAGAAGTAGTCCTAAAAATAAGTAAATGTGCAGACGAAGATAAGATTATGTTTGCTTGTAATCTTTTAAAAAATGCAGCCTCAGAATTGTGGAATACTATTCTCCAATCTAGGGGATGTGACAGAGTTTATAAAATGTAATGGATCAACTTTAAGGAAATAGTTGAAAGAAAATTTTGTCCTCCTAATGAAAAGGAACAAATCGCCAATAAGTTCCTAAATCTTAAAATGACTGGAATAGACTACAAAGATTACACTACTATATTCTTCGAATATGCTAGGATAGTGCCAACCTTAGCCTCACCCGAACCAGTGTTAATCTCCAGTTATATTTGGGGATTAATTAGTGAGATTAGACACGTAGTCAAGGCAGCTAGACCACAAACCATAGAAGAAGCAGTAGAACTAGCCAATACCCTGACTGATGATCTGGTACGCACACAAGAGGAAAACCAGAAAAAGAACCTAGCTCAAAAGCTTACCCAGGAATTTCGTTCTAGTAATTCCCACCGAGGAAAAGGAACAGGTTCTTCTGCACCCTATTGTAGGTATTGCGAAAGAAAGCATTCTGGAAGATGCTCTATATACTGCAACTTTTGCAAAATATCTGGACATAAGGAAGAAGACTGTAGGAAGAAATCTAATAATAGGATATGCTACAATTGTGATGAAACTGGACACATCAAACCGAACTGTCCGAAACTAGCTCTAGCCACAACCAACAAGGCTAAGACAACTGAAGCACCTAAGAAGAATGCCAGAGCTTTTGTTCTGACAGCTGAGGAAGCCAAGATGATTCCAGATGTGATTGCCGGTACGTTCTTAGTTAATAATATTTTCGCCAAAGTATTGTTTGACTCTGATGCAAACGAAAGTTTTATCAATACTTCTTTCTACAAACTTCTTGACCAACCCTTAACCAAACTTCAACAGGATTGTCTAGTAGAGACGGCAAATAGAGAATCTGTTAAGATAAGTGAAATCTTGCAGGGAGCAAGAATAGAAATCCTAAACCATCATTTCTTTGCTAACCTTTACCCAATGAATCTGGCTGGTTTCGATGTCGTATTAGGAATGGATTGGTTGGTAGCCAATCGTGCCAGTATTTTATGTGATCAAAAGTCAGTACAATTAAGTACACCAAGTGGTGGAAAGATCACAATCAAAGGGGATAAGCCAACCCGATTGACAAAATTCATCTCCGTGATGAAAGCTGCAAGTTATGAAAGGAAAGGAGGAATAGTATATATGATTTTCGTAATCATTAATACTAAAGGAAAAGAATTAAAAGATATTCCTGTAATATCTAAATTCTCATACGTTTTTCTAGAAGAGTTACCTAGATTACCGCCTGATAGAAAGGTTGAATTTAGGATTCACCTAATACCTGGAACTGCACCGATTGCCAAAGCACCATATCGATTAGCACCACCGGAGATGCAGGAACTGAAGAACCAATTGGATGAACTTCTTGACAAAGGTTTCATACAACCTAGTTCATCACCGTGGGGAGCATCAGTGTTGTTTGTTAAGAAGAAAGATGGATCGATGCGTATGTGCATTGATTACCGAGATTTGAACAAAGTCACGATTAAGAATCGGTACCCATTACCAAGAATTGATGATCCGTTCGATCAACTTCAATGAGCTCGATTCTTTTCTAAGATCGACTTATGCTCAGGATATCATCAATTGAAAGTACAGGAAGAGGGAATTCCTAAAACTGCTTTCAGAACGAGATATGGTCATTATGAATTTACCGTCATGCCATTTGGTTTAACCAATGCCCCAGCTGCATTTATGGACATGATGAACATGATATGTAAACCATACCTGGATAAATTCATAATTGTCTTTATAGATGATATTTTAATTTACTCTAAGAATAAAGAAGAACATGCAGCGCATCTGCATACACTTCTTACATTATTGAAAAAAGATAAGCTTTATGATAAATTCTCAAAATGTGAATTTTGGTTACAATAAGTGCAATTCCTTGGACATCTGGTTAAACATGAAGGAATTCATGTGGATCCCTCAAAGATCGAGGAGATTACCAAGTGGAAAGTCCCTGAATCACCAACGGAAGTACGAAGTTTTCTTGGACTGCCAGGATATTATAGACGATTTATTCGAGATTTTTCTAGAATAGCCATTCCTTTGAATGGGGACCGAAGCAGGAAGAAGCTTTTAAGATTCTTAAGCAAAGGTTAACCAACGCACCAATACTCGCATTACCAGAAGGAACTGAAGACTTCAAAGTCTATTGTGATGCGTCTAAGGTAGGATATGGATGTGTGTTGATGCAACGTTAAAAGGTTATAGCTTATGCCTCTAGACAACTTAAGAAACATGAATAGAATTATACAACCCATGATCTAGAATTAGGAGCCATAGTTTTGCCCTTCAGATTTGGAGACACTATTTATACGGAAATAAATTTGTTGTCTTCACCGATCACAAGAGTTTAAGGTATATTTTTGGGCAAAAAGAATTAAATATGAGACAGAGACGCTGGAAGTTCTTAGCGATTATGACTGTGATATCCAGTATCATGCTGGAAAAGCTAATATAGTAGCTGATGCTTTAAGTCGAAAGTATCATGAAAAACCAAAACGAGTACGTTCTCTCAGATTAAATCTACAAGTAGATTTAAATGACCAAATTAGAGAAGTACAGGAATCAGCAATCAAGGACGATGTTGAAAAATTAAAAGGAATGATTAAGGAATTAGAACAAGAAACCGATGGAATTTGGAAGTTCCATAAGAAAAGGATGTGGATACCTAAACAAGGAAACCTACGCCACAAAATTCTAGAAGAGGCTCATAAATCTAAATATACGATACATCCCGTAAGTGATAAGATGTATCAAGATCTAAGAAAGAATTTCTAATGGATAGGAATGAAAAAGGATATAGCTAACTATGTTGCTAAATGTTTAACTTGTTCACAAGTTAAAGTTGAGCATCAGAAACCCTCAGGACTATTGCAACAGTTAGAGATGCCAATATGGAAATGGGAATTTATAACAATTGACTTTGTTACCAAATTTCCCAAGACAAGAAAAGGAAATGGTACAATCTGGGTGATTGTAGACAGATTAACCAAATCTGCTCATTTCTTACCAATGAAGGAAACTTTCAGTATGGAACAGTTAGCCAAGCTATTGTAAATGAAATAGTTTCATTACATGGAATTCCTTTATCTATCATATCTGATAGAGATAGCCGTTTACTTCTCATTTTTGGACAAGTTTCCAAAAAGCAATGGGAACCAGGATAAATCTAAGCACGGCTTATCATCCACAGACGGACGGACAAAGCGAAAGGACAATCCAGACGATGGAAGATATGCTTAGAGCCTGTGTAATTGATTTCAGAGGAAATTGGGACGACCATTTACCATTAATAGAATTTTCCTATAATAACAGCTATCATACTAGCATTAATGTTGCACCATTTGAGGCACTTTATGGACGAAAGTGCAGAACTCCAGTCTGTTGGGAAAAAATTGGAGAAAAGCAATTATCTGGACCAGAGATAGTGCAAGAAACAACAGATAAGATAATTCAAGTCAAAGAAAGACTAAAAGCAGCACGAGATCGTCAAAAGAGTTATGCAAATAACAGACGAAAACCTTTAGAATTTCAAGCAGGAGATAAAGTATTGTTAAAGGTTTCCCCATGGAAAGGAATACTCAGATTCGTTAAGAGGGGAAAGCTAAGCCCCTGGTATGTTGGACCTTTTGAGATTATTAGGAGAATAGGACCTGTAGCCTATCAGCTACAACTGCCAGAGAAAATGGCAGGAATACATGATGTGTTTCACGTAGATAATCTCAAAAAGCGTTTAGCAGACGAATCATTAGTAATTCCTCTTAAGGACATAGAGGTAAACGAGAAACTTAAGTTTATTGAGAAACCCATTCAAATTAAAGATAGAAAGATCAAGAACCTCAAACACAAGAGACTAGTTCTTGTCAAAGTAAAATGGGATTCCAAGAGAGGACCAGAATACATTTGGGAACTCGAATCAGAAATGCAAAGGAAATACCCACACCTGTTCCAGTAGAACTCGAGGACGAGATTTAAAACAAGGTGGGGAGGATATAACAACCCTCCTAGAACCCTTAACTTGACCCTAAACATTCCTTACGTACCCCGTACGCGAGAAACGAGCACGAAATAGCCCTACACTTAGAAAAATCAAGAAAAAAGGTTTTAGGTGTCGCTCTCGGGCCGCGACGGAGACCCTCATGGTCTGTCGTGGGGCGCGACAGCCTTCGCTTGATCGACACTGCACAGTGCCACGTGGCATGTGACTCAGCAAGGCTAGTACGCTGACTAGTCAAGGCTATAATTGACACGCGGTTCCTCGCGGGTCGCGAAGGCCTTTCTCTCCTTTATCGCAGGGCGCGAGCCGCCCTTGATCAGCCTATAAATAGAGCTCGACGAGCTCAGTTTCAACTCGTTCAAATTCTAAATTTCTCTCAAACTTCTGAATAACAATTATTATACCCTGGCATAATACCCACTATAAAGAGAAGCTCTGCCTCGTTGTAAGTATTATAACCCTTCTGTTACCCTACACGATTGATTTAGGGCTCCGTAACGCATGTCAGGGCTTTACCCGACTCAATCGTTAGAGTTCTGTCTCGTGTGTACACCCGATTGATTTAGGATTCCGTAATGCATGTCGGCTTTGCCCGACTCAGTCATTCGAATTCTGTCTCGAGTTGTACGGTCAATGTGATTTGGGTTATTTTACTAAAACGTGTGCATTGTTTAATATTAATAGATAATAATCAAGAGAATCACCAGAAAGCCATAGTAGTATCACCTAAGCCAACAATGTAAGTACATTTATTGTTCTCAATATTTGAGAGTACGTTTTTATAAGTCGAAATGTTTTACCAAAATCTCAAATGTTTTCAAATACAATTACAATGATTAAGTTTTTGTAAGTCTACAATTGCTGCCAGTATTATGGGGTTTGTATACAATACTTGATAACCTTCACAATTGGGCACGGGTATCCAATGTGTGATATGACCATAGTCACAGATCCGTCGAGTGACACTTACTGACCGAGTAATTGTGTAGATATAAACATTGTAATCACCCTTAATACTGTAATGTGTAAACAACTGCTTCTTTACCAAAATGGAATGTACTTGCCAGTATTTCTTGCTGATAAAATGTTTTCAAAACGCGTTTCAGGTAACAAAATGTGAAAGCCAAATAGAAGCTAGCTGGAGAGCACTGAAGGCTTGGAAAAGTGGCTATAAAAGTTATCTAAATAAAATGGATTTTTTATTTTAAATAATTAGGGTTTGTCCCTACAAATGTATTGGAAAATGAACTTAGGTTTTATCCCAAAGATTTAGTATTACAAAATGTTTGGTGGTTTACTCTGATAAAAATATTTCCTAACTACGGTCCTGATGTATTCCGCTGCTAAAGTAATAAACACCGATACCACCCATCTGGATCTCATGGCGCCCGCTCCTAGGGTAGGGGTAGGGGTCGGGGGCTGCGACAGCTTACCATGTATAGCGCTATAGGAGTAACACACCACCCGGGAATGAGAGGTCATGTTAAGTTTATTCATTCTTTATACTTGCGGTAATCAGAGGGTTGACTTGTAAATCGCATGCCAGTTTATACGTTAATCTTGATAACTAGGTTTGCCATGTAGATTGTTCATTATCATTTTTTATACTTATATGCTCGTACACCAAACATGTATACTCGCCAATACTTTTGTATTGAACTATGCTTTTAAAACATGTTGCAGGTTTATGATGATGTTGATGATGCACGGAACTTAGTAGGATGCCTAGAAACGCATTTAAACTTTAATACTTGTTGTATTGTAATTTATTTGTTCGACTTGTTGTATTGTATTTCAAACAATGTAATTGATTCTTTTATGCAAGGAAATGAAAGTTATTCTTAAATACTTGTCACATGTTAGTGTTATGTATAATGAGCAATCTCGTTTTCGTCTAACTCCGATGTTTCCGCCATTGGTTGGGGTGTGACAGATTGGTATCAGAGCCATAACTATAGGGAATTAGGAAAACTGTCATGCTTTTGACATAGTCTATAGCTAAGCACCTTACTCGAACATTCTTGATTTATATGCTAAATTCTTAAAAAGTCTTTTTATGGGCTCATATTTACTTTCTTATTTCAAAACATATGTCTTTCCTAAGGCAATTTTACAGACCATGTTAAAACACGAAAACACTCGTATTATACAAACGAGACGACTTCACCAAAATAGGCGTGAAACCCACACTTTGGTGACAGACTGTCAGTCCTTACTTTCGATTTTCACGAAATATACATCAAGTTAGGTGTATCCTTATCTTGCTGGAAGTTTCACCATACGCATTCTAGTGGACCCTTACTAACGAGTCGGATGTAGTTCCTCATCTCGTTTGGTAAGTACCAACCGCACTTAGAGAACGATTCTATCAAGTTAGGGGTGAAACCCGCATCTTGATAACTAGTCCCACTCCTCGATTTTTTCAATCCCGCCAAGGTCTAGAACTTTCGAATGACTAAGGACATGTAGTAACCGGAAGGGTGAATACCGTTAACCGAAATTTCGGTGAGAGTATTCTACCTATTAGGCCAAAGCATGCTTCCCAAACTCAAAAGAACTTTCGACCACTTTGGTTTAGTCAAAGTTCCATTTCGCAACAATCCAAGTTTTAATCGAACCACCATTTTACTAGTATCAAATTTTATGCAAAACACGATTCAAACTTCACCTTTTCGAAATCTAAAATTTATTTCACAACGATTATACATGCATAACATGCTTATCCTTTTCATATGTCTTGTATACGATTTCAAAACGACACCGCAAGATGGACACTACTCATATTTGTAGAAAAGAATGGAAGCATTTTCAGCAAGATAGGAGTGATTCCCTTACCTTGATGATTAGCTCTGCTCCTTTCCTCCTTACAACGACTTTACCAACGAGTTAGGGTTGATTTGCTTACCTCGATGATCGTTACCAATTCCCATTTCTCGAAGAAATCTCACTCTTGAGTTAGGAGTGATATCCACATCTCAAGGAGAGATTATATCACATCTCGACCACTTTCATGGCAACCACTCGATTTGAAACTTATGCTTAAACCTTTTATCATTATGCCAAATTTCCTCATTTATGCAAAAATCTCGAACTTTATTGTTTTATCAAACGTATTTCTTACCCTACCATCTATTTTACGTAAATTACATGCACGAAATTCCTAATCGTTCCTTAAATGTTTTATTACCCGATTTTCAAAACCTTACGAAATGCTACCTATCAACCTAGTCGGTCTAATGAATCTCTTGCCCACGAATTTCATATTTGACCCAATCACTGAAACACACCCACATTATACTATCATACTAAAGACATTTTGTTCCCAATAGGGACCCAAATAAGACTTTATCTCATATACGTATAAAACTTATAGATGTCGCTTCGTGATCCCTGATTAGTTGGAAAGACATAACCGATCCACAGACAACCTAATCGATAAACGCAAATGACCAACCATACACCCTCGAGACTTTGATTTTCAACAACATATCATAACTTAGTACTAGCTCTCCTACCGGAAAATCTATCGATACCTTAACACAAGAATCTTACCACCCCTGCCTATACTCACAACACAAGAAACCCGATACAAACCATACCTAGGGAACCTTCCAATACCCAAGACCAGTATCCCACTCGTACACCGTACCGTTAAACACCAAGCATCATACATATAGGTATTTAGTCAGAACCCGACACTTTACCATCAACCCACTGTTCGATCAACCTACCACAATCATCTTCCCGGCCAAACTAACTCCCAATACATACACTAGACATAGTAACCCTACACCTACACGACTATACTAATGAAGTTCGATTATCTATAAGTTCATTTTACTAAAGTTCTTTTCGAAACCAAAGTCTTGTTACGGGAATTTTGAAACACACCCTTCTTATTTCAATACAAAATGCTTTAAATGGAGCAAGCTCACTGTTTTAAAAATATTTTTCGAGCATCGCTAATACACAATTCTAAATCTAAACACGTGGGCAAGGAAACTTCATAGACACAGACAATCTAAGACATACGTGAGTCCCAATTTTTGAAACAAAAGTAGCATTTTCTTTTACAAATCACATCTTTCATCACAAACTAAATGCCTTTCTCAGTACCCTCTCGACATTTATAAATCTGATGCTTCACTCCTGACAAACTCAATCTATTTTGAATTCAATAAACTCCATGATTTGCTCAAACAACTACACATGCATATCATCGTGCACGTTTTAGTTGACATTTCATGACAATCTCACACATATTATCATTACACTTCCATTTTACACACTCAAAATTTCATGATCATTTTATATGCTTAAACTCGTTATGCTTCAATTTACACTATATACGCAATTGTCATCAATCATACTCATATGCATACTCATACATTCGCACTACTTGGTAGTCATGCTTGAAACCTGAGCATAACCCGGGTGGTTCTCTTACATTGGTCACACACATACTTAAACATAATCATGCTTACATGCTTAATTTTTATACGTTATCACACGCGCACATTCTCGTTCTTAATATTACAACATACCCTGACTCACGCACTACTAATACAAACTATGCTGATCATGCAATAACCAATATAATCGCAGGTGCGCACGGGATTATAGTGGTAGGGGCATGAAAACCATAGGGTGTTCTACTGTGTTGTGTAAGACACAGAACGTAACATGACACCGAATAGTGAGACGGAAGTAGTATGATTAGAACATGGTGGATACGCCGTTGGTACTTCCTATATATAAGTGTTCCTACCATATTACCAAATTTTCGTTAAAACGTGTCATGCGAAATTCGGTGTTTTCCTAGACCTTATTAAACGCGATTAAACTAACTTTAGTAACTCATAAACGCACTGCGAAACGCGTGACACACGATTATCCATGACGAAACCTCACCCTCAAAATCGTTAGCCGCAACGGCTACAACTATCACTAGCATTTCTCAATGCTTCATATTTGCATTATATCCAATAATCATACCATTCATACCCTTGCATTCATCTACAGAATCGTTCGTTCACTCTCATACCATGATTATTCCCAACTATTCCCTTAACATTTCATCAAAACCTTATTTATAGTAAATCAGCCTAAACATTCAATCCATTTTAGCAAACATCCTCACCAGCTCAGTTAAGTCAAAATATATATAAACTATTTTTTTATTACACGCAAACTCCAACTAGTCGGCCGATTTACCGCCAAAACCTTTTGAAAACCATAAATATTTACCATCCTATTTTCTCACCAATAATCACTTTTTTAAGACTTATTATGACTTTACTAATACGCCTTGGAACCGATAAGACTTTTCTTACTAACTATGGTGCGGGACGCACGTTACATCAAATTACATCCTTATTTATACTAAAACTTTTCTCCTCAGGACACATTCTTTTTAAAATACTCCTTTCACCAAGTTATCCAAACTCGGTCAAACTCGCATTGCCTATACGCACACATACATGTTTTACTTTTTACACTTACTTACGATTGATGTCTTAAATCACTTTAGTCCAACGAGCTACTTATACAAACCTATCTTTTATCCCTCAAAATTGCCTACGTATGCTCAATCAACCACAAACTACCTATTTTATAACAACCCTCCTAAAATAATTCCGACACCCTAAAAATATTTAGAGTGCCCCTATACGTCCTAAAATACACCACGTATACTAGAAATGGCCCAAAATACCTTTATTTTTATAAAAATTAATTAAAAACTAAATTTAATGGGTCGTAGCGGGGCGCGACAAAGCCCTTGAGGGCCGTCACGGGGCGCGAGCGCCTAGATACGGGGCTGCACCCTGAGCCGCCACGTGTCCTCACGCGTGTTGAACCTATCTCATGATCGGACAAGGCTATGCCCTAGATCCCCTATGTCGCGGGCCGCGAGGAAGTGGCCGAACAGCCCTATATAAGGAGGGCTTCGGCATTCAACTCAAATTTGCACCAAACTCGATCTCTCTCTCAATTTCTACAGAATTAGAAATTATAAGCGGGTATTATACCCACTAAAGTAGTGAAGCTTTGCCTCGTTGTAAGTATTTTAACCCCCGGTTACGTATTAGATACGCTTCCCGACTGATCTAGTGCTCCGTAACGGCTGTCGAGGTTCTGCCCGACGTAGTCGTTGGAGTTCTGTCTCGGGGAGGGTATAACTAATGTAAATATTGGGTTATTATACTAACGCGTGTGCATTGTTTAATTAATAGATTATAACCAGGAAAACACCAAGAAAAGTCTAAAGTGTCAATGTGAGTAATCTCCTTTCTGTGAACCTTTTTACAAACTATTTTTACAAAAACTTAAATAATTTACAATGTGATTAGCAGTGATTGAGTCTTTGTAGTTCTTCAATTACTGCCGGTATGTTGGGGTTTTGTATACAAAATGTGGAACACGTTTCCATTGGACAACGAGATAGCCAATGTGTAATATGACCCACCAGTCAGGATTGACAATACTGAATGAGTAATTGTGTAGATATAAACATTGTAATTGCTCTCAATTCTATCAAATGATAAAATGCTTCTTGATTAAACTGGGATTCCCTCACCAGTATTTCCCACTGACAAATGTTTTTAAAACGCGTTTCAGGTAACAAAATATGAAAGCCAATTAGAAGCCAGCTGGAGAGCACTGAAGGCTTGGAAAAATGTGGCTATAAAAGTTACCTAAAAAAAGAAGATGTTTTAAATTCAATAAATTACGGTTTAAATCCTATAAACATGTTTATAACAGAAACTTGGGTTTTACCCATGTGTTTATTAATATGAAAATGTGGTATTTTACTCTGATAAAATATTTCCTAACTACGGTCCTGATGTAAATTCCGTTGCCAAATAATGATAAACCAATGATACCACTTAATCTGAGTTCGCGTCCGCCCGAACCAAGAAGAAGGGGCCGGGGGTTGCGACAGAGAGTGGTATCAGAGCTACAGCCACTAATTTCATCCAAAGAGGTGTTCTGCTGACAATTAAATTATCAATTTTGTTAGGAAATAATCAATGAGACTATGTGCATACGTGTAGATTAATATTTTGTGTTATTTGACAATTTGTTAGTTTACAGCATGATTGACCAAGGACCTTCAGACGCTTATTGTCAACTGTCCGGTTCACCTAGGAATAAAGGTACCTCTTAACAGCCTACCCCCTCTGGGTATTCAGCTGATACCGAAGAAGGGATTTTCGTGTTCAAAGCACAATCTGTGGAGCCATTCCCTCCTAAGAAGAGAGGATGGTTCAGCAGAGGAGCTCATGAACGTAGAAAGAGGATGAGAAAAATGCAACAACAGCGGGCCTTAGCAGCGTCCAATAGAGAAATGAATGCTCACACCCAGGATATTCTCAATAGGAGACTAGCTAATTTCCACATATTAGCTACTACCGCTGCCGACCATAATCTAGAACAACTCATAGCACCCCAGCCTTTACCACTATTTCCCACACAACCCATGGAAGTTGAGCTAAACCCAGCAGACCAGCCACAATATCCTGCTTTTAACCCAGCTGAGATTCCTAGGGTACCAGCACCCCATCCTCCAGATTATGACCCATGGTTTGACGACCACAGGGATTACCAGCAACGTTACCCAATCCCCATAGAGGAGCCCATGCAAAACCTTGTAGGACCCTATCCCGACTTGGATCCCCTAGACCCATATTATGATAATGACCAATATATCAGGGAGATTCTGGAGAATCCATACCCTCAGGAAGAACAAATGCCACAATACCCAGATCCCATACCAGCACCCGCACCACCCATGAGCACTGAGAATGTGCAAGAACTCCGAACCTTTGGTGAGGAGATATTGGAAGGAAGTGAGAGGATGAGACAGATTGGGGAACGACTCGTCTGGAAATATGACGAACGTAATATGGAGTTTTGGATAAACCCTTATAAGTAATAGTAATAATATATATATATATATATATATATAGGGGAGGGCTATATAGAAAACCCTTAAGTTTTTAGAAAACTCTGGAAACTCAAATCTCCCCCCATTTTTACCCAACCTCCCGACATTTTTTTTTTTTTTGAAAAAAATAACACATGTAATATACATGTTTTAAAGTGTTTTGGGCCAAAAAAAAACAAAAAAGCGCCGAAGGGATGTTTTTAAAAAAAAATAAACAAATTTCAGCAAACTTCGGGTGACTAACATGTGTTAGGCACAAAAGGCAGAAACTTGCTGAAATTTGTTTTTTTTTTTTTAAACATTCCTTCGGCGCTTTTTTGTTTTTTTTGGCCCAAAACTCTTAAAAACATGTAGATTACATGTGTTATTTTTTTCAAAAAAAAAATGTCGGGAGGTTGGGTTTTCTAGGGTTTTCTCAAAATGGAGGGTTTTCTACCTAGCATTATCCTATATATATATATATATATATATAGGGAGGGGCTCATGCGAGAACCACCCTTATTGTGAGAACCTTGAGAACCAATGTGAACACAACCTAAAATAGCTAAAAAAACCTAAAAAAACCCTAAAAAAACCTAACCCCCACCCCCCCACCCAAAAACCTAAACCCCCCACCCCCCCCCCCCCCCCCCCAAAAAAAACCTAACCCCCCCCCCCCCAAGCTAAAAAAAACCTAAAAAAACCTAACCCCACCCCCCCCCCCCAAAAAAAAAACCTAAACCCCCCCTCCCCCCACCGCCCAAAAACCTAAACCCCCCCCCCCACCCCCCCCCCCCAAGCTAAAATGCTAAAAACTAAACCCCCCAAAAACCTAAAAAAATCTAAAAAAAATCTAAAAAAATCAAAAATAAAATCCAAAAATTTTTTTTTGATTTTTTTAATATTTTTTAGGTTAAAATCGCT
The DNA here is from genome assembly GCA_030545235.1 of Helianthus tuberosus. Classification (NCBI taxonomy): domain Eukaryota; kingdom Viridiplantae; phylum Streptophyta; class Magnoliopsida; order Asterales; family Asteraceae; genus Helianthus; species Helianthus tuberosus. The sequence goes on from CM060437.1 coordinate 79,878,116, forward strand.
ACTTTTAGAAGCAAAAAAAAAAAAAAAAATTTAAAAATTTTTTTTTTTTTTTTTTGGTGCGAAAAGTAGCGATTTTAACCTAAAAAATATTAAAAAAATCAAAAAAAAATTTTTTGTGTGATTTTTAGCTATTTTTAGGCATTTTTGGTGTGTTCACATTGGTTCTCGCGGTTCTCGCAATAAGAGGTGGTTCTCGCATGATCTTCTCCCTATATATATATAGGGAGAGGATCATGAGAAAACTACATTTAAATGAGAAAACTAGAAAACTAACTAAAAAGCCTAAAAAAAGCTAAAAAACATACCAAAATTTTTTTTTTTACAATTTTTTATAAAAAAAATCGCTAGTTTTTATGCTTGGAAAAAACTTTCAAAAAAAAAATAAAAAACTTTGTTGTAGTGCACATGTGCAATATATGTGCATTATGTGTGTACTACACATGTGCACTATATCCGTAATAGTGCACATGTGTAATACAACGAAAATTTTTTTTTTTGAAAATTTTTTTTTTTAATTTTTTTCCACGCATAAAAACCTGCGATTTTTTTATAAAAATTAAAAAAACTTGGTATGTTTTTTTGGCTTTTTTTAGTTAGTTTTTTGTTTTCTCATTTAAACTAGTTTTCTCATGATCCATTCCCTATATATATATATATATATATATATATATATATAGGAGACCGCTAAAATGAGAACCACCTCCAGTTGTAAGAACCGTGAGAACTACACCGTACGGGGCGAGGTGGACCAAATTTTTTTTTCATAAACGTAGATGCATGTATTATAAAGACATTTGTAAAAAAAAAAATTCAAAAAAAAAATGTCGGATGTGTAGTTTTGAGCACCCAAAGTTTGCGTTTACGGGACCCGTAAATTTTATTTAAAATTTACGGTACCCGTAAACACAAACTTGTGGTGTTCAAAACTACACACACGACATTTTTTTTTTTTGAATTTTTTTTTACAAATGTGTTTATAATACAAGCATCTACGTTTATGAAAAAAAAAATTTGGTCCAACTCGCCCCGAATCAAAAATTCTCACGGTTCTTACAACTGGAGGTGGTTCACATTTTAGCGGTCCCATATATATGACAAGGATCCGTTAGGAACCACCCTTTATTGTGAGAACCGTGAGAAACAGTGTGAACACAAATAGTAATACCTAAAAAAAACTAAAAAACACCCAAATTTTTTTTTACCATTTTTTTTTGTAAAAATCGCTATATTTTGTTTACAATAAAAAAAATTTCAAAAAAAAAATTTCGAGTCACAGTTATCCATGCACATGTGCATTTGTATCATTTCTTTGACAAATTCCGAAATTCATTACAAATATTAGACAATTGCACTTTCATTTACACTACCACGTGTAATACACTACTTTTTACGTTAACAATATTATAAATGCACATGTGCATCTATATGTATCAACATGAAATAAAGTGCTTTGGTACACTACTTTCTCTTTCATCTATCATTCCATCCATAATACACAAACATGCACATGTGCATTTTTGTCATTTCTATGACAAATTCCGTAATTCGTTACAACTATTAGACAATTGCACTTTCATTTACACTACCATGTGTAATACAATAATTTTTACATTACCAATATTAGCAATGCACATGTGCAACTATATGTATCAACATGAAATAAGGTGTTTTGGTACACTACTTTGAATACACTTTACCTTTCATCTACCATACCATCCATAATACACTACCATTACCTCCTACCATCCATAATACAATACAATTACCTCCTACCATCCATAATACAATACAATGCCATTACTAATATTTTCACTTTATTACATGTATGTAAACACCATTTATACCATCCAATCAACATATTAAATCATAAATTGACAACTATAACCAAACCATCAACCACTAGATATAACTAACCAAAAAACATGTATATGGGCCTACTTCTCCATTCAAAATCACAAGCTTTTTGTACCAAAACACGTTATATCATGGTTATACCTAATGATGCACATGTGCATTTTGAATATTGGTAATGTAAAAAGTAGTGTATTACGAATGTTATTGTAAATTAAAGTGCAATTGTCTATTCTTGATAACGTATTACCGAATTTGTCGAAGTAATGATACATATGCACATATGCATGGATAACTGTTACTCGAAAAAAAAAATTTTATGGTAACGAAATATAGCGATTTTTTCAAGAAAAATATTAAAAAAAAAAATTTGAGTGCTTTTTTTTTTTTTTTTTTAGATTTTATTTTGTGTTCACATTGCTTCTCGCGGTTCTCGCAATAAGGGTGGTTCTCGCATGAACCTTACCATATATATATATATATATATCTATATCTATATCTATACTACTTTATAATGCATATATGAAGGACTTCTTAAAGTCCAAAAAAAATTTCCTTGAAACACCCCTAAAGCATGGTTTACAACCCTCTAAAGCACATTCGTAACCTTACTTTCCAATAATACCCTTATTAACCCATACAAAAACAAGGATCATAATCCTACCGTCAATCACCTCACACGGATCATGATCCAACCGTTTATTATTTCACACGGATCATAATCCCTGAAAGTTGTCCTATCCCTACTTTTGTACAATCCCCCAATCTCATTTCAAATTTCAAATCCACATCTCCCTTCTCTTTTCATTCTCTCTCCGATTTTGGATCTAGATCTGCCCCGTTCTCTCGATTCATCTCCTGCTACCCATCAGATCCGCCCATGATGACACCGGCGGCCACCTACCCGATGAAGGAAGAACGACTATGAAATCGAAAACACTCAGGGTTAAACACCGATTTGAAGAAACTTTAACAGATTTGCAGGTTTGTGTGTACTTTTGTTCTCCATCTTTTTTTTAGTTTTTGTTCTTGTTTAAATTAGGTTCTAGAATCTGCTATTTTTTATCTTGTGTGTACAACACTGGGTTTGAACTCTCGAAATCTTCAGTTTGAGTGGATTTGCTCAGATGTTATTCTAGGTAATGTGTTCCAACTCTGTTCAACATAACTCATACGAATCCATTGTTGTACTTCTTCATCTATTTACATTTTGGGAATTAGGGTTTCTATGGGGAGAAGAAACGCAGAATCGGTGGTTGTTGGTGACATTAAGACATGATGCTGATGGAAAGGTATGTGTTCTATCAGTTTTTCATTAATACTCTTTTTAATTCAGAACTTGATTTTTTGTGATGTTTGTTTAGATCTAAGTGTGTTATTAGTGTGCGGAAGTTAGATTAACAACAGTTGGGTTTTAATTTTTAATCCAATGTTGTTGATCTTGTTCAGATCTAAGTTTTTTTTTCCAGCTACATTCTTGACTACCAAATGAAGAAATGTGTCAGAAATTGAACAGTTGTGAAGTTACATGTGATGAAGCAACAACTGATGCTAGAGGGGATACGGTATGAACAAAATATAGGTATAAGGTTTTTTCTTACCTGAGATGAATCGAAGATCATGTATTTAACATTACTGACAAGGCAAATTTTTTTTTTCCTAATTTCTACGGTCAAAATTTGCAATTTTTTAAGTAAATGTGAAATACCCTTGCTTAAATTAATATTTACAGTTAATCATCATTTTCTTCTTAGCTAAGAATAAATCATGTTAAGTTATTATGATTTTTCATTTTTAATGTATTATTGACTAATGTGGCTTTTAATGATCTCAAGGAGCTCCTCAACCTATTTGAAAGTAATCATGTGATCTCAGTAGATGATAACACTGGTTTGGATTCAAGGACGTTAATGACGGTTCAAGTCAAGAACACGGGTGAGCTATTGATGGTCACAATGATGAAGTCAAAGGAGGCTGTGGTGGCACAATGCCTAATTTTTTTGTCCATTTTTGTTTCAGAAGTGGAAACTTTAGTTGACGGTGTTGAGAAGCTTGGAACATGAAGGTATAGTATTTTTATTATTTCATTAAAAGAAAGTTAATTTGGATGTTAAATTTGAAGTGTTGTGGCTTTGAACATTCCAGATGGTGTGATGTTAAGTTAGGCACTTTTAATGATTCAAAGCACAGAATTTATGTCAATTTGAAGGTACTTATTATTCAATTTAAAAAGCGTTTGCGTACATAAAATCAATCTTGATGACATTGGCTGTTGGTATTACGTAGGATAAGTGGAAAACATTGGTGCACATAAAATCAGTTCATGTCTAAGTTGGCGAAGACGGGTAAATTCTTTGATCCCATGGTTGCAAAACCTCCCATCCGTAAGTAATTTATGTGATTAGCTCACACGTTTTTCGGGTGGTTGCGGTGTTCTCTGGTTTTGCGGTTTTGTTTTTCTCACTTTGTTTTGGTTAGTGCTCGAAAGCTGCGCATCTTCGGGACTTTTTGCTTATTGTTATTCGGTCGTGGGCTGCTTGTTTTGGGGGACAGTTTACTATCTGGGCACTGGGCAGGGGCTTTAGATTGGTTCCGGGATTGTAATTCAGTCAGGGTGCTGTTTTGGATTTGTTGTTTGAGGTTATCCATCAAGGGTTATGGGCCGTTGGGTTTCTGGCTTGGGCTTCGTTTTGATCAGCACCGGTTATATTCCTCGCTGGGTTTTGCTTTGTCCGAGTCTGATCATCTTTGGGTTCTCATTCCCCGGGTTTACCTGCTCCGGGATCCATCTAGAAATGGCTGTTGCTGTGTTGTGGGCCGTGATTCTACAGTCTGCAGCTGGCCTCTAAAATGGCCCAGACCTCTCTTTTCGTTTTTTTAAAGCTGGTGGCGATCCTCTTATTATGCAGCGGGCTTACGTAAATGAATCAGGATATGTGGCTGTTCGGGATCTGGGTTGTTGCTGCTACCCATGTTTTATCTGGTGTCCGTGTTTTTGTTCCAAGTTCCAGCTCCAGGCTTTTATTAAACTCCGGGTTATTCTCAAGAACCGAGTTTCTTTGTTCCGGATTATATTCTTGCTTCTGGATCCGGGTTTAAAATTCGGTATGGGTTTGGTATAAATTTTTGTTCCGGGCATTCTGTTTTATTTTGGGTTAGCTTTTTTCGGGTGTGCGGCCCAATGGCTCGGGTGAGGCGCCACACGATTTCAGTGTTTGTTGGTGACGAAAGTGGAATGATAAATCGGATTGCAGGAGTCTTTGCAAGGAGAGGGTATAATATCGAGTCACTTGCTGTTGGTTTAAAAAGGACAAAGCTCTTTTTACTATAGTTGTATTTGGGACTGAAAGAGTGTTGGAGCAAGTTATGAAACAACTTCTAAAGTTTGTTAATGTTTTATTAAAGGTTTTGACTTACATTCTGACTATTGATTGATTCATCATATCGTCTATTTGTTTTTTTTAAAGCTTTAACTGTCAAATTGACTGTTTTAATAAGTTGAAGATATCTCAAAGGAGCCACAAGTAGAATGTGAGTTGATGCTCATCAAGATAAATGCAGATCCAAGATACCGTTTAGAGGTATTTAACTAATTATGCCATGCTCTTCATGTTTTGGATGTTTTGAGTTATTGTTTGATTTAATTTGAAAAATGTGAAGGTTTAGTAAAGATATGTTCATGACATGTTGTCGGAACAATCTTTACCAACGACATGCCGCATTTGCAAGTTTCCTGACCCATATCTTGCATTTTTCAGGTAATACACCCGAGACGTTGATCCGTTTCACGTTTAGTTACCTTTTTCTATATATTATATGTTTAACTCGTCATTGTAGAGTTGGCTTGTGTTTGTGTAAATGGGTTGAAATTAGGGGTGTTCATGATCCGGTTTACGAAAATTCTGGCAAACTATTAACTACGGTTTCCGGAAACGACAAACCCAAGCGGCCAGTTTGGCGGTTTAACGGCTCGGTTTTGGCGATTTGAACTTTTTTTTTTTTCAAAATTATTAGTTTGTATTAAAAGCTTTAAAATATGAAGATGGATTATGAGTATAACACATACATAACTGTATATTGGAAAATGAAAAAAAAAAAACATAAATAATAAAGGTTAATCGGCCGGTTAGGTTTGCATGCCGGTTCCAAGTTCCAAACAGGACCACGTGTTAAACCACCAAAACCAAACCGTTTAGATCTCAAACTGGACCAAACGGCCGACATGCTTCAGTTTGGGCGGTTGGGTTGGTTTTGAGGGTTTATAAACACCACTAAATGAAATTGCTTTTGTGCTTGATCTCTATACACTCTCATCGCCTTTCATTCCCCTCAATTTGCCTTGGTTCTTGCAGATTACTTGCACGGTATAAAAGATTACGAAATTCAGAAATATGACACGGTAAGATAACCGAAGAATCATCACGTCATACGGTAAATTGATAACAACACAAACTTTTTTTATTTCATAAACTCATTGTTATACATTTTGGTTTTCAGGCAGTGAATGCTGCTGAGGTTATAGGGCACAAAAGTCTCATTGAAACACATGTTGAGGATTCAAATGCAATTCATAGATCTACCACTCGGGTTTCTTTGACATGTCGGGTAGTATCCAAGGTTCACCGTAATCTGTTTAGGTTTTAAAAGCGTTCTTAAGTTACTTTGGCGAATTTAACCGTCAATCTAGGATGAAATTGGTTGTTTTAGTTTACATGTAATGTACAATGAGTTCAGAATATCTGAAGCTAGCTAACATAATCACTTGTACATAGTGCATCAAGATAACTTGTTTGGGCATTGCCATTTGGTGAGTTTTACTTCATGAGTGTTATGTGATTGTAGTTAACTGTTCATGAGTGTTATGTGATGATCTAGCCGAATGGTGTGATATCGTCTGGACAAAAAAAGTCCTTTATATACTCCATGTGATGTACAAAGATAATGAAGTAGAGTGCAGGTGGAATGTCACTTTACTAGATAAAATTAAGACCATAATACTAGGGCTAATAGTTTGACTATCTGAAATCTGAATCGTTATCAGGCACATCAACGATATACTATTTTTCCCCATCCAGTTTAGTTTATTTGAATGCCAAATAAACATTGCTAAGAAAATTCGAAATGAAGATTACAAATAAAAAATGAATATATTTTAGTTAAATGTGGATAAAATCTCAAAAAGTTATCTTTTTATATTATATACACACACAAAAAGCTAGGATGCATTTAGAGTACATTCTACAGTTCATAGACCGGTGAAAATGAAATGTAAGAGCAGTGGCGGAACTAGCCCATTAAATCAGGGGTATCCCCAAAAAAGTTTTTACCGTGCAATTATTCTATATGAAAAAAACGACAATAAATAAATAAAGTAAAACAAAAACCTAATAGATTTGTCCTCTTTTTTTTCATAGATTGAAATTGTTCCATCACATCGTCGTCTTTTACTTTATGAAAAAAAAAATCATTTTCGACCGCACAAACATGTCATTGTTCAAAAATTCTGGGCCCATTCAACTGCGTAAATCCGTCTTGACAAGCTTCAACTTCGAAAAACATCTTTCAACGGTTGTGGTTGCAACCGGTAAAACCAAAGCTAGCTTCATTACCCCGATAAACCAAAGGACAAGAACTATGTGTTCCCATTTCAACCATAAGACGTGCAATATCACTTATTTTATTATTTGGGTTTTATTAGTTATTACAATTTGGGATTAATTATCATAAAACTAATTATTTGGGCTTTGTTACCTTACAAGTTTTGGGCTTAATGAATAATATCAAGTTTCATAATTTTCTCTTAGGGGTATCCTCGTATAAGTTTTGGGGTATGCTATGTATAAAACTGGAAAAAAAAAACACTGTGAATACGGTGTTGAGCCGTAGCCCGTGCTACGGCTCACTCTTAATTTCTAAGAGGGTGTTCGTTATTTTAAGATAAGCTTTTAGCGTTTTGAGGGTGTTTGTGATCCAAAATGACTATTTGATTAAATGTGATCAAAATATCACCCTCAACTCCACATCTTCCTAATACGTGTAAAATATACTATTTATGACTAATATTCCTTGTTAACAGTTTGAGCTTGATCTTGGGTGCACAAACGTCATTAAATCCTCATGACCGGTTTTGAAGTATCTTAACCGAAAATTTAGATTTTTGTTATTACCCAACTGAAGTGAACCTTCTCATGCACACCCTTAGAATTACTAAGTGTTGTGTTTTCCGTTGCATCGCGAATTTGGTTTTGGTTATGACTCAAAACCGAACCGCCCCGTACATAGCCCTAAACTCACCAATCTAAGTGATATGTTTCCCGCCGCATCGCGCGGGTAAACGACTAGTATATATATATATATATTGTAGTATAGACCATCTTGCGGTTAGTGATGCATATTAATATAGTATTTTAATTCCAGTTATATTTGTAATAAATATAGATGCATAATATAAAATAGAGTAAAGTCGCAATGTTCGAGGATTTTGGATCAATATGCTTGTTGTGTAATTGTTTGCATTGGATATTGTATTAGGATATTAATATTTGGTAATTGTTTAAAATCCAGATGGCCGATGCAGCAAATCAGGAAAACCAGAATAATGAAAATCAAATAAATAACAGTGAAATTCGACACATTGTAACCCAAGGAATTAGAGATGTCATGCCAGCTATTATCCAAAATGTTAGGGACGCGGAAAATAATAATAAAAGTGATAATGGGAGTAAGCGAACCCATACGAAACTTAGTCACAGCGTGCAAAATGGACCCATTTTTCAAATGCCAATTCCAAAAAGATGAAGAACCATGCCTTATGGTTGTTCTTACAAAGAATTATGGTCCTGTAAACCGATAGAATTCTCTAGCAATGAAGGGGCCATTACAGCTCTACGCTGGATAGAAAAGACTGAGGCAGTCTTAAAAATAAGCAAGTGTGCAGAAGAAGATAAAATAATGTTTGCCTCCAATATGTTTAAAAATGCAGCGTTAGAATGGTGGAACACTATCCTCCAATCTAGAGGAAGTGACAGGGTCTATGGTATGGAATGGAACGAGTTTAAGAATATGATAGAAAGGAAATTATGTCATCCCAATAAAAAGGAACAGATAGCAAATAAGTTCTTAAACCTAAGAATGACTGGAATAGATAGCAAGGGTTACACTACTACATTGTTTGAATATGCCAGAATAGTGCCAACCCTAGCATCACCTGAACCAGTGTTAATCTTCGTTACATCTGGGGATTAATCAGTGAAATTAGGCATGTAGTCAAATGAGCTAGACCACAAACCATAGAAGAAGCAGTAGAACTAGCTAATACCTTGACAGATGAACTGGTACGTACCCAAGAAGAAAACCAAATGAAGAACCTAGCCCAAAAGCTTACCTAAGAATTTCGCTACGGTAATTCCAACCGTGGGAAAATGTAGGTTCTACTTCTGCACCTTACTGCAAGTATTGCAAAAGGAAGCATTCTGGAAGATGCTCCATATATTGCAATTTTTGCTAAATATATGGACACAAGGAAGAAGACTGCAGGAAGAAACCCAACAATAAGATATGCTACAATTGTGGAGAGCAAGGTCATATCAAGCCAAATTGTCCGAAGTTAGCTCCAGCCACAAACAACAAGACTACTAAGAATGCTAGAGCATTTGTTCTGACTGTAGAAGAAGCCAAAATGATTCCGGACGTGATTGGCGGTACGTTTTTAGTTAATGATGTTTTTACCAAAGTATTATTTGACTCTGGTGCGAACCAAAGTTTTATTAATACTTCCTTTTGCAAACTTCTCAATCAACCATTAAGTAAACTCCAACAAGAATGTTTAGTAGAAACAACAAATGGAGAATCCATTAAGATTATCGAAATTTTGCAGGGAGCAAGAATAGAATTTTTAAATAAAAAGTTTATTGCAGACCTTTACCGAATGAATCTGGCAGGATTTGATATTGTATTAGAAATGGATTGGTTAATAGCCAATAAAGCCAGTATTTTATGTGATCAAAAGTCAATACAAGCCAATTCACCAAAAGGTGAAAAGATCACAATTAAAGGAGATAAGCCAACTAGATCAACAAAATTCATCTCTGTGATGAAAACTGCAAGTTATGCTAAGAAAGGATCACTAGTGTATATGATTTCCATAATCATTAACACTAAAGGAAAGGAATTAAAAGATATCCTTGTAGTATCTCAATTTTCAGATGTATTTCCAGAAGAATTACCAGGATTACCGCCAAATAGAGAAGTCGAGTTCAGAATTCATCTATTACCAGGAACAACACCGATTGCCAAATCACCTTACCGTTTGGCACCCGCAGAAATGCAAGAGTTAAAGAAGCAGTTAGACGAACTTTTGGAGAAAGGATTTATGCAGCCAAGTTCATCGCCTTGGGGAGCACCGATCTTATTCGTTAAAAAGAAAGACAGGTCAATGAGTATGTGCATTGATTACCGTGAACTGAATAAAGTCACGATTAAAAATCGGTACCCATTACCGAGAATCGATGATCTGTTTGATCAATTGCAAGGAGCTCGATTCTTTTCTAAAATCGACTTACGTTCAGGATATCATCAATTAAAGGTACATGAAGAGGACATTCCTAAGACCGCTTTTAGAACAAGATATGGCCATTAGGAATTTACTGTCATGCCATTTAGTTTAACCAATGCCCCAGCCGCATTTATGGACATGATAAACCAAATATGTAAGCCATATTTGGATAAATTCATAATTTTCTTTATAGATGATATTTTGATTTATTCTAAAAGTAAAGAGGAACATGCAGCGCATCTGCATGCACTTCTAAATTTGCTGAGAAAAGAAAAGCTTTATGCTAAATTTTTAAAGTGTGAAGTTTGGTTAGAAGAAGTACAGTTTCTTGGACATTTAGTCAATCATGAAGGAATTCATCTGGATCCACAAAGATTGAGGCGATTACTAAATGGAAAACCCCTGAATCACCAACAGAGGTTAGAAGTTTTCTAGGACTAGCCGGTTATTATAGAAGATTCATCCGAGATTTTTCTAGAATAGCCATTCCTTTAACAAAACTAACATGTAAGTCTGTTAAGTTTGAATGGGGACCAAAACAAGAAGAACCCTTTAGAATCCTTAAGAAAAGATTAACCAACGCACCCATATTAGCATTACCAGAGGGAACTGAAGATTTTGTAGTTTATTGTGATGCTTCTAAATTAGGTTATGGATGTGTGTTAATGCAACGTCAAAAGGTTATAGCCTACGCATCCAGACAACTTAAGAATCATGAAGAAAATTATACAACCCATGATTTAGAATTAGGAGCTATAATTTTGCCCTGAAAATTTGGAGACATTATCTTTACGGTAGTAAGTTTACCATTTTCACCGATCATAAGAGTTTAAGATATGTTTTCGGGCAAAAAGAATTGAATATGAGACAAAGATGCTGGATGGAAATTCTTAGGTATTAGGATTGTAATATCCAGTATCATGTAGGAAAAGCTCACGTAGTAGCCGATGCTCTAAGTCGAAAATATCACGAAAAGCCAAAAAGAGTACGTTCTCTTAATTTAAATCTGCAGATAGATTTAAGCGAACAGATTACAAAAGCACAAGAATCAGTAATCAAGGATGATACTGAGAAATTGAAAGGAATGATTAAGGAATTAGAACAAGGAAGATATGGAATTTGGAGGTTCCATAAGAAAAGAATTTGGATACCTAAACTAGGAAGCCCATAAGTCTAAATATACGATACATCCTGGAAGCGATAAAATGTATCAAGACTTAAGAAAGAATTTCTGGTGGATAGGAATGAAAAAGGATATAGCAGCTTATGTTGCCAAGTGTCTAACTTGTTCACAGGTTAAAGCTGAACACCAAAAACCCTCAGGTTTGTTACAGCAATTAGAAATGCATGTATGGAAATGGGAATTGATAACAATGGACTTTGTTACCAAATTACCCAAAACACGAAAAGGTAATGATACAATCTGGGTGATTGTAGATAGACAAACTAAATCTGCTCATTTCCTACCAATGAAGGAAACTTTCAGTATGGAACAACTAGCTAAGTTGTATGTAAATGAAATAGTTTCATTGCATGTAATTCCTTTATCAATTGTTTCTGATATAGATAGCCGTTTTACCTCTCATTTTTAGCTAAGCCCCAGGTATGTTGGACCCTTTGAGATTATTAAAAGAATAGGACCAATAGCTTATCAGCTACAACTGCCAGAGGAAATTGCAGGAATACATGACGTATTTCATGTATGTAATCTCAAAAAGTGTTTAGCCGATGAAACATTAATGGTACCTCTTAAGGACATAGAGGTAAATGAGAAGGTCAAGTTCGTAGAAAAGCCGCTACAAATTGAAGACTGAAAAAGTCAAGAATCTCAAACACAAGAGATTAGTTCTGGTCAAAGTAAAATGGGACTCTAAGAGAGGACCAGAGTACACATGGGAACTCGAATCAGAAATGCAGAGGAAATATCCACACCTGTTCCAGTAGACCTCGAGGACGAGTTCTAAAACAAGGTGGGGAGGATATAACAACACTCCTAAAATAATTCCGACACCCTAAAAATATTTAGAGTGCCCCTATACGTCCTAACTTACACCACGTATACTAGAAATGGCCCAAAATACCTTTATTTTTATAAAAATTAATTAAAAACAAAATTTAATGGGTCGTCGCGGGGCGCGACAGAGCCCTTGAGGCCGTCGTGGGGCGCGAGCGCCTAGATACGGGGCCGTACCTTGAGCCGCCACGTGCCCTCACGCGTGTTGAACCTATCTTATGATCGAACAAGGCTACGCCCTAGATCCCCCATGTCGCGGGCCACGAAGACCCACTTTGTCTTCGTCGCGGGCCTCGAGGAAGTGGCCAAACAGCCCTATATAAGGAGGGCTTCGGCATTCAACTCAAATTTGCACCAAACTCGATCTCTCTCTCAATTTCTGCAGAATTAGAAATTATAAGTGGGTATTATACCCACTAAAGTAGTGAAGCTTTGCCTCATTGTAAGTATTTTAACTCCCGGTTACATATAAGATACGTTGCCCGATTGATCTAGTGCTCCGTAACGGCTGTCGAGGTTCTGCCCGACGTAGTCGTTGGAGTTCTGTCTTGGGGAGGGTATAACTAATGTAAATATTGGGTTATTATACTAACGTGTGTGCATTGTTTAATTAGTGGATTATAACCAGGAAAACACCAAGAAAAGTCTAAAGTAGTAATGTGAGTAATCTCCTTTTTGTGAACCTTTTTACAAACTATTTTTACAAAACCTTAAATAATTTACAATGTGATTAGCAGTGATTGAGTCTTTGTAGTTCTTTAATTACTGCCGGTATGTTAGGGTTTTGTATACAAAATGTGGAACACGTTACCATTGGACAACGAGATAGCCAATGTGTAATCTGACCTACCAGTCAGGATTGACAATACGAAATGAGTAATTGTGTAGATATAAACATTGTAATTGCTCTCAATACTCTTAAAGGATAAAATGCTTCTTGATTAAACTGGGATTCCCTCACCAGTATTTCCCACTGACAAATGTTTTTAAAACGCGTTTCAGGTAACAAAATGTGAAAGCCAATTAGAAGCCAGCTGGAGAGCACTGATGTCACACCCCAACCGATGGCGGAAACATCGGGGCATGGCACTGATCGAAACAGATTGTCCAGAAGTTTCCATAACAACTAAAATTACCAATTAATTAAATAACACATCCCATACCATGTCTTAAAAGATAATATAATTATTACAAACAAAATCTAGTCAAATTGTTCTGTTCCGACAATTCGGATTTCAAGTACAGACAATTGTTTATTAGTTTCTAGACCTTTCCTAGCCTCAATTTCACAGCAAGCAAAGCAAATAATCATCCTAAGCACCTGTCACATACGTTAAAGTAAAAGTCAACACACATAGTGTAAAGGTGAGCATACAAGTTGGATAATAGCATATAGAGTTCGAAATCGTTACGCATAACCAGCACGTACACAGTGTAAAATGAGGCATGTTAGTTATCGACATGAACCTATCAATACCAATGACTGCGAGTTGACTGCCCAAGGCAGTTCGTATTGCATGATCACCACCGTGATCCATGTAATTAATTGTCCATAACAACCCCTGAGTGAACAGGTGCTGAGTCCAAACAAATAGTACTATCGTTGCTAAGGCAGGTAGACAACATTTCATGTGTAAACATAACAAACAAGCGTTCATTAAGTTACGTATAACATGCGGTAACGGTTAGCGTTAAAGTATTGCATAGTGTGTTCGATGTGATTTAGTATAAGTAACGTATGTAACACCCAAAAGTGCGTAAAGCAAAAAAGGGATCGAGTATACTCACAGCGATTGAATTGATGGATTGAAGGGAGCGCTTAAAGCGGATAATAGGCTGAACATTTATTCATACATAAGCGAAAGTCGACGCGTAAAAAGGGGTGAAGTGTCAGTGGGTCGAACAGCAGTCCGATCGGATGGCAATCCGATCGGATGACCGGTCGTTCGGGTGACAATCCGTTCGGACGGTCGTCCGATCGGGTGACCGTTCGAGTGGACTGTTACCTCGTTTAGGATGGATGTGTTTATGTATGATGGCTTTACTTTTGAAGTTTTCGTTGTAGCATTTTGAAAACTTAGAAGTATCTCTACCTTTCAGGTCGATCAGGCGACAGTCCGATAGGTTGGACACTTCAGCGAGAACAAGTTCACAGCAGGTTGTCACTCGATCGGATTGTAGTTCGATCGGGTGGTAACACATGTACATTGAACATGTTGAAAATTTGTTTAAGTATTTAAGTCTCAAAACATCACATAGTTGGATGGTCGGTCGATAGGGTGGCAACCCAATCGGACGGCAATCCGTTCGGTGTTCCAAAACTCTTTGAAGCTTGTAATGAAGGTTAAGTGTGGGGCCAAGGCGCAAGTCGTTCGGGTGGTCGATCGTTCGGGTGGCTGTCCATTCGGACAGCAGTCCGATCGGACGACACCCCATCCTGGTCGACCTGATCGTCTTCTTCCTTGGTCACTCTTGTAGTTTGTCGTTTTATCGAGATGATTTGATAACGTATTAGACAACACTCACCTCATCACGACTTAGTAACCTGATCGGACAGGAATCACCCAAATCCGGCCGGTTAACTGTTCGGGACGGTGTTCCATGTTTAACCCGAAATCGGTAATCTCGTGGATAGAATCCAGATCTTGAACCAACACATCATCATGCAAGAGTAGAAGGTTAGAACAAGGTCGGATTCTATTGGTTTTGAGGCATTGAGTGTAAAAGAGTTGAAAGAAAGTTAGAAACCATCTTTCAATCCTTTTTCACCTTGAATATGTTTAGATTCATGAAAGATCTTTGTTTTTTTGTGTGGAAATCGTTCAGATCTAAGTTGTTCTTGGTGGATTGAAGCCAAAACATGAAGTTCATAAGAACACCATGATGACATCATCCTAGAACACCTCAAATATAGTGATTTCACGGTTAAAAGTTAAGATTCGAAAGATAGAAAGGTGTAGGAGTGCGTGTAGATTAAGGAAGTACAAGATTTAGGTGGAAAACTTACAAGAATCGCGAGAAACCTGAAGAAAAGTGGGCAAGAAGAGCTGGTCGGATGAGAGTTGCCAAGAATGGTAAGTTTGATGTTGAAGGGAGGGTATTTATAGGGTTTCCCAAAAAGGAAAGGGGAGTAGAGGGGCTGATCGATCGGGTGGCAGCCCAGTCGAATGGCTGGTCGATCGGCTGGTCACTTGGTCGATTGGCCACTTTATTCAAGTGTTCGGTGCTACGATTTATGCCGTTTCGATTGCGATTGAGAGCGTTGCGATGCGATAGAGTTTCCTATTCAAATTACTTTTAATCCCAACTACTATATCAACATACAATCATCCTTAATTCATGTTCGTTTAGCGCTTGCGATTCGATTGCGATTGAGTTCGATTGCGTTTCGATTGATTACCGCACATAACATAAATAAACATGCACAAGTAACACATAAGGCATACACACACATAAACACATAAGGCATACACACACATAAGAACAGTAACAAGATTGCGTAATTCCAGTTGCGAGTGTGATTGCGATAGCGATAAAGCGATAAAACATGCGATAAATATCGATAAATATCAATTATTACTAGATACTCCACATAATACAACTAAAGCAATAATAAGAATAGACTAATTACATGTCAAAGAAGTCAAAACAGGAATTGTGCATGGAGAGATAGATCGCAATTAGCAATCTTGTCTCCCTTTAGCTTCAATCTTGACTTTGACTTTGACTTTCGAAACACGGGGTGTTACAGCCTCCCCTAGTTGAGGGAATTTCGTCCCAAAATTAGGCCAAAGCCGTAACAAACAACTGCGGGTACTTCGCCTTCATGTCACTTTCGAGTTCCCAAGTGAACTCTGCGCCTCGGCTGCCTTCCCATATGACTTTCACAATAGGAATGCGCGAGCATCTGAGCTGCTTGGTTTGGCGATCCATGATTTCGACAGGCTTCTCCACGAAGTGTAGTGTTTCGTTTACTTGGAGGTCATCATGGGGTATAATTAAATCATGCTCAGCCAGGCACTTTCGAAGGTTCGACACATGGAAAGTCGGGTGGACATTACTAAGTTCCTCCGGTAGTTCGAGTCTGTTGGCGACTTTTCCGATCCTTTCCAAAATCTTAAAAGGTCCAACATATCGTGGCGCTAGTTTCCCTTTCTTGCCGAATCTGACCACACCCTTCCAAGGTGATACTTTTAGGAGTACGTAGTCGCCAACGTCAAATTCAAGGGGTTTGCGTCGTCTATCGGCGTAACTTTTCTGACGACTCCGAGCTTTCAGCAAGTTGTCTCTTATCTGGAGGACTTTTTCAGTCGTTTCTTGCAACAGCTCGGGACCGGTTAATTGCGAGTGACCGATCTCGTGCCATACAATAGGCAATCGACATTTTCTTCCGTATAAAGCCTCGAATGGTGCCATTTGAATGCTGGAATGATAACTGTTGTTATACGAGAATTCGACTAACGGTAGGTATGCATCCCAATTACCACCG
The DNA here is from genome assembly GCA_030545235.1 of Helianthus tuberosus. Classification (NCBI taxonomy): domain Eukaryota; kingdom Viridiplantae; phylum Streptophyta; class Magnoliopsida; order Asterales; family Asteraceae; genus Helianthus; species Helianthus tuberosus. The sequence goes on from CM060437.1 coordinate 79,895,024, forward strand.
AAATCTATGACACACGAACGGAGCATGTCTTCAAGAGTACGAATCATTATTTCAGTCTGACAATTGGTTTGAGGGTGGAATGCGGTACTTAGATTGAGCGTAGTACCGAAAGCCACTTGAAACGTTTCCCACAGACGCGAGGTAAACCGAGCATCACGGTCAGAGATGATGTCGCGAGGCATCCCATGTCGACAAATGATCTCATCGGTGTAGATTCGGGCTAATCGTTCTACCTTGTAGTCTTCTCGTATTGGCAGAAAATGAGCAGATTTGGTCAAGTGGTCAACGACAACCCAGATGCTGTCGTGACTTGATGGCGTGCGCGGAAGTTTCGTTATGAAATCCATAGCTATACTCTCCCACTTCCACATAGGAATCGGGGGTTGTTCGAGTAAGGCAGAGGGTCTTTGGTGTTCAGCCTTAACCTTCGAGCAAGTCAGGAACTTCCCAACATAGAGGGCAATATCCCTTTTCATGCCCGGCCACCAATAATTGTAGCGAAGATCCTGGTACATTTTATCGGCACCAGGATGAATAGAATACCAGGATTTGTGGGCTTCGTCCATTAAAATTTGTTGTAAATTGGTCCGCTTGGGGATCCAAATTCTGTCCAGAAAATGGAATATCCCATTCGATTTATTCACAAGCTGGGCTCCATCATGGTAGATTATTTCCTTCTTCAGAGTGCGTTCATTAAAACAGGTATGCTGAGCTTCGCGGATGAGGGTTTCGAGATCACATAGGGCTTGGGTATTACGGATGCTGAGCAGATAACTCCGTCTGCTGAGAGCGTCGGCTACGACATTTGCTTTGCCAGGATGGTAACGAATCTCACAGTCATAATCGTTGAGAAGTTCTACCCATCGGCGTTGACGCATATTAAGTTCCTTCTGGTCAAAGATATGTTGTAGGCTCCTATGATCGGTGAAGATCGTACACTTGGTACCATACAGGTAGTGTCGCCAAATCTTTAACGCAAAAACAACTGCGCCTAGCTCGAGGTCATGGGTTGTATAGTTCTTCTTGTGGATTTTGAGCTGACGGGATGCGTAAGCAATGACCTTGTCCCATTGCATGAGGACACAACCAAGACCAAGGTTCGAAGCATTACAATAGACAATAAAGTCATCATTTCCGTCGGGTAGAGTGAGAACAGGAGCATTGCAAAGCATGTGCTTGAGGGTTTGGAAAGCAGACTCTTGTTCAGTTCCCCAAAAAAAGGCTTGTCTTTATACGTGAGAGCGGTAAGCAGCACAACGATCTTCGAGAATCCTTCGATGAATCGTCGATAGTAGCCTGCTAATCCGAGAAAAGAACGGACTTCAGACAGGTTCTTAGGTGTAATCCAACTCTTAACGGCTTCAATCTTCGCGGGATCGACGTGAATACCTTGACTATTGACAATGCGACCAAGAAATTGAACCTCCTCCAGCCAGAATTCACACTTGGAGAACTTGGCATAGAGTTGATTTCCCTGGAGTAGCTCGAGAACCAAACGTAGATGTTGCGCGTGTTCGGCTTTTGACTTGGAATAGATCAAAACATCGTCGATGAATACGATGATGAAACGGTCGAGATAAGGTTTACACACGCGATTCAACAGATCCATGAAAACCACGGGTGCGTTGGTTAAACCAAAAGGCATAACAACGAACTCATAGTGGCCGTATCGAGTGCGAAAAGCAGTTTTGGGTATATCTTCCTCTTGAATGCGTAGCTGGTGATAGCCTGAGCGTAGATCGATCTTCGAGAAACACGTAGCACCTTGTAGCTGATCAAACAAATCATCCATGTGGGGCAGGGGATAGCGGTTCTTGATAGTCAACTTATTCAATTCCCGATAGTAGATGCACATCCTAAACGACCCATCCTTCTTTTTAATGAAAAGGACTGGCGCGCCCCATGGAGAGGTGCTCGGGCGAATGAAGCCTTTATCAAGTAGTTCCTGGAGCTGACTCGAGAGTTCACGCATTTCGGATGGAGCGATTCAGTAAGGAGCTTTGGCAATAGGGTTTGCTCCAGGAATGAGGTCGATACGAAAGTCGATATTACGACTTGGCGGTAAGCCAGGGAGATCTTCAGGAAACACGTTAGGAAATTCACGAACCACAGGAACATCTATCACTGCTGTCTTTCCTTTCTTTTCCTTCTCCGCTACTACAATGTTAGCCAAGAAAGCTCTGTATTCCTTGTGGAGATACTTGCTAGCTTGGACACATGACATAAGTTTGAGACCTTTCGATGCAGTTTCACCATATACACACAGTAGATCACCATTTGCGAGCGAGAATCGAATCATTTTATCAAAGCACACAACTTCAGCATGGTTTTCGCGAAGAAAGTCCATGCCTACTATGACGTCAAAACTTCCGAGTTGCATCGGAATACGGTCGATTGGGAAGATGTGATTGTTGAGTTCTAGAGTACAATCACGAAGAACAGAATTAACAGCGACAGTTCTTCCGGTGGCGACTTCAACATCGAACGTCGAGGGGAGATGGGAGCGCTTACGACTAAGAAGCTTCTCGAATTCAAATGACACAAAGCAATTATCGGCTCCAGTATCAAACAAACACGATGCATAAATACCATTCACAAGGAACGTACCATTGACCACGTTGTTGTCAGCCTGGGCTTGGCGCACATTGATGTTGAAAGTTATGGCACGTGCGGCTTGTTGTTGCTGCTGAGGCTGTTGCTACTGTTGAGGCTGCTGCTGCTGGGGCTCTTGTTTCACAACCCTGTTCGGGCACATGTTCGCGAAGTGGTTGGGATCACCACACATGAAGCAGACTCTGGCTTTGATTGCGGGTGCCTAAGCCGCTTGTTGGCCTTGCGGAGCTGGAAGCAGAGCTTGATGAGCAGTGGCTTGAGCTGGCGCTTGGCGGGGACCAGTATGGCAATTGGAAGTAAAGTGGTCGTACATGTTGCAGTGTACGCAAAATTGGCAAGCGATACCCACCGGGCGATGATAAGAAATGTTGGGCAAGCAGGGTGGGGACCAGTGTATGCACGCTTTGCTGGCGGTGCATAGATAACTGGTGCTGATCGGTGCTGGGACTGCTGCTGAGCCGGTACGGCTTGTAGTGCAGCAGCGGTGGTAGTGACAGCACGGTTCTTGTTGCTGGAGCTGCTGTTGTTGTTCTTATTCTTGCGGCGTGAGGACTTTGATGATTGGGCGGCGGCGGTTTCGGTAGCTGGTGCGGCGGGGACTTGATGCAGGTTCTTTGAAGCTTTATCCCAAAAACCAGCTTTGACTCGCTTGTCGTTGATTTCAACGGCAAGTAAGTAAGTTTCTTCGATTGTTGTTGGCTTTGCGGCATGCACAAAATCTGCAACACAGTCTGGCAGAGCTCGGATGTACTTCTTGATGGTCATTTCGGGCGTCTTCACTTGATCGGGACAGATGATGCTGAGCTGCTTAAAGCGAGCAGTCAGAGCCGCGTTCTCTCCATCCTTCTGCTTGATATGCCAGAATTCGTCCTCTAGCTTTTAGCGTTCATGGGGAGGGCATAATTCATCCATCATAATGGCTTTCAGCTCTTCCCACGTCAGCTCATAGGCTGCATCATTTCCGCGTTTGTTCCTCTCGGCCGTCCACCAGTCTAGTGCGCGGGACTGGAAGACGCCGGTAGCGTTTAGAGTACGGAGATTTTCAGGACATCCACTCTGGCGCAGAGTGACTTCGACGGAATCGAACCATTGAAACATAGCCGTTGGGCCATCTTCGCCAGTAAATTCCTTTGGACCACAAGCTTTGAACTGCTTGAAGTTGAAAGCAGTTTTGGGAGCAGCTTTAGGAGCTTCGGTTCTGGACTCTTCGGACGATTTTCTCACATTCTCATATATTTCACTCACGATCTGAGGAACGACTTTTGCTACTTGCTTAGTGACGATAGCAGCAAGACGTTTGTCTCTCTGTTCTTGGCGAGTGATTCGTGGGTGACGGGGTCCAGATGAGGGTCCGGTTGACATTGTCTGCAACAGACATCGTCTTGGGTCTCAGACATAGTATAATCGAATCTCACCTCACACGTGAATCATGTATCACATAAACACATAGGTACATAATCACAGATTTACATAACCACAGAAGCACATAAACACATAAGACACAGAAGCACATAGCACATATTTGCACGTATTCATTTTCCTATATTGCACATATTCACCCACATGCATGATCGTGTTCCTTTATCTTTCAAATTTCGCGTGTTCCAGAATAACGATTGCGATTAGCGAATAAACTTCTAGTAGTATAGTATAAGCGTATAGTATATCAAGCAACATGGCGCAAGGTTGTCCAGGTAGTAACGATTTATCAGCGGTTGTGTTGTGTGTTGTGTGTTTAGCAGAAGCAAAAAGGCGTTAGATTAAAACCAGTAGTACCTCAAAATGCTAACAAATAACATAAAATCACATAAAACCCACGAAAAAAGCGGTGAATATCAGAGTCGGTAGTAGCGAACTTAGTATCGAAACACATAAAAATCGAGAAATGGTTTGTCTGCGGCTGTTTAGACATCGACTACCCAAAGTGGTTCAACTATTCACAAGGACTTTCTGTGCACACTTTAACCTTCGGGACAGTGCTTTTGCCTCGAATCTGGGCGAATTGCACGCATCCTTTTGGTTTCAGCGTGACTTCAAGTCGTTGGAGTCCGTCAAGACTTTGGTGAGAGTTTTGTAAAACAAAATAGGGCAGAATAAGTCATCAAGGTTCGGGTTTCACCCCTAACTTAACAACTTCGTCCCTGTTATTGATAAAATAAAGGAAGGATCATACGTCAAAGTATGGATTTCACTCCTAATTCAACGTAATTTCTCCTGTTTGTAGATAAGATGCGGGTCGAACAAACAATTTAGTCGAGAGTTTGCGGTTTTCACACCTAATCTCAACATAATCGCTCATTCATATTTGAAAATTCGAGTGCAGTGATAGTGTAGCGTAGGTGAGAACAGCAAGAAATAGTAACTAAGATCGTACATAATCCCTACAGGACATGCACAAGTCGGTCTGTTGGTTCCTAACTATAGACTAGGTCATTTCTAAGACGTCAACCCGGACTAGGTCGAGTCTTGCCTAATTCCCTATAGTTATGGCTCTGATACCAATCTGTCACACCCCAACCGATGGCGGAAATATCGGGGCATGGCACTGAGCGAAACAGATTGTCCAGAAGTTTCCATAACAACTAAAATTACCAAGTAATTAAACAACACGTCCCATACCATGTCTTAAAAGATAATATAATTATTACAAATAAAATCTAGTCAAATTGTTCTGTTCCGACAACTCAGATTTCAAGTACAGACAATTGTTTATTGGTTTCTAGACCTTTCCTAGCCTCGATTTCACAGCAAGCAAAGCAAATAATCATCCTAAGCACCTGTCACATACGTTAAAGTAAAAGTCAATACACATAGTGTAAAGGTGAGCATACAAGTTTGATAATAGCATATAGAGTTCGAAATCGTTACGCATAACCAGCACGTACACAGTGTAAAATGAGGCATGTTAGTTATCGACATGAACCTATCAATACCAATGACTGCGAGTTAACTGCCCAAGGCAGTTCGTATTGCATGATCACCACCATGACCCATGTAATTATTTGTCCTTAACAACCCTTGAGTGAACAGGTGATGAGTCCAAACAAATAGTACTATCGTTGCTAAGGTAGGTAGACAGCATTTCATGTGTAAACATAACAAACAAGCATTCATTAAGTCACGTATAACATGCGGTAATGGTTAGCGTTAAAGTATTGCGTAGTGTGTTCGATGTGATTTAGTATAAGTAACGTATGTAACACCTAAAAGTGCGTAAAGCAAAAAAGGGATCGAGTATACTCACAGCGATTGAATTGATGGATTGAAGGGAGCGCTAAAAGCGGATAATAGCCTGAACATTTATTGATACATAAGCGAAAGTCGGCGTGTAAAAAGGGGTGAAGTGTTAGTAGGTCGAACAGCAGTCCGATCGGATGGTCGGTCGTTCGGGTGACAATCCATTCGGACGGTCGTCCGATCGGGTAACCGTTCGAGTGGACTGTTACCTCGTTTAGGATGGATGTGTTTGTGTATGATGGCTTGACTTTTGAAGTTTTCATTGTAGCATTTTGAAAACTTAGAAGTATCTCTACCTTTCAGGTCGATCGATCGAACGACCGTTTGATTGGGCGACAGTCCGATAGGTTGTACACTTCAGCGACAACAAGTTCACAGCAGGTTGTCACTCGATCGGATTGTAGTTCGATCGGGTGGAAACACATGTACATTGAACATGTTGAAAATTTGTCTAAGTATTTAAGTCTCAAAACATCATATAGTTGGATGGTCGGTCGATCGGGTGGCAACCCGATCGGACGGCAATGCGTTCGGTGTTCCAAAACTCTTTGAAGCTTGTAATGAAGGTTAAGTGTGGGGCCAAGGCGCAAGTCGTTCGGGTGGTCGGTCGTTCTGGTGGCTGTCTGTTCGGACAGCAGTCCGATCGGACGACACCCCATCCTGGTCGACCTGATCGTCTTCTTCCTTGGTCACTCTGGTAGTTTGTCGTTTTATCGAGATGATTTGATAACGTATTAGACAACAGTCACCTCGTCACGACTTAGTAACCTGATCGGACAGGAATCACCCAAATCCGGCCGGTTAACTGTTCGGGACGGTGTTCCATGTTTAACCCGAAATCGGTAATCTCGTGGATAGAATCCAGATCTTGAACCAACACATCATCATGCAAGAGTAGAAGGTTAGAACAAGGTCGGATTCTATTGGTTTTGAGGCATTGAGTGTAAAAGAGTTGAAAGAAAGTTAGAAACCATCTTTCAATCCTTTTTCACCTTGAATATGTTTAGATTTATGAAAGATCTTTGTTTTTTTGTGTGGAAATCGTTCAGATCTAAGTTGTTCTTGGTGGATTGAAGCCAAAACATGAAGTTCATAAGAACACCATGATGACATCATCCTAGAACACCTCAAATATAGTGATTTCACGGTTAAAAGTTAAGATTCGAAAGATAGAAAGGTGTAGGAGTGCGTGTAGATTAAGGAAGTACAAGATTTAGGTGGAAAACTTACAAGAATCGCGAGAAATCTGAAGAAAAGTGGGCAAGAAGAGCTGGTCGGATGAGAGTTGCCAAGAATGGTAAGTTTGATGTTGAAGGGAGGGTATTTATAGGGTTTCCCAAAAAGGAAAGGGGAGGAGAGGGGTTGATCGATCGGGTGGCAGCCCGGTCGAATGGTTGGTCAATCGAGCGGCAGCTCGACCGAGCGGCTGGTCGATCGGCTGGTCACTTGGTCGATTGGCCACTTGATTCAAGTGTTCGGTGCGACGAGTTTTGCCATTTCGATTGCGATTGAGAGCGTTGCGATGCGATAGAGTTTGCTATTCAAATTACTTTTAATCCCAACTACTATATCAACATACAATCATCCTTAATTCATGTTCGTTTGGCATTTGCGATTTGATTGCGATTGAGTTCGATTACGTTTCGATTGATTACCACACATAACATAAATAAACATGCACAAGTAACACATAAGGCACACACACACATAAGAACAGTAACCAGATTGCGTAATTCGAGTTGCGAGTGCGATTGCGATAGCGATAAAACATGCGATAAATATCGATAAATAGCGATTATTACTAGATACTCCACATAATACAACTATAGCAATAATAAGATTAGACTAATTACAAGTCAAATAAGTCAAAACAGGAATTGTGCATGGAGAGACAGATCGCAATTAGCAATCTTGTCTCCCTTTAGCTTCAATCTTGACTTTGACTTTGACTTTCGAAACACGGGGTGTTACAACTGAAGGCTTGGAAAAATGTGGCTATAAAGGTTACCTGAAAAAAGACGATGTTCTAAATTAATAAATTAGGGTTTATCCCTATAAACATGTTTGTAACAGAAACTTGGGTTTTACCCTTGTGTTTATTAATATGAAAATGTGGTATTTTACTCTGATAAAATATATCCTAACTACGGTCCTGATGTAAATTCCGCTGCCAAATAATGATAAACCAATGATACCACTTAATCTGAGTTCGCGTCCGCCCGATCCCAGAAGAAGGGGCCGGGGGTAGCGACATATTTAGCCAAAACTTTTGAAACCATGCATTTTTTTAACACGCTGATTCGGTACTAAGCATCAATATTTCTCATTTTAGCTAAAACATTTTAACCGATTATCACTCGTATCGAACCACCAAAATACCATCTTATCCCAAGTCTTCCTCTTGAATAAATTTCGGGACGCATTTTCTGTACTTTCCATATTTAGAAAGTTGTATTCGCATTTTGTTTTTAGAAACTTGTATTCTTACTTCATTTCAATCCTTATAATCCCGAGACTTTGATCATGATGGAAATCGTATTTTTATATCAACCTTGTTTAATCATACATCCATAATATGTAATCAGTCACGAAATACACGTTTTAATTTAAAACCGAGACATACATCGAAATTATATTTTCTCGAAATCACATTCATACGTGTATCATAGTTATAATATACCTGCATACACCTTTATAGCATAAAATAACCAAAAAAACAAGTGCAATGACTAAAAATGAAAATTTTCATCTCCCCAACCACTTTCTTTAATGTCCTAACCTCCAACCAACTCATTTAATACCCCAAACCCACATTTTAACATCCAACCAACTTATTTAATACCCCTCCTAACTCCCAACCACCTTCATTTAAACCCCAACCACTTAACCCTCTTAGAAATACCAACCCTAACACCTTCCAAACACTTGCACCACCTCCAAATTACTTCCAAACTCTCTCAAATCTCCAAGATTTTCAACTTTTGGCAAAAAGTTCAAGAACCAAAATTGGTAACTTCGGTGTTCCAACAACTCAAGACTCGTTAAACTCACTAAGTGGAAATTTTTTCCCAAACCGTGAGTATACATGACCCCTTTTACTTTTACACTTTTGGGTGCAATACATTTATTACTATTAAACACACGCAATCACATACTTTATGCTTAAATCACAAACAAACAAACCCAACATACATGCTTAATACGTTATGCTTGAGTTCGTATACATTGGAACATCTTATGTTTTATACTTGTCATTAACTTCGATCAAGTCACCCTAAACATGTATAGCGCTATAGGAGTAACACACCGCCCGTATTCTTGAGGTCATGTTAAGTTAAACACAGGACGGTCTTATCGTTGCTACGATAAGATTACTCTAGCGGTAAACTTTGGGTTAACATTTATAGTTGCATGCTAGTTATATGTTAATTCTTGATAACAATTTTGTCATGTGGATTTGTTGAAACTTTTATACATATGCTAGTATTCAAAGTTGTATGCTCGCCAAAACTTTTGTATTGAACTATACTTTAATATGTGTAACAGGATTTTGATGATGATGATGACGCACGAAATCTAGTAGGATGCCTAGAAACACACCTTAAACTTAAATACTTGTTGTATTTTATTTTGTTTCAAACTTGTTGTAATTCTATTTCAAACAATATACTTGATGTTAGCAATGGAATAAAATTTATTTATTAAATACTTGTCACATTTAGTGTTATGAAGTCTCTTGCAATCTCGTTTTCATTTCACTCTGATGTTTCCGCAATCAGTTTGTGACAACTGTCAAAAATTCCAGGTATCCGTACAATTATTAATCAATGATTAGTGCTTAATGACTGTGCTGAATTACAATTAATGACTTGAATTGCTGTCTGATTATTGCCCTATATATACATGTGTATCATATATTGCAAATGACATATCATTATTGTATGCAAACTTTGTTGATTCAAATGATGCACGAAACACAGTTAGCACTATTATCAGACAAATCAGAAAATGCTGGCGGAGTTCAGTACATAGACAGACAATATGTTGAGACACAGAATAAGCCAGGAACCAAGTATTACACTAGCATAGTGTGTAGGAAAGTAAGGATCACAAAACTGCCTTCCTAGAGATAGTTTAAGTGCCGGAAAGTGCCTAAAACTCACATAAACTGCAGAATTCTTCAGAAAATCAGCAAAATCAGCATTTGAACACTCTAAAATCATGCAGAAATGTGGTTAAATGGTCCTGAATGCTTTCCTAAGTGTCGGGAATCAAAACTGTCACAAAAGGTAACATAAATCACACTAAACTGCATAGTTTAGCACCTTATCGAGCCGGTAACCAACCGAACAACCGGACACTACCCGAAACACCAAATTTTCACTAGAAGCATTGTTTTAACATTACCAAGATAGTTATGGTCCCCGAACATCATAACACACTATATAAACATCTAATAACTAAACACCTAACTAGATACTTGAAATCTAACCATGAACTAACTATCTAGTTTAAACCTAAGCCTAGACCCCCCTAGTAATCGACCAACAAGGGCCCCACACCAAGATTATATTTTGTTATAATATTAGATCTTTTTCCTTCATGTTAAACATAAGAACCAATGGTAATTGTGAGATTGGTGGATTATAAGAATACCTTAAGAACCATAACCTATCATTCTCTAAACAACACAACTTCTTCTTCTTCCTTTCCCTTGCTCATGGCCGAACATAACCACCCACACACCACCATCATTCAATCTTGTTCCATTCAATCTAAATACATACAAGGGTGCTAGAAGACATATAAGGAAGCTTGGAGCCTTTGGAAGCTAAAGGACCTTCACCATTTGCTTTTATCCACATCATTTTCTCTAGTGATCATCCCTAGCCTTGAGCTAGTAGTAAGAGCACTATACTCTTCATTTTATATCATATTTTGTTGGTTAAAAGAAGATACATGTTGCTAATCATGATGAACACTAAGAATCAAGAACATGAAACATGAACATAAGCTTAAAATCTTAAGAAATCATGTTGTTTAGTGTTGTTGTGCTACTTGATGATTGATTGTTTATGTTAATGATGTAGATCATCATATGATCTTGCTAGATAATGATTAAAAACATAATCTAGCAAGATGAGAGGATGTAAATATTAAAGATCCATAGATCATCCTCACATAAGTCATGAACTTGAAAGAATAATTGGTTTTCTTGTTAAGTGATGATCAAAGTAAGTGTAAAGTCTTGTAAATCTAAGATTTCAAGAATGATTTTTCAAGAAATCAAGTTAAAAATACAAAGTTTACTTAATCTTGGTTCTTAAATAAATAAACCACATTTTTAGTGGTTAAACAAGTGTAGGATCTTGTATTTAACAAGAAAAATACAAGAAGAAACATTTTTAGAAAATGTAATTACAAGTTGTAAAGAAGTAATTTCTTTAAAAATGATGTTTTTAAAGAAACAACCACACTTCAAAGGGTAACTAAGCTTACTAAATACACTAGTAAGTTACTACAAATTTTTATAAATTTTCAAGTTCATGAGGTAGTAGTTTATGCTTGATTTTGGCAAATTGGTAAGTGTAGATTGATTTGTGGTTGATTGTGTTGATTTACAAAAGAAAATGATATGCCTTGAAGGCATGGAAACCTCCATTTTTAGGGGAAACTATGGTAAAATTTTTCTAAAAATTAAACACTTAGAAAAATATTTTAAAAAAAATACTTACAAGTATATTTCAAACCATGAATTTTCATATAAAGCTTGCCATAAATTTTGTTACAAAAATTATAAATATTGGAGGTTGGTTTTTATAAATAAAAGTGATTAAATATGTATTTAGGAAAATATATATTTAGAAGTCACCATGTGTGTGATTATTTGTATATTATGTGTATTAGTTATATAATTTTAGGACTTGAAATAATATAACTCATCAAAATACCAAGAAATTACAATCCAAAATATTATCAAAATCCCAATAATATAAATATACAAATTATACCCACAATATTGGAGAAATCGAACAAAAGAATATAACTCACAAAAATATTCCGGAAAGTTTATTCGTAAGTATATTTTGGTAATTAATATTTTGGGCACCAAGAGAATGAAAATGTGATTTTTTACAATTATTACAAGGTTATATCATATTTTTGACCATAAGAAAATATATTATTTTTGGGTGAATAATATATATAGTTTCTTGAAATTATTAGAAGATATATTATTTTTGGAAGAAAATATATATTTTCTCAAACAAACATGAAATACATTATTTTTGGATGAAAAATGGATTTATATATATTTTTTAAGTTAGACATGGAAATATATTATTTTTGAGACTTATATGAGATTTATAAATATTTTGCCAAGGAAAAATTATAAATATAATTTTTCCAAGTAATATTTCTTAAAATATATATTTTGGAAATATATATTAATGTATTTTTACTAGAAATATTATTCCGGAAAGTTAATACAAAAATTAAGTATAAGGATTCTTAATAAACATAATAAAAATACGTATTTTCGTACGTATAAATACACTCCGGAATACGAATACTAATACACCCATCCTTGGGAAGGATATACATGTATAAATACATAAAAAGAACAAGTTACAATATATTATTTTAACTAATATTCCAAAATTTAGTAAATATAATTTAAGTTAAAATATTTATTATTTTAACAAATAATGATATAACTTGGAATAATATTGATGACACAAAGAAACGTAACTCAAAGACACTAATTAATACTAAGTCGAGGCACAACCCGCTCGTCTAATAGACCTTAGTACGTTGTAGGTAGTCGCGTACACCAGAAGGAGCTTTGAGTTATAGTTGGTTACGAAGAACGCAAGATTGTGAGTTCATGTCCCCCTTTTCTTTTAACTGTTTTTGTTTTATAACTTCGGGGGTGAAATACATGTTACAAATGATTACGATTACAAATGGTATGGTTAGTCAAGAAATGAACTGTTAGATCATGTGAATGGGTAGGCGTTAACTTGAGACCATTAATCCTATTATAAGGACCGAGAGGCATGAGTGATAGGTATATATGGGTGTTGCGAGCCTTACCCATGGGTCTGCGAGTTGGCCACATGTGGTGACTATGTCGTTCCAGCCGGGAGGCCCGGTACGAAATACGCAAATGATTGAGCCTTTCTACACCGTTACACACACATTAATGACCTTGCAAATCATTAATTGATCTGTTCATATTCTCTTTCATACTGGGATTACAAAACATACATACTTACAATGATTACAAAGGTTTATTCATGCACACTTACAAAACACATGAACTTGCTCAACTTTTGTTGATTTTTCAAAGTACATGTATTTCAGGAAATTAAATGTGGATCTGACGGGCGTTTGGATGTTTCAAGTGATGTTGGGAATAAAAGATGTCATCCGGATTCTAAGGGTTTGGATTGTGTGTCTTATCCTGGATAAGATACATAATTCAAAGCTTGGTTTTTATTAATGTCTTTTGTCGAGTCCTGGTGGAACTCTAAAACAATTTGCATGGTTTGTAATTTGAATTTGAAGTCTATGTTTGGATTCTAAAACATTGTTGTTTGTGATGTTTTAAAACTTAATCAATGGATGATCATCTTTAGTTTTATCATATAGTTGTTTGTTATGGTTGAATGCAATGATATTAAGACATTCACACATAATCACGTTTCCGCAAAAGTCAGGGTGTGACACGGTTGGGGTGTGACAAATTGGTATTAGAGCCATAACTATAGGGACTTTCAGACTCGGTAATCGGTACGTAATTTAGGGGTTTTTATTCCTACATCAACTCTACATGTTTCTAATCTGCATTGTTGTTTGATAGATCATCTAGTTCGTAATTTAGGTTAAATTAGGATCTGGGTGTTCACTTGTTTGCTGTAGATTTAGGTTTTGTGTATTAGATGATTGATTAAGGAGTTTGAATTGTTGGTTTGGTATGGAAAGATGTTGAATTTATGTTAATTTAGGGGTAGATAATGGTTTGGAAGTGTTTTAGGTGAAGATAAAAAGTGGAAGTTGGTTTTGGCATTTTAACAAACAGTTAGCGTGCTCTTTTTTTTTAATAGTCGAAGGTGTAAGCTTTGAGAAGGCTTAATCGGTTAACTGTCAATTGGGTGAAACTGAAATATGAAGGTGTTATTAATTTGAGGATGTATCGCTTAATTCTGATGTTTATCCATAGTTTCGTAGGCACCGCAATTACATACAACAATGTCTTGATTCATGAAGAACGAGATGAAGAAGAAAAGGGGAAGATCTAGGGTTTTTTATGTCTCCGTAAATAGGTTTTATGAAGAAGGATTGTTCTAAAAGACTGATATATAATATCTAGACGATAATTTACAAGTTACCCCCTTATAATTGAGAAATTTCAAAAATACCCCAATCAGACGTTATAACGTAACTTGGTTAGGCATTTGGATGAAAATGGCAACAAGTTACAAACGTGAGGAGCAAAATGGTACAAAAAGTTCATTTTGGACTAAAATGGCAAACGTGTCCAAACCTCAGGGACGATTTTGACAATTAACTCAAATTTTTTAAATAGATAAACGTAATTAATGTTGACATGAAGAGCGATGTATTCTGTGAGGTTTGATTGTTAGTTTGACAAGTTGACATGAATTGTACACGAGTCAAATTTTCTAAAATACTCTTCTTGTACTATTTATTATTTTTTTAATCAATAAAATCACTATTAGACAAATAAAACTTAAAAAATTCAATCTCTACCACTCATCTCATACATGAGAGATTTAGGATGGATAATGGTTCCTATTAACTGTAGCTCATATTCAAACTTCAACTCATTTAAATTTAGCTAAATTTCTATATTTAACAAGCCAATTTCAAATGACCACTAAATTACATATGAGCTTTGTACGAATCGCCAACCCTAACCCAATTGTGTATCTATACATCAATTAGCCAAATGACAAATTCTAGAAAAATGAAATATCAATGTGACTTTTCTATCATGAAAATGACATTTCTGTCTATTTTTTAAATAAAAATAGAAAGTCATTACAAAAAAGTTGATTACCCAACGAAAATAAAATAATAATACTACTCAATAACCATGTGAGAAAAGTGAAGATTTGGGTTAAAGGTCATAGGTTTTAAATTCGAATTAAATTTCAACTGGGTTTTACTGCAGTCGATCTTCGGACAACAGTTTTTTCACGAAACCAGAGATCATAGGTTTGGGCTACCCGTCTACCCAGCACTCTCTGCGTTTGCGGGTGTATGAGGTCAACCTTTTACCGCTGAGTTAGCCATTATTTGTTGTGCCTAAAAAAATAAAAATAAAAATAATATATAAAAAATAAATAAAAATCCAACCGGAATATCCGAGGCATCCACGCATCTATTTTCCTGAACTAACTAGGAGGCATTACGTCGAACACCTTATGTTCATGGTCCAAAATAAAGCCCTAATTAATTTTTTTTTTTTTTATCATTTTCTATACGAATTTCTTGGCGGTTCATAGATTTTATATTCATTTCTTGATTTCACAATCATATTCTAGCTCAATCCGCCTCTGATTTCTGAAATATCCTCCGTTTTCACCCCACATTTCGTCCTCACCAAAAAAACAACAATTTGTTACAATTTCACTTGATCTTGGCTCTAATTCCTGAAATTCATCCCCCAAATCCCAAATCGGAACCATTTTATTGAATACCCCCCGTTTAATTTCTAGAAATTTCAGGTAATTTTGGTTAATTTGCCGATTAGCATCAATTGCGTATACGTCACGTAACCTTAATTTCCCCAAATTTAAAGATGGGTTTCTTTGTTTCTTCCCCTTTTGACAATTTCCACATCGAATTGCATATTTTTTTTGTAACAATTTAGGTCCAATTTTGTGATTTTGCAGGAATGGGAAAACAGAGTGGTGTTGAATCTGATTATGAGCAATTGGGGGATGTGGGGTTAATAAAAGGGAAGAAATTGTGGAAAAAAGTGAAATATCAGCTGGTTGAATACCACTCGTTACCTGCATATATGAAAGATAATGAATTTATATTAGGTCATTATCGTGCAGAGTGGCCCCTGAAGCAGATTTTTTTGAGTATCTTTACCCTGCATAATGAGACCCTTAATGTTTGGACGTAAGAACATTCAGTTTTAGTTTTAATTTGGGTTTCGGGTTCGGGTTTGGTTATGGTTATAAATCTGTGTGGTTTTGATGAACATGTTACTGTGTTGATTCATGGTTAAGATTTTTTTTCACTTCATGATATTTTCATGTGCCGAAAACAAGCTCTGTTTGGTCGGTTTATTTAACGTGGAGAAGTGGTTTGTTTGGTTAGTCGTATTCAACCGCGTGTAAAATGTTTAGGAATGATTGTTTTAGATGATGTAAAGATTCGGAAAGAGTTAACGTCGGTGTGGTTTGTGATCTAACTTCATCGGAATTCGATTGAATTTCGTCATAAGGTTGTAAGATCGTTCCGTTTAGTTTATGTTTTGTCTTTGTTTTCATCATCTTGTTTTATAAAGTTGTGATCTTTGATTGCATGATGTTGAAGGTTTCCTAAACGTGGAAAAGTGATCCGTTTGGTTAATCGTGTTAAACCACAAGAAACAAAGATTAAAAAACAATTAAATATTGGTGTGGTTTATGATCTAACTTAATAAGTTTGTAAAGATCATTCAATTTGGTTTATATATCATTTGTTTTATTAAGTTGGGATATTTAACAGCATCATGTTGTTTGTTGTTGCAGACATCTTATTGGGTTCTTCCTGTTCCTTACCCTAACAATTTATAGCGTGAAGATGATCCCGGATGTTAATCTTCCAACACTTAAAAATTTTCCGGATGTGCATAAACTTCGTGAAGATCTTTTGACTTGTATCCCTTCTTTACCGGATTTGCACAAAATTCGTTCAGAGATAAAGACATCTTTCCCTTCAAATTGGCATATTGTGGAGCTCCTTTGTAATTGTTTGCCTGAACGGTTCTCGCATAGCAACCATACCGATGCTTGCGTTCTGGTAATGTCGAATTTTTCACTTCTTTTTGGCTCATTTCATTTCTTCATGAAGGTATTGGCCGACGTTCATGTCGAGTATGGTGCTAATTTCTGACACAACTGGAAATTATTCAGGTTTTGGGTTGTCATATCTAAGCTTTTTAATAAACAGGTCGTGTTTAAGTAAACATGTATAATGTGTTTGATTAAAAAATTGGGTTCGCGTCCACCCATGGACAACCCGTTTAGCTAAACAGGTCGATACGCCAACCCATTTTGCTAAATAGGTCAACCTACCAACCCGTTTAGCTAAGCAGTTCGACCCACCAACCCGTGTAGTTAAACATGTCAACCCGCCAACCTGTTAAGTTAAACAGGTCGACTACCTCTTTAACACGTTTACAAATTGATTACAATATGCAACCCACTTGACTCATTTAGATAAATTGTTAAATCTTAAATGGTTGGGTTACAACCTGATTTTAAGTGTGTTCGGGTTAGGATTCAACCTGCTAATGATCATAATTGTCGCGAAAATCTTTTGTGCTTGCATGATTTTGAAAACATTGGTTTTTAATCTCTCTTATTCTTTTTCAGCATAGTATGAAGGAGGATTTAGCTAACATAATCGCACCACTAGTGACCCGACCCATAACCCGATGGCCATTCTTCGCTTTCTTAGGTGGAGCCATGTTCTGCCTCTTAGCTAGCAGCTTATGCCACCTCCTCTGCTGCCACTCGAAACGCCTATCCTACATCATGCTCCGCCTCGATTACGCAGGCATTGCAGCCTTAATCTCCACCTCATTCTACCCACCCGTCTACTACTCCTTCATGTGCCACCCGTTCTTCTGCAATCTTTATCTCGGATTCATAACCGTTCTCGGAATCGCCACCATCATGGTCTCGCTTCTACCCGTGTTTGATCGACCCGAGTATCGTAGCATCCGTACCGGTCTATTTCTCGGGATGGGGTTATCAGGGGCCGGACCGATATTTCACAAACTCGTATTGTTTTGGAACCAACCCGAGGCTGTACATACGACTGGATATGAGATCTTGATGGGTTTGCTTTACGGGATGGGTAGTTTGATCTATGCAACGAGGATACCAGAGCGGTGGATGCCGGGGAAATTTGATATCGCGGGTCATAGTCACAATCTTTTTCATGTGTTTGTGGTGGCGGGAGCGTACACGCATTACCGGGCCGGGCTGGTGTATCTGAAATGGAGGGATCTTGAAGGGTGTTGAAGGGGAAGAAGTATTTGCAATAAAAATATGCCGTAAGGTACTAGTGTTTGTTGTAGAGATTAAAGGGTCTGTAGCAGGAATAAAATGGAAGTTTTATGGACCTTGGGAAAAACTATGTTATATATATAGTTTCCTACTTTCCTTCGCTCGTTAATTTCTGCTTTTTTTTTTTTTTAATTTTTTCGGTTGTTATCGGTAATGTTTTTATAACCGGACCGACAACTGAATAACCTGGCCCTGTCTTGCTGCCCTACCGGTGATAATCAGAGCGGATGTCATCAATATATGTAGCTAGCTTTATTTTATTTTGATGTGGATTTGCAATGTTAACAAAATATGAAGTCTACCAAAGGGCTTGTAACCTAAGGGTACTAGTCCCTCTCAAGTGACCGTTCTAGTTCTTTTTTGGATAAATTGAAGTATTTAAAAGCAGATTCATTAGTTTACCGTTCAAAAAATATGATAATAAGATCCTTTGATTATAGAGTTTATTTATATATTAAAAAGAAAGTATTTTTATTTTTTATAACCTTCATTTAATGAATAGTTGTGCTCGGACACCTTCAAACTGATTTTTATATCATGGTCGAATAAAAGTCGGATGTTTTTCCAAAATTAAAAAATTGCTCTCGTTGAGAGTCGAACTCAAGACCTCCCGCTTACTAAACGGGTGCTCTAACCAACTGAGCTACGAGAGCTTTTGGTTATTGTTTTTATCTAACGATTTTAAGAATGCAAAGCGGATAGTACAAGCTGAGAATGCAAAAGAAGCTCATACAGACCCGGTGGCACTGCAACTCATCACCCATGGATAATGAATCTTGTAGTTTTCTTTAATCCGGTCTTGGAAATTCTTGATGTTCTTCGGTGGCGGAGCTTGACCAAAAGTTCCGTAGGGGGCGGAAAAGTCATGAGACCAAATTTTTTTTCCTATCGCTATGTTTCGGGTTATATGTTTGGGTCGGATATTCGACTCGGGTCGGGTCAAACAATAATAACTCCAAATAAAACTACATAATCTTCATTATTTCAAATGAGGCTTTCTTACATATAAAAAACACCAAATATTGTTTAGCAAAAATAAAGACCAAATATTTATAATGATGCGAGATAAATGTTAAGTATCTGGACGAAGAATTACTACTCATCCCAACGATCAATAAGATAAATGGTAAGTGCCTTTCACTATTTAAGACCTTTAAGATAAAAAAAAACCCATCAACTTTGATTTAACTCAATACGAATATGTATAAATATTTTTGACAATAAACTTGGTAGGGGTAGGGGATTTTTAGGCAAAATAATTGGCGGGGACAACCTATATAATTTTAAAATTTTCGGACGAAAAAATCGGAAAATATTGCACTTCTAACCGAAACATTCGAGAGGACAGGTGCACCCTCCCATCCCTTAAAAGCTACGCCACTGATGTTCTCATTGGCCCGTTTCGTTTACTATTCTTCATTTAATCGCATTTTGTGAAAACCATCATAATTGAAATCTAAAAACGGGCCAAAAGTGGAAAGAATGTCAATATGATGTAAAAAATGCGAGTTTAGTACTTGTAGTTTGTACCGTTGAATCACACATTATTTTGGCCCAGCCATCTGGCACAATTGTTGTCAATCTTCTGTCGCGGGATAGAGAAAATTGCACTTTCTGTCCTTTTTGTTTCAATGTTTCACCAGACGGTGTTCTTTAAAAGGAACTGATAATGTAATCACTATCAAGAAATCAGAATCAAGAGTTCAAAGGAAAAAAATGCAATTTACTCTTGTTAGAAGTATTAACATCACTTAATTATTATTAAACTTTAGTTATGTTCCATTATTCGAACATGTATGTAATTAT
The DNA here is from genome assembly GCA_030545235.1 of Helianthus tuberosus. Lineage (NCBI taxonomy): Eukaryota > Viridiplantae > Streptophyta > Magnoliopsida > Asterales > Asteraceae > Helianthus > Helianthus tuberosus. Next base: position 79,915,000 of record CM060437.1, read on the forward strand.
GATATGTAATTAGGATATTAACTCATAAAGTTAGGATGATAAGCGGATTAGAAGTATAAGCGGGTTAACCAAACTGCCAAGGCAGTTACCCGCCAAAATTAACCGCCAATATGTAAGTTTATATAGTTATTTGCCGGGAAACATTACCGGTTATCAAGACAGTTTCTTGTTACCGAAATTGTCCACTCAAATTCTCTCTATATTCACTGCAAATTCTGCAACGTTTTCGTTATTTGATATTCACATCAACATGTCTGCAAATCATACAAAACCTTCCGCTGCAAATGCAAATGCATATGATGATCCGGTTGTACAACATAATGATCCGGTTGTCCAACATAGTGGTATCAGAGCCACTTCAGGAAATCGATCAGAAATCAAACCAAACTCTACCACTTTTCCTTGTCAACATTGCACCGACGAAAAAAATGAAAGAAACAAGCGAATCCCTCGCATACGACTCTGTTACTATTGTCACTTACCGGGTCACCAAATCTACAACTGTAAGGCCAAAGATAATGATGAAGCGACGCAACTGTTAAAGCAGGCTATCAACGTTGGGATTAGACGACATGAAGAAGATGTGCACTGCCAAGATGAAATGATTGTCACCGGCACCGAGGGTGGACAATGGGCAGAGATATGGTACGTTAATCCGATGTTCAATCATCACTTTACGGGCAATATTAATGTTTTCAAAAGGGTGAAACATATGATGGGTGTAGAGACAAGATCTGGTATGAATAATTTTCTGTTTATAAGAGGGGTAGGATCGGTGGAAATGAAAACAGGGAATGAAACACTGAACATACAAAGTGTTTTTTATTCACCGGAGATCGACCGGAATGTACTCAGCCTTGATCAGTTAACGCTACAAGGCTTCACGGTCAGAAAATCCGGTGATACATGTAAAATATATCCCATGTTTTCATCTCCGGTGGTAAATTCAATAAATGAAGCAAGTGGTTTAACGAAAGAAGAAGAGTTGGGTGTGAATGAAAAACGCAGGCTGCAAGAACTGGGCAATGTTGATGATAAATTCAAGGACGAATATCTGAATTCATATTTCGAAACTTTAAATGTTTCGAGTGAAGAAGAAAATGATTGGAATTTGCTGATTTTAAGAGCATTAGAATTCCACGAATTTGCAGATTGTAAAGCATTAATAAACATGCTTGATGATAGAGAATACGTATTTAAATACAAGGTTGATCTTCAAAAGAAATTTGAAGAAATGGTCCGTTGGTTCCTGTATGAATAAATGGGAATAACATCTAGACCAGTCCCTCCTTACTCACCGAGTCAAAAGAAGATTGACTTGTTAAGTTTATTCATCCTGGTTGTTAGAGACGGCGGGTACCGAGACGTCACTACCGACAACACATGGCCAATTATAGCAAAAGACCTAGGATTTGAATACCAAGATGGAGATTACATGAGGATCATATACGCCATGTATCTCGATGTTCTGGAATACTATTACAAATTCAAATCGGTGCAAGAAGAAGTGCATGTGAAGGAAATGGTGAATGATGGTGCTGAATCCTCGCGAGGCCGTCACAGAAAGACAAAGAGTGCAGGAAATGTTTATAATGATGCTGCAGGTGATGATCAAAACGATGCTGATACAACACAATTTGCACTGTTTGCTGGGAAAGGATGGGAAGATGACTGGAACGTACACAAGAAGAGGAAGCGGTTTAATTTTAACCATATGAAGAAAGCGGTAGAAGATGCTAATCGAAGTGTCATGCAACAAGGCTCTAACCTAACCAAAGTTTAAGGGGGTTGTGTTAGAAGTATTAACGTCACTTAATTATTATTAAACTTTAGTTATGTTCCATTATTCGAACGTGTATGTAATTATGATATGTAATTAGGATATTAACTCATAAAGTTAGGATGATAAGCGGATTAGAAGTGTAAGCGGGTTAACCAAACTGCCAAGGCAGTTACCCGCCAAAATTAACCGCCAATATGTAAGTTTATATAGTTATTTGCCGGGAAACATTACCGGGTATCAAGACAGTTTCTTGTTACCGAAATTGTCCACTCAAATTCTCTCTATTTTCACTGCAAATTCTGCAACGTTTTCGTTATTTGATATTCACATCAACATGTCTGCAAATCATACAAAACCTTCCGCTGCAAATGCAAATGCAAATGCATATGATGATCCGGTTGTCCAACAACTCTATTAATAAATGGATTGTCACTTAATAAAGAGGATAAGATAGTTTTAGCATGTAAAAAGACTATAATACTCTCACGTGATATGCACATGAAGGGATTTAACTGAGTTTGGATCTAAGGACACCGTCTGTATTCATGTGTAAACGTAAACTGCAACCAGTGTAATTTTAGTAGTTAAAGGACATCGTCTGATGAAACGTTGAAACTTAAAGGACGAAAAGTGTAATTTTCTCTTTACGTAATAGGAACCAAGTTTTTTTTAACACTCGACGTTGTTTGTTCCTCTAAAGTTACTCAAATTTCATTAGGTGTTCCAATATTTGTTCCGGTCTAGATTGAAGTTCCTGAAACGGAAAGCGGCATATGATTTTGAACAACTAACATATTGTTATCCGACACATTCATATACTGTACAATATAATACAATATTTTGTTACATATGTTTATAACAACCTAATTGACATATAGTTATGTGACAGTGTGACTATATACTTAACACTTCCTAAGACTAATGTTGTGTTTGCTACAAATTTATAATAATACCACAAACAATCCTTCTAAAAAACTAGTTTTGATCTGAACCTCTTGTGGGGTTACAGCTTCCGGGTCTGAAACTTGCTCGAAAGTTTTTCGAGTTGGGACCATAACAACGTTGCTAGTGACGATCTTGTCTGGTCTTCTTCTGTGTTGGTATTACTCGATGATGATGACACGTTAGCGGCCACAACCACGCCGTTAAACTTCTCCATTTCTTTCTTCACTGACCCGATCATGACCGGGTCCACATTATGTCCACCTGCAGCATCCGTGACATGAAACGACCCAAATGCATTCTCTCCGTGTATCCTGATCTCGGCCCTTGCAATTGACAGCCCGTTTTCGCGAAATACCCTTGTAACATCTGATAGTAGTCCTGACCTGTTTCGACTCCTCACATCTAACCTCAACCCCTGTGCATATATATATAAAAGATATAAGTTATATTATGTATATGTCATGCTTAAATTCTATATGTATATAGAATTTACATGTGATACTCTTCGTTCGACAGCCGCGGTTATGCATCGGGTGATTGCTTGTCGTTGAGTCTCTGAGGTTAATGTTTGCCCGTCTTTCTGCCTTATGTAGTATTCCTGTGATTTTTATCCCAAGGTTAGAGTGGACCTGAAAATCATATTAGACACATGAACCCAAATATGGCATGGGTTTCACGTGTTGTGACCCAAATAATACGGATCATTTAGCTAGTTTTATATTTATATCGACACTTTAAATTCCAAACTTACAAAAAAAAGAAGAAGAAGAAAATGTGTGTGTGTTTATCATTTATATTTCCGTCAGTGATCCCTCGGTAATATTTGTTGGCAATCTATCGCAAAGCATATTACCCACGGTCCTGTCACCAACGGATTACCGAGGGATACAGTCGTCAGTGATATTCATTATTATGTAGTGTTTGCGTGTAACTTGATATCAGCTAATAATATTAAACGTACTACCTGAAAAGCAACAGAGCCTTTAGAACAAACTGTTGCATGGAAAACCACATATTGCATGTCAGTAAGCGTGCAAACAGTGTCAAACAGCAACTTTGGCCTATCTGGGCACGTGACATTTATTACCGAATAACCCTTTTCCCGGCAATTTTCAACTGTAACACTTGTCTCATGGGTGCTACTAAACGTACCCTCCTCATAGTCTTTATCAGCCATCATCAGTTGATGTAACCGCCTCTCAGTATGAGTGGGCCCCGTAGTCAGGCACGTTATCCTCGCATTAGGCTGATGGTGATTAATATGATGAGCATTAACTACGGTCATTAGTTGCGCTTGAACCCGGTCCACCCTTTTAGGGTCCATGATGGACCCATGGTTTGCGTCATCTTCGACCTGGATGATGCATGCCGCACGCGTCTTATGGGTCCATGCCACGGCGGCAGAAACATGACATTGTAATTCGGCTAATACCGCGGATATCTCGGACAACAAGCCTGGCCGGTCTATTGTTGTCATCTCAAGTGTCGTATGTTTTTCTTTGCCTGTTGTTCTTGTTTTTACTTGTGTCTTTCCTCTCCTACTTGTGCATATTGACTACAAAAAATATTAGGCAAATGTCAATGTCACAAGTTTTAAAAATGGTGTAATTTGAATAGTAGTAATTATTATGGATGATCGAGAGGGACCTGTTGTATGTAATGAATAAGGTTTTTGTCGGTAATCTTGTTGCCGAGTTGGTCGTTTACATGGAACACTACACAAAAGCCAAAACTCGAGTTCATGTTATAGACATCTGTTCTAAAAGCTCACTGCTCACTCTGAGTCTAATCCACTAACGAGCTAAGCCCGAGTTAAAGTAAGGTTGCTCTTTTTTGCTTGTTTAGAATAAAGGCCCAATATTTAATAATTGTTATATATATTTTTTTATATATTCAATATTGGCCGGCCTTAATTCTAAACAAGCAAAAATGAGCAAGCTTACTAAACATTTGTAAAAAAAATACAAAATTTAAAAAACAAACGAGCTAGCTTGATGAGTCCCGTGCTGACTCCAACTTTTTACGCGCCAAGGTCGAGCTCAACATTTCTACTTTTTGTGATAAACAAGCTAGAGCCCGAGCTCAATCTAGCTCGACTCGTTTACAACCGCATATATGCATAAAAGGAAACCGCAAAGGGTTTACAAACCATTCATGAACCAACGACCGTCTGAACAAATGTACGATTTGGAGATGACAAGATCAAGATCCGTTAGCACTTGCACCATCTCCAACAATACACCGTGCTTGTTCGCGCTATCGACCTAGGTTGTTGAAACAATATTAGTAAGTAGTTCTATGTTTGATTAACACCAATTATGGCCAAACTTTATAAATATTGCCAAATTGTATTCTAAAATATTTACCTATAATAAGACCCATTATTTTACTTGTCAATTAAAGAAATATGATATAAAAGCAAAAGTAATTTTAGAAAATGACCATTGGGTATTGTTGAGTGGCTTTTTCTCCCCCACTTGGGTGGGTGTGTTTTTGACATGTATTGGACCAACTCTTCTAGAACAAGAACAATATGATCATCACTACAAAAAACGGTTAATGCATTTGTACATAATGTTTTGGAGATACTAATCAACGTAACGGGAGAGTGCAAATGTGACGGTTACATAAGACTCTTATATCTATCTAATTCAATCCAAAGTACCACCGTAACTCAATGAAGGTACATTGAATCTACCTATATATGTCATTTTCATATCTTGCTGTAACGTTAACACTCTCTAAAGTTTAAACCCTTAAAAAATCATAACTTTTTTTTTTTTTTTTTAAAGAGCCCACTTTTGTCATCACCATTTAATATATATATCTATGTCAATTCATCACCCAATTAAACCCAATATATAAAAGCTTGCATCTTTTTGAATCAATAGCTTTCATCGACAAATAATACTTCATAATTCACGTGACATTTAAGCTATGAAACTAGAAGATTTGAACATATCTTCGGGACGGACCCAAGTAGTAAACATCAGTGTCTCGTATCATCCGTAAATTTCTTTTTTGTGTGTTACATGTAGTATTGAGCTCTTTTTTCAAGTGATTTTTACAAGTCTTGATGATTCGCTAAACATTTAAAAGTGACTCCAATAAAATAAATTCTGAATCCGTCAGTGTTGTATATATGCGCATGTGCACTATAAATCAATAACTTCAACTAAATGATTTTCACTCCCCTCATTTTTTACTGCAAATTCATAAATTTAGATGAATGAGAAGAAAATGAGTAGGTGCATGGAATACCTTCACAAGGGTGCAATCTTGATATGAATCATTGTCTATGCAAACCCTAAACACCCAAAAGTTGAAAACTTTCAAGAATTACATACACAACAACAACAACAACAACAAAAATATAAAAACTAATAAAAAACATGTTCAAAATCGAACCTCGGAGGGTGAATTCTGTCGACTAATGATTCAAGTTCAGGATGAACATAAGGTCCATACCCCATCTCCATATCTTCGTAAGCAAGTTTCTTTGAAGTTCTTGTTTACAAGATTCTATTCACCTAAAAAAAACACACTGACACACACACACAATTATCCAAACTGATATAACCTAAAAAGTAAGATTCTATATGTTGCTAGATGTTTTTGCATGGGCGGAACTAAGGGGGGTCAATAGGGTACGCTGTGGTCCTCTGACCACATGAATTTATTGTAATTTTATATATAAAATCTGAGTTTTCTACAGGAGAAAAAACATAATTTGAACCCTTTAGTCGTAGCCTGTCGCCCTATAAACAATTTCTAGTTATGCCACTTATGTTATGTGTCCTATAAATAGAACTCATATCAAAAGGTTTCTTGAACTCCAAGAAAGTAACTTTTTTTCACATGACATGACAATCTTAAACTTGAATACAATCTTGTCGGAATTCCTGTTTTAGAAAGTTGCTAAAACCGGTTACAGAAATGGAAAACTGTGTACCTGCTGAGGCTTCTCCGATGAACAAACCTTAAAGTGTGTGTGGGGGTGCGGAAACCCACCAAGTATATTATAAGATGTGTGTGCCCAACAAAGTGTCCCAAAACTTGCTAGAATACAAAGATGACGTCAGCTTGTTTGGATTTTGTCGTTAGTGATAAACCGACTTATCTTGATCTGAGTAAGAGGGGTGTTTGGATGGTTATTTTGAAAGAGAGATTATATGATATTTATAACTACTTCATTACAGACTTAAAGTACCGTTTATTATTTTAATAAATGTTGTGTAATAACTTAATTAATATATTTAATTTTAGGTTAAAAATAATAATTTTATAAAATGTAAGTTAGTTCGTTAGTGTAGTTAAATAATAGACTTAACTTCCGTTTTGCTCCATGCGGTTTGGTTGTTTTAACGGTTTTGCCCAAATCATTTAAAAACGGACATTTTCCTTCCTAAAGTTTCCATTTTATTGGTAGTTTACTCCACGTTTCTAACTCCATCCAAAATATATGTTAGCTAGAAGGGTATTTTGGTAATTTCACGGATAAAGTAGGGACAATTTGGTAATTTACATTTAAGGATATTATATAAAATATACATATAGCACATACACACACTCTCTCTCTCTCTTATCTCTTCCCCTCTCTCTCTACATAAGCTTTCTTCCTCATATCCATCACCACCGGTCAACATCACCACCACCACCACCCCCGCCCATATTCTCCATCATAGCCGGTCAACGTCACTACCACCACCCCTGCCCATACCACACTGCCAACGAGCACCACTATTCTCCCTCTCTCTAAATCCTAACCACGACCATCGTATACCAGTTTCTCTCTCTCTCTCTCTCTCTCTCTCTCTTTCTTTAAATTGTCGGCAAACCTGTTACAAACCACTCCCTCCTCTCTCTACACTGGAATCAAATGATCAAGATCTGAAACCTCGTAGATCTAAAACCCAGATCTTCTTAGGTTTCAGGTCAGAAAGCAACGTCTCGGGTTAAGACAGATCTAACAATCATGGTAAGAAGTCAAGGTTCGATCAGAGGTTCAAAAGTCAGATTTGTGGTGAAGGGGGTGAGTTGGTGGTTAGGATGTTGCAGGTGGTTATGGGTGGTTACGATGTTGCAGTGGAAGATTACGATTTTAGTTGGTGGTGGTGGTAGGAGGAGGAGGTGGTGGTGGTAGAGGGTTCAGATTTAGGGTTTTGGGGGTGGTGGTTGGTTGGTGATGGTGGCAAGCGGTGATAGGGTTGTGTTTGCTGGTGTTACCCTCTGATTTGTATAAGTTTTTTCCGGCGACGTAGAGTAGGGTGGAGGTTTTGTAACAGTAAGAAAAAGAAAAAGAGAAAGAGAGTGGTGATGGCAGCAAGTGGTGGTGGTAGCGGCTGCGGTCAGAAAGAGGGGGAACAGAAGGTGTTGGCGTTGGAGGTTGGATGAAGATGTTAGGATGATGATGAATTAATGATGATTAATTATTTTGGGAAAAGAATGAAATGCCCATCATGTGAGGGGCACGTGACCAGGATTTAACTGTGGAATTGGATGTCATTTGAGGCGGTGAGTGAAATGGTGATAAGTTACATAGATTAGGGAGAAAAATGTATGTTTTTAAATGATTGGGACAAAACCATTAAAACAACCAAAGCACAAGGAGTAAAACGGAAGTTAGCTCTAAATAATATAAAAATAGTAAAAAAATCTAGGTTAGAAAACTAATTTAAATGAATTAATGAAGTATAGACCAACTTCACGTACTCCCACTCGCCCATAACCCGCCCCAACGCGTTTGATTCTTCGCCTGCTCGCCTTGGTCGTGCCCTGCATGTGCTATATTTTCTTCCTCTTCTCTTGTTCAACGCGACGTAACCCGAACCCCTTTTCCTACCTGACCCGGCTGCTTATGCGACCCTAGAAATCGTTTGCCATCCAAATCACTTCCAAATGACACATTGCAACAATGAGACTGATCCTAAATCATTTAATAGTTCGTTATACACATTAATTGTCACATTTAAACTCAAATTAAATCTCACCATTAAAGTTTACAAAAACCCAAATCGTTTATCATCGAATTCGATATCATTAGCATACAAATCCTGTACCAAACGACATCTCTCACCTTTTCCTATCATTTCGCACTCACCAAAACTCGTTCACAATCATCTAAACTCTTGAATTTCAGGCAAGAAGATTCTCGGGCTCATAACTTGTTCTAACTATATCTCTTTCAATCTGAGGCCAAATCGGGTGATTATTTAGCCTAAACTTATTAATTTTTCATGCTCTACAAAACTCTTCTATCCATTTCTGTGATAGAAGGGAATATGAATCCTAATTTAACTTCTTGTTAAACTAGGGTTTATAGACTTTAGAATTTGGGCCTTTTGATCTTAGAAATATGTTTTGGTGAAATTGAAATTATGTTATTGTTTATTATCATCTTCCATTAATTTGTGTATTTTTTGGGAATTTTTAGACATCATATGAGTTTATTACGAATTTTGTTCATGTTTATCATATAGAAAATTGTATAAAATACAAATTTATCAAAATAAAACTTCATAAATATTATTTCTGGTTTTCTAGAAAATACTTAAGACATGGAATTTTTTATAACAAATTTCATGACTTTTGGTAATTTATTTTATAATAAAAGGATTAATTACATTATAAAAGAAATTAAGTCTTTTATAAATTTAATGATATTAAATAAAAATATAAGATAATGATAGATTTCTTATTTTGAAAGGTATAAGATGAATTTTTACTAATCTATCTAAATTTAACATTGACAGCATATAATAACATAATAAATTGTATTTGTATAAACAAAGTATAGTGATCAAGCTAAATGGGAGTGAAAGTCATAACTTGTATTTGTAATCATTTGATTATAATTGTAAACAATATAACAACTTTCAAAGTTTGTGTTTGTGTTTAATTCTGCTGCATTTATCTTATTTCCATTTTTATTCACATATTTCACCAATACTTCACTATTTCACTCACTAAATACACATAAATTAAAACTCAGATCCTAACATAAGCTTTTAAAAATGACTAAAAAGCCCTTACATGTAAAAGCATATGATGTGACTTAACCAATAAAGTTAACGGTGTTAGTCTAAAAGGTTGGTCTGGGTGATTTTTAAACTGAAAGGTACAGCGTATAACAACATTCCTGAAATTTTTCTGACACCCTAATATATTTTTTAATATCCTTATATGTCCTAAAATACACCCCGTACGCGAAAACGGACCCCGAATACCTTTATTTTTATAAAAATAAAATAAAAACATGAAAAATGAGGCTCTCGCGGGGCACGTAGCCTTTGGCTACTGCCTACGCGGGCCGCGAGCGATCAACAACGAGGCCTCACCCGGTGATGACACGTGGCAACACGTGTTGGACCTATTCGTGACACAGATCAGCTACGGGCTAGACCCCCTACTACGCGGGCCGCGTAGCCAGAGGTCTAACCTTACGCGGGCCTCGAGGAAACCAATTTCAGGCCCTATATAAGAGGGCATCGGGCCTTCAGTTGAAACTCGCTCATTTCCTTTTCTTTATCTCGAATTTCTGATAGTAGACACTATAATCGGGTATTATATCCCCCTAATTAACGAAGTTCTGCTCTGTTGTAAGTATTATAACCCCAGTTACGTATTAGATACGCTGCCCGATTGATCCAGGGTTCCGTAATGACTGTCGTGGTTCTGCCCGACGTAGTAGTTGGAATGCCGTCTCGGGGAGGGTATCGTTAATATATGTCACACCCCGACCGCGTAAAACAACAAACCGCGGCGGGAACGTCGGGGAGTCGTGTGGCAGAATTATTGTTTCACAACACATGATAGTTAAAGTTAAGTTTTACAAGTTTAAATTATTACATTTTCTTAGTCCAAACAAAACACATAACATAAAAGATGATAATTTTCTTGATTTTAGATTGCTAAGGCCCAAGTCGCCCTAAGTGAAGCTCGCTCACATCAAACATTCGCTCCTGAAACATATGTGAAAGTAAATACGTCAGCATAAAAATGTCTGTGAGTAACATAGGTTTAGTGTTGAAGATTCATGACTTTGAATGTTAAAGAAATGTTTAACGAAAAGTAGTCATGAACCTTATAAAATATTTTCTTTTATAAAATCATATGATAATCAAATGATATAAAAGAATGATAGATGGTTAAGTAAATAACCAAATGAAAATAATATGTATAAAATATGTCATGTCTTGTTCTTGTTGAAGTGATTTAGATAACGCCACGATATGCAATATAATAAAAGCACTTATATATAGGAAGTACCAGCGGCGTATCCACCATGCTTTTATCATGTTACATACGTCTCGTTACTTAAATCACTTATTAATAACCATGAAATAATGTCTTGTTTAAATGTCAATGTCCAATGTCAAATGTTAAATGTCAAATGTCCAGTATAAACCATGTCTTGTATGGCGAATAAATAGTATTTACTCAAGCCAAATGCATAATGTCATGTATAAACAAATGTCTTATGTAATCAAAATGTCATGTACAAAACAAGGTTTTTGAATAAACAAAAGTTTAAAACAAAAGTTATGTTTTGAAAACCATTGTTTTTATCGATATGAACATTTATACGGTTTGTCTATCGCATACACTCAAGCCTTGAGACTGTCGGATAAACCCTTATCAGGATCAAAGTTTATCAAAAATGTATTCGGATTCTGTCATTCCCCTTCCGAAATTCCTAGAAAGCGGGAACGGGATTTGTCAAGTCCTATAGCGCTATTACATACTACCGAGCGGCGTGATCAATGTTAATGAATGTACTACTAACCCGTCAAACATACCAAATGTCCTTTTCAATGTAAGCATGTCATGAAAAGGTCTTTGTAAAACCATGTAATAGGCATACTAAGTCAATATGCCAAGTAAAATGTCTTTGAAACCAAATGTTAGGTATACTAAGTCAATATACCATAAAAATGTCTTTGAAATAATGTATTATATGTAATACGTAACAAAAATGTATAATGTCATGAAAACGGAAAGTAAAGTTATGCACATATGCTTCACCCTAAAACATTTGAAAAACGTAAAATAGAGGAACTATGTACCCACCTTTGGGTGCGTTTTTATGTGTTAACACAATTCCTCAAATTGTTTATTCATCCTAAATTAAGTAAGAACGATTTAATAATAAAAAACCCACAAAAATGCATAAGTTTCTCCGATACTTAGAATTTTCACATAACTTTGAGATTTTCTCGAAAAGTTATTATTTTTGATTATATTGGTGTATTTATATATATGTGAGTTCATATATATTTTAAAAACTTTGCGACTTGAACGATTTTATTGGTGACCTTCATCATGTTATAAGCAATATATCTACGATTTGCGCGTCGTAGTATATATATACTCAAACGTGACATACAAATAATAACGTAATACACATAATCTTGTCAAGTATTAACATGTCATCATACACATATTATAAATCACATAACACATTGTAACACATAAAATTTACAAATGAACAACCCATTATAGTGTATGTTGAAAAACACGTATTTTAGCGATTCGGTAACGTTTTTGGGCGACGGAAGTCATGTATGACTAACCAAACACCAAGTAAACTTAATATAAGTTAAAATAATTATTTTTATAGCAAAAATATCAGTTTAGTTACTGATCTAAATCAGTTTTATAAAAATCCTCCGAAAAGCCGATTTTTAACCGTTTTACCACATAGTTTTGCATCAAACGTTACCATAACCATCCCAAATTGTAACGACTTGATATTTTAACATAATCCATGTTATTTACTGAATAAAATAGTGGTTATACTCATGATAGTGCATGTCTCACATAAACCACATAAATCATGCAAATTTCACATATTTTACAACTTTCTAAGCTATATGTACAACATGCAAAACTACCAAGTTATGTCAAAAATTTTGTAACTTCAAAACATATCATATAACTTTATTTTTCATGTTTACTTACTGATTTGAATGAACATTCATCATATCATGCACAAATCGTCAAACATTTGCATTTTAACTATCATTCAAGAACATGCAACCACTTAGAAATTCTCAAACATGTTTAATAAATTTTCGGCCATTTACATGTCAAAGTACTAACATTATTTCAAATTATAACTCATGATTCAATCATTCCTTTATATCTCTAACATTTTGGCACATAATCTTGTTCATGCAAGCAAACATCCTAAACAAGTATTTATCAAAAATAAACTAAATCTCAAATACACACACATATACATACATACGAACCATATATACACACACACATATACTTCCATTTTTATTTTGTATCAAAACCCATTTCCTTTTAGTTTCAAGTTAATGAAAAATCAAAGAACCATGAGAAACTTCTATCATCATCATCAAAATGCAAGAACATAATCTCTAAAGTAAGTTTATACCTTTAAGAAAATTAGTAGGTTTTGATGATATTTTTGATGATATGGAGCTTGCAAATGCTTGGAATCACTTGAAAAACACCCTTGGATCTTCAAACACCTTAGAAATTAGCTTGGAATCACTTGGATCTTGAAGAAATGATAAAAAAAATGAAAATGTGTGGGTGTATGTGGGTGTTTACGGTTTGGGAGAGAGAGAGAGAGAGAGAGGAAGATATAATGTGAGATTTGAGTGTTGGAACTTGTAAGATGTGCAAGATATGTAAAGAGTGCATGCAAATCTCTAAGTCCAACAAGTGGCATGTGTGGAAGGAAGAGAAAAGAGGTGGGCACCCCTTTGGTCGCCACCTATATGCTTACACACATACATATGCATATCATGTATATATATAATATATAATAGGTAAAAACAGTATTAAACTGGATACCAGGTATTTTATCTAGCGTTTTAATCCTAGTTTGTGGCGTTTTAAATTATTTTTATTATTCTATAAAAATAAACTTGCCAAAATATTACTGAAATAAATATCAGTTTGCCGAGACTGGCTGCGTTGTCCGCGTTTTGCAGTATAAGCACCGTGTTGCGCAGTAACACGTGGTATGCGCTTAAACTTGAAAAATAACGTTTTTAAGCGTTTTGTTTTATTTTTCAACATGAACACAATTAAAATAAAATTTTAATCATAACAGAATATTTTTAGGATTTAAATAATATCCGGGCGGTCACCAACGTTCGTATCGCAGTTTTGTCGCAGATAGTTCTAAAGTTCAAACAAACATGATTCTGCCATACTGAAACCTTCGAAACTTATTTCTAAGTTATGTAAAAGGTATTTAGGGTATGTATGGCTTATGTCATTGTTCCAGAGTGTATGTCGCGTTAAACTGATTACGTTTACGTAACAGTTTGCGATTTCACTTCCAGAACAGGTTTGAGAGTTCGGAAATGAACAATGATTGAAAACATGTAAATGTCACAAATAATTAACAACTATTGGAATTAAAACAACAAATTATATTAAATACAGAATTGTTCGGAACAGTACAAGGATTAAAATACACAGATGTCACAATATAAATAAAGGGTTATTATACTAACATATGTACATTTGTGTAAATTATAGATAAATCACCAGGAAACCCTAAAAGAAGTCTAAGACAACAATGTGAGTTTATCCTCTTTTTTGTAAACTTTTTTGTAAAATGTTTTACAAAACCTTAAATGCTTTACAATATGATTAAGCAGTGATTGAGTCTTTGTAGTTCTTCAATTACTGCCGGTATGTTGGGGTTTTGTATACAAAATGTGGAACACGTTACAATTGGACAACGAGTTAGCCAATGTGTAATATGACCCACCAGTCAGGATTGACAATACTGAATGAGTAATTGTGTAGAAATAAACAATGTGATAGCTCTCAATACTGTGTTAATTGATAAAACTCTTCTTGATTAAACTGGGATTCACTCACCAGTATTTCCCACTGACAGATGTTTTTAAAACGCGTTTCAGGTAACAAAATGTGAAAGCCAAATTAGAAGAAAGCCAGCTTGAGAGCACTGACGGCTTGGAAAAATGTGGCTATAAAAGTTACATAAAAGACGATGTTTTAAATTCAATAAAATAGGGTTTATCCCTATGTTGTAATGAGAAACTTGGGTTTTACCCATGTGGTTATTAATATAAAATTTGGTGGTTTTACTTTGATAAACATTTCCTAACTACGGTCCTGATGAAATTTCCGCTGCCAAAATAATAAACAAAATGATACCACCACAACTGGTCTCGCGGCCGCCCGTGCTCGGGACAGATAGGGGGCGGGGGTTGCGACAGAAGGTGGTATCAGAACTAAGCCACTGATTCAGCCACAAAAGTGTTCTGCTGACATCAATATATTATCCAAATTGTTAGGAAATAAATTATGAAAATATGTGCATATCTGTATTTTATTGTTATGTGTTATTTGACTATTTGTTAGTTTACAGTATGAGTGATCAAGGACTCTCGGACGTGTATCGTCAGTTATCTGATTCACCTAGGAGTGATGGTATTTCTTCCCAGCCTACCCTCTCTGGGTATTCTGCTGATCAGGAAGAAGGGATGTTTGTCTTTAAGGCTCAGTCTGAAGAGCCATTCCCTCAGAAAAAGAGAGGATGGTTCAGTAAGGGAGCATTCGAGCGTAGGAAAAAAATGCGAAAGTTGCAACAGCAAAGAGTCCTAGTAGCCGCTAAGCGAGAGTCAGATGCCCATACACTGGATATGCTTAATAGGAGCTTAGCCAATTTTCATATCCTAGCAACAACTGCTGCCGACCCAAATCTGGAACAACTAGTAGCCCTACAACCCTTACCTTTGTTCCCCACTCAGCCGATGGAGATAGAAATGCATGATTTCAACCCTGAGGAGATACCTAGGATACCAGCCCCTAATCCCTTAGATCCAAATTATGATCCATGTTTCGATGATCATAGGGATTATGTGCCACGCTATCACCTAAACGGCGAAACCATGCCGAACTTAGCAGCCTATCCAGGTCTGGACCCTCTAGATCCCTACTATGACAACGATGAATACATTAGGAAGATCTTAGAGAATCCGTACCCTCAGGAGAATCCCATGCCCCAGTACCCAGACCCAGTACCAGCACCTGCACCTCCAATGAGTGCAGAAAATGTGCATGAGCTCCGAACTTTCGGAGAAGAAATCTTAGAGAGTAGTGAGATGATGAGGCAGGTAGGAGAGCGACTCGTCTGGAAATATGACGAGCGCCATATGGATTACTGGATGAATCCAGACCAGTAAAGATGATGGTGGAGTTGGTAATAATAATAATAATAATAATAATAATAATAATAATAATAATATAATATATATATATATATAATATGTTGTAGTATAGACCACTTTGTGGTTAGCGATACATAGTAGTATTGTAATTTTCATTTCAGTATCGGTTTGTATTAGATGCATACTATAATAGAAAAGAGTAAAGTCGTAATGCTCGACGTTTTTGATCAAAATGCGTGTCATGTGATTGATCATATTAAGATATTATCTTGTGATATTAATACGTGATAATTGTTTAAAATTCAGATGAACGACGAAGTGAATCAGGAAAATCTGAATAACGATAACCAGAGTAACAATAACCCGGGTAACAAAAATCCGAACAACAACAATGAAAACCAAGTGGATAACAGTGCCATTCAACACGTAGTGGCAGAAGGAATAATAGATGCAATGCCATATATTGTTCAAACGGTTAGGGAAGCAGATAATAAAAGTAAGCATAGCAGTAAGCGACCAACTGAACCTGAACACAGCGTGAACAATGGACCTATACTTCAAGTGCCCATTCCCAAAAGAAGAAGAACCGTGTCTTACGGTTGTTCTTACAAAGAATTCTGGTCTTGTAAACCAATGGAATTCTTGGGCAATGAAAGGGCCGTTGCAGTTCTACGCTGGATAGAAAAGACTAAGGCAGTCTTAAGAATAAGTAAATGTGCGGAAGAGGATAAGATAATGTTTGCTTCCAATCTGTTTAAGAATTCAGCACTAGAATGGTGGAACACTATCCTCCAGACTAGAGGAAGTGATAGAACTTACAATATGGAATGGGAGGAGTTTAAAAACATGATCAAAAGAAAATTCTGTCCTCCTAATGAAAAAGAACAGATAGCAAACAAGTTCTTAAACCTTAGAATGACTGGTGTGGATAGTAAGGGTACACTAAGTTATTCTTTGAATATGCTAGAATAGTGCCAACCCTTGCTTCACCTGAACCAGTATTAATCTCCCGTTACATCTGGGGATTAATTGGAGAGATAAGGCATGTAGTCAAGGCAGCTAGACCCCAAACTATAAAAGAAGCTGTAGAACTAGCCAATACCTTGACATATGAATTAGTCCGTACACGAGAAGAGGATCAAAGGAGGAACCTAACCCAGAAGCTTACACAAGAATTCCGTTCTGGAAATTCTAACCGTGGGAGAAATGTAGGTTCTACCTCTGCACCCTACTGTAAGTATTGCAAAAGGAAGCATTCCGGAAGATGCTCCATAAACTGTAACTTCTGCAAAATATCGGGACACAAGGAGGAAGATTGCAGGAAAAAGATTAGCAACAGGATATGCTACAACTGCGGAGAATAAGTCCACATCAAGCCTAACTGTCCAAAGCTAGCTCCAGCTACGAACACTAAGAATACTAAAAATGCTAGAGCATTTGTTCTGACTGCAGAAGAAGCAAAGATGATCCCGGATGTGATCACCGGTACGTTTTTAGTTAATGATGTTTTTACTAAAGTATTATTTGACTCTGGTGCAAACCAAAGTTTTATTAATACTTCATTTTGAAAAATTCTTAATCAATCATTAACTAAACTTCCACAAGAATGTCTGGTAGAGACAGCAAATGGGGAAACCATTAAGATTTCTGAGATCTTGCAGGGAGTAAGAATAGAAATTCTAAATCAGGAATTTATTGCAAATCTTTACCCCATGAATCTGGCAGGATTTGATGTTGTGTTAGGAATAGATTGGTTAATAACCAATAAAGCCAATATTTTATGTGATCAAAAGTCAATTCAAGTAAATTCACCAAAGGGTGAAAAGATCACAATTAAAGGAAATAAAACCTCTAGATCCACTAAATTCATCTCTGTGATGAAAACAGCAAGTTATATAAGAAAAGGATCATTAGTGTATTTGATTTCTATAATCACTAACACTAAAGGAAAAGAATTAAAGGATATTCCAGGAGTATCCCAGTTTTCAGATGTATTTCCAGAAGAGCTACCAGGGCAACCTCCAAATAGAGAAGTTGAATTCAGAATCCACCTAATACCAGGGACAACACCAATTGCCAAAGCACCTTACCATTTGGCACCCGCAGAAATGCAGGAACTAAAGAAACAATTAGATGAATTGTTAGAGAAAGGATTCATACAGCCAAGTTCATCACCCTGGGGAGCGCCGATCTTATTCGTTAAAAAGAAGGACGGATCAATGCGTATGTGCATTGACTACCGTGAATTGAACAAGGTCACAATTAAGAATCAGTATCCATTACCAAGAATTGATGATCTGTTTGATCAGTTGCAAGGAGCACAATTTTTCTCTAAAATCGATTTAAGGTCAGGATATCATCAATTAAAGGTACAGGAAGAGGACATTCCTAAGACCGCTTTCAGAACAAGGTATGGCCATTATAAATTTACTGTCATGCCATTTGGTTTAACCAATGCCCCAGCTGCATTCATGGACATGATGAACCGAATATGTAAGCCATATTTGGATAAATTCATAATTGTCTTTATAGATGATATTCTCATTTACTCTAAGAGTAAACAGGAACATGCAAAGCATTTGCACGCACTTCTAAGTTTATTGAGAAAAGAGAAGCTTTATGCTAAGTTCTCGAAGTGTGAGTTTTGGTTAGAACAGGTACAATTTCTTGGACATCTAGTTGATCATGAAGGAATTCATGTAGATCCCACTAAGATTGAGGCGATAACCAAATGGAAAACCCCTGAATCACCAACCGAGGTTAGAAGTTTCTTAGGATTGGATGGTTATTATAGAAGACTTATTCGAGATTTTTCTAGAATAGTCATTCCCTTAACTAAGATGACCTGTAAATCCGTTAAGTTTGAATGGGGACCAAAACAAGAAAAAGCCTTTAGAATCCTTAAGCAAAAATTAACCCATGCACCCATACTAGCGTTACCAGAACGAACTGAAGATTTTGTAATCTATTGTGACGCTTCTAAGTTAGGTTATGGATGTGTGTTGATGCAACGTCAAAAGGTTATAGCTTACGCTTCTAGACAGCTTAAGAATCATGAAGAGAATTATTCAACCCATGATCTAGAGTTAGGAGCTATAGTTTTCACCCTTAAGATTTGGAGACATTACCTATATGGTAGTAAGTTTACCATTTTCACAGACCATAAAAGTTTAAGGTATGTCTTCGGGCAAAAGGAGTTGAATATGAGACAAAGACGCTGGATGGAAATGCCTAGTGATTATGATTGTGATATCCAGTATCATGCAGGAAAGGCAAATGTAGTTGCTGATGCTTTAAGCCGAAAGTATCATGAAAAGCCAAAAAGAGTACGTTCTCTTAAATTAAATCTGCAAGTAGATTTAAATGAACAGATTAGAAAGGCATAAGAATCAGTAATCAAGGATGATACTAAGAAATTGAAAGGAATGATTAAGGAATTAGAACAAGGAACAATGGAATTTAGAGATTCCATAAGAAAAGGATGTGGATACCTAAATGAGGAAACCTACGCCACCGTATATTAGAAGAAGCCCATAGGTCTAAGCATACGATGCATCCTGGAAGTGATAAGATGTATCAGGATTTAAGAAAGAATTTTTGGTGGATAGGAATGAAAAAGGATATAGCAGCATATGTTGCAAAATGTTTAACCTGTTCACAAGTCAAAGCTGAACATCAGAAACATTCAGGTTTACTGCAACAGTTAGAAATGCCTGTTTGGAAATGGGAATTAATAACAATGGATTTTGTTACTAAATTACCCAAAATAAGAAAAAGGTAATGATACAATCTTGGTGATCGTAGACAGGCTAGCCAAGTCAGCTCATTTCCTACCGATGAAGGAAACTTTTAGTATGGAACAATTAGCTAAATTATATGTAAATGAAGTAGTTTCTTTACATGGAATTCCTCTATCAATTGTTTCTGACAGAGATGGTCGTTTTACCACTCATTTTTGGACAAGTTTCCAAAAAGCAATGGGAACCAAGTTAAATCTAAGCACAGCTTATCATCCTCAAACAGATGGACCAAGCGAAAGGATAATTCAGACAATGGAAGACATGCTTAGAGCTTGTGTAATTGATTTCGGAGGTAATTGGGACGATCACTTACCATTGATAGAATTTTCTTATAATAATAGTTATCACACAAGTATCAATGTTGCACCATTCGAAGCACTTTATGGACGAAAGTGCCGTACTCCAGTCTGTTGGGCAGAAATCGGAGAAAAGCAACTATCTGGACCTGAGATAGTACAAGAAACAACATACAAAATCATTCAAGTCAAGGAACGACTGAAAGCAGCACGTGATCGACAAAAGAGTTATGCTGATAACAGACAAAAGCCGTTGGAATTTCAAGTAGGAGATAAGGTATTATTAAAAGTCTCTCCTTGGAAAGGAATGGTAAGATTCATCAAGAGGGGAAAGCTAAGCCCCAGGTATGTTGGACCTTTTGAGATTATTAGAAGAATAGGACCTGTAGCCTATCAGCTACAACTGCCAGAGGAAATGGCAGGAATACATGATGTATTTCATGTATCTAATCTCAAGAAATGCTTAGCTAATGAATCACTGATAGTACCTCTTAAGGATATAGAGGTAAATGAACAGTTAAAATTTGTAGAAAGACCTCTACAAATTGAAGACAGGAAAGTCAAGAATCTCAAAAACAAGAGATTAGTTCTGGTCAAAGTAAAGTGGGACTCCAAAAGAGGACCAGAATACACATGAGAGCTTGAATAAGAAATGCAAAGGAAATATCCACACTTGTTCCAGTAGACCTCGAGGACGAGCTCTAAAACAAGGTGGGGAAGATATAACAACCCTTCTGAAATTTTTCTGACACCCTAATATATTTTTTAAATATCCTTATATGTCCTAAAATACATCCCGTACACGAAAACGGACCCCGAATACCTTTATTTTTATAAAAATAAAATAAAAACAAGAAAAAAAAGGCTCTCGCGGGGAGCGTAGCCTTTGGCTACTGCCTACTCGGGCCGCGAGCGATCAACAACGAGGCCTCACCCGGTGATGACATGTGGCAACACGTGTTTGACCTATTCGTGACCCGGATCAGCTACGGGCTAGACCCCCTACTACGCAGGCTGCGTAGCCCGAGGTCTAGCCTTACGCGGCTCGCGAGGAAACCAATTTCAGGCCCTATATAAGAGGGCATCGGGCCTTCAGTTGAAACTCGCTCATTTCCTTTTCTTTATCTCGAATTTCTGATAGTAGACACTATAATCGGGTATAATATCCCCCTAATTAACGAAGTTCTGCTCTGTTGTAAGTATTATAACCCCAGTTACGTATTAGATACGCTGTCCGATTGATCCAGGGTTCCATAACGACTGTCGTGGTTCTACACGATGTAGTCGTTGGAATGCCGTCTCGGGGAGGGTATCGTTAATATAAATAAAGGGTTATTATACTAACATATGTACATTTGTGTAAATTATAGATAAATCACCATGAAACCCTAAAAGAAGTCTAAGACAGCAATGTGAGTTTATCCTCTTTTTTGTAAACCTTTTTGTTAACTGTTTTACAAAACCTTAAATGCTTTACAATGTGATTAAGCAGTGAATGAGTCTTTGTAGTTCTTCAATTACTGCCGGTATATTGGGGTTTTGTATACAAAATGTGGAACACGTTACAATTGGACAACGAGTTAGCCAATGTGTAATATGACCCACCAGTCAGGAATGACAATACTGAATGAGTAATTGTGTAGAAATAAACAATGTGATAGCTCTCAATACTGTGTTAATTGATAAATCTCTTCTTGATTAAACTGGGATTCACTCACCAATATTTCCCACTGACAAATTTTTTTAACGCGTTTCAGGTAACAAAATGTGAAAGCCAAATTAGAAGAAAGCCAGCTTGAAAGCACTGACGGCTTGGAAAAATGTGGCTATAAAAGTTACCTAAAAGACGATGTTTTAAATTCAATAAAATATGGTTTATCCCTATGTTGTAATGAGAAACTTGGGTTTTACCCATGTGGTTATTAATATAAAATTTGGTGGTTTTACTCTGATAAACATTTCCTAACTACGGTCTTGATGAAATTTCCGTTGCCAAAATAATAAACAAAATGATACCACCACAACTGGTCTCGCGGCCGCCCGTTCCCGAGACAGATAGGGGGCGGGGATTGCGACACAGCGAGCAGTTTTTGGAATACATAAATGTTGTTTTGTGCAATTGTCTTTTAGGTATTATGATACACAACATTTATATCTGAAACAAACTTTTAGTTACTATGTAGAATGATCGAATGTAAACCCATGTATGAGTGTAACTATTTTTCATATTCAAACAATATTACGTGATAAACAATTTAATCTTCTTATTTTAAAACTTATACGATTATCAATACAGCCAAACAATTTTTGGAATTATATGTGAGGCAAATGAGTTAATTGTACAAGGGCGAATAAATTTATGTGCTATCTAAATATTCTTAAAATGTTTGATTACACGATATAAAAACAATTAAAATGTTTCCCAAGAATTGATTATTAAACAATCTAGAATCGGGCTGGGCATTGATTATGAGCAAGAGATAGAAAGCTTATGGGATGATTATTAGATAACCTACTTGTCTTTTTGTGCTATTCAAGTTTTCAATATTTAACTCCTCCAAAACATATGTGACTATAGCCTAGTAATAATAATAAAAGAATATTATTAAATATTAAAAAAAGATATTGGATTTAAATAACCATATGTGACTTTCATCAATTAGTTGATAGCACTCCCAACTTTCGATTTGTATCACACCACTTCCAACTTTAAATTTATTGGCCGATAACACTCCCAAACTAACATAGTTTGCTGACATCAGCTGACATGTCACCCAACTAGTGTCACATCAGCTGCCACATCATTAAAAAAGCCAAGTCAGAAGCCATATCAACTGTCACGTCATCAAAAAAGGCAAGTCAGATGCCACGTCAGCCGACACCTCAGTTGCCACGTCATAAAAAAATCCATGTCAACACACAAGTGCCAAATCAGCAAAAAACTAACTGAGTTAAGGTTCAGTTAGTTTGGTAGTGTTATTGGCCAATAAGTCAAATTTGGGAATGATATGATACAAATTGAAAGTTAAGAGTGCTATCAGCCAGTTAGTGAAAGTTTTGGTTATTTAAATCCAATATCTCTGTTAAAGAATAAAGGGTAAATTACTTTTTGAGTCCCTGTGTTTTATGAGTTTTAACTAGTTGAGTCCAAAATCAAAAAGTTTAACGACCTGAGTCCCCATAAGCATTTTCTTTAACCATTTGAGTCCAAATTTCTAACTCCATCCACCAAGTTTGTTAACTACAAGGGTAATTTGGTCATTTACACACAAAGTACAAGTCTTATATGCAAAATAATATAAGGAACAAGTCTTTAATGCATAAATATTTTAATATTATATATAAAATAAATTATATATATTGTTATAACACCTGCACACAAACATTTCACACACAGCACCGCACCACCACTGCACCACCACCATCCCCACCACACATCCACCACTATCACCACCTCCCGTTGACCGTCAACCACCAGTCACTGCCTGCAAACCGCTCTTTTGGAAAATCCTGCATAGCACAAACGAATCCTTTTCCCCACCACCCACAATCAAACCAATCAGTTCAATATCCCAAAACAAGCATGTGTATAGTACCATTCTCGATCTCTTGTCTTTAATGAAATTGCAAAAGCAAACAGATTTCATCTTTTCATCACAGAATCTAGATACCCAATATCTAATGAACTAAAATTCCATTTCATCACTAATTTCACATCAATCTCACTAAAAAACTATTAACTTGTTCTTAAAGCAACAGCAGAAATGATTCAAATGATTTAACTTTTTGCAACCTAACAACAAAATTAGCACAACAAATTAACAAATTCCACAACAATCAACTCAAAACAAGTTCCAATTTAAACAACACAAACAACCAAAACACACAATACAAGCAAAACCCTAACACAAAACCTAGATTCATAAACTATACCGGCGAGTTACCAGGGTTCTGATTTATAAACATCGATTTCCGTAACAGCCTGAAACTTAAACGGGTGCCGGAGTAGCTACGTCGGTGGCGATGAAACCGGAACCCAGGTGCGAGCGACATCGGCGATGATTTCTTGACCCATGTTCTTCATCGGTGGGGTGAAACCGGAACCCAGGTGCGAGCGACGTCGGCGGCGGTGGTGGTGGGGCTGCGGCGGTTGCCGGAGTAGCTACAGTGATGATTTCTTGACCCATGTTGGTTGATTTTCGATCTGCAACATAGATGGAAGTTGTGGGTGATGAAAAGGGGATGAAATTAGGTTAAAAAGAACCATGGAAATGGGGATTGAAAATGAAGGAAGTGTGAGGGAGTTGAGTTGGTATAAGAGAGAGAAAGAGATCAGGGATATAAAAGAGAGACAGAGAAATGTTTTTTTATTTTTTAATTATAAGGGTATTTTGGTCATTTAACAATATTTAACCAAAAAAATCAAACATTGTTAGAAATTTGGACTCAAATGGTTAAAGAAAATGCTTATGGGGACTCGGGTCGTTAAACTTTTTGCTTTTGGACTCAACTAGTTAAAACATATAAAACACAGGGACTCAACAAGTAATTTACCCAAGAATAAATGTGTTAAAAAGGTATATTAAAACTTTGAAAAAGAAGGTATGTTAACTCGGCGTGAAATTAACATTTAGCCATTTTATTGATAGTAAACAATATTAAAAATGATAAATAGTTAAAGAAAAAACAAATAATAGGTTGGTTGGTATAGAAAAGGATATTGTATTATTATTATTATTATTATTATTATTATTATTATTATTATTATTATTATAATTATTAATTCAAACTCCCATGAACAACAAACCAAATATTATATTCAAATTCAAAGTTTTTTAGTTTTTGATTTTAATCATTATATTTTAAAGAATACGTTTTTTTTAACGGTAAGGTGTCACAATTTTTTGGGTGCGAGACACCCCACACCCCCCCCCCCCCGGCATTGGGGAGGCCCGTCGCCCCTCTCCGGCCAGACGTGAGTGTCTTAATCGTGTCCCAGCTGGCATCAGAGAGTGACCGGCGTCCAAAGGAAAAACCCCACAGGTGCCTCGCCCATCGTAGGGCTTGACGGATTGAGAGCCGCCACAGAGGGGAATAAACCGCCTCAAGTGGGGATCGAACCCGGGCATCATGGGTAAAACCCTGGTGCATCAACCAGTTGGACTGGCATCATTTGCTTAAATAATACGTTTTTAACCTATTCAGTTTCGATAACTCAAGCTTATTATCTTTTTTTTAATTGAATACGCAACCGTATTTAATAAATTTTTTTATTGATGTTACTGTATAAACTTGGTTGAAAAAAGAGTTTTATTCAAGACAGTACAATGACGGACCGAACTAATACTGACACCGGCACCGGTATTTGTACTGTTTGTTATTATCAGAACCAATTCCGATATACGTTTTTATGATTTTTTATCGACGTCGGTACCGGTATTTTTATTATCGGAACTGGTACCGGTTTTCGTTTAATGGCTTTCAATGTAAAAATATTTAGTGTGCATATTTTTGACATTAAATTGAATGCCGGAACCATAGTGACACCGCTAAGAACCGAACCGATACCGACCAAATTCCCGACACCGATAGAACTCTGATGAATAGTAACATATAGTATGTTATTATATTACAAATTTTTATGTTCCAGTTTCACCCGTTATACTTTAAATAATATACGTTTTTAACCAATTTAGTTTTTGCATTTAATTTGATTTTAGTCGAATAACTCGCATTCAAATATTTTTAAGTTGAATATGTGACTGTGTTTGATATTTTTTTTTCTCAACGTTAATGTATTAACTTAGTTGAAAAAGAGTTTTATTCAAAATAGTACATTGACGAATCGAACCTATGCTGACATCGATACCAGTACTGTAATTATCAAAACTGGAACAGTCTTCATTTTTATGATTTTTATCGACATCGGTACAGGTATTGTAATTAAAAGAACTGGAACCAGAACCAGAACCAAAATCGGTATTCGTTTTTATGGTTTTCGATGTAAAACACATTCTTTTGCACGTATCATGACTTTAAACCAAATGCATATACCATACTGATACCGTCAGAAACCCAACCGAGGATGCCAGCTGAGTTCCCGCCGCAACGCGCGGGAAAGTCTTCCTTGTACTTATTAATAGAAACAAGCCATGAATAGTGTTTTTCGGTTGTTTTAATATTGTTTTTTTAAGTTTTTATTATTATATTGTTTTATTAGTTTAATTGATTTAAACATATATTTTTTATATAACTTTTAGGGTAAATTACACTTTTCGTCCTTTATCTTTGTATCGAATTGCAATGGATGACCTTTAACTTTAATAATTACAGTCAGAATCCTTTATTTGTAAAACTTACTACACCTTATGTTCTTTAACACTAACCTAATTAAAATTTTCAGTTAAATCTGAACATGTGCCTTTCACTTGAGGGTAAATTGGTAATTTCACTCGTTTGTTTATGTCAAACCCTACCTCTTCAGTCTCTCTCATCTCTCAGCCATCTTTCTCTCCCTCCTTTTCTCTCTCTCCAACCAACCTCCATCACCACCACCGTATCCCAGCCACCACCACCACCAAATCCGTCCACCGCCCCACCACCATCGAATCGAGCCACCACCGTCAGAAATTCATAACGGAAGGATGTAGAAAAGCCGAAAGGGAAACTAAAAGAGCAACAGAGCTAGCAGATTCTGCTCGGGCAGAAGCGGTCGCTGCTAAAAAAACAGAGAAGCGAAATCCAGCGGTTGTTAGGAGATCGCCTGACTGACATCGCTCGGGCAGAAAGACGTGTCGAAAACCTAGAAAGACAAACGAAAGACCTAACGGATGATCTGGAAAAAGTCCGAGCAGCTGAAGTGGAAACTGTATCGAAAGTCAAAATGCTGGAAACAAGAGTCGGTGAAAGAGAGAAAGAGATAGTTTGCTTAAGTCAAACAACGAGCAACTCGCTAGTACTTTACAAGTCCTTGAAGCCCTTTTGGAATTACTTGGTTATTGATTTGGGGAAATTACTTAGTTTTTTGGTTGTGGAACTAAAGCCTGCAGATCTGTCAAATTATCCTTGAAGTGGTGTGTAGGTTTGGGAATGGTGGTGTATTGGATGAATCGAAATTCATCACCAGGGCAAAAGGGCATTTTTGTTGGGTTTATCCGTTAAGAGATTAGTGTTTGACTTGAATAGGGATTTCTTTGTAGGTATGGAGGTTTCAATTTGGGTTAGATAAATATGAAGGTTCTATCCATTATGATGGTTAGATTAGGCCTAATGGAGGTGGTGGCTCATAGTGGTGGTTAGGTCACGTTGTGGTGGGGGTGGTGGTGGGGGTGGTTGTGGTTTCGGAGATGGCATTGGTGGGTGGTGGGTGGTGGTTATATATATATATATATATACATATATATATATATATATATATATATTAAGTTTTAAATATTTTTTTTATTGATTAACTGTTTTATAATAGAATAGTAAAAAAAACTAAATTACCCTTATGTGACCTGACTTAACTGAAAAATTTAACTAGGTTAGTGTTAAAGGACATAGGGTTTAATGAGTTTTCCAAATAAAGGATTATGACTGTAATTATTGAAGTTAAAGGTCATTGATGTGCGTTAGGTGTATATATAGGTTTAAGTATATTTTAACCCTTTTACACTTTTTTAGCCAAGTTTTAAATTTATAAAACACGATATTTACTAACACTAAACACACATATGGGCAAGTGCACCCATCGTGAGCGTAGTATAGTGTTGGTAAGATACCGAGGTCGTCCAAGGACACAAGAGCTTTTAGTACCGGTTTATCCTCAACGTCTAATCAAATCAAAAGTTTAGAAAAATGTTTTTAAACTAAGAAAAATAAAAACTAATTAAAATGCTGAAAATAAAAATAAAAGAAAAAACAGATAGACAAGATGAATCACTTGGTTCCGACTCGTGCTTAGTGTAACCTTTGATTATTTCCGCACTTTTGCACTTATTTAAGAGATTATCTTAGTTATTGTAGTAGGCCCCTCTTTTGGAGGTGACGTTACCCTCAACCCAGTAGTTTGAGTCAGCAAGGATACAATCCTAAAGGGTCGGATTATTGAAAGATAATTAATTAAGTTATTAATGCAAATCATGG
Source organism: Helianthus tuberosus (assembly GCA_030545235.1). Lineage (NCBI taxonomy): Eukaryota > Viridiplantae > Streptophyta > Magnoliopsida > Asterales > Asteraceae > Helianthus > Helianthus tuberosus. The sequence continues at coordinate 79,943,141 of CM060437.1, forward strand.
TAGGCCCCTCTTTTGAAGGTGACGTTACCCTCGGTTTAGTCTGAGTCAGCAGGGATACAGTCCTAAATAGCCGGGTTATAGTATTAATAGTAGTTTAACTTATGAGGGGATCAAAGAGTATGGACCCCCGCCATCCAATACCGTTAAGTATTGAAGGAGGTCCTACTAAATTTGACCCAGGTCCCTTGCAGGATCTCTAAACGCTGAACAACGGCAAGACTCTTACCAAACCGTTCCCTTAACCCCCGACCAGGTAGCCAACATACCTCCATATAGACCGTGAAGATATGAATGGTGAAAATCTTTTATTTTATATAGACAGTAAAATAATGCCAAGACACCACGGACAAACGATAAGGAAGAATCACCTTCAACATAAGAAACTAGTTATTAAAGTCATTAATACAAAACCAAGTAAAAAGTTCGAAAAGATTAAAAATAAAAAGTATTACACTAGACACTTGTCTTCACCAAGTGATGTAAGAGACTTAGGCAACCATGGCCTTGATTGTTAAGAACTCTTACGATCAATCTTGGATCCCGAGACGACTCAAACACTCTATGATGGACAATGGATGATGGTGGTGGATGATGGTGTTATGGTGGTGGTGGGTGGTGGGTGAAGTGTGAGAGATGTGGTGTGCCAAGGGATGGTTTGAGCTTGAGCCAAGCACTCCTATTTATAGGCTGAACAGAAGCTCGGGCACGGCCCCGTTTCCAGTGGGCACGGCCCCGTGTCCACATCCTCTCTTTCTTCATTTAATGCAGCTTGTCTTTATTAGTTGACCACGCCCCTGTGTCCGCTGAGCACGACCCCGTGTGCAGAAGCATATCTGTACTATGAAGAATTGCCTGGATTCTGCCAATCTTATAGTTGACCACGGCCCCGTGCCCACTGACCACGGCCCTGTGGTGGGCAATAGAAGCTTCTACCACTTTTTCTTTTCTGCTGACACTTGGGCACGCCCCCGTGCTGGCTGAGCACGGGGCGTGTTCAGTCTTCTGTCTTCTTGTTTTGCTTGGGAAGATGCTGTCGTGGGGTCGGGCATGTCACGTTTGTTCCCTTTCTTGTATTTATGTTAGATTTTGCTGTCTTTTTGCTTCTTTTGTTAATTTAAGCTCATTTAATCCTAAAAATACAAAAGGAAGACAAAATCACACTTTTTTCAACATTAGTACTAAAAAAGGGTTAGTTTTATGCCAAAATTGATGTAATTTATATGTTGCATTTTGCACACATCAAATACCCCCACACTTGAATCTTTGCTTGTCCTCAAGCAAAACTCTTTATAATGTGGCTTTACACACCCAAATGGAATGGGTAGAAAAGAAGGTTTTTGGGCTTGTCATAGAGTGTCGGGATTTCCAAGATTCTTTATTAAGTTTTATTTTTATTTATTTACAATCCTATTCGTCATGATTTATTTAAAACTTTTCATAAGATAAATTACTTATTAGGGCATAACATGCCTCTTTTAAAATTCTCTTTATATACAAGTTCACATACCTCTAGAGGGATCACTCAACACTCAGCCGAAGATGTATTTTAGTGAATCACTCGAGAGCGGCATGGAACTTACTCCTACCATAGGCTTGCCAAGCAATCAATTCTCCTCCTTTTTAACTTTATACCTTTGTAAATATCAAGAGGACTTTTGGGTGAAGGGTTAGGCTTGGGTTAAAGGTAGGTGGTTGGGTTAGTGGTTAGTGGTTAGTAGAAAAGGGTGAAAAAGCGTAACAAGCGTCGGTTTTCGAAAGACTTTTTATTTTTGTAACTTTTATTTTGATGAAGCTATTATTCAAACAAAGTTATTTTTGATAAACTTGTTTGTTTATTTTCTTTTGCTTCATCATCAACACATTTTTTTTTTTTGAAAAGTCATATGAAAAACTGAGCTTGTTACTAAAACAAAAGGGGTTAAAAATGAAAAAGGTTTTGGTGGGTGAAAGGGTGTTTGGTTTGAGTTATGAAATGAAAAGGTTTAGGCTCAAAGGGGCTAACTAGGGGGATTTTGGGTAGGTGGTAAAAAAAGAAAAAGAAAAATAATGGTGTAGAAAAAAAGGGTTAGTCCTAATGCCTCCATCATTTACTTACTCGGGTTTAAGTTGGTAAGGACCGGGAATGTATCGTCATGGCAAGTTCTAGAGTCGTAAGAACCAAGCGGCTATTCACACAAAAAACGAAAAATGAGCATTTAATTTAAAGATATATATTTGTATGCTCAATAAAGGCTCAAAACTCACTTTTGTGGGAATGGGTTTTTATGTGATCAAGTATATATAATCAAATTTTAACTAAGTTTGTCACGCCTTTTCATAATTTTCTTATGTTGGTTCTTTTTATCTCGACGCTATCGGTTGTAAATTTGTAAAAATATAACATTTTTAGAACTTGAAATTCCCGAATTAAACCTAGACAAGTAAAAAAAATTGAAAATTTTTGAAAAAAATTTGGGGTGATTAACGGTTCCAATAGAGTTTTGTGTAAGGCTTGTGTTTAGGACTTGCAAGATTCAAGGTTTTAGCATTCCCCCACACTTAAATTACACATTGTCCTCAATGTGTCCCAAAAATAAATTTTTAGGTTGGTTGAATGTGTAAAAAGGTGTGAAAAAACAAAAATTTTGTGTTACTGGGCGCTGAACACGGCCCCGTGTTGTCCGGGCACGGCCCCGTGTTCAAGTGCCAGTAACAAAATTAAATCAAGAGAAACAGAAGCCTGGACACGGGGGCGTGTTGGGTGAACACGGCCCGTGTTCAGTTTACCTGAACTGGGTATTTCTGCAGACTGTGCAGCACAGGGCCGTGTTGGGCGGACACGGCCCGTGCCGAACTTACTGTATTGAAGAAATTTTGTCGGATGGTCCTGTTTTCCTGCATGGGTTGCTGGTTCAAGTTTCCCTTGCATCCTTTTCCATCTCAATTGTGTTTTATTCATGAAAATTAAAACTAACTAGAAAACATAAAAATTAATCTAAACTAAACTAAGGATAGTTCCGCGGAATGCCTCCGTGGTGCGCCACGTTTATAAGGGTCCTTGGCTAGACCCAAAGCCTGGTCATATGTTACCCAAGTGGGATGTTTCACATCCCATGTTACACCGTCGGAGAGCATCATCCAAGCTTGAGTCTATGACCTTCATGTAGTCGACCGGGTCTTCGTCTTCTACTCTCTTTCCAACTCCAAACTTTACTTCCTCGTCCCCAAACTTCAATGTTAGTGTTCCGTCATTCATATCAACCACTGCTTGGGCGGTGGATAGAAATGGCCTCCCGAGGATGAGAGGAACATCGGCGTCTTCTTCCATGTCTAGGATGACAAAGTCGGTTGGCAAAATGAAATTGTCAACTTTGACCAATAGGTTTTCAGCGACACCTTGTGGAAATTAGACGCTGTCGGCGAGTTGTATGCTCATCTTTGTAGGGCTCGTTGTTCCTAGACCGAGTCGTTTGAACATCGATGTGGGCATGAGGTTAATCCTAGCCCCAAGATCGGCTAATGCATTACGAACGGGGGACTCCCCAATCGAGCAAGGAATCGTGAAACTTCCGGGATCAATTTTCTTTTGTGGAAGTTTGTTGAGTACTAAGGCGGAGCATTCTTCACCTAAGTTAACTAATTGCAATGATTCAATTTTCCTTTTATGAGCGAGGAAGTCCCTCATAAATTTTGCATATTTAGGCATTTGGGTAAGGACCTCAATAAAAGGAATATTAACATGCAATTGTTTTAGTAAATTTTCGAACTTTGCGAATTGCTCATAGGTCTTTTGACGATTTAACCTACCGGGGTACGGAATCGGAGGAGTCTTGGTGGGCTCTTGATTCGGTAAAGAAGCCTTTTCTGGTTGGGGTACGGGTTGAGTCGTGGTTTGGCTGGACTGGCCTCTTTCATCTGGCGGTAATGGAGCCTCCTCGGGTCCCACGTGTCACAACCCCCGACCCACCCTGGACGGAATCGGGTGCCGCGAACAGTCCAGCGGTACCGGTGATTATTTTGAAAACGTTGCAGCGGAAATTTTATCAGGACCGTGAGTTAGGAAAAATATCAGAGTTTAGAAAACACCGGATTTTATTTAATAAATGGGATAAACCCATGTTTTATAATGGTAGCTTTAATAAAGATAAATTTTATTACATAAAACAATATTTCTTATTCTAATTTAATTAATAAATAAGCCACTTCTTGATGCCTTTCAGTGCCGTATCCATCTATTACTCCAATCTACGGTAATTACCTGAAAAGTGTTTTAAAAAGGTTTTGTCAGCGGGAAATACTGAGTGAATCATTCTATTTTGCATAATGATGCATAGTTATTAATTACAGCATAAGAGCGATTACAATGGCTTCTATCTTATTTTTATCTGGCATTCTGTCACAATGGTGACATGTCACAATGGTGACGATGGTCATACCACTATTTAGATCAATGAACCTAAATAGTGACGATTATCCCTGTAGGTCAATGAACCTAACAGTGATTATCCCGAGTAGGTCAATGAACCTAACTGGGAGAAAATTAGTAATGTGCACAATACCCCACTAACCAGTAATTCAAGATATCCACGACTTAGTCCCTGTAATTATAACCTTGAAAATAATTTGAGGTATTGTAAAATAGTTTGATAAAAAGAGAATGACTCACATTATAAGCATGCAGATTCATACGGCCAAAGTTATAGATAAGCCTCAATATATTGCAGATTTATACAGGCAAAGTTTAGTCTACAGATAAGCTTTTGCAGATTCCTACATGCAGAGCTTAGCCTATTAATTAACCTTGTAACCTAGTGCACATGAACTAGGTAAATAACTTAATACAGCATTTACGATAACTCACGAGATAAAACCCTCACAACGAATGACAAAGTGCAATACTTAAACATCCATCGGATTCACAACGAATGACAGAGTATAGTCCGAGTTCGAACAGCACTCAAACATTCAAGTTGAAATCACGATTAATGACAAAGCATAACCCAAGTTTGAGCAGCACTTAAACATCCATTGGATAGTTTAATCGATCGGACATTGAATCGTAATAGCGATCGAGTTAATACCCTGTTCTGCAGCACCCCGCTATACTAATTAGTGATTTGTGGGTGTTAATTGTGAGTATTTGGACGATAACTCCGTGCCAGAGTCGAATTTTATCGTCGAACGAACGCACAGAAGCCAGTCCCAAAGCCTGCTATTTATACACCAATTTTGCCATTTGTTACGGACCGTAACAAATATTCCTTACGGTCCGTAAGGGATACACTTTTCTTATTTTCTTGCCACGTGTGTTTGGAGTGCAGGTGAGTCGACGTTTCGATTAAATTCGATTTTTATAATAACTTATAAAGATAATCGTTGAGTAGGGAATGCCCCCCCTGAGTTTTAGGGGCCCTGTTCCTGATTCTGATTGTTCTGATAATTTTAGGGTTTGTGCAGAATTACTTGGGTTTCTCAATTAGGGTTTCCTTTTGGTTAAATTAAAATAAGAAATAGTATTTTTAATGAGAATTGTTATTTCAGGGGTCCGGGTTTATACTTACGGAACGTTTTTAGAACGTTTTTGTGTGAGTCGTTACATTCTCCCCACCTTAATAAAAATCTCGTCCTCGAGATTTACTGGAATACTTTTTCTTTATCTCAGATTCCAGCTCCCAAGTATATTTGGGTTATGATATTTCTTTTAGATTTATGTTATATCAAAATGACACAGATTAAATATCAAATTTTGTGAATAAGAGTTGTATAATAAGTAGAATTCAATGGTTCAACTGAATTGGTTCAAGAAATCGATTGTCAAACGAATGAGATAAATTTCCAAAGTGACTAGGTTCAAGCCAAAAGATAGATATTTAAAATGAATGTGAATGACTTTTTAAAAATTCTTTGTGAAAAGAAAGCTTACTTTGATTGGTAACTGAGGAAGACTTAGAATTGACAGGTTCCAAAGGAAATAAAAGCATGAAAAATGATTTGTCAAATATTTATGATATGAGAAATCAAAGTGTTGAGAGTAGTGAATTGCAAAGATACACCAAAAGACAATAGAGTTAGTGTATCATCGTTTAGAGTTCCAAGTTATTTTAATTGTGAAACAATGTGATAGTACACTATTAGTGACCATATTTATTTCATACTATATCCTAGAGATCGAAATATAATAAAATAAGTTGTTTTGGCATTACCAATCATTATATTATAAAGCAAATGTAATATATATTATTTGTATCCCTGTCTGAACCGTATCTTACATATTAAATATAAATACTCTGTAATATATATTATTTGTTACACATTTTTACTTATATGTAAATGGTTACTGCTTTTAAGTATTTTACTATATTATGTAAAATAACTTATTTTTACTATGTAATATATATTACAAAATTCCGTAATTAAGTTATTATATTTACAAAATATTTTAGTATATTTTGTAAAAGAAATCACTATTATTTATAATGTTTTATTTGTCCCTTTTATTGTATGAAAATATGTCTTCTCCAAAGTATATATATTTTCATATATAATTAAAATTTACTAAATAAGTATGATGACTTAATTTATATTAACTAGTCATTATCATGGTGGATATTGGTTAGTGCTGCCTTGTTTAAGCATAGGTGATCAGTTCATGCCTAACTAAGGCTAGGATATCCAATATCTGCCTTTGATAATAACCCTAGTATTTAAAAATAATCTTAATACTACTACTATTAATATAAAATTATCAATAATAAATAACTAAACAAAAATTTTAAATAAGAGTATACCTCAAACATAGTTTTTTTTATATATATATATATAAAAAAATATAATTTCTTTACCGCAATGGTTTAAAATATAGTAATACTATATTTGTAAATTAGGTAATTCCATATATAATCAATTAAATTTATATATAATGTTTTTCGATCAATGATGATAGAGCAATAAATATTACGAAAGGCTCTATTGATATTTGTAATAATTATTAAGAGATATACCGAAATATAAATTTGGGTATCATTATCTGAGCACATGTTGGTTTTAAGATTACTTGTATAGAATAATTCAACAAAGTGGATTTAATACAAATAATTAAATGATTAAATCCGAGATTAGCACAATCTTCAGATTTTGTGAAAATGTTACCTCAAAGTGATTGTGATCATAGAAATGATTTAGTGAAGTTGAGGATCACACAAGCATGTTATTTTTCAAGAGAATTAAAATGCTTGTTAGGATTATTCTGAAAATGATGGTTTTATTCATCATATGGAACCTTGAATTGAATAAGTAATGCGAGCAAGTTCAAACAATTGAACTTGATTTAAACAAAACGAGTTTAAATAAGAAAGTTCAAACATGGTCATAACAGAAACCATGGATGCCAAAGAAAATTGAGTTTTTCAAAAATTTATTGACTTGATATTAAGAGTCATCGTTTAACAATAATGCGGTTCACCATGCCAAAATCAATTCTAACTAAAGGATATTTGAGTTTGGATAAAACGACAAATTAGAATGAAGCCCTCCAGTGGAATTCAGAATTTAAACGAACCACATGCGCAACAAACGGTGCATGTGTAACGTGTGGATTTACCAAGAAATGAAATGAATCAATATTCGCTATTATGAAATAATTCCTCCTGGTATGATGATCGTTAGGAAAAGTAAAAATGCGAAAGTTAACTTATTATATGCAGAAGTCAGAATTCTTAACAAAAGAAATATAAGAACTTCTATCTGCAATTTCGAGTGATAACCGTTATTAAATGGCATTACCAGGGAATGTCAAATAAAATGAAATAGGGAATTTGCAAAAGTATATGACTCCTTTTTCAGTGCTAATACTTATGACTCTGATTAAACTGTAGAGTACCTCATCGATATTCTTGTCGCTTGTAGGATCGTGTGGCAAAGTGCTTCTTTTAATAGTTCTTCTACTGACGGAATTAGCATTGGTGTCATAATGCCCAATTATATTTTTCAAAGGTCTTGCCTTGGAAGTCGTGTGTGATATATTTCAACGTCCGTGGACGTATAATTTAAGTTTCATGTGTTTTCTTATGCACTAGCACAACTTTATCTACTTCTTACTTGCGTTAATAGTTTATGATAATGTATTGGAAATTCTTATACTTTTGATGGTATCCCAACTTAATGGGTTTTTATTGTTATTATTGTCGCTCAAGTTAGATAATCAAATGAAATAATGTTTGATATCGGAAAAGAGATTCCTGATAAAGAAATCTAGACACAGATACTTATGTTTATTCCAAATTAACTTTTGGAATTTCTTATATATATATATATATATATATATATATATATATAATCATATATTTCACATGCTGAAATAAACATACCATCTATCAGGTCAATGTATTTAACATATTTATATTTCAAAAACTAGTCAGATATCTGGTCATGATACTATTTAGGGAAATCTTGTCACTTGCTGATATATTATATACCTTCTTACCCGGTTCTCGCCGGAGAGGTATCTTCAGTATATCCAGACAAACTGGAGAGTCTGCTACATCATACCCAGTCTTGCCGGAGAAAATTTTCTATTTCCTATAAATAGTATCTTTTCAAAAATGCATATCTTATTAGGGCTTTTATTCAGAATTAAGGAAATTTGTATTTTCATAACATATTTTATTATTATATTGATCACTAGACGATTCCTGTGACAGTGTCAATTTACTATTGATCATTCTTTCAACTAGTGATTCTAATCATAACACTGTTGATCATTCTCTCAACTAGTGCTTTTGGTCATGTCACTGTTGATCATTCTCTCAACTAGTGATTCTGGACTTAGTTGTCCAGTGACATTACTTCATCAATTACTTATGGCATACCAAAATTCCATCATATTTATTTACACAAATACTTAGCTTATCGTGAAGCTAATACTAAGGCATCTTTTTTTAAGTTCAAGTCTAAATGTTATCATGTGTGCTACCAGTTAACAGCAATCTCCTAACTCTTTTATATGAATTTAGGTATTATTGTTACAACACCTAAAGGCTTAAAGCAGTGGCTCTGATACCACCTTCTGTCACAACCCCCGACCCACCCTGGACGGAATCGGGTGCCGCGAACAGTCCAGCGGTACCGGTGATTATTTTGAAAACATTGCAGCGGAAATTTTATCAGGACCGTGAGTTAGGAAAAATATCAGAGTTTAGAAAACACCGGATTTTATTTAATAAATGGGATAAACCCATGTTTTATAATGGTAGCTTTAATAAAGATAAATTTTATTACATAAAACAATATTTCTTATTCTAATTTAATTAATAAATAAGCCACTTCTTGATGCCTTTCAGTGCCGTATCCATCTATTACTCCAATCTACGGTAATTACCTGAAAAGTGTTTTAAAAAGGTTTTGTCAGCGGGAAATATTGAGTGAATCATTCTATTTTGCATAATGATGCATAGTTATTAATTACAGCATAAGAGCGATTACAATGGCTTCTATCTTATTTTTATCTGGCATTCTGTCACAATGGTGACATGTCACAATGGTGACGATGGCCATACCACTATTTAGATCAATGAACCTAAATAGTGACGATTATCCCTGTAGGTCAATGAACCTAACAGTGATTATCCCGAGTAGGTCAATGAACCTAACTGGGAGAAAATTAGTAATGTGCACAATACCCCACTAACCAGTAATTCAAGATATCCACGACTTAGTCCCTGTAATTATAACCTTGAAAATAATTTGAGGTATTGTAAAATAGTTTGATAAAAAGAGAATGACTCACATTATAAGCATGCAGATTCATACGGCCAAAGTTATAGATAAGCCTCAATATATTGCAGATTTATACAGGCAAAGTTTAGTCTACAGATAAGCTTTTGCAGATTCCTACAGGCAGAGCTTAGCCTATTAATTAACCTTGTAACCTAGTGCACATGAACTAGGTAAATAACTTAATACAACATTTACGATAACTCACGAGATAAAACCCTCACAACGAATGACTAAGTGCAATACTTAAACATCCATCGGATTCACAACGAATGACAGAGTATAGTCCGAGTTCGAACAGCACTCAAACATTCAAGTTGAAATCACGATTAATGACAAAGCATAACCCAAGTTTGAGCAGCACTTAAACATCCATTGGATAGTTTAATCGATCGGACATTGAATCGTAATAGCGATCGAGTTAATACCCTGTTCTGCAGCACCCCGCTATACTAATTAGTGATTTGTGGGTGTTAATTATGAGTATTTGGACGATAACTCCGTGCCAGAGTCGAATTTTATCGTCGAACGAACGCACAGAAGCCAGTCCCAAAGCCTGCTATTTATACACCAATTTTGCCATTTGTTACGGACCGTAACAAATATTCCTTACGGTCCGTAAGGGATACACTTTTCTTATTTTCTTGCCACGTGTGTTTGGAGTACAGGTGAGTCGACGTTTCGATTAAATTCGATTTTTATAATAACTTATAAAGATAATCGTTGAGTAGGGAATGCCCCCCCTGAGTTTTAGGGGCCCTGTTCCTGATTCTGATTGTTCTGATAATTTTAGGGTTTGTGCAGAATTACTTGGGTTTCTCAATTAGGGTTTCCTTTTGGTTAAATTAAAATAAGAAATAGTATTTTTAATGAGAGTTGTTATTTCAGGGGTCCGGGTTTATACTTACGGAACGTTTTTAGAACGTTTTTGTGTGAGTCGTTACACCACGGTTCGATTTCTCAATGTGATGAGATGTACTTGTGCTTTTGGGTTGGTTTCGGTATTTCTAGGTAACGCGGCTTGTGGTCTCTCGGAGAAATTTTGAGCTACTTGATTTAATTGTTTTTCAATGTTTTGAATGCTAGCTTGTTGATTTCTAAAATTCGATTCCAATTGCTGAAATCGATCCAAGTTTTTCTTTTCGGTGTCGGAGATGAGGCGAGATACAGTATCTTCAAGCCTTTCTCGTCCACTTTGTTGAGAAAAGTTTTGTGGTTGTTGAAAGTTAGTTCGTTGGTTTTATTGGTTACTACTATTGCCGGGATCTCTCCAACCAAGGTTTGGGTGGTTACGCCACCCTTGGTTGTAGGTACCCGTTGGAGGACCCGACGACCTAGGTCTGTTATCAATGTAGTTTACCGTTTCCGTTTGTTCATCTAATTCTTTCATACAACTCCAATTTTCATGTGGCCCCGCAAGCCATAACCGAGACCGTTTTTGTCATTTCTATTTTTTTATTTTTGAAGAAAGGGCTTCGATTTGGGCTTGCAAAGAAGTGCTTTCGTCAACCTTATGGGTGCCCGGGGCAATAGATTTATTGCCTCGGGGAGTGTGCCATTGAAAATTAGTTTGAGCAATTTCCTCAATTTGATTATATATTTCATTTGGGCGACGATTACCTAGAAATCCCCCAGAGCTAGAATCAAGTGTTTGTCTTGTGTGTGGCAACAACCCATTGTAGAACGTGGATACTTGTTGCCATACTACTAGACCGTGATGAGGACACTTTCTTAGTAGCTCCTTGAACATTTCCCAAGTTTCATATAAGGATTCCCCATCCTCTTGTGAGTATGTATTAATTTCAGTCATTAATTTAGCTGTTTTAGCCTGAGGGAAATACTTATATAGAAACTTTTGGGCTTGTTCATCCCAGGTGTTTACCGAGCCAACTGGGAGGGTGTTAAGCCAAGCCTTAGCTCGGTCTTTTAGCGAAAATGGAAACATTTGAAGGCGGATGGCGTCATTTGATGCTCCATTGATCCGAAAGGTATCACATATTTCTGAGAAATTAGTAATATGTAGATGGGGATCCTCGTCCGCAAGCCCATGAAAGGTTGCGGAGTTTTGAAGCATTTGTATCAAATGCGGTCGAAGTTCGAAGTTATTGGCTTCGACATTCGGTGCATTGATAGCGGCGCCGAGATTACCTACGGTGGGCCGTAGGTAATCCATGAGGGTACGCTGATCCGCCATTGGAAATGGGTCCCCCGAAACTTTCTCTTGATTTTTAGCTTTAAGTCTTTTTCTGAGAAAGCGTTCGGGTTCTTCTAGAGGTTCTTTTATGTCTCTACTAGAACTGGAGCTCATGCACTACGTAGGAAGTTCAAATGTGGCGCCGAGGTTCCAAGTCCTGCAATAAAAAGAGAAAAGAATGTTGGTCAGAAGGTTCACCACGGCCCCGTGCTCAGTGAACACGGCCCGTGGTCAGAGTTACAGTGATTGTTCTCCGGATCCCTGTTACTGGGAGTTGGACACGGCCCCGTGCTTAGCTCTCTGTAACTCGGAGAATAAAAACTGCCAGTAATAATGCTGGGCACGGCCCGTGTCCGACCAAGCACGACCCGTGCTGAGCTCTGCAGAAACTGAAAAACTAAGAAAAATCCTAAAAAAAATGAAAAATAAGAAAAACGATTAGGCCGTTAATTCCTAACTTTCTTAAAATCCTTGTGTCCCCGGCAACGGCGCCAAAAACTTGATGTGCGTTAGGTGTATATATAGGTTTAAGTATATTTTAAGCCCTTTTACACTTTTTAAGCCAAGTTTTAAATTTATAAAACACGATATTTACTAACACTAAACACACATATGGGCAAGTGCACCCATCGTGAGCGTAGTATAGTGTTGGTAAGATACCGAGGTCGTCCAAGGACACAAGAGCATTTAGTACCGGTTTATCCTCAACGTCTAATCAAATCAAAAGTTTAGAAAAATGTTTTTAAACTAAGAAAAATAAAAACTAATTAAAATGCTGAAAATAAAAATAAAAGAAAAAACAGATAGACAAGATGAATCACTTGGTTCCGACTCGTGTTTAGTGTAACCTTTGATTATTTTCGCACTTTTGCACTTATTTAAGAGATTATCTTAGTTATTGTAGTAGGCCCCTCTTTTGGAGGTGACGTTACCCTCAACCCATTAGTTTGAGTCAGCAAGGATACAATCCTAAAGGGTCGGATTATTGAAAGATAATTAATTAAGTTATTAATGCAAATTATGGTAGGCCCTCTTTTGAAGGTGACGTTACCCTCGGCTAAGTAGTCTAAGTCAGCAGGGATACAGTCCTAAATAGCCGGGTTATAGTATTAATAGTAGTTTAACTTATGAGGGGATCAAAGAGTTTGGACCCCCGCCATCCAATACCGTTAAGTATTGAAGGAGGTCCTACTAAATTTGACCCAGGTCCCTTGCAGGATCTCTAAACGCTGAACAACGGCAAGACTCTTACCAAACCGTTCCCTTAACGTCCGACTAGGTAGCCAACATACCTCCATATAGACCGTGGAGATATGAATGATGAAAATCTTTTGTTTTATATAGACAGTAAAATAATGCCAAGACACCACGGACAAACGATAAGGAAGAATCACCTTCAACATAAGAAACTAGTTATTAAAGTCATTAATACAAAACCAAGTAAAAAGTGCGAAAAGATTAAAAATAAAAAGTATTACACTAGACACTTGTCTTCACCAAGTGATGTAAGAGACTTAGGCAACCATGGCCTTGATTGTCAAGAACTCTTACGATCAATCTTGGATCCCGAGATGACTCACACACTCTATGATGGACAATGGATGATGGTGGTGGATGATGGTGTTATGGTGGTCGTGGGTCGTGGGTGAAGTGTGAGAGAGGTGGTGTGCAAAGGGATGGTTTGAGCTTGAGCCAAGCACTCCTATTTATAGGCTGAACAGAAGCTCGGGCACGGCCCCGTGTCCACATCCTCTCTTTCGTCATTTAATGCAGCTTGTCTTTATTAGTTGACCACGCCCCCGTGTCCGCTGAGCACGACCCCGTGTGCAGAAGCATATCTGTACTATGAAGATTTGCCCAGATTTTGCGAATCTTATAGTTGACCACGGGGCCGTGCTCCCGTGCCCGCTGAGCACGGCCCCGTGGTGGGCAATAGAAGCTTCTACCACTTTGTCTTTTCTGCTGACACTTGGGCACGCCCCCGTGCTGGCTGAGCACGGGGCGTGTTCAGTCTTCTGTCTTCTTGTTTTGCTTGGGAAGATGCTGTCGTGGGGTCGGGCATGTCACGTTTGTTCCCTTTCTTGTATTTACGTTAGATTTTGCTGTCTTTTTGCTTCTTTTGTTAATTTGAGCTCATTTAATCCTGAAAATACAAAAGGAAGACAAAAGCACACTTTTTCCAACATTAGTACTAAAAAAGGGTTAGTTTTATGCCACAATTGATGTAATTTATATGTTGCATTTTGCACACATCATCATCTATTGCCATTCTATACAAACATAAAGGACGAAAAGTGTAATTTATCCTAACTTTTAAGATACGATCAAAGTATCAGTTATAAAACAAGAAATCATAAAAATGAATGTATACTGGTACTGATGTTGTTCAGTACGGTATGGTAGCAATCAAAAGAAATTATATATATTAACAGAAACCTGTGATGAATACTGTTTCTTTTTTTAATATTTATTTTTTGGGTTATTGGATTTTAATAATCCTAAGTTTCATCTGTAGGCCGATAATAATCCCAACTTTAAAAATTCCCTCCAATAATCCCAACTTGTAAAAGTTTGGCCGATAATAATCCCAACTTCATCTTCGGCCACCAGTACAAGACTTTGAGGTCCTAATGCATCTTATCCGAACCCGGATGAACAGAATATCGAGATTTGTGCGCTTCGTCCATCACAAGATCTCTAAGGTCACCATACAGAGGAATCCATATTCGTTCCATGAAATAGTAAATGCCGTCAGATCTCTTTACAAGTCGTTTCTCCATGCCCTGTAAATACTCAGCTTTAATGTTTCCCTCTTTCAACGCTTTAGTTTCAGCAAAACGGATCTGATCAGGTAAATTAGAATGGATGGTGAGCTGTAAGGCGCGGACACGTTTGGGTTTCGTTTCCTTTCGACTAAGGGCATCAACTACAACGTTAGCTTTGCCTGGATGATATTTGATTGCACATTCATAATCATTTAGTAGCTCCACCCAGCGACGCTGTCGCATGTTCAACTCCTTCTGGTCAAAAATATGCTGAAGTCTCCTGTGATCGGTATAAATAGTGCATTTGGTACCGTATAAGTAATGCCTCCAGATTTTGAGCGCAAATACCACGGCCCTCAACTCTAAGTCGTGAGTCGTGTAATTCTTTTCATGACCTTCAACTGTCGAGAGGCGTAGGCTATCACTTTCTCGCATTGCATCAGTACGCAACCGAGACCCTGAATAGAGGCGTCACAGTACACCACAAAATCTTCGGTACCCTCCGGTAAAGACAAGATCGGTGCACTGCAGATCTTTTGCTTTAGAAGCTGGAAGGCGTCTTCCTGTTTCGTTCCCCAAGAATATACGACACCCTTCTGTGTTAGAGTGGTGAGGGGTTGAGCAATCTTTGAAAAACCCTCAATGAATCTTCGATAGTACCCAGCGAGACCAAGAAATTGTCGCACCTCCGAAGGATTCTTTGGTGCTGCCCAACTCCTGATAGAGTCGATTTTAGTGGGATCCACATGTATCCCCATTTCGTTAACAATGTGTCCGAGTAAGTGTACTTCTCGAATCCAGAAGTCACACTTAGAAAATTTCGCGTAAAGTTGCTCCTTCCTTAGGAGCTCCAAGATAAGACGCAAGTGCCGTTCGTGGTCCTCCTTGCTCTTATAATAGATCAGAATGTCATCGATAAACACGATGACAAAATCGTCAAGATATGGTTTACATACGAGGTTCATGAGATCCATGAGTACCGCTGGTGCGTTAGTTAACTCGAACGGCATAACCAGGAACTCATAATGGCCATACCGCGTACGGAAAGCTATTTTTGGAACATCCTCCTCTCGGACTCTCATCTGATGATAGACCGATCTTAGATCAATTTTCGAATTGAAGCTCGACCCTTGCAACTGGTCGAACAGGTCGTCAATGCGAGGTAAAGGATAACGATTCTTGACCGTCACCTTGGTGAGTTCTTGATAGTCAATACACATTCGAAAAGACCCGTCTTTCTTCTTCACAAACAAAACTGGGGCTCCCCAAGGCGAAGAGCTGGGTCGAATAAAACCCATATCCAACAATTCTTGAAGTTGGTTTGACAGTTCTTGCAACTCCCCAGGTGCAAGACGATACGGTGTGCGAGAAATTGGAGCTGCTCCTGGTGTAAGATCAATTTGGAATTCCACCTAACGATGTGGAGGTAAACCTGGAAGTTCCTCGGGAAAAACGTCAGGAAACTCCCGAACGATTGGTAAATCTTCGATTTTCTTCTCTTCGGACTGAATATCAGTAACAAGCGCAAGGATGGCAGGATAGCCCTTCCGTAAACACTTCTGAGCTTTCATGGATGAAATGATGCTAACAGTCGCCCCACTTCGATGCCCCCGAACGATTAACGGTTCCCCACCAGGGGAAGGTATACGCACGATTTTCTCCTTGCAAAGTATATATGCTCTGTGTTTGGACAACTAATCCATACCAACGACTATATCAAAACTACCAAGAGTGATAGCGAGAAGGTCAATGTCAAACACTTGACCCATAAGATCGAGTTTACACCCTAAAAGTACATGCGAGGCTTCAATGGACTTGCCATCAGCCAATTCCACTATGTGTTGGGTCTCGAGAGGTATTGGTGTTAACCCTAATTGACGACTGAACCCAAAAGACACATAACTCCAGTCGGCATCAGAGTCAAATAATACAGTAGCGAAAATACCGTTGATAGAGAACATATCAGTTACGACATTGCCATCGTTCCTTGCATCACCTGCTCCAATCATAAATGCTCTCCCACGAGCGCCATTTCCACTGTTATTCCCATTGTTATTTCCCCCGTTGTTGTTCTGGCGATTTCCACCATTTTTATTGTTGGCATTCTGATTCAATTGCGGGCAATCCTTCTTGAAATGCCCTTCACTGCCGCACTGATAACATCCCCTCTGATTACCCCTATTCTGCTGGGGTTGCTGCCTTTGTTGTTGCTGCTGGGGCTGTTGCTGTTGTTGCTTGGGGTGTGGAGCTCTACAATCCTTCGCCATGTAACCCACCTTGTCACACCTTTGGCATGCTCGGCTACACTGGCCATAGTGGTGGAAACCACACTTATTGCACTTCGGCTGTTTCCCTGCGTAACCGGAAGTCTGGCTATGGTTCTGATTCTGATTAACCGAAGATGATTGACTAAAACTGAGGTTGTTGTTGTTATCAGGCTTCTTTTGTGATTGATTCGAGTTTGTTGCCTTGTCTGAGTCATTCCACTTACGCTTGTTTTCGGTGGTGTGGGTGGCAGTAGTAGCAGTAATAGCAGTAGTAGCAGCAACTCGTGGTGGCAGCGAGCCACACTCCACCACCTGATCAGTGATCTTGTGAGCCACCCTGATAATCCGTGGAAGGTTGTCGAGATTTGCTGCAGTGACTAACCCCTTAACTGGTGGTGCCAATCCCTTAATGTAGAGCTGGATCCTGCAAGGTGGTGGTCGGGATAGGTTAGGACACATGTTTGCCAGCTCGTGAGACCGTTTCGTATAAGCCTCGATCTCAGATCCCTCCATCTTCAAGTTATAGTACTGATTTTCCAACTTTTGCATTTCATCACGAGGACAATACTCCTCTCTCATCAGTTCCTTAAAATAGTCCCAAGTAGTAGCATTTGCCATCTCAATGCCCAGCATCTGTACCTGAGCATTCCACCAAGTCAAAGCACCGTCCTCCAAGGTGCTAGAAGCAAACTTCACCCTGTCCCCAATTGGACAGTTACATATAGCAAAAACGAATTCGGCCTTCTCGAACCAACGGAGCAGTCCCACGGGACCTTCAGCTCCACTAAAAGTTTGAGGCTTGCAATCCATGAACGTTTTGAACGTACACACGGGTGGATTGTTCTGGTTTTGGTTCATAGGTTGACCTAAAACAAAGAGAAAGTACGCACAAATAAGAGTCGAGTAAATGTAACACCCCGAAAACGGGTTTGGTAATCAAACCCCGTTAATACTAAAAGACGAGTAAAGTACCGTTAGTAGTAAAAATTTACCCGGTAAATATTAGGATCTAAATAAATAAACCTAATATTGAATAAAAAAAATTGAACAAATCCTTTGAGGAAAACAAAGTATATGAAAGGCCCGAGTTAACGGGACTTAGAATAAAACGGGTTATGGCTTCCCAAACCCATTAAATTTAACTAGGAATAATTGACCTAGTTAGTAATATGTGACTAAGTTATAAATAGTGAATTATAAATTCAATTAATCAAAATAAAAACATGAAGGACTAAAGTTGTCAAGTGGGAAAACTAATATTCATTAAAACAAATAATAACACACAACACACACACTGAGAGTGTGTGTGCGCGTGTAATCGCCAGGAGCAAGAAGAAAAAAGGGTGTAACCCTAGTTCATCAAGATTCAACAAATTGAAAGGCAATTTAGAGCCAAATCGTATGGATTAACACAAATTCGTGATCACCAAGCTTAGGGGATCATAAGGTATGTTAAATTTTTATGTTTAGTGAAGTTGAGATTCTTGATGAAGTTGAGATTCTTGATGAATTTGTGATAAACGAAATTATTGCTTTCATGTTTGATGTAAGAGTGAAATTAGGATAAATCCATGTCTAGGAACAAACCCTAGTAAGGATTTGATGAATTAATGATGAAAAATTGTGAAATAGATTATTACCCATTTATGAGCTAAGTGGGTTTTGTTGATTTGACGAAATTGATGTTGTATTGGTGTTTATAAACATCATACTAACTCATATGAATGAACTACTTGAACAAATTAGGGATTTTGTTAAGAGTTTATAAGTGATTAGAAGTGGGTCTTGAAATAAGAGTTAAAGCCATGATTATGATGGTCAAAGTGTGTATATACTTATAATAACTGAAATTACATGTTGATTTATTATTACTTGACGTATGAATTGGATGACATGTTAGCTAATTTGGCGTCTCAAAAGATGATGTTCACTAAGTGTTGATAATGTGCCTAATTGAGTCTTGTGAACTTGATAGTGCAATCATATGTGTTAATTGGTGATTTGACTTTTAAAAAAAAGTCAAACCGACCATTAATAAGATCGAACGATAATTTTGATAGAAAATACGTAAGATGGAATAGTCATAATTAATGATGACTAATATAACCGTCTTACGAATTATGATGATAGTTTGACGCTTGACAAGCTAGGTGGAGGCTTGGAAAGGAAGCGGGTCAAACGAAGCAAGTATGAAGGAAAAGCGTAATTCGGATGCAAGGTAAGTATATCTTACACTAGTCATATATTTCAGAATATCCTTTTGTCGTGTTACGAAAAAGATAATTATGACGTAAGCCATAGTAGGCCAAAAAGTGTTAAGAAATGGAATTATAAGTAAAGTGACCGCACGGTGTAAATTGGAGCGAGTCATATATATACGAGGTGCTAATAAATGTCATCTCGCTAATATAATCGGTCAATTTGGCCAAACGGGTCAAAAGGTGTAGACATCACCTTTTGACAATATCGACTAATGGTTTTTGTCGAGTTATATGCTTACAGGAATAGATATCCAATGGGTACTCGCATCTTTCTTAATTAGCAATTTCAAAGCAAGGTATTAAAATCGGGTTAATAAGTTGATCCGAGCCAGGTATGTATAATAGATCAACTCATCATTTAGAACTTGAAGTTCTATGAGAGTTAGGTAAAGTAAAAAGGGAAATTCGGTTACCTTTAAAGGTAAACCGAAGGATTTAAATTGTAGACAGAGTGTTTTGAAAACAAGATTTGGTTAAAAATGAGATTTTGGGCGTGCATGGCTTAAGCAAGCCCTTCGTCGTAAAAGAAGGGTTAAAAAAAATGACCAAAACGCCCTTGTAAGTGAAATTAAGCAAGCAACCCTTAGAAGTCGCTTGAAAACAAGTTTTATAATCAAGTCAATACTTTGAATAAGTATGAAAAGTGAAAGATGTAAAATATTGGTCAAATGACTCTATAAAGAGTCTTTGCCGTAAAATAATAATTTGAAGGGTAAAATTTGTAATATATAAATCACCACATTGAATCCACCACAATTATAGTTGTGGTGGGAGGTCATTTGATAAGAAATGTGGACATATGTATTTAGAAACGAATGAAAGCGATTGGTGCTTAAAATATTCTTAAATACCCTTAACGGGTCAAAATAAGAATATGAGTGAAAATGGGATTAAGAAGGTATATGAACCTGTAATCGGAACCTAATATGTTAAACATCATTGAATTTAATAGGTTTATGAGAAATAAGGGTCAAACAAACTAGTTTGTTTGATAAAAATCGAACGGGTCAAAATTTGGTAAAAAGGGTAATAAGCCTAAGACTTAAAAGTCTTAAATTTTGTTAATCCGGATGTTGGATTTTAAATCCATATGACGGAGAATCAAAATACAAACACGTAGGAAGAAAAGGTAGGTCAAACGGACAAGCGGATTGAAAGATACGAAAGTTTTCGTGTCAAAAACGGCAAAATGGAAAAGGCTGATACAGGGGCCACCGTAACTTACGGGTCCCACCGTAAGTTACGGTGGGGGCTGAAACCTTTACGCCAGTTCTCTACTGACTTACGGTGGAAACATATCAAAACATGGGCTACCGTAAATTACGGTATCCACCGTAATTTACGGTGGACCCTGTACAAAAATATATTTTAATCAGTTTTGTTTCCCGGACTCGTTTAGGTACGTTTTAAACCCCGTATGACTAAAGCATTTCATGTTTATGAAATGTTGGTACTCTTGGGATGCCGGAAGACGATCAAGCTCAACGAAGAACCGAACACGATAAAGATACATGCTTCCGCACATTGCATCGTCATAAATTTTAAACGACGAACCTGATCACGTTATGTCAAATAACTTTTGATTTGCGAAAAGTTTTAATAATTCCATATTTTTATAGTATGTGTAGTCTTAACTACACATCTAATTGTTGGTATTTACATGTAAAACCGTTAAATAGCAACTAGGGTGTTAAAGTAAATGACCGAAGACTATGCTTTGTCTGGTATATATCGTACCAGCTTGCTGGGCTGCCAAAGCCTCAGCCACGCGTGCGTTAATCAGGTCAGTCAACTGTGCTTGAGTCACGTTGATGTTGCCACGTCCACCGCCGTGGCCACCTCCACGTCCACCGTTACGTCTGTTAAGTCCGTTCATGATTCTATATAAGAAGAGTGGAAGATGTCACACCCCGACCACGTAGAACATACAAAACGTGGCGGAAATGTCGGGGAGTGTTGTAACAGAATTAATTGTTTCAAATCCATGGCAATTGAAGTTTCGTTTTATTGATTAAAAGTGTTACAATGTCTTAACAAACAAGAAATACAACATAATTAACTAGTCTTGCATCTTTTATTGTCACTAAAGCCCAAGTCTGCCTATGTGTATCTTGATCATCTTATGCAACAGTTCCTGAAAAACACATGTGAAAATAGGTACGTCAGCATAAAAATGCCTGTGAGATACATAGGTTTTGTGAAAATAGGTTTCATGACTTATGTTTGAGAAAATGTTTAGTCATGAACCTTGTTATTTGCTTTGCTTTGTAAATCATTTGAAAATCGATAAGATCAGATGATAAGTATAAATAAATGTAGGGTTAAATGAATAACCAAGTAAAATATGTTTGCATAAGATAAGATGTTTATAAATCAATGTCTTGTGAAAAGTATGTTATTTGTATAAAATGTTCTATGTCTCAAACTGAAATGATTCAAATAACGCTATGATATGTAATACCATACAAACACTTATATATAGGAAGTACCAGCGGCGTATCCACCATGCTTGTATCATATTACACACGCATCGTTACTTAATCACTTAATCAAACCAAACTAACCAATGTAAGAAGTCTATGTTTAAATCAATTGTCAAATGTATTGGGTAATATGTCAAAGTATTCATGTCAAGATGTAAATCATATCAAAATGTCTATGTCAAATATCCGTGTCAAATGTCTATGTATGGCAAGTGAAATGTCTCAACTAAACCATATGCACAAAAACAAAGTATTGAAGTAATGCTTGGTTTAAATCAAAGTTATGTTTTGTGGGAAATGCATGATCAAATGTCAATCATGTTAAAATGTTTATGCCGAAATGTCTATGTCAAATGTCTATGTCAAAATGTCATGTAAAACGATGTACTAAGTAATGCACACAATTGGGCATACCTAGCATGAAATGTCATAAAATCATGTACTATAATGTACTAACGAACATAGCAGTATATGATGTTAAAACAGGAAAGCATGAAAGTAACAAGTAGGCACATGTGTTCCACCCCAAAACAGTTTGGAAAACAGTAAAAGAGGGGTCTATGTACTCACTTGAGATTGCTCAGTAGTCCTTGAGTAACAACCAAACAATGCTAGAGATCGCGGATATCAAACGGCACCTAGTATAGGTAGCTACATTAATAAACCGGACCTAAATCGGAAGATCGGGTAGCATTAGGGTTTGTAAACCAAACGAGTGTAGAGACTCGTGTCATTTGGTTTAACAAAGCCTACATACTAAATGAAACTTAACCTAAGTGTCTACGACCCATTACGACCCGTTTAGGTAGCTTATGCTACTTTAACGCGTCGTTCGCGTGAAACGCGTTCGGACCGCCTAACTAGCCCTATGACAAGTGTTATATGCCTAAACATATTACATAATCAGTTATGTGACAAAGGTTTAGGTTACATATGCTTAATTACCAATTATACATGAAAAGGGTATTCTGGTAATTTACCTAAGGCATATAAACTACCTATCATACAACTACTTAAACGATGTGACCATAGGGTATTACCTCGGAAGGTTATTCCCTACCTACTATGGTCACCTAATGTGTTTGGTCGGATCCTAATGATCGACCAAACTTGGTCGGGTTCGAGGTATAAGCGATTTATTAGATCGCTTTCCCTACGACCCTAGACAACGTGGTAATCAGTAGGCATAGTCCCAAGGGACTATGACCATCGTGATTACAATCACGTTGCGAAGTTCAAACGAACTTCGCATTGACCATTACTGGTCAACGCTGAAAGTCAAACAAAGTTTGACTTTCTGACTCGAAAAGCAGTAAAATAAGGAAAAGAACGAAAGAATACTTACGAAGGGTCCCCGAATGCTAATCCCGATTCAAGAATCTCAGGTATGAAACAATGGTTTCAACTTAGAGGTTCTCAAATCAGAATTCTAGTGATTTTAGCAATGGGGGGTATGGGGTATTTATAGGAATACCCGAACCGTTAAGATCGTTTCATGGAAAACGTGCCTTAATCCCATCCGTACATGTGTTGCAAAGTTATGGTGCTTAAATTCCATCCATACTTGTGTTGCAAAGTTATGGTGCTTAGGTGCTTAAATTCCATCCATACATGTGTTGCAAAGTTATGGTGCCTAAATTCCATCCTTATCCGCTGACTAAGCAAGTTTAGAATGTGTGGTTGAGAATTAAACAATGGCTAATACATCGAATCTGGTCCCGAATGCGAAAAACTGAGTTTCTGCATGTTTTCTGCCCAGAATAGGTAGTCGCGTAGCGCGACTGGTAAAGCCTATAGGGCTCGCGCTACGCTAGCATGCACCAGCTTCAGAAAAGTTTCAAAAGTGACAGGTTTAGTCCCTGCAGCCCGTTTAAGCGATTTTCGATGCGTTTGAACCCCGTTAACCTCATTTCAAGGCTCTAAAATGAAGTTAAAGTACAGGGAACTCAAAACATGCTCAAAAATATCTCGGATGATGGTTCGTTTGGTCGTACGAACGCGATGTTCGCTTAATTACGACGGAATGCGCATAAGCGCGAAAAACGAACCAAATGACGTGACGAATGGATTTTTCTTATGGCGAACACTAAAATATAATGTAGTCATGATTACATAAATTTTTGGATGTCCAGATGTATTCAGAACGTAAGTTATGCGCGAAAATGCAAACTTGTGCACTTTTTGACACTTTTAGTCCCTGAATGACACAAAAGTTTATTTTAGCACACCGAACCCCTCAAAAGCCTATTTCTAAGCTATGTAAAGGATATTTATGGTATGTTTAACTTATGGTCTTGTTCCGGAATGTCTGTTACAGTTCAAATTGGCATACTTTCGCAGTTTGTCAACTTTAGTCCCTGTAAGCGATTAAACTTGATTTCACCACACCTAACCTTCCAAAACTTATATATAAGTTATGTAAAGGTTATTTAAGGTATGTTAAGCCTATTTCACTATTCCGGAGTGTTCGTTGCATTAAACTGGTTATATTTACGCATCAGTGCGTGTATAACCTTCCAGAAAGCGATTTAGAGCTTGAAATCGAAACAAGAGTCGATATGTGCAATCGATACACATATTTTTACAAATCCCAAGTATGAAATACAATATTTCATTGGTTTGGCATTTGTTTGATGGTCGCAGTGACACGGGTGTCACAGTCTCCCCTACTTTAGGAAATTTCGTCCCGAAATTAATTCGTAGGAGTCTATTTGTGACTTTGTGTTAAATAACCATCAAAGATGAACAAGACGTAATCCTGTAATTTCTCTTTAACGAACATTTTTCAGAAATGAAAAATGAACAGAGTTATTCTCAACAGGCATTCTTTAGAAACAAAAATGAACAGAATAGTCATTTTCCATAACATCTTCAGAAACAAAAATGAACAGAATAGTCATTTTACATCTTCAGAAACAAAAATGAACAGAACAGTCATTTTACATCTTCAGAAACAAAAATGAACAGAATAGTCATTTTACATTTTCAGAAACAAAAATGAACAGAACAGTCATTTTACATCTTCAGAAACAAAAATGAACGGAATAGTCATTTTACATCTTCAGAAACAAAAATGAACGGAATAGTCATTTTACATCTTCAGAAAAAAAAATGAACGGAATAGTCATTTTACATCTTCAGAAACAAAAATGAACGGAATAGTCATTTTACATCTTCAGAAACAAAAATGAACGGAATAGTCTCTAGACACATGACAAAATTTGCTGTGGTTTCTGTGCACTGAATTTCATAATTATGTATGCATCCATAATTACGCAATTCCTTGCATAGTCCGCACAATTTGTCTGAAATTGTGAAGGGGAGGAAAAATCAAACCTGATGATGAGTGTGACTAAACTACCATAGGGTCCTTTTAATTAGATCTACAAAGGATCCTTTTAAATTAGGCCACCAAGGAGTCCTTTCAGCTATATCATCACATGATATTCCTAACCAGATTTTTGGATCAATCTGTTTTACCTAGACCTCTCAGGGCCTAATTATGGAATGGTACAATATAATCCAAGGGTCTTTACTATTACGTACAAGCCCGTTGAGGATTTAATATAGCACCCAAAGATATGGAAGATTCTACGAGGATTTGAATGACAAGAAATTGGATCACACCAAAAACATAAAGGGAACACATAAACACATAATCACATAATCACATAGTTGTTTAATTTGTTTATTAATTTGTTATCTTTGGACGCGGATACTCAAAGTACACCAGGAATCCAATTCGTGGATTTCATTTGGTACTTTAATCCTTTCAAGAATCCATCCATGAAGATAGGATGATCTACCAAAAATTCGATTTTCGTTTTTCAGGAAAACGCTATATTCGAATTAAGGTACACAATAATTTAGGACATACGGAAATACCCCTTGGGTACCCTATTAAAAATTTATAGTGGTACTTGGGGTATTCGTACAGAATTATAACTTTTATCTTGTACTTCGTTTCTTTGCAAGAGACGGGTACTTGGGATCTTTACGCAAGAGATTGTAAAATGGAAGAATTTTTGGGGGTAGTTTGCTTTTCAAGTAATACGATTCCTTGATTGTCGGTATTATAGGGGATATGTTGTTTATGCATACAACCACATAATATACATTGTAATGTAAATAAAAAGATTTATTTATTAACAATGATAACAACTGTTTCATGGACCTTGACAACAAAAGAAAATAATACATAAGATATGATTATTTCTAAAGAGTGTTGTCTTCTAGTCGATCAGATGCTCATCTCTGTGCTGGATTAGCATTAGCAAGCTTTGGGCAATTTCTTCGGAAATGTCCCATCTTACCACACTTGTTGCAAGAACCTGGTGGAAAGCGAGCTCGAGCAGGTTTGTTGTCGCCTTGATTCGGTGCAATTGCTGCAACGCAAACTTTTGCCATATGACCTTTAAGTCCACAAATTTGGCATTCGCGGCACTTCACATTAGCATGATGATGTAGGCCACATCGGTTGCACAAGGGTGAAGTTCCATTGTATGGCTTCCTAGTACGGGGTTGAGCTGGTTGGTTGGGGACGGCTTGACCATTGTGAGCGACCATGGCGAAGTTCTAAGAAGCCTTTTGCTTCTTTGACCGCTCAAGGGATCCGGTCTGCTCATCCATGGTCTTTGATTCCTCGATTGGTTTCTTGTCACCCTTCCGGAAAAGCTTACGTTTCCTGATCTGAGATTCAGTCAGAGTTGCAGATAGCTCAATGGCCTGCCTAACCGTAGTGGGGTTACTACCAGTAACAATGTCTTGAACTGAGTCAGGGAGACCATCAATGTACTTTTCGATCGCCTTATCCAAAGGCGTAACCATGGTAGGACACAACAGGCTCAGCTCCTCATATCGATCAGTGTATGCTCGATGTTCGCCGCTGTCTTGCTTAAGGTCATCGAATTCCCTTTCCAATGCCCTGATCTCGTGACGAGGACAGAATTCCTTCATCATCAGTGCTCGAAGTTCTTCCCAAGTTTGGGCCAGTGCCACTTCGGCACCCCTATCTCTCACCACACCGTTCCACCATGTCAAAGCTCGTTTCTCGAAGACACTAGATGCAAAATCTACCTTTCGCTCGTTTG
Source organism: Helianthus tuberosus (assembly GCA_030545235.1). Taxonomy (NCBI): domain Eukaryota; kingdom Viridiplantae; phylum Streptophyta; class Magnoliopsida; order Asterales; family Asteraceae; genus Helianthus; species Helianthus tuberosus. The sequence continues at coordinate 79,969,951 of CM060437.1, forward strand.
GACATTGAACATGCCTGAAAGTGCTCTCTAGACTCTCGAACCATTGCAGAAGTGCAGTCGCTCCTTGAGACCCAGAAAACTTTGATGGCTTAGCCGAGTTGAACGTCTTGAAGTTGCATGGGGCATTATTGTTGTTGATAGCTTGGTGACATTGGGCAACGATGATCGGGATTGCAGCAGTCATTTGCTGTGTAATGACAGCTGCCAGCTCGTCAACAGATACTGGATTTTCGCGTCGTGGAGGCATTCTAAAAGAGGAGAACAAGAAAGGAAACGAGTGAGAGAATTAGACGAAATGAATGAGATGAAACAAATCTGATGAAAGCAAGGATATTGGTCATTTGTTTGTTCCTACAAAGCAACAAACGACCCTGGTGATTAATCAAAGTAAATAGGTCAAAAATAATGTATCGCGAAGACATGCTCGCCTATAAGTGAACACTCATCCCAAGAATTCCCAGGTAAGCACAACTGGTCTCGCGTCTGGTTGAGATGTATACGAAGTGCTTGCCTAGACAGAAAACTCAGAATACAGGCATTCACCCTTCCAGTTTGCACGTGTTCACATTATTTAAAACCCAAAACCTTGACGAGATTTTGAAAACTTAAAGGGTTCAAAACCTTATAATAGAGGGTTCAAAACCTAGTAATCAATCATCCTAGAACAGATGATTAGTTTTCAAGGCGGTTTTGAAATTTATGTTCTTGTTGTGGTAGTCGCCTAAGGATAGGTGACGGTATTGTTTTATGACTAAACGCAAGTAAACTCGCGTTAGGGTCCTAAGAAAGTTATAGACTAGGTCAAAGCATTACTAATAACCTAATTCCCTATAACCATTGGCTCTGATACCATCTTTTCTGTCACACCCCGACCACGTAGAACATACAAAACGTGGCGGAAATGTCGGGGAGTGTTGTAACATAATTAATTGTTTCAAATCCATGGCAATTGAAGTTTCGTTTTATTGATTAAAAGTGTTACAATGTCTTAACAAACAAGAAATACAACATAATTAACTAGTCTTGCATCTTTTATTGTCACTAAAGCCCAAGTCTGCCTATGTGTATCTTGATCATCTTATGCAACAGTTCCTGAAAAACACATGTGAAAATAGGTACGTCAGCATAAAAATGCCTGTGAGATACATAGGTTTTGTGAAAATAGGTTTCATGACTTATGTTTGAGAAAATGTTTAGTCATGAACCTTGTTATTTGCTTTGCTTTGTAAATCATTTGAAAATCGATAAGATCAGATGATAAGTATAAATAAATGTAGGGTTAAATGAATAACCAAGTAAAATATGTTTGCATAAGATAAGATGTTTATAAATCAATGTCTTGTGAAAAGTATGTTATTTGTATAAAATGTTCTATGTCTCAAACTGAAATGATTCAAATAACGCTATGATATGTAATACCATACAAACACTTATATATAGGAAGTACCAGCGGCGTATCCACCATGCTTGTATCATATTACACACGTATCGTTACTTAATCACTTAATCAAACCAAACTAACCAATGTAAGAAGTCTATGTTTAAATCAATTGTCAAATGTATTGGGTAATATGTCAAAGTATTCATGTCAAGATGTAAATCATATCAAAATGTCTATGTCAAATATCCGTGTCAAATGTCTATGTATGGCAAGTGAAATGTCTCAACTAAACCATATGCACAAAAACAAAGTATTGAAGTAAAGCTTGGTTTAAATCAAAGTTTTGTTTTGTGGGAAATGCATGATCAAATGTCAATCATGTTAAAATGTTTATGCCGAAATGTCTATGTCAAATGTCTATGTCAAAATGTCATGTAAAACGATGTACTAAGTAATGCACACAATTGGGCATACCTAGCATGAAATGTCATAAAATCATGTACTATAATGTACTAACGAACATAGCAGTATATGATGTTAAAACAGGAAAGCATGAAAGTAACAAGTAGGCACATGTGTTCCACCCCAAAACAGTTTGGAAAACAGTAAAAGAGGGGTCTATGTACTCACTTGAGATTGCTCAGTAGTCCTTGAGTAACAACCAAACAATGCTAGAGATCGCGGATATCAAACGGCACCTAGTATAGGTAGCTACATTAATAAACCGGACCTAAATCGGAAGATCGGGTAGCATTAGGGTTTGTAAACCAAACGAGTGTAGAGACTCGTGTCATTTGGTTTAACAAAGCCTACATACTAAATGAAACTTAACCTAAGTGTCTACGACCCATTACGACCCGTTTAGGTAGCTTATGCTACTTTAACGCGTCGTTCGCGTGAAACGCGTTCGGACCGCCTAACTAGCCCTATGACAAGTGTTATATGCCTAAACATATTACATAATCAGTTATGTGACAAAGGTTTAGGTTACATATGCTTAATTACCAATTATACATGAAAAGGGTATTCTGGTAATTTACCTAAGGCATATAAACTACCTATCATACAACTACTTAAACGATGTGACCATAGGGTATTACCTCGGAAGGTTATTCCCTACCTACTATGGTCACCTAATGTGTTTGGTCGGATCCTAATGATCGACCAAACTGGGTCAGGTTCGAGGTATAAGCGATTTATTAAATTGGTTTTCCTACGACCCTAGACAACGTGGTAATCAGTAGGCATAGTCCCAAGGGACTATGACCATCGTGATTACAATCACGTTGCGAAGTTCAAACGAACTTCGCATTGACCATTACTGGTCAACGCTGAAAGTCAAACAAAGTTTGACTTTCTGACTCGAAAAGCAGTAAAACAAGGAAAAGAACGAAAGAATACTTACGAAGGGTCCCCGAATGCTAATCCCGATTCAAGAATCTCAGGTATGAAACAATGGTTTCAACTTAGAGGTTCTCAAATCAGAATTCTAGTGATTTTAGCAATGGGGGGTATGGGGTATTTATAGGAATACCCGAACCGTTAAGATCGTTTCATGGAAAACGTGCCTTAATCCCATCCGTACATGTGTTGCAAAGTTATGGTGCTTAGGTGCTTAAATTCCATCCATACATGTGTTGCAAAGTTATGGTGCCTAAATTCCATCCTTATCCGCTGACTAAGCAAGTTTAGAATGTGTGGTTGAGAATTAAACAACGGCTAATACATCGAATCTGGTCCCGAATGCGAAAAACTGAGTTTCTGCATGTTTTCTGCCCAGAATAGGCAGTCGCGTAGCGCGACTGGTAAAGCCTATAGGGCTCGCGCTACGCTAGCATGCACCAGCTTCAGAAAAGTTTTAAAAGTGACAGGTTTAGTCCCTGCAGCCCGTTTAAGCGATTTTCGATGCGTTTGAACCCCGTTAACCTCATTTCAAGGCTCTAAAATGAAGTTAAAGTATAGGGAACTCAAAACATGCTCAAAAATATCTCGGATGATGGTTCGTTTGGTCGTACGAACGCGATGTTCGCTTAATTACGACGGAATGCGCATAAGCGCGAAAAACGAACCAAATGACGCGACGAATGGATTTTTCTTATGGCGAACACTAAAATATAATGTAGTCATGATTACATAAATTTTTGGATGTCCAGATGTATTCAGAACGTAAGTTATGCGCGAAAATGCAAACTTGTGCACTTTTTGACACTTTTAGTCCCTGAATGACACAAAAGTTTATTTTAGCACACCGAACCCCTCAAAAGCCTATTTCTAAGCTATGTAAACGATATTTATGGTATGTTTAACTTATGGTCATGTTCCGGAATGTCTGTTACAGTTCAAATTGGCATACTTTCGCAGTTTGTCAACTTTAGTCCCTGTAAGCGATTAAACTTGATTTCACCACACCTAACCTTCCAAAACTTATATATAAGTTATGTAAAGGTTATTTAACGTATGTTAAGCCTATTTCACTATTCCGGAGTGTTCGTTGCATTAAACTGGTTATATTTACGCATCAGTGCGTGTATAACCTTCCAGAAAGCGATTTAGAGCTTGAAATCGAAACAAGAGTCGATAAGTGCAATCGATACACATATTTTTACAAATCCCAAGTATGAAATACAATATTTCATTGGTTTGGCATTTGTTTGATGGTCGCAGTGACACGGGTGTCACAGAAGAGGTAAGGATCGCAATTAAGTAGAAGTCAATCATTGCTACGACTTCTATGGACTTGAGGAACTCTAACATTATATGATTAGTGTAACAGAACCGCTTTCACACTTATTAAGCCTCACTGGGATTCACATGCACCTTACATTATTATTATGTGTGCACCCATAATAATAAGGCAATTTGCATGCTTATCTCAGTGCCTCTTAACTCGCGCTAAAAGATTCTCCGCACTCAAGTAACAAAATGAAGGATAACACAAAACTAGGAATCACAAAAGGCGAAGGGTAGTGTCACATTATCACGCATTACTAAAACATGCAGCACAGGTAATCACATCATGGTATCTAGTATGTAGTTTCATGCAAGTCGTGAGTGTGTGACTACTAAACTAGTAACGCATAAAGTAAACAGAGGACGAACCTTGCGATCTGGAGCTGAGTGTCATGGTCGTTTTCGTTACTGTTTGGTTATAGTCAGGTTTTATGAAAACGTTTTAAAACCTAGTTCACTATAACCAGTGGCTCTGATACCAAACTGTCACACCCCCAAAATACCACAAGCGGAAACCCCCGCGAGGCGTGTGGCGTACCAGGATCTAGCCACTAATCACATTGAACCATAGACATATAAGATAAAATAAATCTTCCCATTAAATAAAAATTGTATGATTTAAACACCAGTTAGAAAAATCAACTTGTTCAGCGGAAGCATAATAGTTTATTCAACAGGTTTAAAAATGTAAATGTTCCAAAACAATGCATCAGTGAGAAGCGTTTCCAAATGTCACGACACATGACCACTCCAGCTTCCCAGACAGCAAGTTCCCTGACAATATACCTAACGACCTGCAAGCATGCAGAAAAGTGTATCAGACAACGCTGGTGAGTTCGCAGTTGTTTAGCCGTTTGTTACCAAGTAATGACTTATGTTATGTTATGCTGATAATAACTCAATACCGCAGACGGCCCTTTTTGCCCTTCTCCAATGCTCTATCAAACATTGGTCGTGATTTAAAGTTATTAGTTCACGCCCATCCTATCCGGGTACGTCGTGAGGGTGCCAAACCTAATAGCGTTATCAACTAATAACCCCGTTGCCCTACAAGCAACTAACCCGATAGTATGATGGGACTTAAGTGATAGAAAGTGGGTGTATTATCCAACATCAACGTCTACTGAAAACCGTTGCATATCCCCTGCAAGGATATGCGTTTGTGAAATCCGCCTCACATCCCCTACAAGGATGTGGGTATTTGAAAACCGCCTCATATCCCCTGCAAGGATATGGGTTTACGAAAATCCGTTTACAAGTTTTGTCAGTTTGATTGTCCCCACCGGACGCATGCTTGTTTTGAGTGAAGTGAGCTCACCTTGGTTTGCTCGGTATGACTAGATATCCGTTCACATTTAATCAGTCAAAGCCTATGGTATTCATATATACGTAATTAGTTTACATTCGCAAGGTTCACGTATAAATTATAATCATAGTGTGCATTCAAGCAACGATCACCGAATAACACATAGCAGTTATTCAAACTCATACAATTCCACAATTCACATGTATGTTTCACAACGGTACTTAACAGTTAAGTGTACTACTCATAACAACCAAATCATGTTTCCTCGGTCAATACTTATATCCTTAACAGGCAGTAATATGATTTCATTAACATAGTCATTCATCAACACATTCAACTTAGTCCACTGTTCTGTTGGTTTACCCTAACTGCGAAGAGTCCCCCCTCTTGACGAAGAATCAAACTTCGTCGAGGGTACCTGTGACGAAGCTCCATAATGTTCGTCATGAACTTGTTCGGCGAAGAATCAAACTTCGGTAAGGATGACTGTGATGAAGTATCTAAATGTTCGCCATAAACCTGTCGATGAAATATCCATCACTTAATCATTAACCCTAATCATGCCACTAAGAACCATAATCAGATCACCATCATCAATAATCCATCAGTTCACCAGAATTCGTTTTACCATTGTCATGCGATGTTTACATAAGTTCCCCACTAACCATACGCCTAATCCCTGATTATGTTTCTATAACATTCTCAACAATAACAGCCTATCACAGCGTGTTTACTACGATTCCTATTAACATGCTATGAAACCACACAACCAAGTATGACAAATAGATAGATAGAACGTTTGGAAATCGTGTACTAACCTTAATCAAGATGGAATCGAAGGAAAACTCGAGTCGAGGAGGGCTTGTCTCCGGTTTCGAAGGAGGAGAGGAGAGGTGAGAGAGAGTTTAGGGTTTACCGTTATAGGTTTCGCAGACTGTGGACGGTTACGGCATAATAATATTGAGATCTTACTGGGCCACACTTGGGCCAAAATCCCATACGGCAAACATCTTCGACGAAGGTATTCTTCGTCGTGATTCCGATGTCGAAGTCCTAAAGGTTCGTCGAGTAGGGGTGATGACGAAGATCTAATACTTCGTCGAGTACGGGTTTGTGACGAGGATCCAATGCTTCGTCAAATGTGAGAGTGCATGGGTTAAGTCTATCTAATCTTAAGTAGTTAATAAGTTTTCATTAACTGACCAAACAATAATACAATACATTAATCATATTCATTAATCATATGTCCAAATAATAATACAATACATTAATCATATAACAAACGTGCACATGTTACAACAACGCAATGAATTATGAAAACACAGTTGTGAAACAAGTAACGTGTCGAGGAAAGACCTTGAAAGCTTGGGTTGTCACAAAATTTGTCGAGTCGTTAGTTTTGACTGATGCAAGTCTTTTTTACGCGCTGGTGTAAATTTTTATTGAAGATAACACTAGCGCGTAAAAAAGACTTGCATCAGTCAAAACTAACGACGAGACATTTTTTTTTACTTTCTTTTAAAGGTGCGTTTATAATGTTTTAATCTACGTTTGTTCAAAAAAAATTTGGGCCAACTCGCGCGGGATCAAAAAGTTCTCATGGTTCTCACAACTCGTAGTGGTTCTCATTTTAACTCATCCATATATTTATATATATATATATATATATAAATATATATATGTATGTAAACTATATGAGATTAAGCTCTTTGTAGCTCCTGTATCAACTAATGCTGTTAAATCTAAATATTTATTATTATCTAACCATAAGCGACATTGTTTATTTATCATGTTTGTTGATCCTTGTGTTTGTATGTAAGTTTGATCATCTGGTTTTTGTAGAGCCATTTTACTTATTTCTTCTTTTTTAATTAATCTTTCCAATTCTTCAACTTTGTGTTCCAAGGCTTTTATTTTTAAACTATGTAATTCTATTATTACTTCTAATTTATCTATTCTTTCATCTTCATTATCTTTAGAATTTGTTTTCACTTTTGATGTTGTAGCTATATCTTTATCATAAATTTCTTTAAGACATTTAAAACAAATTTCTTTAAAACATTTATTACATTGTGATCTTTTTTCTATACTATGATAGTATCCACAATGACAGCATCTTATATGATTATTTCCTTTATTTTGTTTCCAATCATGTTCACAACTTTCTTCTATATTCATATATGTATATGTTACTTTTGCCGTTGGATTTTCTTCTTCACTGTAAATACTATAAACTGATTCATTATCAGATTCATCATCTGTTTTTAGAGCTTCTATTTCATAATCTTGTAATTGCTCTACTAAATTAGCTCTTTCCATATTTTTTCTTTTATTTGGACAATTATTGGCTAAATGTGTTGTTTCTCCACAAGTGTAACATCTACATTTTCGTGATTGTGGTTTTTTAACATATTTGTTTGTATTATAATGTTTTCTATAATTTCTATCATATGTTGTGTTTTTTCGTATCTTTTTCTTTTTATCATATACTCCATATGCTTGTGGTGTATAAATTGCTGTTTTACAAAATGCATAAGCATTTCTTTTTAATTGTTCTTGTAATGCTACTTCTTTACATTTTTCTTCTAATATACCAAATGTATAAGTTATTCTTGGTCCTATTCCTAAATTTTGTTGTGTACCATAATTTGTTTTCCATGCTTCATGTATAGATTTTCCTAAATCTCCTGGTAATTTTATAAAATATTTGTCACATAAATTATCATCCATTGTTTTTCCTGTTTGTGATAATAATCTTGTAAAATCTAGTGTAAATTCATTTATATATTTCATGTCTGCTATACTTAGTTGTTCTAAATTTCTAATAGCTGTATCCTGTATTAAAGAGTTATTTTTTGCTGGATCAACTCCTAATATAAGTGTTCTAATTTGTGATGTAAAATTATATGGATTATCTCCTAATGCTTTAAGATTATTAATCTCTTCTGGATTTTGTGTTTTCTTACTTTGCCATATTCCTAATGCTATTGGTCCTAATGTAGTCTCTAAATATGAAAACATATCCATACCATCTTTTTTATTTGTTTCCCATAATCTTACTACATTTTGTTCCCATGTTAAAACTTCATCTATCCATAGCTGTGGTTTTTGTTGCTCTAACAATAACATATTTCCACTATATATTTGTCCTATAGGCATTCTTCTTCCTTTTCCTATAACATTAGACTCTTGTTGATAATTAACTGTTGGTTGTGTCCATGGTTCTCTACCATGACTTTCGTGTGTACCACTATATCCTTCTCCCCATTCTATTTTTGGTCTTTTTAGGGGATTAGATGTATTAAACATAAAGCTTTGTTCTTGTTTATAAAAATCTGATAACATAACCTCTCTTTTCATAATTCCTTCTACTAATGGTAAATTATAATATTCTTGTAATTTATTATAATTTTCTTCATAATCTAATCCAAATTCTGTCATACATTCCATAATCATATCATCTACTTCTTCCTGTATATTTATTTCTGTAAATTTTCGATCTATAATTTGTTCTATTGTTTTATTTGTTTCTTCTACTTTAAAACAATCTATTGATTCTTCTTCAAAATCTAATAGTGTATAATCCATTGTTTCTTCTTGTTCAAATTTTAAGAAATTAAAATCTATTTCATCTTCCTCATCATCTGTATCATATGTAGACAGTATTTCATTTTTATTTTCTTCCTCAACATTCATAAAATGAATTTCTTCTTCATTATTTTTCTCTGTTTGTTTTTCTTTAAAATCAATGTACCTTCATTTTTGTTTTCTATCAGTTTTTTCAGATATATAACTTTTCTTAGGTACTAAGACAGTATCCTCTTCTTTTTCTTGTAAATCATCTAAATCCCATTCTAATCCTGTTAATTGTTCTGGATCAATTTTTATAGGTTCTATCGTTTTTATAGATTTTGATGCAATTGTTTTTACTATTCCTTCTATATTTGCTTTGTATTTCATTCCTGAACTGTTACTAGCTCTTCCTAGTACTCCTATGCTTACTACTAAATTATTTCCTTCATATTCTTCATATCCTTTTGTTTGTAATGCTATTTTTATATTTTGTAAATCTTTAATATCTTTTAAGATATCTGATGTACAATAAAATATAGCTATGTTTTGACTTAAATCTACTTCCATTCCTGAAATTATAGCTTTTTTCATATCTGATTTCCAACTTTTATCAAGTATTAGAGCTAAAAGCTTTGTTCCTAAGTTTTTTCTTCCTAAAGCTTTGACTCCTATTATTATTAACCCTGTGTGTACAAAATGTTTATTTTGTTTTTTAATTTTTTCAATAGTTTCTGGTGACAAAAGATCTAGGATTACTGTATTATCTACTACCCTTAAACTTTCTTCTCTACTACTTCTTATAAGAGTTGTGTTTATATTAAATCTTCCTGTTTGATATAAAATCCTTGGATTTAATATGTCTAATTGATGTTGGTTATATAATTCTAGGTTTCTGTCTAAATCTATTTCTTCTTCTAGTTGTATTATGTGTCTGTTACTATTAGATCCTGATCCTCTTCTAATTACTCTGTTTAAAAAACTGTCTGATGTTATACTATCATTTATATTACTTGTAGAATTTCTAGCTTCCTGTATAGTTCTACTTCTTCCTAAGAAATGATTATTCATTTTCTTGGTTGCCAATGTGTATACGGAGTTGGTTTTTTCTCTATTTTTAGTTTTTGTAAGGCTTCTGTGAGTTTTTCAACTTCTAGAGGTATAGTTTTTCCTGTTAACGTATTAGACTGATTTTTTATATAATCAAGATTTTGTGATAATTTTTTAATTTCTACTGTTAAGTTTTCTATTATCTTTTTATTATTTATAGCTTCTTGTTGTAAACTAATACTTAGATTTATCAATAAATCTACTAAAGTGTTTAGTTGTGGATTATTTGTATGTAAAATATGTTCACCAATATTGTTAAGATTACAAACTATAGTAAAATTTTCTGTTGCAAAAGTTTTTCGGTGAGCTTTTTCAGAAAATTCTATATTTAAGAATTCTAAACGCTTGATAATTTGAGAAGTACCAATGATTAATTAATTCCAACTCTCTTTAGCTTTTATCCCTTTTTCCAGATTTCTCTTAAATATTTTCTTATATTCCAACTATTAAAGAAAAATAATAATATACAAATTAACTTATCAAACGATTTCTATATATATTTTCATATAACTTATCTCGTTCATAAATATAATATAATAAACGATATTCATCTATATAATCTAACCAAACTCTTGAATCTAGATAAGAAATTATTATATCATATCTTTTTAATCTATTTAAAAGATGTCTAATATAAAAACTAGTAGTCATAATATAAAATCCTTTCGTCTATAGTGTTATCAAAGCAACTATCTTTCCCACAATCTTCACCTAAGAGAGTTTCCCAAAAACACTGGCTTAACACGCCATAAAAGGGACTTGTCTTAGTCTTTTAGATTTTAAGAAAGCCTTTGCTCTGATACCAATATATCAGAGAGGGAGGTGGTAAAAACTGAAAATAATAAGAAATAAAACTAAGAATACTTATAATGATTGAGATATGCACAACGGATGATGATGGATGAGAGTATGCACAGCGGATGATATATATATATATATATATATATATATATATATATATATATATATATATATATATAGAGGGAGGTTAACCTACAAAAAACCTTATCGTACATCATGTACGCAAAAAGCGTAACCGTCCGATCAGATGCATAATCACGCTTTGGACATGTAATCACGCTTTGGACATGTAATCACGCATGGGGGTTGTTTTTTTGGGAAAATCACGCATAAGATTGAAAATCACGCACGTTATTTTGACCAAAAAATGAAATTACGCACGTTATACTCCTTGTCGCGTATGAAAACGTAGGATAAGCTGTTTTGTACATTATACTTATTCTATATATATATATATATCGGTTCTATGCAGAACACTAAATATTGCGAGAACGCGCAGAACAAAATGAATCACTCATTTTTTTCAATCCTAAAAACCTAAAAAGTAAATGAAAATGTTATAAATGTAAGATTTATTGTTTCTCTATAATTTAAAACAAAATATGAAAAATCTTCAGTTTTTAAATAACCTACACACATATAGGTTTTGTGTAGGCTAAATTACCTACATGTATGTAGACTATGTGTAGGGAAAAAATATATGATTTTTTACGTATATATAATACACATATGAATGTAAAAAACATAAAATTTAAGAAATATGAACACTAAATCCCAAAATTTAATGATCTAGAGTTGTTCTTTTTTTCTCGCAATAATTAGTGTTCTGTAATGATCCTTATCCTATATCGCAATGTTGAACTAAAATAAACATAAAATGCAAATGAACCGAACAATTATCAATTGAACAACATCGGTAGCGGTATCGCTGTTCATTTTTATTATTTTAGATCGATGTAATGTTTTCTCTTTCGATTACTATATCAAGTACTGGTAACATAACGAATCAAACAGATACTGACTGAATTCCCGCCGCGAAGCGTGGGGAAATCTAACTAGTTATACTTATTAATAGAAACAAGCCATGAATAGTGTTTTTCGATTGTTTTAATATTGTTTTTTAGGTTTTTATTTTTATATTGTTTTATTAGTTTAATTGATTTAAACATATAATTTTTATATAACTTTTAAGATACGATCAAAGTACCAGTTATCAAACAAGAAATCATAAAAATGAATGTATACTGGTACTGATGTTGTTCAATACGGTATGGTAGCGATACCATATTAATTAATCAAAAGCGAAAAACATTAAAAATAAATATTGATACGGATACAGATGTTATACAATTGGTTTTGATTGAATTTGGTATGATAGCGACACAATATCCGTTTAAAAAATATACATCGTAATGTTGAAATAAAAAGAGGGGAACAATTGTTTTTGATTTTTTTCAATATTGTTTTTTCTAAGGTTTTATTATTTTATTGGTTTATTACTTTAATTGATTTAAGTATATTTTGTTCTCTCATATAACTTTTAAGATACGATCAAAGTACCTGTTATCAAACAGGAAACAATAAAACGGAATGTATACCGGTACCGATGATGTTCGGTACAATATGATAGTGATACAGTATCAGTTTATTGAAAACAAAAAAAAACTAAAAATAAAAAAAATATTGGTACCGATACAAATGTTGTTCAATTAGTTTCGATTGGGCTTGGTACGATAGCGGCAGAATATCCGTTAACAAAAAAATATCATAATGTTGAAATAAGATAAACATAAAATGCAAGCAAACCGAACATATATCATTTGAACAACATATATGTGTTTTTTTTCGATCGATGTATTGCTTTCTCTTTCAATTTCTATATCGAGTGCATGTACTGTAACAAACCAAATTGATACCGGCTTAATCCCCGCCGCGAAGCGCGGGGAAATATCACTAGTTATACATATTAAAACAAACTTCCCATGAACACTACTCAAATATTTTTATAATATTATCTATACTTTTGATTATTTAATTGATTTCTATGATTATTATTATATATACTTAAATCATTATTAACTCTATAACATTTATGAAATTTGGTGAACAGTAGTTTACCTACTTTGGGCCAAATTAAATTACGATTTTATCCCCGATTTAAAATTACGATTTTGTCATCAGTTTAAAATTACGTTTTTACCTCCAGTTCAAAATAAAATTATGCTTTTGCCCAGTTAAAAATTACAATTTTGCCATCGGGTCAAAATTACGATTTTGGCCCGTTTAAATTTACAGTTTCGCCATTATTTTTGTTTTGTTCCTCCCAGCTAAATTACGATTTTGCCCTCAATTTAAATTTACATTTTTGTCTTCATTTTTGTTTGCTTTCCCAGTAAAATTACGATTTTGCCCCCAGTGTATAAGTATAGACATAAGAAGGGAGAATAGTGCTTGGGAGCTGTCTGACACTCCCCCATTGGCCCAACCAATTTACGATTTTATCATCGCTTTAAAATTACGATTTTGCCATCAGTTCAAAATTACGTTTTTACTCTCAGTTCAAAATAAAATTATCCTTTTGCCCCCAACTAAAAATTACCATTTTGCCTTCGATTCAAAATTACGATTTTGACGCGTTTAAATTTACAGTTTTGCCATTAGTTTTGTTTTTTCCCCACCCAGCCAAATTATAATTTTGCCTCAGTCTAAATTTACATTTTTGCCATCGTTTTCTTTTGCTTTCACAGTCAAATTACAATTTTGCCCCAGTGTAAAATTACAGTCATACCATCCGTTTAGTTTTTTTTTTTTTTGAAAAATCTATAGTAGTGCTTTGTTTTAATTGTTTGACTCGTTGTAATTTTTATTTGTGTAAGGCGGCTGCCTGGCACATGCTCAATTATCCTGAAAAATTACTATTTTGCCCCCAGTTTAAAATTATTGTTTTTCTATCGTTTTTGTTTTTCTTAAACAAAAGTATGATAGTGTTTTAATTTAATTGTTTGACTCAATGTAATTTTTTTGAGATCGTGTTATGTGTAGTGTGTACAAGTAACCGAAACACAGACATACATGTTATGAGAGAAAAATATTCGGCTTAATGCCCCGTAACGCGGGCGGGGCAAAATCTAGTTATACATAGTGGCGATGAATAGTAAAACTAAAGTTTTAACATTATATATATATATATATATATATATTGAAAATGGATACCGTATTGTAACAAATCGAACCGAAACCGAAAATGATATTTAAAATGGATACCGTGACACTATCGTACCAAATCGAATCGAACCGAAACTGACAATGAGATTTAGTTTGTTTTTTTTTCTATCGTAAACTATACAGGTGCCAATAAATACATAAAAACATTTTTTGTATCGTAAACAATACGAACATTGATATGGGACTTAGCGAACGAATTTCATCCGAATAACATCAGTACAAATATCAGTAGTATCGGAACCAATATTCTTTTTATGGTTTTCGATTCGTAAACTGTAAACTATACGAGTACCAATAAAAATATAGAAAAAACATTTTTTTTATCGTAAACTATACGAGTATTGATACGGGACTAACTGAACCGATTTCAACCGAACAATATCGGTAGTACTGGAATCGGTATTCTTTCCTATGGTTTTCCGATTGATTTAAACCACATGTTCTTTTGGGCATGTCACGACTTTATTTTTTTAGTTTTTTTAGCTGCGAGTGTTGGTACCAAAACGAACTCAACGGATACCAATTGAGTTCCCGTCGTATAGTGAGGGGAAAAACCACTAGTTATACATATCAATTTGAAGTCACCATGAATAGTGATTAAAATATTTAAATATCTATTTTAATTTTTGATCTAAAAAATTATAATATATTATTTATCATTTAGTTTGATATTTTTTTGTAAATGCGAATTGGAAATAAATAATCCCACCTAACTCATTTTGGCTGATAATAATCCCAAGTCAGTTATTGCCCGATAATAATCTGAACTAGTCAAAAAAAAATTGTAAAATAGTCCGTTAAAATAGTTTAACGTGTTTTAGGGCTTTTGATCAGAATAAGGATACGAGTCGATTCATGTAAAACTTACCTCGGAAAAAATTTCCGACCTTTAATATTGATTTATTTTTTGTATTCAAAACAATGTATTTTTTTGTATCGTAAACTATACGAGTGCCGGTAACAATATTAAAAAGAAAACGTTTTTTTTGTTTCGTAAACTATACGAGTATCGATACGTGACGAACCGAACCGATTTCGACCGAACAACATCGGTACCGATACCTGTAGTATAGGAACCGGTATTCATTTTTATGGTTTTCGATGGATGTAAAACACTTGTTGATTTCCCTTTGGGCATATCACGACTTTATTTTTTTAGTTTTCTCTTTCAGTTGCTATATATAGCGAATGTCAGTACCATAATGAAAACAACCGATACCTACCCTGAGTTCCCGCCACATAGCGCGTGGGAAAACCACTAGTTATATGTAAAAGCAAGTCCCCATGAATAGTAATCAAAAATTTTTATAATATTGTTTATAATTTTGATTGTTTTATTAGTTAATTGATTTTTATTGGATAGATATCGATTTGGTTTATTACGGTACCAGTACGATATACGCATAGAAACTAACATATGTTTTACATCGATCAAAAATGATAAAAACGAACACTGGTACTAGCATCGATGTTGTTCAAACGCTATCAATCGGTTTAGAGTCACGGTAGTTGTACCAATATTCATTTATCATCGCAGACAGAGCGGATAAAATGAAAAAAAAAGGAAACCGGAAAGCATAAAATTGAATACAGATATCGTGATATAGTGATATAGTGTCAGTTTGTTGAAAGAGAACACAATAAAATAAATATGGGTATCGAAAGCGTTAGGTGTCAATTTATAGAACACAAACGAATCGAATCAAACTGATGCAACTGGACATCAGTATCTGTATCGATATTCGTTTTTAATTGTTTCTGATCGATGTAAAGTTTTCTCTTTCAATTAATAGCGGGTATCAGTATCGTAATGAGCCAAACTGATACCAACCAAATTCCCGCGGCAAAGCGCGGAGAATATCACTAGTTCTATATAGTTTGAATATGACTCATTACTTTTGTATAATGTAGTGATCAGATCAGACGTGATTTTCCAATATCCGTCTAATGTACTATTTTGCATGTTTTAGAATTATTCAACATTCATTGAGATAAATTACGGTATGTTTTAGAATTATTTAACATTCATCGAGAAAATTACGGTCAAAAAAGTATGAAATAGTCATCATTTATTTATCATATTGTAAAATAATGGCTGAAATGGGTTTGTACTCAAGTTATAAACGCATTAAACATGTCACAAACACGATGAGCTGATTAAATTTATCATATATATTAGCGATGTATTTTTTTTCTAGTCACAAACACGATGAGCAGATTAAATATATCAAATATATTAGCGATTTATTTTTATTCTAATGTTAAATGATTTGACTGAGTGATGAATATATGTGATCACTGATTAAACACGTTAAATAGATCAACCCTTATTTAGATCTTGTCAAGAATTACACATCTACTTAAAACTAGTTTCATATTTGTCAAGCTCTCAGGTCACTGAAGACGATCAAAGGGTCTCGTTGACGTTGTAAGAGTTCTGCCCTTCTATCCTACAAGAAAGAATACCGTTAGCCTCGTCACGGAGGACCCCGGAGGGGGAATCCGTGACCAAGCTCCGGCGTGAGAGTAAGTAAACTTGCCGGAGATAATGAGAAGTTTATTCCGACGAGTGTTGTCGTCGGCATTCTCCTTTGTGTGAATTCTAGTGTATATGAGTAAATATGAGAGAGTAAATACTATCCGAGGTTGTCGGAATAAATGAGGCAGCAGTGTATTCAATGAGAGTGGATTTTCTGTGTGTTTATTGAGTAGTTTTACCTTCCTTATATAACAAGGGCCGCTTATCTTTCTTGGATACACCATCGTTTCCATCTAACGGATTCTCGGAGATCTCGGAAGACCCAGACACGTGTCTGAGCCCCAATGGTTGAATTATGGCTTCATTTAATGAAGCCAGCTGCGAGTACCTGTTCCGGCGGTGACCCTTTCTCTCTCTCCGTCGTGCATTAAATACGTTGCAGAACTTTAGATCCTCTTTAGTTTCCGGCCCTTGCTATCATTGTATTCTTTGAGAGGGAACATCAGGATTGGACTTGCTCATGGGCCCAAACGACAGAAGCCCAAGACGGGTTTTGTTGGGCTACCAACGAGGCACGTCGTCAATATTAAATGATATAAACTAGTTTCATATTAAATGATATAATAAGATTTATTTAAGATCGGTTCTTTGTTTGTTAAATTGCTTTCATTTCTTATTTCTATATAAAAATGTTTTTACGTTTTCAGATGTCGTGAGCCTAAAAAAATGTATTATAGCAAAATGATTTCTTTTCACTTTTTTATTATGGAAGCTGTGATACGTGTGACTTTTTTTTTGAACGGCAAACACACTTTATATATATATATATATATATATATATATATATATATATATATATAAAGAGTCAACAAGAAGTTGAAAAACAAACAGGAAAACAGAAACAACATAAAAATACACAGATTACAACAGCTCAACAATGTCAAAATCCTTCCATTTTCCCACCTAGGCGCTTTAAGCTTTGACCGGTTGCACAACCAAATGAAGGCATCCTCTTTGATCTGATTCACAGACTTGTTAACCGGAATAAAGATGTCTTTGAAAGCCTTTAGGTTTCTATCGCTCCAAATTCTCCAAACAGTGGCGATAACTATCAAGTAGACAATTTTTTCCCACGTTTTTCCACCCGGGCTGCTCTTGATGTGCGAAAAGAGGCTATTGAGATCCGAGACCTCCGAAGGAAAACCGATACGGACCCAAACCAAAATATTCCCCCAAATGCACCTTGACCACAATCAGTTAACAAATATATGGTCGGGGTCCTCGTCTTCGATCCCACAACGAGGGCAGCGACTATCCTCTAGCGAGACACCCCTGTGCAAAAGCCCCACTTTAGAGGCGACCTTGCCGATAAGTGCCCTCCACATCAAATAATTTGCTTTAGCCGTTGCCCAGTTGTTCCATTCATAAACAACACTGTTGTTTGCATCATCCACCCCAACCTTTTCGATATCAAAACGTACCTGCTTAACCGAAAAAGACCCGTTTGGGTCGCTCCTCCATTTCCAGACTGGCCCATCCGCCACAAGATTTTCCTTAAGGTCTATTCCAATATTAGACAACGCCTTCTCCACGGAACCCACACCTTTCCACACACCTGGCATCGAGTTTTTTAACGGGATGATAGGGGACAAGATATTTGATCCATTGCCTTTGTGAATAGCCGCAACTACCTCGGCCCACAGTTGGTTCGGGTTCGACTTGAAATGCCACCACCATTTGGCTAACATGGCATGATTGAACCCTTGTATGCTTCCTACCCCCATGCCACCGGTTTTTTTGGATCTGAGTAAAAGCTGCCACTTCACCAAACAAATCTTATGTCCCGAGATAGATTTGCCCCAAAGGAAATCCCTCCTAATCTTTTCGAGTTTGCTTATGATACATTTAGGGGCTGCGAACAAGGAGAGAAAATAGGACGGGAGGCTCCCGAGAACCGACTTGACAAGAGTCATCCTACCCGCGAAAGAGAGGTATCTTGCTTTCCACTTCAATAATTTAGAAGAGAATTTTTCTAACACCGGCTTCCAAAAAATGGCCCTTTTCATATTAACCCCAATCAGGATTCCCAAATGCGTGAAAGGAAGCAAACCAACTTCACATTTGACGGTATGGGCTAGACGGGACACCTCCTGATCTTCCACCCCAATACCGAATAAAAAACTTTTACGGCGGTTTATCTTTAGACTAGAAATCAAACTAATCCAACGTAGGAGGCGGTTTAAGATAATCACATTTTGCTCCGACCATGAACCAATAAAAAGAATATCATCCGTGTAGCTAAGATGCGATAGAGACGGACCTCCGTTCGGAAGCTGGCATCCAGAAAAAAGGCCTAAGTCGGTCGCCCTTCCTCATGAACATACTAATAACTTCCATGGCCAAAATAAAAAGGAAAAGGGAGAGCGGGTCACCCTGTCTAAGCCCTCTTTTATACTTAAACTCTTTGGTAGGCGAACCATTTACTAGAACCGACCCCATTCCCGAGGAAAGACATCCCCTTATCCAATCTATCCATTTTTTTGGGAAAGCCATTTTCTCCATTAGCCGGAAGAGGAATTTTCAGCTGATCGTGTCATAAGCCTTTTCGAAATCGACCTTGAAGATTAACAGTTTTGTTTTGGATTTTTTCGCCCACGCCACGGTTTCACTCACAATCAAGGGGCTGTCCAGAATGTTTCTTCCACCTATAAAAGCCGACTGGTTCGAGGAAATAACCTCATTAATAATGGACTTTAGTCTATTTGCCAGAACCTTCGCAATAATCTTGTATACCGAGCCAACAAGTGATATCGGGCGAAAATTTGAAAGCTCTTGAGGGTCTTTGGATTTTGGGATAAGGGTTACAAAGGAGGAGTTAACACCATTACCGATTAGCCCAGATTGGTGGAACTCATCCAACATACCCAACACCAAATGCTTCACTTTTTCCCAGTAAACTTTGAAAAACTTCATCGAAAAACCATCCGGGCCCGGGGCTTTCCCTCCGTCACAACATTTCACAGCCAAGTGCACTTTCGATTCCGAGAACCTTTCACAAAGGAAACTGCCATTTAGGTCCGAGACGCAAGGCAAATCATAGTTAGAAAAGTCTGGTCTTCGTCTAATGGGTTCTGCGAACTGTTTCTTAAACCAAAGCCTGATTTCTTCTTTCAGCTCCAAAGGGTCCGAGACATCCCTACCTTGGAACTTTAGGCCGTTGATTCTATTTCTCGCAGCGTTAACCGCCACCATTTTGTGAAAAACTGCACTATTCTCATCGCCCTACTTTAGCCACTTAACACGAGCTTTTTGTTGAAAATCCTTTGGTTGGTTAAGGATCAGTTTTTCTGCCTTCACTCGAAGATCAAGTCTGGTATTTTTCTCTTCATCAGATAACTGCCCATGGATGGCTTTTGCCTCAAGACAATCAATATTATTCACCAACTCATTAAGCTCTTTATTTTCGGCCTTCTTTACTTCCTGCCTCCACTGTTTAATTCCCACTTTTATCCGTTTAAGAGTAGCAGCAAGCAACTCGGCACATCCGCCCCCGATCCCTACATTCACTGCAGAATAAATAATATCTACCAGTCTCTGCTCCCCGATCCATGAGTTAAAGAACTTAAATGGGATCGGGCCGAAGTCGGTGTTCGAACAAGACAATGAAACAGGGCAATGGTCCGAGAGACCCCTACAAAGAAGTTGCAGTTTTGCATTAGGCCAATAGGTCATAGATAAATCATTTACTAAGTTTAGTGATATGACGTGGTTTTAAGCACCTTCATACAACAATGGCGGCGCCTTGCGGATGGGGAACACGTAGGTGAACTTTTGTTCTCAGTTTACACTGAATCTATATTCTATTGCAATATAGCATATAAATGTTTATTCAGTTTTTATTTTTTTTCTTTTGATCAACATCCATTTTTTAAACTCATAAAACAATACTAGGGATGGCAAAAATACCCGAGCCCGACGGGTATACCCGAAACCCGACACAAAGGGGTCGGGTATACCCGATACCCGACGGGTATTGGGCCTGGTATGAGATCAGTTTTAAAAAATTTTGCGGGTATGGGTCGGGTATGAGATTAGGTGATACCCGACCCGATTACCCGAAAACACATACCCTTTTACCCGAACTATATACCCGATCATATACCTAATTTTTTTTAATTTATACTTTTATTTTCCATTAACCCTTGTCTATTAGTGATTTATTTTAGTATGTTCATAATGTGAAAAAATAAATTTTCTTTTAGTATATGGATTTGATAATAGTATTTATATTTTGTATGTTGTGAAGTATATGCATATGAGTGTATAAGTATTATAAAGTTATTATTAATTATATAAGATCTTAAAAGACAAACTCGGTGGCTTTCGCCACTGACATTTCGCCATTTTTGTCTTATATACATGTCCTAAAAAGGCGACTTAACTACGATACTGCCATCCGTTTCTATCATTTTTTTTTGTCCTTGCCTGCTTTGTAAGAAGAACTAGAAAAGGAACATTTAACTAATGATAAAATATTATTATCACAAACAAATAGAAAAGGTGAAGACTAAAAAGCAAAAATGTGGTCAAACAGCGTTGACCAGATCCTGCTCTTCGTCCCTTTTACGCTTTGTCTAATTTGTACGTACAAGTCTACTCCATGTGTTAGTTTTTAAACTATAAAACCTGTTACCTTAAGGTAATAAACTGCTAATCTTAGTGGCGGGGCTTGAACGAAACT
This sequence comes from Helianthus tuberosus, assembly GCA_030545235.1. Classification (NCBI taxonomy): domain Eukaryota; kingdom Viridiplantae; phylum Streptophyta; class Magnoliopsida; order Asterales; family Asteraceae; genus Helianthus; species Helianthus tuberosus. The sequence continues at coordinate 79,991,294 of CM060437.1, forward strand.
CGGTAAGTGTTGGACTCTTAAAAATCTAATATATCTTAAGCACAAATGTCGGTAGGTTTCCCCACCGACATTGTGAGTTGTTAAGTAAATTTAATTATAATAATTCACACCAAAAGCTGCATGGTGGTGCTGGGAAATACGATTTTGGATAACATATCAGTCATGGGCTCGATCCCTATTCCTTCCAACTATTTTTCTTTTTGCTTTTTCTCTTCTTTTTTCCTTTCCTTATAATTTCTTCAACTAAATTGCTTTTCTCAGATTCGTATACTTCGTCATTCAAGAATGATAATGTTTTCTATATATCTTTGTTTATGTGCACCATGCTCTTTAGCCACCTACAAAGTCTAACCCCTAAGCTTTCACGCAATGGCGCATTTTTGTGTGTTTTAACGTTTTATGCACATGGTTAAAAGCTTTGTATTAGACACCTTTAAGTAATTGTCTTTTAGTCATTGTGTTTTACGAATTATGCGTAGCGTATTATGTCTCACGCATTGTGTTTTACGAATTATGTGTAATGCAATGCGTCTTACGCATTGTGTTTTACACTTCGCGTGTGATTGCACGGTTTCAACCCGCCGTGCGCCACCGCAACTCGCGGTTGGCAACATACTAGTTTATGATAAAACTTATATGTATGTAATGTACATTTTTAATTCATAATAGTTGTTGTATAAATAAAATAATATAATAATTACATTAGTAAAAAGATGTATTTAGAAATCCCAACGTATATCTTTTAACAAACAAATGGGTAAACCCGATACCCGCGGGTATACCCGATACGCGCGGGTATACCCGATACCCGACTGGTAATTACCCGACAACTACCCGACGGGTATTGGGTCGGGTATGGGACGCGATTTTATAACCGGATACGTGTATGGGATTACCAATACCCGACCCGAACCCAACCCATTGCCATCCCTAAACAATACAAGGGCCAGCGAAATGCTAGGAACCCGAAACAACAGAAAAGCAAAACAAAAAAAAAACTATATATTCATAAACACAGTTATATTATACGTGCAACAGAAATACAAAGAATAATGTTTTATTGGAGTGGTAAACAACGATTAACTTTGTGAAATTATGCACTTTCAGGTTAACGTCGTTAACCCTCTTCGTTAAATCCTTACGATTTTTACTCATAAACACAGTTTTGTTATACGTGCAATTACAATTAACATGAAGTTATAACACACGATATAGTTCGTACATATATATAAAGTTAATGTGATTAACTTACTATACAAACGGTGAAGTTTGGACAGATGAGAGATTTATCTCGTCATAACGCAAAGTTATTTAAAATAACTTTCTGAACAAGAATTCACAATTCAAAACTCGAGGGACTTTGTTGTCATTACACCCAAGTCAATAAGTGTAACTTGTTGCCCAAGATTTGTTATAATGAAACTTTAGGGACTAGAAGTAATTATCTAATAAAAAGATTTTCAACATAAACAAACCCCAAACCCTAATTCGCCCCCCACCCATCACGATGGTACTCCCTCTCCCTCTACTCTCTCTCTCTCTCTCTCTCTCTAGACGATTCAAGGAGGAAGCAAGAAAGCTCATCTCTTTTCGGGTTTTTGATCTCCATCTCCATATCCCTAGGTAATCTATCAAACACATACACATAACTTGTTGATTCATGGCTGCGTTTTGTGGATTTTGTGGGTTCTTGAATGCATCAAAACATGGATTACATGTGTCAAGGTTTGCTAGAAACATATTCTTGATGTTCATATAATGGTTCTTAATAGTTTAGTAACTTTATGATCACATATGCATGCTAGGGTTTCGATTATACATGATGTTGATGATGAAACTTGATGTTAAACTAATGTACACGATGTTATAGAGGTTATATTATTTGCTGAAAATCATGGTAAAAGACTCCTAAACATGTTTTAATTGAAAGTTGATTGTAAACAGAACCTGATCAGGTTTTTAAAGCCGAATTGTATCAGCTGTAACAGCATAAAAACATAATAGAAACGTGTGGTTCTTGAGTCTAAAATGTAGTTCCAGGAAACAACTTTCAAACCCCACTGGAATCATAATTTTTCGATGAGTTTGGATATTTTAAAAGATTAAAACGGAAACACAGGTACATGTTGCGTTTTTCCACAGAAATTGCAGCCTGTTACAAGGGTCATAACTTGGTCTAGGGTTGGATTTAATATACGAAATTTTTACAGTGGATAGTTCTAGGAAGTCATAAAATTCTCCAATTGGAATTTCATCAATCTAATCGACAGAGATTTTTAGATAAATTATACCGTAAACTGTTGTCAGAATATGACGAATCTGCCCTTGATGTTCTAAATGATTTTTTATGATTTTTTTTGCATAACTGGACCTTTAGAAAAACATACGAACACAACCGGACTATTTAGCACGTCTCATAATTTATTTGTAATTTTTCTGGTCCGGTTAGTATTTTATAAAAAGTTTTGCAAAAACAACTAGAAAACTGATATTAACTAGATTGGCCGAAATATAGTGATATTGTGTATAAGTGTGGGTTATTGTTTGATTTATGTGTCCTTACATGATTAGGGCTTAGATAAATGTAGTTGTACGTGTAAATTATGAGATGAACATGTGCACTTACCCACACAAACGGATAACTAAGTGTCAACGTGATTTGCATGTTATGTGTTAGCATTCGTGTAGGATTTAAATGACATACGTGAATAATAACTAACACTAAATGGTAACCATATCAGGACATTATTGAGCACATCTACCCTTAGTCAATTTAATTCTAGCCGAGCATATCAAATGTGAGTTCACATACCCTACTCTTTTAATTTTTATGAAAACACAAGGGGAGAAAGCATGTACTACATTAAGGTTAAGTAATGTCATAACGTTACGGTAAGGTAATGTCACAACAATTAGAGTTTTTGTTATATTAGTTATGGTCACGAAGGTGCAAATTTATCACAAGTAAGTCCTTCACCTCGGATCGTTAGTATTTTGGGAAACGGGGAGCCCTAGGGTAAACTTTTATTAATTTTTAAAACGAGAATACAAACAAAGTTCTAATGTTTAAATGGCGACTCGCCATAAAAACAAAGAACAAAAAAGAGAAACATACAAAAAAAACACAAAACAAGGAAACAAAACTAAAATTTAGAGCCCATCTTCATAAATCGCGCCATTTCATCGGTCTCGGACTCTACCTCAACTTCATCTCCATTCACCTTTGTCAAACCATCATAGTATTTTCTCATATTTTCAGACCAAGCACTATAATCTTCAATCTTCCGGCGGGTGCTAGTTTCCACAAACGTTTTGACCACTTCTATTTCATGCTCCCACATCCCAAGGTCCGTGTCAAAGCATTCCTCTTCATCTCTCAACGTTCCAAAGCTATTTTTTGTGCTAACATTTGGGCTAGGTCCAGGCCCAAAAACTGTTTTTGATACATCAAAAAAACCACTACCCTTACTTGGGCCCTTAGTAACCGGCCCAACATCTTCTAGTGGTGGAAAATGGCCATCATATTTCAAAGGCAACATACCTGGACTATTCTGTGTCGGGCCTGAAGTACTAACCAAGCCCAAGTCTGAATCAACTTTCATTTGAAATCCAGCATCAATCTTTGAGTCCAGCGACTGATCCAAGTGTGAAACCCCAACAAATGGGCCTTGCTTTTGAAGCCCAGAAGTACCGCCACCCACATCAGACACATGTTGAAGCCCAGCAGCCTTATTGCTGGGCTTCTTTTGACCATTACCCTCATTTGAGCCCACAACAGTTTGTCTAACTGGACCAGTCTTCAGCCCAGCTTGATGTGATGGACTAGGCTCCAAAATAACAGATCCAACTTTTGTTTTCTTGGGCTGCCAAATTGGCATTTTACCTTTGTTTTAAGCCTTTGATTTTTTTACAACCTCCACAAAATCATCTTGGGCCGAACCCACTTCATTACCACCATTCTTTTTATTTTTACCCGGATATTTTGTTTGAACATTATCAATTTTCAAACCACATTTATCATACGTATGTCCAAAAACTTCACAAAATGCACAACATGGGGGTTTCCATTTACATGATAAATCAAGAAAGTAAGACTTATCCAGGACCCCATCACATTTAGGAAGATTAATTTAACATGGGGATCGTTAGTATTGGAGTATAGCAAATGGGAGTTTTAGTAGTATTATTCGGTCCGACAAGCCCCACCCGGGTTAGTCGCGCTAACTCGAACGGTAATGGTCGAACGGGTGTTAAATTTGCCTATCACATTGCCATGGTTAGTGATAGACCTGGTAATCAAAGGCAACAACGCATAATCAGTCAGCTTCGGTTGTGTACGCTTAGTGACATAGCGTATAGGTTAGCTACCTACAAGTATAATAAGAAACTGCTAACCACTACTATAAACTGTAAACAACTGGAACAATGAACTGTTTTACATTTGTGAACAAAACCTGTGAACTCACTCATCATTATGTGTTGACACTTGTTCTTGCATGTCTTCTTGGGTTTCTAACGTAGCACACATCAAGGCTAGGATGCATTATGGAGTCGCATTGATTTCATCAAACATTTAGACTCAGCTTTAGTTTCACTAACGATTGATTTTGTTATTTTTTACGCTTCCGCAACTCGATTGTATGAATAGTATTTTCTCATGAATGAGTAAACAGGAAAAAATTTCAAACCCAAATAGAAGTTGTTCTATACGACCCGTGTCTTGGATCCTGGTTTGTCACGCGCCTCACGGTAAAACCCCGCAAGTGGAATTTGAGGGTGTGACAACTTTAATTAGCTTGACAAAATTTAAGTCTTGTTAGCCTTAACTTCTTTTATTTAGAGTTTATGATTTAGTTCCATTTCCATCCATGGAAAAATTATATAAGAATGGCAGGCAAACGGACAACAAGCTACGCCGCAACCCTCTTTTAAATAGCAAATCCAATTCTACCGAAAATAAAAACTTTGGTTCCTTAGCATCGAGAAATTGTTGTGCACGACCCTCTGCACTATGTCCAAAAAAACCAACAGCTTCGTGAGTAAGGGAACCAAATGTATCAAAGACAAAGGGAATGAAGACACGTTGATTCTTAGCACAAGCTTTTTCATGCTTAGCAACATTCCCTGATTCTACCTTCATCACAGCCTGACCAGACACGAAACGATTTCCCCTGAGCCTAACCAGGGGGAATACTCCGATAAGGTCCACACAAGTGTCACACCCCAAAAACGTCGCAGCGGAATACAAAACGTAGTGGTGACGGAAGTTGGTGCCCATTAATATCTTGTTGACGATGCATTTAATTGTTGGACATATTAACTTAATTAAAACATAAGTTTTAAACATAAAGTTTCAAAACATGACACAACCACGACATAGTAAGTTGTTTTGATCCTCACGGATCTTATTACATTGGTCCCAAATTGTTTTAAAAGTTAGTCCAACACATTACGTAACAAAACATGCATCAACAACCATAAGATACGCCATAATTCCCGAAGCCGAACTCAAATACCTGAAGAACACGTTAAAATCAAGTGTCAACACAAAGGAATGTGAGTTCACGTATTCAACTTAAAAGTAATTTTGATCCCAAGGAAATACTTTCCAATTATGTGTTTATTAAAAAAACATCCATATAATTTACGAAAGTCAATTTATTTCCTTAATAAAAATCCAAGGGTCAGCCGTCGCAAGCGTTTCCCAAAAACCTTCGAACAAAGCATATTCCCAAGTTTACATATTAAATTTATAACATCAAATGTTCGGACTCGTAAGTTAGCTAGACATTACGAACTATATATTTACAATGAAGGGATAATAAAAGCTAGACAATAAACAGAATATCAATTCGTCGTTTGACTTGACATGGAGCGACCGGTCATGACGAGGTTGTCAACCCGATAGATCTACCAACAATTCCTCGCGTGCAATACTTAAATGATTAAACAACATCACTTGCGCATGGCCCATATCAAGGCCATCTATGATGCCTGCCTCACGTACAATATATATGTGACAACTCGAGTTTTCGACTTTCACTTTCGCATTAAATGCACGTTGACTTTGACTGTTGACTGTGACTATTAGTTGTTTGTTTATTTGACTTATAACTGAGACCGTTGTAATAGGATAAAGTGCATTGTGTTTGCATGAGTATGTATTTGTTTGTGGCATGTGAACTTAACTGATTAAATCATTACGGACCTAAAAGCCCATTAAGGACCCGACGAATCAAATGTGATTCGCCATACAACCTCTCGACGAAACAGGCCCTTGATTCGTCAAGAGCATGTCGACGAAACAAACTGTTTCACCGAGCCCAGATTCGCCAAGCCCAGTAAGGGCCCAAGTACGTTACACGGATATTTAATAGGAAATACAACCATACTCGCCACACTTTAGCAAGAACAGAAACCCTAGAGGACGCTCTGCTGTGTGACGGCAAACTAGTAACCACCGGAAACTCTTGTGCGATCTAATCATTGTTCGGTTAGTAAATCTATGTGTTCTTGATTTATCTTTCATCCGTATACGTATTTACATGTCATGTGATTCTGTTATGATGATGTATATTTGTAACCAACACTACATGTTGAATATTAGGGTTCTTGTCATGATGATGATTGCACAATGTAAAAGTCATTGACACATAACAGGTCACGTGAATGGATGTGATGAGTGTTAGCCTATTGTGCGGTCCAATTATATGTGAGATTTGTGAATTATGAGTTAAGGTTCATGTGATATTCATGATTAGTTGCCATCACATCTACTGTTGTAAATCATATAATCAATTGTTTGTTTTGATGTCCCATGTAAGTTGGTAATGCACTAGTGAGAGTTGGTCCAATCACCTCTTGAGGTGATTAAAATTGTCTGCCATTGAAGTGATAAAAGTCATGATGATTAGATGATTATTTTGGTGATATATGAATATTGATGATTTCTGAATAAATCCTGTATGATCTCTGTATAATGTTGACGGCTGCTAGGGTTCTGCATGAAACTGATCTCGACGTAACTGATGCTTGTGACGAATCACAAATTGACGAAATGGAATGTGTTTCGCCAAGTGTAGTTGACGAAACTGATGGGGTGTTTCACCAAGGGTTGTTGACGAAACAGAATGTGTTTCGTCAACATGTGTTTCGCCAGTATATGATTCGCCAATCTGTGTTTCGCCTAAAGAGTAAACTGCACAGTAACCTGATTTATTTCTGTTAGAAGTTAACTGGATAGATTAACTGCTGTTAAGTGATACGCACGACTTGTATACATGTTTAGTACTACTGTGATTATACACATACATGGACAACTTGGATACAAACTGATTATTCTATACGTGCATACTCTAGGACGTGATTGATTTACTTGCGAGCACATATTTAGCATACCGAGCAAACCCAAGGTGAGTTCATACAGCCAAGGCATGGGGTTCCCGGGTGGGAATGGGATTTGATGAATTATTGTGTATACTCAGACGGTAGAACCTAACGATAAGATACGACTAGACTAGTAACACTTATTGAACTGATCTTCGCACACCTGCCAAGGGTTGGCCGCGATATTATGACTGACTTCGCACACCTGCCATAGGAAGGCCGCGAACTAAATTTACAAATCTTCGCACACCTGCCTGGGAGGCCGCGATACAAATAAACCTAGTCTAGAATACTTGGGAAAAACATTCCCTAATATCTTCGCATACCTGCCTGGGAGGCCGCGATGGAAACTAATACTATACATGACGTAACGAACGAACATACTACTACTCACGCAATACTATTACTGAACTGTTATCTGTGAACTCTCTCAACTAGTTGTTGACTCTCTGTTACATGCCTTGCAGGACCATAGGTACTCTTGGAGCTTGCACGGGAGATGCGGTCGTTGTGGGCACGGATTGTGGATCTTATGATGAAACATTTAAACATTTGAACTTATTACTTACGTTGGGTTTACATTTTATGCTTCCGCTATACACTTAACATGTTTTGTTTGAACACCTTTCATATCGTTTGGTTTAAATTACATTTAATACTTATTATGTTTGATATGATTGGTGGCTTGATCCTGGTCAGTCACGCCTCCAAGCGGTGATACTCCGCGTGTGGATTTTGGGGGTGTGACAGATTGGTATCAGAGCCATTGGTTATAGAGAACTTGGTTTTAATATGGGGAAAATGTTTTTATTAAAACCAGACTATAACCAGTACAGTGCTCAACGATCCACAACGACGCTTCGCTCCACGTGCAAGACTCAACATCCTAGGTGATAAGGTTTATGTTTATTGCCTACATACTAGAATTACATTGAACTTTGCTCGTGGTATGCTTAGATTACATTGCTCACTATTTGTTATTGCATGAGAACACTTGTGTGCTTACTCTCTTCTGTCATCGCACTATTCGCGAACCTCTCTCACTTACGTTATCTTTACTATGAAGATCATGTCTGGACGTATCAACATGACCCAGGACCAGTTGACGGCCCTCATTAACGAACGAGTTACTGCGGCAGTTGCAGCCGCTCAAGCAGGAGGTATACCCTGCAGTTACAACTCACGCTAGGATCCTTAGATCCTACAATCTTAAGCCAAATCTTGTGTTTAACCTTACTTTGATTCTTACACAACAGGTCAACCACCTGTTTGCACTTTCAAAACTTTCATGGACTGTCGCCCAACTACTTTCAGCGGCACTGAAGGAGCCGTAGGTCTTCTCCACTGGTTCGAGAAGCTAGAGTCTGTATTCGAAATGTGTGAATGCCCTGAGGCACGCAGGGTGAAATATGCTACTGGCACTCTCGAGGGTTTAGCCCTCACATGGTGGAAGACTCAGGTCCAAATACTAGGGTTGGTGGCTGCTAACGCCACCCCATGGAACAATTTCAAGGAAATGATCAAGCAAGAATACTGCAGTCGTGACGACATTCATAAGCTGGAGGTCGAGTTTTTTAACCTCAAGATGACGGGGTCAGAGATTGAGGCGTTTACAAAGAGATCAAATGAGCTAGCATTACTGTGTCCTACTATGGTGGACCCTCCAGCTAAGCGTATCGAACTTTATCTCGGTGGTCTAGTGCCAGAGATCCAAAGTCATGTGACTTCAGCAAACCTTGCCACCTACCAGCAGGTTGTCCAGTTGGCTCACCGTCTCACGGATCAGGCGGTGGAACAGAACAAGCTGCCAAAATGCATCAGTGCTACCACTACTGCTGTCACTACTTCTGCTACTCCCAGTGACAACAAGAGAAAATGGGAGGGGGATTCCAGCAAGGGATCAGTTTCTGTTCAGTCTCAAGCCCAGCATCGCAAGACAAATGACTACCAGAGTCCGAATCAGCAATCATCAGGTAGTCAAGGGCAGAGTGGATATCGGGGAGTTCACCCATGGTGTAGTAGGTGCAACAAACACCACAGTGGAAGATGTCGCAGGGAACGTTGTCAAAGATGCCTCAAGATGGGTCATGAGGCTAAGGATTGTAGAAGCTCACGTCCAGTAAATCAGAACCAGCAACTCCCACCGCCAGCTCCACAGAACCAGCAGCAGCAGCCACAGCGTGGAAACCGGGGATGTTTCCAGTGTGGGGCTGAAGGCCACTTCAAACGTGATTGCCCTCAATTGAACCAGAACCAGAATCGCAACAACAACAATAACCAGGGCAACGGGAACAACAACAACGGGGGAAACAACAACAACAATGGCAAAGAAGCTCGGGGTCGTGCTTTTGTGCTGGGTCGGGGCGACGCAATGAATGATCCCAATGTGGTTATGGGTAAGTTTCTTCTCGACGATATTTATGTTACTGTCTTATTTGATTCGGGTGCGGATACCAGTTATATGTCTCTGAAAGTTAGTCAAATGCTTAAATGCGCACCAACGCTTTTGAACACCAAACATGTTGTAGAGTTAGCTAACGGTAAAATTTTAGAGGCCACACACATAGTTCAAGGTTGTAATCTTATCCTCGCTGGTCAGACTTTCTCCATCGATCTCATTCCTATAACTCTGAGTAGTTTCGACATCGTCATCGGTATGGATTGGTTATCCCAACAACAAGCAGAGATCCTATGCAAGGAGAAGATCATTCGTATTCCCCGTTCTGGCAAAGAACCTCTCGAAGTTCAAGGCGACAAGAGTGGTGTTGTGAGTGGCATCATATCCTTCTTGAAGGCTCAGAAGTGCTTACGAAAGGGCCACACAGCTGTTTTAGCACTCGTTACGGATACGTCGAAGAAAGAGAAAAAGATTGAGGATATTCCTGTAGTACGCGATTTTCCTCAAGTGTTTCCTGAAGAGTTACCTGGGTTACCGCCTCACCGTCAGGTTGAATTTCAGATCGAGCTCGCTCCTGGAGCAGCACCTATAGCTCGAGCACCTTATCGCTTAGCGCCAACCGAACTGGAAGAACTGTCTAAGCAACTGCAAGAACTCTTAGAAAAGGGTTTCATACGTCCTAGCTCTTCGCCTTGGGGAGCTCCAGTACTATTTGTAAAGAAGAAGGACGGTACCTTCCGCATGTGTATAGACTACCGCGAATTGAACAAGGTGACTGTGAAGAATCGCTATCCTCTTCCACGCATCGACGATTTATTCGACCAGTTGCAAGGGTCGAGCTATTACTCGAAGATTGATCTAAGGTCAGGGTATCATCAACTGAGAGTCCGGGATGAGGACGTCTCCAAAACAGCATTCAGAACACGCTACGGCCACTACGAGTTTTTGGTCATGCCTTTCGGGTTGACGAATGCGCCTGCGGTTTTCATGGATCTTATGAACAGGGTGTGCAAACCTTATCTCGACAAGTTCGTCATTGTTTTCATCGACGACATCCTGATCTACTCGAAGAGTCGGGAGGAACACGAGCAGCACTTACGACTTATTTTGGAACTTCTTCAAACGGAACAGCTATACGCTAAGTTTTCAAAATGCGACTTCTGGCTTCGTGAAGTCCACTTTCTAGGCCACGTGGTAAACAAGGATGGGATCCATGTTGACCCATCCAAGGTGGATTCGATCAAGAACTGGCCTGCACCTCGCACACCAACAGAAATACGCCAATTCTTGGGTTTGGCGGGTTATTACAGACGGTTCATCAAAGACTTCTCAAAGATTGCTCAGCCGCTTACACTACTGACGCAGAAGGGCGTTGTTTATCGTTGGGGTAATGCACAGGAAACAGCGTTCCAGCACTTAAAGGATAGACTCTGTAGCGCACCTATCCTCTCTTTGCCTGAAGGCACGGACGATTTTGTAGTCTATTGCGATGCATCTATCCAAGGTCTTGGATGTGTATTGATGCAAAGGGATAAAGTCATTGCTTATGCTTCGCGCCAACTTAAGATTCACGAACGGAATTACACTACACACGACCTAGAGCTGGGAGCGGTTGTCTTTGCACTTAAGATATGGCGACACTACTTGTACGGTACCAAATGTGCTATCTACACTGACCACAGAAGCCTCGAACATATATTCAAACAGAAGGAACTGAATATGCGACAACGACGATGGGTCGAACTGCTAAACGACTACGAATGCTCAATCAGGTACCATCCAAGAAAAGCCAATGTTGTGGCTGACGCCCTCAGTCGAAAGGACACCATGCCTAAGCGCGTGCGAGCTTTACAACTCACAATACAGTCCAGTCTTCCTTCCCAGATACGAAATGCTCAGGTAGAAGCATTGAAACCAGAAAACGTCAGGGCTGAAGCCCTACGTGGCTCAAGGCAACGCTTAGAACAGAAGGAAGATGGTGCTTACTACGTCACAGGACGCATTTGGGTCCCACTCTATGGTAACCTACGCGAGCTTGTAATGGATGAAGCTCATAAGTCTCGCTACTCGGTACATCCAGGTTCGGATAAAATGTACCACGATATCAAGACTACATACTGGTGGCCTAGCATGAAGGCCCACATAGCAACATACGTTAGCAAGTGCCTGACTTGTGCAAGAGTCAAAGCCAAATACCAGAAACCAACAGGTCCACTTCAACAACCTGAGATACCACAATGGAAATGGGAACAAATTTCCATGGATTTTGTTACAGGCTTACCTAGATCTCAGCGCGGAAATGATACTATTTGGGTGATCGTGGATCGACTCACAAAGTCTGCTCACTTCCTGGCCATTAAAGAAACAGACAAGTTCTCTACCTTAGCAGACATCTACTTAAAAGAAGTGGTTTCGAGGCACGGGGTGCCAACCTCTATCATCTCTGATCGTGACGCACGTTTTACTTCAGAACTGTGGCAAGCAATGCACAAATCTTTTGGTTCTCGTTTAGACATGAGCACAGCTTATCATCCTCAGACAGATGGACAGTCTGAGCGCACTATTCAAACTCTAGAAGACATGCTTCGTGCGTGCGTAATCGACTTTGGCAATGGCTGGGAAAAACATCTGCCACTTGTGGAATTTTCGTACAACAACAGCTACCACACCAGCATTAAAGCTGCACCATTCGAGGCATTGTACGGGCGTAAATGCCGGTCACCTCTCTGTTGGGCAGAGGTGGGAGATAGTCAAATCACAGGTCCAGAAATGGTAGTTGATACTACTGAAAAGATTGCTCAAATATGACAACGCATGGCGGCAGCTCGTGACCGTCAGAAAGCATACGCCGATAAAGATAGAAAACTACTCGAATTCCAGGTTGGGGATCGAGCGCTACTCAAAGTTTCACCCTGGAAGGGTGTGGTTCGTTTTGGAAAACGCGGCAAACTTAATCCACGATACGTCGGACCTTTCGAAGTTATTGAGAAGATAGGCAGGGTAGCCTACAGATTGAACTTACCAGCTGAACTCAGTGCAGTTCACAACGTCTTTCATGTGTCGAATCTGAAGAAGTGTACGTCAGATGAGACCCACATAGTTCCCTTGAAGGAACTCACTATCGACGAGCGGTTGCACTTCGTCGAGGAACCTGTTGAAATCACGGACCGGGATGTTAAGGTCCTCAAGAACACGAGAATCCCTCTTGTACAAGTTCGTTGGAACTCCCGCCGCGGCCCAGAGTTCACCTGGGAGCGTGAAGATCAAATGGAACTCAAATATCCCGAGTTATTCGGAACCAATGCAACTACTACTGAGGCTGAAGCTACCACAGAATTTCGGGACGAAATTCCAAATCAACGGGGGGATAATGTGACACCCCAGGAAAACCAGTAACCTTCGCAAACCTGCTCGGGGAGCCGCGATACAATACAGGTAAACAACGTCACACCATTAGCTTTCCTCAATAACTGCATGCTAAATTTCGGGACGAAATTTCTTTTAAGTTGGGGATAATGTGACAACTCGAGTTTTCGACTTTCACTTTCGCATTAAATGCACGTTGACTTTGACTGTTGACTGTGACTATTAGTTGTTTGTTTATTTGACTTATAACTGAGACCGTTGTAATAGGATAAAGTGCATTGTGTTTGCATGAGTATGTATTTGTTTGTGGCATGTGAACTTAACTGATTAAATCATTACGGACCTAAAAGCCCATTAAGGACCCGACGAATCAAATGTGATTCGCCATACAACCTCTCGACGAAACAGGCCCTTGATTCGTCAAGAGCATGTCGACGAAACAAACTGTTTCGCCGAGCCCAGATTCGCCAAGCCCAGTAAGGGCCCAAGTACGTTACACGGATATTTAATAGGAAATACAACCATACTCGCCACACTTTAGCAAGAACAGAAACCCTAGAGGACGCTCTGCTGTGTGACGGCAAACTAGAAACCACCGGAAACTCTTGTGCGATCTAATCATTGTTCGGTTAGTAAATCTATGTGTTCTTGATTTATCTTTCATCCGTATACGTATTTACATGTCATGTGATTCTGTTATGATGATGTATATTTGTAACCAACACTACATGTTGAATATTAGGGTTCTTGTCATGATGATGATTGCACAATGTAAAAGTCATTGACACATAACAGGTCACGTGAATGGATGTGATGAGTGTTAGCCTATTGTGCGGTCCAATTATATGTGAGATTTGTGAATTATGAGTTAAGGTTCATGTGATATTCATGATTAGTTGCCATCACATCTACTGTTGTAAATCATATAATCAATTGTTTGTTTTGATGTCCCATGTAAGTTGGTAATGCACTAGTGAGAGTTGGTCCAATCACCTCTTGAGGTGATTAAAATTGTCTGCCATTGAAGTGATAAAAGTCATGATGATTAGATGATTATTTTGGTGATAAATGAATATTGATGATTTCTGAATAAATCCTGTATGATCTCTGTATAATGTTGACGGCTGCTAGGGTTCTGCATGAAACTGATCTCGACGTAACTGATGCTTGTGACGAATCACAAATTGACGAAATGGAATGTGTTTCGCCAAGTGTAGTTGACGAAACTGATGGGGTGTTTCGCCAAGGGTTGTTGACGAAACAGAATGTGTTTCGTCAACATGTGTTTCGCCAGTATATGATTCGCCAATCTGTGTTTCGCCTAAAGAGTAAACTGCACAGTAACCTGATTTAATTCTGTTAGAAGTTAACTGGATAGATTAACTGCTGTTAAGTGATACGCACGACTTGTATACATGTTTAGTACTACTGTGATTATACACATACATGGACAACTTGGATACAAACTGATTATTCTATACGTGCATACTCTAGGACGTGATTGATTTACTTGCGAGCACATATTTAGCATACCGAGCAAACCCAAGGTGAGTTCATACAGCCAAGGCATGGGGTTCCCTGGTGGGAATGGGATTTGATGAATTATTGTGTATACTCAGACGGTAGAACCTAACGATAAGATACGACTAGACTAGTAACACTTATTGAACTGATCTTCGCACACCTGCCAAGGGTTGGCCGCGATATTATGACTGACTTCGCACACCTGCCATAGGAAGGCCGCGAACTAAATTTACAAATCTTCGCACACCTGCCTGGGAGGCCGCGATACAAATAAACCTAGTCTAGAATACTTGGGAAAAACATTCCCTAATATCTTCGCATACCTGCCTGGGAGGCCGCGATGGAAACTAATACTATACATGACGTAACGAACGAACATACTACTACTCACGCAATACTATTACTGAACTGTTATCTGTGAACTCGCTCAACTAGTTGTTGACTCTCTGTTACATGCCTTGCAGGACCATAGGTACTCTTGGAGCTTGCACGGGAGATGCGGTCGTTGTGGGCACGGATTGTGGATCTTATGATGAAACATTTAAACATTTGAACTTATTACTTACGTTGGGTTTACATTTTATGCTTCCGCTATACACTTAACATGTTTTGTTTGAACACCTTTCATATCGTTTGGTTTAAATTACATTTAATACTTATTATGTTTGATATGATTGGTGGCTTGATCCTGGTCAGTCACGCCTCCAAGCGGTGATACTCCGCGTGTGGATTTTGGGGGTGTGACAATATATATCCTACTAATAGGACAAATTTAATATAAATCGTTGTACGAATTTACTGAAATCCCTTGGACCAAGCAAATTCGTCCCAACTACACGGTCGTTTTCTCTGAAACACCGTACAATCCCCGTTTCTCCCCGAAACATATATTCAACAAAACTGTTTCTCCCCGAAACATATAATTTCACCAAAACCGTGTCTCTCCAAAACATATATTCAACAAAACCGTTTCATCCCCGAAACATATATTTTTATCAAAACCGTTTCTCCCCGAAACATATAATTTCATCAAATCCATATATTTTCAATGAAAATATATAATTTATATCAAAATGTATGTTTTATTCCAAAAACATTATTAAACCCTTTTTGGCGTGTTCTTCCCCCAAAAAATATACAAAACAGTAAAAAGAGGGGGTTTAGTGACACTCACCTTTGGGTGCGTATTTTTAAATAGCAAATCCCACAGATTGAATTCTACACGTCCTATTATGTGTAGGAACGATTTATAAATCAATATATATCACAAAAATCCTAAGTTTCTCCGTTTCTTAGAATTTTCACATAACTTTGAGATTTTCTCGAAAAGTTATCGTTTTTTATTATGTTGGCACGTTAATATATATATATGAGTCCATATATATATATATTTAATATTTTGCGACTTGAACGATTTTATTGGTGACCGTTATCATGTAAATCCGTTAACACACCCGTTTATACGTAATATATCTACGATTTACGTGTCGTAATATATATACATAAACGTACACATAAATCATCATCGTAACACGCAAAATCGCGTTAACTTATTTATTTTGTCATTTTTAAGGCATTCATACATAAAATAACTCATATGTATCAATTTTCATGCTCGACAAATAAGTTACACATTCAACTCGATTTTACGGATTCTACTGTTCTAAACGCACAAATGTACATGCATAGCCTAAATTTCCCGCTATCATGTCAACACTTAACATATTACCATATTCACATATTTAAATCACATAACACATTTCAACACATAAGGTTTACCCTGAAATAACCCATACTAGTGTTTATTGAAAAACGTGTATTTTAGTGATTTGGTAACGTTTTCGGGCGTCGGAAGTCACGTATGACCAACCAAACACCAAGTAAACTTAAAATTAGTTAAAATACTTATTTTTAAACTAAAATTATTAGTTTCCTTACTGATCTAAATCAGTTTCATAAAAATCGTTCGAAAAGCCGATTTTTGACAGTTTTAACGCATAGTTTTGCGTTAAACGTTATTATAATCATCCCAACTCGGAATGACTTGATATTTTAACAAAATACTTGTTATTTACTGATTAAAATTATGATTATAATCAAATTAGTGCAGTTTTTGTGTAAGTCACATAAATCATGCGATTTCACGTATTTTACAACTCCTAATGCACCAAGTACAACATACAAGACTAGTAAACTTTATGACAAAGTTTTATATCATTTAACACTTCAAAATAATCATATTTTAGTGTTTGTAATCTGATCAAAAATTATTTTTATCAAATCATGTTTAAATCATCATTTCATGATTTCATATCATCATGTATGTTCATGTATGTGCATCTAATGCACTCATACAACATCATTATACATGATTTAATCATACCCAAGAACATATTAACTCCATGTTCTTATTATTCACAACATGTATCTTCCATCATCACATAATCATCCATACATAAATGCAAGTGTTCTTACATTTATGAATATATGACAAAAAATTACATGCATGCATTTATATATACATACATATACACGATATATACACACACACATGAACTTCCAAAAGTTCACTTTTTAACAAGTCCCTTTCAAATCATGAAACCCTTTTTAGAAAATTCTTCATAACAACTTTTTGATTCTTGCATGCAATCTATCTTTCAAGTTTCATGTTATTCAAGAATCATTCAATCAAAATCAAAACACAATCACATACATACACACACACATACGCACGACCATACATACATACATATACACACCCATTTTCATTTTGTTTAAAATCTCAGCCTTTATCATTTTCAAGTTCATGTTTAATTCCAAGTTCAAGAGAAACTTTCCATCATCTCTATCATCACTAAAAATCAAGAATGTAATTTCAAAAATAAATTTATACCTTTCAAGTTTTTAGTGAGTTTTGACTAGATTTTGATGTTTGGAAGCTTGTTTCACCCAGAAACCTCCTTTCGATCCTTAAAACACCTTGAAAACTTCTTGGATTTAACTTTAATCTTTAAGAACAAGTTGAAATTTTTGAAATGGATGAGTTAGAGGGGGTGTTCGGCTGATTGTAAAAGAGAGAGAGAGAGAGAGTGAGCTTGAGTGTTTTGATTGTGTGTCTTGGTTTAATCAAGATATTGAAAATGTTTGGAAGGATTAATCATCATTTGTAACTTTCTTGGCCAACAAGTGTTGGAGAGAGGAGAGAGAGAGCCCTTCATGGCCGCCACCTAGCCCACCACTCACATTCCTCTCACATTTTGATATATACATACATATATGTATGTAAATTAGAGTATAAACAGGTATTTTACTGGATACCGGGTATTCTATCTAGCGTTTTAATCCCGTTTTAGTGCGTTTTAAATTATTTTTATCATTCTATAAAAATAATCACACTAAATTATTACTAAAATAATTATCAGTTGCCTTGACTGGCTGCGTTGACAGTATTTTGTCAGATACGTGCAGTATCACGCGGTACGCGCTCAAACTCGAAAAATAGAGTTTCTTAGCGTTTTAATTTATTTGTCCTCACGAACATGATTAAAATTACTATTCTAATCGTAACAGACTATTTTAAGGATTTTAACACCAATTGGGTGGTCACCGACGTTAGTTTCGCATTTTATTCGTTACGCGATAAGCGTTTATTTTATCGTTGGCAACATAATTTTTATCAATGTTTGGATTCACCAACACATTAAATATCACATATAAATATCAAAATCAGTCAAATACAAACTTTTTATTTATTCATGACAGGTGTTAAATTTGTACGGTACGGCCTGAAAAGCATGGTGTCACAACAAGCGTGTTTCCCACCTGCCCAACCGAAAACAAAATCATCCATCGGCCGAAGAGTGGACCTCCCTTCAAGTGGGTCTATCAACAAATTCACATCACATAGGACATCTCTGACTAAGTCATGTATGTTCTTAAAACCTAGTAGCTTCTTGCAATGGACCGCATGTACCCCAAAGTGATCCAAACAAACCTTGTGGCAAACTGGGCAAGACTCATCAACTGGAAACAAGGGGATCATTAACCGATATTTAAGGATGGCTCGGTACTCCACTACTGACATGTGTTGTCATAGGCCTTCTGTAACACCGCAAAAATGGGTTTGAGAATTCAACCACGTTAATATTAAGGAACGGGTAAAATACCGTTAGTGGTGAAAACGTAACCCGTAAATGTTGGGAGTTAATTAAACAAACCTAATGTTAAATAAATAATAAATAAGTGATTTATAAGAAGCAATTTATTAAAGGCCCGAGTGAGCTAATGACATGTTGCAAAATATTGAAACCATGAATGGTGGCCCTTTTTATAACAAAACCATACATGAAGGGCTAAAATGGCCAATTAGAAAACTTGTTTTATTAAAAGAAAACTAAAACACAAAAATACACACATGTAGGTGTGTGTGTGTGCGCGCATACTGAGAAGAGATAGAAAGGGGAAGACCCTTGTTCTTGATAATTTTCTCAAAATCACTCAATCCAAATCAAAACCGAAGCAATTATAATGCATGTTTGAATTTTTGTTAAGTACTACTTCATCCTAACACAAGGTATGTTTCAAATTCATGATTGATGAATTCTTTAGTTGAAGAGTTTCATGAAATTAGAATGGTCTTAAAGGGCCAATCATCCTAAAAACAAGATTAGATGTATGTAGGGACAACTATTGTAGTCCTAATTGGTAAATTGTATGAATTTTGCTGAATAACTTGTTTATATGATTATTCAATTGTAATGTGAAATGGGTTTTGATCATAGAATGAAAAACCCCAATTTTTGTTATGTAAAATAGTTAAGGGTGACGATCTTGATTTTCATATATTCATGATTAAATTGACCTAGTGAAAACATGTTAGTTGGCATGCAATTTGGGTGTAGGAAGATAGTAATCTAACTAAATGAAAAGCTAGAAATGTATGCCCTTAAGGTGTTTGGTGAAATGTCCAAGTGAAAGTTAGATGCTAACAATTCGTGAAAAACATTGGTCAAGAATCCTATGAATGGTTGTTAGCAAGTATTGATAAAATAGCCTAGTATGATGGCTTATAAATGATACCCACTAAGTGTGTGATGAAATGCCCAAACGAGTTCTGTTGAATTTCTAATGCATTCGTAAGTGTCAAACGACAGTTTGACTTAAGTCAAACTGACCTATAATAGGTTCAAATGTAATTTTGATATAAAGTCCGTAAGGTGGGATAGTCGTGATAAGCGATGACTAATCTAACCATCTTGCGAATGATAAATAACAGTTTGACGCGTGACAAGCTAGATGGGAGCTTGGGGAGGAACGGGTCAAACAGATCAAATACGCGGAAAATCATAATCGGACGCAAGGTAAGTAAAGCTTATATCTTTTAAATAGAACATTTACCTATGTATTGGTTATGTATAAGGAGACTTAATATAGGAATGAGTTTTGAAATATGACGTTCCGGCGCGAATCGATACGGGTCGGAACGAGTAAAAATGGTATGAAACCATAATTGGTGATAAAACAATGAGTTTTGGAAAATTACCTTATGGTGTAAGCGATAATGGGTAAAAATGGTAAAATGGTAATTTGGTTACGTGTTGACGTGTATGTAATGAGTTTTTGAAAAGGAAACTTATGGTATAAGCCATAATGGGTCAAACGAGTAAAGAAACGATTTTAAGAAATATTACCATGTGATGTAAACCTTAATGGGTCAAATAAGTGAGAAGGTAAATAAATACCTTATTACAATAAACAAATACGTGGTCTATCCAAAATGCAAAAAGTTTTAGTTAACAAATGGGAAAACGGTCATTTGGGCCAAGCGGGTCAAATGGTGATGTTATAACCATTTAATAATAGAATTTAATGCTTGTTCGTTAAGTTTATACTTAGAAGAAAATCATAGTGCATGATTATGTATTGCCAAGAATTAGCAAATAAGAAAAGTAAGGTATTGATAACGGGTCAATGCTTGACCCGAGCCAGGTACATGTAAGGGCTTTAAATTCTCGTGAGGGCTTGTGGTCCAATGAGGGATTATCGAGTCAGGAATGGACATTGGATTACCTCGGGTGAGGTATATCCAGTAATTAAGATTTGATATTTTTGCATTGTTTGGAACATAATAAAATTTAAACGGAATAACGGATTAAAAGTGTTCACTTGGTCAAAATAAGCTTTATAAATGTCCTTCAATAGTAGAAGGGCTAAAGTTGACCATAATACCCCCAGACGATGAATCGGGTAAACAACCCTTAAGGGTAGATTATTAATGAGTTTAATAATAAGTCAGACCTCTCCGGAAGTATAAAAGTAAGAGACGTAAGCAATTTTGGCTTAATGCCTCCTAACGGGTCATTGTCGTTAATTTTCAAACCGGAGTTTAAAATCAGAATATAACGATCTTCCTATAACAACCCACCACAAGTAAAGTTGTGGTATAAGATAAATAGAAGTCCTAGAGTGGAAATAGGAGGTATGGAGAGAATGGGTGAGATTTGAGCTTAGTGCTCAAATCTTGAAACGGGTCGAATAATTTAGCGCATAAACCGGGTAACAGTGGCGTGTTTAGTAAAAGTAAAGAATCCGGGTTAAGGATTTTGGGTTAATATGTAGGCAAATGTTCTAGGAATGTGTATTCGAGGAATTACGAAATTTCTCCTGAAAAAGGGCAAAAAGGAAAATGGCAGCAGCTATGAGCCATAACCTATGGCTGCCAGCTGTATGCTATGGCAGGCTCATTCTGTCTTTTTGTGCTTGTTTGGCCGTAAAGCTATGGTCGCCCAGCCGTATCTTACGGCGGGTTATATTGTTAAATTCTTGGTTTGTTTGGTTTGGCATTTCAGACCTAACTAGATATGTTTTAAGCTCTAAATAACTTAAGTTCTTGATGATTTTGTCATCTAGGTGGTCGTTATGAAGTCTCGGGTTATGATCAAGTCTCAGTTGAAGAACCGAACACAAATTTAGATCAAGCTTCCGTGTTTACTTTAGACATTTTGAGATATCAAACAATGTTAATATGTGGTTATGTCTTTAATTTTCATGAAGTTTTAGTAAACTGTAAATTACGTATGGACATGTTTTTGCATTATTATTGTATATAAATGCAAGTCCTTATAACATTTATGTTTATTAAGTATGGGTCTTACAAGTTGGTATTCAGAGCTTAAGGTTAAAGGTTAAACATGTTTGGTTCAAGACTTGGTCGCATGATCCGGTTAGTTATTATAAATATTAACGGTCTAGCACGTTAAAGTGTTATAAACAACACATAGGTCTATCGTGTAAACGCACGTTACCCCAATTAAATTAGTAAAAGACCGGTATAGTTAGCGAATTACTTGTGCTAGCAAGTGTGTAGAAAACCTAGTACTATAGTAGGGGCTCTTATTAATTGTCAACGTTACTAATATTTGGTAAACGTTTTAGTTGAAGGACGGTCGGATCTAAAGATGACGGGAGTCTAATGATCTACCGATATGATAACAGAATGGTCCGAAGTATGACAAGTAGTCCATGCTCACCAAGGACCTAAATCAAGTAATGATATAGAACAAGGTTGAACGACTATGAAAACCCAATAGGGCAAATATCACCCAGGTACACGCTTTAGGTTATTGTATGAAATGTAATATGCATCATTTGAGTAATGAATGATGGTTGCACACGGGAATCCGAGAATTGGGAAAACTGGATAAAATACCTATCTAGAATGAGGCTCCCACAAGAAACTGGATGGGAAATACGCGTTATTCACAATCATGAATAACAAAAGTACAAAGAGTTCAGATTTAAAAACTTGGATGGGGATGACCATCCAAGTAGAAATTCTCAATGAGATCCTATAGATGAAAAGGCAACGACCACATTGATGAATGTGATTGCATAAAAGATTTATAAAATAAAAAAAAAACATTTTACATGTTTTGGGAACAAAATTGGGTAAACCTAATAATTGTTAAATAACAATAAAAGGGGTTTCACCAAATAAAATCGGAGATACATATATGAACCAAGAATTTACTTATATTGGAGTTAATCTGTTAGTTATAATAAGGTCACGCGTACCATGTGTTGATTGCTTACCCTGGCTAAGTAAGTACGAAACAGATGATACCATGAACTTCTTATAATAAGTGCATATACGTCCGGTGTAATAAGGACAAGACTAATAGGACAAACTGAACAATAAAGTATACAGTTTGATTGTTTATAAGTAATGGATTTCACACGAACAAGTAAAACGGGTCAAACAGAGTATAAAGTTTGATTGCTCATAAGTGATGGATTTCACACGAACAAGTAAAACGGGTCAAATAGAGTATAAAGTTTGATTGTTTATAAGTGATGGATTTCACACGAACAAGTCAAACGGGTAAAATAAAGTATAAGTTTTGATTGTTCATAAGTGATGGATTTCACATGAACAAGTCAAACGGGTCAAATGAAGTATAATGTTTGATTGTAAATGTAAACGCAAACCGGGTAACGGGAGCGTGATACATTTGAATAACGAGCCTGGGTAACGAGACAAGAATCGATATAAACGAAAACGTAAACCGGGTAACGGGAGCGTTAAAGATTTAGAATAATGAGCCTGGGAAATGGGACGTAATTGAATGTAAATGTAAACGGAAACCGAGTAACGAGAGCTTTAAAGATTTAGAATAACGAGCCTGGGTAATGGGACATGAATGGATATAAACTTAAACGCAAACCAGGAAATGTGAGCGTGAAACAAATCGACGCATAAATGACATGCGAAGTCATAGAAGCAGAATTGCTGCTCGAACGGAAAACGATCTAGTCATTGACTACGATCGCGTGGGCGCACACGGACACCATCAGACGGTGTCTCATCTGTGTATGAGAATGGGTGTTTTAGGCAGCATACACAAAATGCGGTGGTTGCTACTAAAGATAGTTGTGACTCGGTGGTGACAAATGGTCAATGCCATTTGACCCTTGCGCCAGGCTTAGGCGCAAGTGACCATCACCTAGTTTGGTTAGTATCATCGAAATTCACATCTTCTACAACTGTCTTGTTACTACATTCATATTCTATCACACATTTCCATGCTGCAATCCCGCGCGGGCTCGCAGTAACTAATAAATAAATATAATAGAGATGAAACGACTAATAGATCCGACAACTAAATGCGATACATAAATAACTCACGTGGTCATAGAAGCGGGGATATTGGCAATATGGATAAAACATGGTCATGGGCCATAGTTGGAATAGAAATAAATTAGCCTTCATGGTCGAAAGGGCCATGATTGGCAGATAAAAGAAAAGACGAGGTAACTGATTTATTTTTCTTTTCTTTTAATCATAAAATGATTGTGTTAGCACCAAGCACACTTAAAGAATGACTCGGGGAAGGGATGGTCTACGGGATCGTGATTACCCTTGGGCTATAAATAAAGATAAAGGTCTACGAGACCTATGTGACATTCGGGTCACGAATAAAGAGGAACATCTATGAATTAGCCTACAGGTAAAGTAAAAAAAAGAAGGGGGCATACTTTTCAATTGAATCAAGACGAGGGAACCGGTTACGGTTTCCCCGCATAAAATAAAATATGAAAAGAGAAAAGAATTAGTTGTCAATTCCTTGATGCGGGTAATTGACACAAGTCAAAAAGAAAATATTAACTAAAACATGTTTTTAGTTAATAATGACGACTTGACGATCGTAAAGAATTAACGAATAATTGGAAAATGATTTTTTTGATTAAAGGAAACAAGTTTTGGCACTAACAAGTGCAAAAAGATGTTTTAGAAAAGTCAATTTTGAAAATGAAATGTCGATATAAATCTTAGCATGACGTGAGATCATGATTACGAAAATAATATGGGATATGATTTCTTTGTGGCCCGAGCTACGGGACTAGGTTATGGATGCCTGTAAAAGCCCTACGAAAGCAATATGGATGTACCTGAACGATGGGTATAAGGTACCCGGTGACTGATAAGTCTAATCGACAAGACCAGCCAAGGTCAAAATTTCATTTAAAACTTGTTTGATGGGCTTGTCATTATAGGATTAGCGTGGAGTAAGCATGTTGATAGACTCATATGACCGAGTAACTAAATGATGAATCAGTCAAGTAAACGATAAAGACGAGTGTCACACCCCGACCCCGTATAGCATACAAGACGTGGCGGAAAACGTCGGGGAGTGTTGTAACAGAATTAATTGTTTCATAACCATGGCATACAAAGTTATATTTATTTATCAACACAAGAGTTTCATTGTTTTAAACAGGAATCAAAGAGTTTTTAACATAATTAAACATAGTCTATCTTCGTTTTAAATCTCTAAGGCACAGGTCCGCCCTAGTGTCATGATCGTCATCCTATGGAAAAGCTCCTGAAAACACATGTGAAAATAGGTACGTCAGCATAAAAATGCCTGTGAGATACATAGGTTTTGTGAAAATAGGATTCATGACTTGAGTTTAAGAAATTGTTTAATAACAGTCAGTCATGAACCTTGTAGATTGTTTTGTCTTGTAAATCATTTGAAAAACGATAAGATCAGATGATATGTATAAATAAGATCATAAAGTATGGTTTAATAAATAACCAAGTAAAATGAGTTTGCATAAGATAAGTTTGTTTTGTAAAACAATGTCTTGTGAAAAGTATGTTATTTGTATAAAATGTCATATGTCTAAATTGAAATGATTTAGATAACGCTACAATATGTAATACCATACAAACACTTATATATAGGAAGTACTAGCGGCGTATCCACCATGCTTGTATCATATTACACATGCCTCGTTACTTAAATCACTTAAACAAACCACCAATGTATAAAGTCTATGTTTAAACCAGTAGTCAAAAGTCCTTGTATAAGTCATGTCAAATGTTTATAAGTCCAAACGTAGTCAAGTAATGTGTAACAAATGTTATGTATTATAAGTAAAGTATTGTCACATAATCCAAATGTAGTAATGTACAAAACAAAGTAATTTGAATATATCAAAAAGTTATGTTTCGCAAGTAATACATGTTACATTGATACAAACATTTATGTGGTGAGTTAACGCATACATTCAAGCCTTGAGACAGTCGGATAACCCTTTCAGTCAAGGTTATCAAAAGAAATGTTTTCGGATTCAGTCATTCCTTACATCCAAACAAACCCGGGATGTCAGGAATGGGATTTGTCAAGTCCTATGGTACCAGTACTTACTACCGAGCGGCGTAGCTAATGTTAATGAACGTATAATAGTCTCGTTTGTGCAAACCAAATGTCATAGCAAAAGTGAACATGTTATATGAAAACAATGTACTAAGTATGCTAAGTTAACATACTAAGCAGAAAAGTCATGTAAATCAATGTGCTAGCATGCTATCAGTTAACATACATAGCAGAAATGTAATGTAAAACAATGTACTAAGTATGCACACAATGGACATACATAGCATGAAATGTAATGAAATCATGTACTATAATGTACTAACAAACATAGCAGGTATATGATGTGAAAACAGGAAAGCACGAAAGTAACAAGTAGGCACATGTGTTTCACCCCAAAACGTTTGGAAAACAGTAAAAGAGGGGTTCTATGTACTCACTTGAGATTGCTCAGAAGTCCTAAGATAACCACCAAGCAATGCTAGAGATCACGGAATATCAAACGGCACCTAATATAGGTAACTACATTAATAAACCGGACCTAAGTCGGAAGATCGGATAGAATGAGGGCTCGTAAACCAAATGAGTATGGGAACTCATGTAGTATGGTTTAACAAGGCCTACATACTAAAATGAAACCTAACCTAAGTGCTTACGACCCATTACGACCTGTTTAGGCAGCTTATGCTACTTTAACGCGTCGTTCGCGTGAAACGCGTTCGGAAGGCCTAACTAGTCCAATGATAAGTAAAATATGCCTTAACATGTCTAATATTGTTATCAAATCAGTTTAGATACCAAAAGTTATGTTACATATGCTTAAAATGAATTTTGGCGTGAAAAGGGCATTTTGGTAATTCACCTAAGGCATATAAACTACCTATCATACAACTACTTAAACGAAGCGACCATAAGGTATAACCTCGGAAGGTTATTCCCTATATACTATGGTCACTTAATGTGTTTGGTCGGATCCTAATGATCGACCAAATGGGTCGGGTTCGAAAGTATAAGCGATTGTTTAGATCGCTTACCTTACGACCCTATATAAGCACTAAACTAAAAGTGACGAGCTAAGCATGTTAAAACATGCTTAACTAAGTTTAGAAAACAGGTTTGGTATCAAAACAAACGGTTTTGATACCCACAAGTAGTTTGGTTACAAAACACGCAAGAATGCGCATTTTGGCCGAAACTACGACTCGTCACTGAGCCTAGATAACGTGGTAATCAGTAGGTATAGTCACTAGGGACTATAACCATCGTGATCACGCTCATGTTATGAAGTTCGAATGAACTTCGCATCGACCATAAACTGGTCAATGCAGAAAGTCAAACAAAGTTTGACTTTCGGACTCGAAAAGCAATAAAAGAACGAAGGAACACTTACGAAGGGTCCCCGAATGCTAATCTAGATCAAAATAGCTCAGGTATGAAACAAAGGTTTCAACTTAGAGCACAAATGATCAGATTCTTGTGAGAAATGAAGTGAAAATG
This sequence comes from Helianthus tuberosus, assembly GCA_030545235.1. Classification (NCBI taxonomy): domain Eukaryota; kingdom Viridiplantae; phylum Streptophyta; class Magnoliopsida; order Asterales; family Asteraceae; genus Helianthus; species Helianthus tuberosus. The sequence goes on from CM060437.1 coordinate 80,018,624, forward strand.
GGTTGGGTATTTATAGTAAACCCACAACCGTTAGGATCGTTTCTTGGAAAAGGGGGCACGATCTAGGCCGTACACTTGTCAAAATGTTGTGGTAACTAATTTTGGCCACCATAGGAGATTAACATGTGGCACTTGACCTTTGGGAAGTGTTAGGGGCTGCTAACTTATGTTTAAAATGGCTTTTTGCTGCATTTATTTATTTATTTTTTTTTATATTTTTTTTTTGCAGTTTTGCAGTTTTGCAGTTTTGGTTCCTGAGCGCGTATCGTCGTGTTTTGGCACTTCTAACACCCGTCAACCCCATTTTTAAGCTTCACAAGGATGTTAAAGTATAGGGAACATGAAACATGCTCAAAAATATGCCGGATGTCGGTTCGTTTAGCCGTACAATCGCGTTGTTCGGTTAATTACGACGGAATGCGCATAAGCGTGAAAAACGATCCAAATTGCGTGACGAATGGATTTTTCTCATGCCAAACACTAAACTAAAATATTTTAGTGCTTACATAAATTTTTGGATGTCCGGATGTATTCAGACCGTAAGATATGCACGAAAGTGCAAACTTGTGCACTTTTTGACACTTTTAGTCCCTGAATGACCCAAAAGTTTATTTTAGCACACCGAACCCCTCTAAGCCTATTTCTAAGCTATGTAAAGGATATTTAGGGTGTGTTTAACTTATGGTCATGTTCCGGAATGTTCGTTACAGTTCAAATTGGCATACTTTCGCAGTTTGTCAAGTTTAGTCCCTGTAGCCGAATTAACTTGTTTTTGCCATATCAAAGCCTTGAAAACTTATTTCTAAGTTATGTAAAGGTTATTTAAGGTATGTTAAGTATATGTTGATGTTCCGGAGTATTTGTCGCATTATACTGATTACGTTTTCGCATCAGTTTGCGTATAACTCTCCAGAAAGCGATATAGAGTTTGAAATTACATAAAAGTCAAAACATGAAAAATGTAAAACACAACCAAACAAACATTGGGATCAAATAACATTGTTTTATTGATAATAGAACTGTTCATATTGATTACAAGCACAGATGTTACAACGAGGAATACAAGATGAAAGTAACGACTCATGAGGCCTTACACGTGAAAGGCACATATGACTTGGCCTATGATAAATCCTTGACCGGAGAAACAAAGATGTCAATCAAGAAAAAGAGCAAGAAGGGAACATCAGATGGGAGTCGGACACCACCTTGGAGCCCGAAAGACACTACCATACCTTCCTGGTAAGATTATTGAATTATTAAAACGTGAGCAATGTTCAAGTGATCAACAAAACTAAGCTCATTAGGTCTAACCTAATGAACTACGTAAGAAAGGTTTTGGGGATGAAACCTCTTTAAGGGGAGTAGACTTGTAACACCACAAAAATGGATTTGGTAATTAAACCACATTAATATTAAAGAACGGGTAAAATACCATTAGTGGTAAAAAGTTAACCCGTAAACATTGGGATTAATTAAACAAACCTAATGTTAAATAAATAATAAATAAGTGCTTTATAAGAAACAGTTTATTAAAGGCCCGAGTGAGCTAATGATATGTTTCTAAATAATGAAACCATGAATGGTGGCCTTTTTTATAACAAAACCATACATGAAGGGCTAAAATGGACAATTAGAAAACTTGTTTTATTAAAAGAAAACTAAAATACAAAAACACACACATGTAGGTGTGTGTGTGTGTGTGTGCGCATACAGAAAAGAGATAGAAAGGGAAAAAACCCTTGTTCTTGATAATCTCCTCAAAATCACTCAATCCAAATCGAAATTGGAGCAATTAAAATGCATGTTTGAAATTTTGTTAAGTACTACTTCATCCTAACACAAGGAATGTTTCAAATTCGTGATTGATGAATTCTTTAGTTGAAGAGTTTCATGAAATTAGAATGGTCTTAAAGGGCCAATCATCCTAAAAACAAGATTAGATGTATGTAGGGACAACTATGGTAGTCCTGATTGATAAATTGTATGAATTTTGCTAAATAACTTGTTTATATGATTATTCAAGTGTAATGTGAAATGGATTTTGATCATAGAATGAAAAACCCCAAGTTTTTGTTATGGAAAATAGTTAAGGGTGATGATCATGATATACATATATTCATGATTGAATTGACCTAGTGAAAACATGTTAGTTGCCATGAAATTTGTGTGTAGGAAGATTGTAACCTAAACAAATGAAAAAATAGGAAATGTATACCCTTAAGGTGTTTGGTGAAATGTCCAAGTGAAAGCTAGATGCTAACAATTCGTGAAAATCATTGGTCAAGAATCCTATGAATGGTTGTTAGCAAGTATTGATAAAATCGCCTAGTATGATGGCTTATAAATGATACCCACTAAGTGTGTGATGAAATGCCCGAATGAGTTCTGTTGAATTGTTAATACATTCATAAGTGTCAAACGACAGTTTGACTTCTAAAAGTCAAACTGACCTATAATAGGATCAAATGCTAATTTTGATATAAAGTTCGTAAGGTGGGATAGTAGTGATAAGCGATGACTACTCTAACCATCTTGCGAATGATAAATGATAGTTTGATGAGTGGCAAGCTAGGTGGGTGCTTGGGGAGGAACGAATCAAACAAATCAAATATGCGGAAAAGCATAATCGGACGCAAGGTAAGTAAAGCTTACATCTTTTAAATAGAACATTTACCTATGTATTGGTTATGAATAAGGAGACCTAATATAGGAATGAGTTTTGAAATATGACGTTCCGGTGCGAATCGATATGGGTCGGAATGAGTAAAAATGGTAAGACACCATAATTGGTGATAAAACAATGAGTTTTGGAAAAATACCTTTTGGTGTAAGCCATAATGGGTAAAAAGGGTAAAATGGTAATTTGGTTACGTGTTGACGTATACATAATGAGTTTTTGAAAGGGTACCCTATGGTATAAGCCGTAATGGGTCAAGCGAGTAAAATAACGAATTTAAGATATATGACCATGTGGTGTAAACCTTAATGTGCCAAATAGGTGAGAAAGTAAATAAATACTTTCTTACAATAAAAAAATACGTGGTCTATCAAAAATAAAAAATAAAAGGATTAGTTAACAAATGGGAAAAACGGTCATTTGGGCAAAGGGGTCAAATGGTGATGTTATCACCATTTGAATATAGAATTTAGTGCTTGTTCTTTAAGTTTATAATGATAGGAAAAGCAGAGTGCATGCTTATATATTGCAAGAATTAGCAAACAAGATAGGAAAAGCATAGTGCATGATTATATATTGCAAGAATTAGCAAATAAGAAAAGTAAGGTATTGATAGCGGGTCAATGCATGACCCGAGCCAGGTAAGTGTAAGGGTTTTAAACTCTCGTGAGGGCTTGTGGTCCAACGAGGGATAATCGAGTAAGGAACGGACATTGGATTACCTCGGGTGAGGTATATCCAGTAATTGAGATTTTATATTTTTATGTTCTTTAAACGGAATAACGGATTAAAAGTGTTCACTTGGTCAAAATAAGCTTTTTAAATGTCCTTCAATAGTAGAAGGGCTAAATTTAACCATAATACCCCGGGCGATGAATCAGGTATATAACCCCTAAGGGTAGATTATTAATGAGTTTAATAATAAGTTAGATCTCTCCGGAAGTATATAAGTAAGAGACGTAAGCCATTTTGGCTTACTGCTTCCTAACGGGTCATTGTCGTAAATTATCAAATCGGAGGGTAAAATCTGAATATAACGATCTTCCTATGACAACCCACCATAAGTAAAGTTATGTTATAAGATAAATAGAATTCCTAACGTGGAAATAGGAGGGATAGAATGGGTGAGATTTGAGCTTAGTGCTTAAATCTTGAAACGGGTCGAATAAGTTTTGCGCATAAATCAGGTAACGGTAGTGCATTTTGTAAAACTAAAGAATCCGGGTTAAGGATTTTGGGTTAATTACATAGGCATATGTTCTACGGTCATTTGGAAACAAGTTTGAAGCGAATCAGATGTGTATTCGAGGAATTATGGAATTTATACTGAAAAAAGGCAGAAAGCAAAATGGCAGCAGCTATGTGCCGTAACCTATGACTGCTAGCCATAGGCTACGACAGGCTCATTCTGTCATTTTGTGCTTGTTTGGCCGTAAGCTACGGCTGCCTGTTATATTGTTAATATTTTGGTTTGTTTGCTTTGGCATTTCGGACTTAACTAGATATGTTTTAAGCTCTTAAGTGCTTAAATCTTGAAACGGGTCGAATAAGTTTTGCGCATAAATCAGGTAACGGTAGTGCATTTTGTAAAACTAAAGAATCCGGGTTAAGGATTTTGGGTTAATTACATAGGCATATGTTCTACGGTCATTTGGAAACAAGTTTGAAGCGAATCAGATGTGTATTCGAGGAATTATGGAATTTATACTGAAAAAAGGCAGAAAGCAAAATGGCAGCAGCTATGTGCCGTAACCTATGACTGCTAGCCATAGGCTACGACAGGCTCATTCTGTCATTTTGTGCTTGTTTGGCCGTAAGCTACGGCTGCCTGTTATATTGTTAATATTTTGGTTTGTTTGCTTTGGCATTTTGGACTTAACTAGATATGTTTTAAGCTCTTAATTACTTACGTTCTTGATGATTTTGTCATCTAGGTGGTCGTTATGAAGTCTCGGGTTATGATCAAGTCTCATTGAAGAACCGAACACAAATTTAGATCAAGCTTCCGTGTTTACTTTAAACATTTTGTGAAATCAAACAACGTTAATATGTGGTTATGTCTTTAATTTTCATGAAGTTTTAGTAAACTGTAAATTACGTATGGACATGTTTTTGCGTTATTATTGTATATAAACGCAAGTCATTTATAAGATTTATATTTATTGAGTATGTGCCTTACACCTTCAATGGGGATAATGGTCTGGATGTATTGAGCATGAGAACCTCGTAGACACTCTAACACTGCTTTCTAGCGTAGAGATAGATCAAACTTCTCTCCCAAACTCTAGGCGGCTTTACTATAAAGGGCACTCGCCAATGTATTTTGAGCCTTTGGGGGTAGTGTCCTTATTATCAAACCCGCTAAAATCAAGATCCGGAAGGGACCTGTGCAAGCTACCGAGCGCATAACTTTAAGCGACGTCTAACCCATCAATACCACTGTCCCGCAGAATGTGGTCCTGTAGATTCCAATATTGTGCTCTCGAGGCCACGAAAGCGTATGCGAATACATCTTCAGCTGAATATAGACCTAAACCCCCAAAACAGATTGGTAAGGATGCCAACCTCCATTAAAAAACCCCAAAAAAGGGACCCCCACAAACCACAATGTCCTCGATTGCATCCTAAAGATCCTTGTCGAAAACAGATACAACTTCTTCAATGAACATGGGTTGGCAGGTTCAAAGGCCGAACAACAACTACGTAACTCCTATACAAGAGCGAATCAGAAGGAGCTCGTATTAAGGGTCCCGCAAACTAGGTAGGCATATCACAAGGTCCACTGCATATGAAGCCCTTTTGTAACGCTCCACTTTTTTGTAACTATCCTTAAAGAAAGTTGTCTTGTAATTCTATTTTTGGAAACTTGAATGCCTTGTATCGTATTTCCAAATTGTAATCCGAGACACCGATCATAATGAAAGTCACATTTATATCAATTTTGTTCCATTTATACTTGTTATGTTCAATTTATACTTGTAATCGCATGTAACAAACCCTAATTCGAAACTATGTCACGATACGTGCAAATAACCGACTTTCAACGCGTTTACGTGATTAACCAACAATTAATGATTCCAATACTTATTATACATCATAATACATCATAATATACTTGTAAACACCTTCGAAATATTAATTATGCTTGCAATTATGTCTTATAGATCGTAAATCGCCTATACTTGCATTTTGTGCAATAACCGACAACTATGTGTTACAACCGGCATTACCGATACTTTTTTTACATAATTTCACACACATGGACATACTTGACATCACTATTAAGTTCACGATACTTGCATGCTTGTTACACGCTTGAAACTGCACGAAAAGCGCTCGAAAACACCTTAAAACCTAACTTTGGGGCCTTAATTGCATACTTATCAAACTTGAGGGACCATTTGTGACAAAAAGCTAAACCCCCCCCCCCCCCATGAAACCCACGTTTTGAATCTGCATTTTTGGCTCCAACCTCCACTCTAAAATATAAATTTTGAATCTTGTATTTATGGCTCCAACCTCCACCTCCATTCTCCACCAATGGGCTTCTAAACCTCATTAAACACTCACCTAACCTCACCCACCATAAATACAAGACTCCTAACCCTCATTTCTCCTTTGCAAACTCACTAATTCTCACTCTAAACACTCCAAATCAGTAGCTAAATCTCAGTTTAAGATCAAATTCAAGGCGGGAACTTTGAAGTGCAAAAGTGAGTCAAAACTCACCTTTCTTTCATCCTTTTTCACTTCTTCTTCCTTTACAAAGTGTGGAACACCTCTAGGATTGTTCTCACAAGGTTTTCCATGGAAATCCAAGGTGAAACATCCCATTTTTGAGGTCCAACTTTCTGTTTTGGAAGAAAACTTTGTTAAACATTCTTTAATCTTATGTTTTACTCATACATTCCTATGTCCTTATGCCACTAATCAAGACTATGATTATGTGTGCTTAAAAACAAGGTTGTAACATACAAATTCAGAGGTTTTAATCCTCTAAAATTTCTGTTTTTAAAAGGGTTTTAACCCACAAGTGATGAATAAGACTTGAACTTGTGTATGTGTGATTATTTGGATAGCTTGGGCTATCCTACTTACAATCCACACTTCACTTCACTTGATGAATTCTCTTAGTTAGTATGTATATTTCATTTCCTTATTGTCCATTCATGACCATCCTTGTTGTCTTATGACAACTTGTGCATTGGTGAATTCAAAAGTGGTCTTAAAATGGAAGTTTATCCCCCTACCTCTATGCATGACTTCTATGATAATCCTTGTTGAACTTGTTGGACTAATCATATAATATACTATATAAAACATATAAAATACATATAATACATATAAAAACCGAAACCTTGATGATAACCAAATGGTTATTCGTCAAGTTACTAAGTTACATCACCTAGATACTTAAGTTTCTCGTTATGATTCTAATGGGTACATTAACCCATGAAAACATTCTAACCCTATGGGTTCATAGTGTCAAAAACGAGTATTAAGTGCTAGATGATTATTTTCTCATATACATACTTTTGGTGTATTTTACTTACCTAAATTCCGACTCTAAATATTCCTTGAACTCCAATCCGAATACATTCAACCTCCTTAACTCATTCACTCGTCAACACTTGGATAATCGGAAGAATTAGCAATCTTGTGAGTATACTTGACCCATTTTACCGTTTTCATACTTTTGGGTGTAACATGTTTTCATATACAAAACACACTTAGTATACATATTCTTATGCAAATATACAAACAAAGAATCCAATACATGCTTACTATTTGTTATGATTGATTCGTGTTTTCTGGGTGATTCTTATGTGATGAACTTTCCATTAGCTTAGTACGAGCCTCCACTTAACATGTATAGTGCTATAGGAGTAACACACCACCCGTATTCTTGAGGTCATGTTAAGTTAATCATTCATTCATACTTGCGTAAACAGAGGGTCGACTTACACCACACGGGGCTGTGCTAAGCCAACACGGGGCATGGTCAACTCAAAGATTTCAGAATCTGTGATAGTATAGCAAGTACATTGGCCACGAGTCGTGTCGTTGACACACGGGGTCGTGTTAGTACAAGACCTGACACATCAGTTAATGAGAAAGAGAGAGAGGGAGAGATGACCACGGGGTCGTGCCAGGCGGGCATGGGCCGTGGTGAAGCCCCTGATTTCAGCTATAAATAGATTTGCTTGGTTCCATTCCAAACCATCCCTTGGCAAACCATTTCTCTCTCACTTGCCACCACTCCACCACCACTACAACACCATCATCCACCACCATCTTCCATCATTTAGAGTGTGTGTAGTAGTCTCGGGATCCAAGATCGATCGTAAGAGTCTTTGTCAAACAAAAGCCATGTTTGGCTAAACTCTTACATCACTTGGTGAAGAGAAATCTTTTATGTATTACTTTTTGATTTCCAATCTTTGGCAACTTTTTAATTCGGTATGTATTAATGACTTTAATAGCTAGTTTTTTATATTGAAGGCAAATTTATCAAATCATTCTTCATATGTTGTTGATTCACATATTCGTGTCTTTACGGTCTATATAGAGCGCGTTAATTGCCTGGAAGGGGGTTAGAAGGGTGATTGGGTAAATTTTATGTCTCGTTCAGTGTATAGATCCTACGAGAAACTGGTTCAAGCTTAGTAACACTTCACGAGTTGGAGCGGGCATTACCCACCACGGGAGAAGTGCAAACCGCTTGAACCCCTTATCTATAAACTACTATTAAAACTTTAAACCAACCCTGCGAGGATTGTATCCCTACTGACTCAGACAAAAGGGTTGAGGGTGATCGCAGCCTGGAAGGGGGCCCACTACTTTTTGCATTAATAACTTACTTAATTATCTTTCAATAATCCGACCTTGCGGGACTGTATCCTTGCTGACTCAGACCAATAGGTTGAGGGTAACGTCGCCTTCACAAGAGGGGCCTACCACTATAACCAAGATAATCTCTTAAAATACCCACAGTGCGGAAATCATCAAAATGATACATAAAAGAGGAGTCGGAACCAGGTGATTCCTTCTTGTCTATCTGTTTTCCTTTATTTTATTTTCATTTTTTTATTTTGTCTTTTTATAGTTTAAAAATCTTTTCTATCAAAGATTTGTTCGATTAGACGTTAATGATAAGCCGATATTAAAAGCTCTTGTGTCATTTGACGATCTCGGTATCTTGCCATCACTATACTACGTCCGCAATGGGTGCACTTGCCCTAGTGTGTGTGTAGAGCGATAATAGAATATCGTGTTTTATAAATTTAAACTTGAAATCGGCGAGTAAAAAAAAGCTAAAATATACTAAAAAATATAGACACCCGCACGCACGTCACCCTTTTCATAGCCAAACTGTAGATAGAACAGGTATCCTTACTAATCCCCCCCCCCCTCGAGGAGTTTCACACCCAACTTTGGCCTTCCAATTCCACATGGAAACAGACCTTCCCTTGCCTTTACCCCATTACATGACGGCTAGAAAACCTCAATTTTCTTGATGTTAAGCTTAAGCCCTAAACTTGGTCCTTTTGACCTAATGATATCCAAAGCCTTAGCCACTTCAACAAGGTCTCCTATAATTGTTCCATCATCCAAGTACGGCACATGGAAAAGTAAGTTGCAACAATCCTGTACCTGATGAACGGGGGGGGGGGGGGGTTGCAAAACTAAGGCAAAAAGCTGAACCCCAGTGGTGGACCCAATGCAATCTTCCCCGACATACAACCTAGCTGGTTAACCATATAAGAAGTTAACCCATGCGGAGATGGACGGGCATCGAGAATGAACCTCACGAAGGAGAGTCGTCCTATCCAGAAGGTTAATTTATTAGAGAAATCAACTGTGAGAATAGCCAACGAACCATCCAAGTGGAACTGATTTAAAAACTTGTTCGTGCTATGGAGCACAACCTCAAACTCACTAGGGATCCCTACCCTGAATTATTGATTACCAAGGTAGTTGGCCATCTCTTTCCCCACCTTCCTCATAGCCACCTTGGAAACCAGCCTACTCCAAATAACACCCACGACAATAGGCCTAATCTCATTGTCCGGCTTAAGCAACGGCGTTAGGGGGCAGATGCAACAAACTCCGCCAAGGCCCTGGGACATCGTCCTGCCAACCACACATTGACCACCTTATTAATAGCCCTGAGTAAGCTAGAAACAATCATAGACCCCTCCCCACAAAGGGCATCCAAACTGTGTTGGGCCCTTAGCCCATCCCTCCCACAAGAAGTCCTATTCGGGAAGGATTTAGTATAGGGCTGGAAAATCGTGTCTTATCGGGTTTAACAGGTCTCTAACAACGTGTGTAACACAAGTATTAAACTTGAATACAACTCGTTTAACTACTTTATATCTCATGTTTATAACACAGTTTTACGTTTTATGTACCAAGAAGAAGAAATGATGGATCCTAACCTCATAATTATATTTATTTTTAAAAAGTAAAAAAAATCACGGTGTGTACTTTTTCAGTAAACATGTCTAATCTTGTCTTTTATGGATATCTTTTGCCAACCCTAATTTAGCATAATCTGGGACTTGAATCTGGACATCACTACAATGGCGATTTAATTTAAAGTGTACATATGATGTGCTAAAAGTAGTTTAATTAAATTAACCTAAATTAGACACCAGGTAATACTCTAGACTCTATAAAAAATAACCTACTCACAAACAAGTGAACCATCGACCTAGTAAAGCTAAAGTAAGTCTGGATATCGAACCCATGAGAATTCTATTGAAAACGTGAACTAGACTCGATTACTTATCTACACTTGTTAGGCCCTAAAGTGTGAGACTGACGCATCAAATTAATACAACAAGCTATGGTTACGAGCTGGGCCTTACCGGGTTAGTTTACATTAGGATGTGGACCTTTATAGGTCACTTGGGCTAAGCTTTAGGCCATGTGGGCCAAGCAGGCCCAAGGGAAGCCCATGTAGGGAAGTGGGCTTGGTTGAGTATATAAACAAGTTTTTAACTTGTTTTAGGGTTTGAACCTTTGGAACTTCATTGTTACAATTCCTAGAGAGAGCTAGAGAGGGAGGCGATTTGTGAGCACTTGTACTAGACGGTTTTGCTAGTTGATAGTAATAGAATCGTGTGCAAGTGTTTAAAGGTGATTCGTTGTGTTCTTCGTTTTTCATATTTCTTCGGTTTATTCTTGAATCACATCAAGTTTGGATTCCGCACAAACTTGGTGTTGTTTGATATCATTGAAAGATCCGGTTAACGGGACTTACAAGTGGTATCAGAGCCATTAGAACCTGTTTCTAGGCTCGTTGTGATATCAAAGATTCAAGATTTTCGATATTTTTGATTCGGTGTTCTTCACGTTCTTGGTATTGTTCATCAAAATTTTTATCAAAATCATTATAGTTTGCTGTGTCAATCTGTTTTGATAGTGTTAAAATATTCGTCATTTAAAAAAAAAAAGGAAATATTCTTTCTGTTTTTTTTTTAAATAATAAACGATATCAATTTCCAAAAATATTGGAATTCAGTTGCAATTTTTTTTTAGTCAACATCTCTCAATCACTTGTCTCGAGTCGCAACCAGCAACCACCATTTTCATTGGTTTCGAGTCATATCATCTACACAACAGATTTCGGTTTCGACTCCATCATCTCTGACTCGCAACCAGTTTTGGTTCCGACACACGGCTTCACAGTCTCGACTAATCACGTTTCACATTCTCGAGTCGCAACAACAGACCATTGAGTCGCAACCATTTTCTTTACAACATCAACATCACCAGTCGCAATCAGAAGTAAGGTCTCGGTTCATCCTGTTTGGTTTCGACTCGCAACCTCGATTACGAGTTGCAACCACCGTTTCGACTCGTCCGACTCGCAACCACGTTCCTTAGTCTGATTTCGAGTTGTCGTCTTCTAGCTCTAGAGTCGCTATCATCATCATCGTGCACCATCAATCTCCGCCATCCTCCGATCACCATAACAGTCTCCGTCTCCATCATCTTCAACGTTCTCCGCTAACCATCCGACGAACCAGCTTCTTCATCGTCTCCGACGTCCGGTGTCTATCATAACATCATCTTCTTGTCGACGTACTTTGCCGTTCATCAGTGTCACTTCCGACACTAACATCGATCATCTTTATCTCCGGTGAGGTGTTGAGGTGTTGATGGCAGAAAATAATTAGGGTTACAGGGATTTTGTAACGAAGAAGAAGAACTGTTCTTTTTGTTTGATTTAGGTTTTGACTTTAGTAATAATAATTAAAATAATCATAATATAATCATTAGCTTATTATTAATTATTAATATACTAACAATAATAATTTAATAAGTTTATGACATAAAAAAAAAGGTTTATTTATAAATAAAAAAAAATAAAAAAATTGGTTTGTGTTTGTGATAACGGTTTTGACAGGTATTTGAGGTGTGGTTTCGAAAGCGGGTTCGTTCTTTCGCCTGCTAAGTGTTTGAGTTGGTGAGTACACGGGTTCTCGCTTTGAGCTTGTGTTGAGGAAATTGTTAAAAAAAAAAAAAAAAAAAAAAAAGGTCACATTTTTGGGGATCAAATCTTAAAAATGTCTTCTAAGAGAGAGGTGCTTGAGCAGGAACTTGAAGGGTTTAGATACTCATATGGTGAATCTATAGAAGCACTTACAGGCCGCTTTGCTGAACTGCTCTCTAAAATGGAGAAGGCAGAGATGGTGGTGTCTACTCACATGAGCAACAGAAAGCTTCTGGATGTTATAAAAGGGATTCCAGATCAGGCAAACTGTAGTTGGTTTACCAATGTTAATCAGATAATAGTGACAACCGATTGTTACAGAATGAAGCCGGATGAGCTGATCTCAATCATCAAATCATATGACAATGCTGGCAAACAGTCTACTCAAGGCAACACATCTGCTGCAGTTTGCTCATCCACACAAAATTCAGCATTTATGTTTAACAAACCCCTGGCTCAAGAAATTACTCGTGATCGTGAAGAGATACTTTCTGTCTTTTGCACTCCTGAGTGTAGAGAAAGAAATGAGGCATATCGGTTACACAACGCTGAGTTGATTCAAGACTACAACGACATAAAAAATAAAAATTTTACTTTATCAAAGAATGAAAAGCTTTATAAAGATAAAATTGAAGCTTAGCGAAAAGACATCATCAAACTTAAGGATGATGTAAGTGTAAAAACAGCCCATTTCTTGGAGGCACAGGAGAAGGTATGCATTTTGATCAAAGAACTGGAAGATATCAGAGAAAGATATCAAATTAACGAACTTAACATTAAAAAGTATGATTCTTCCAGCAAATTGGTCAAAAACTTGTGTGATCAACAGCTCGCATACAAGGAAAATAAAGGGCGTGGTTTGGGTTTCAATCAAGTTCCTCCTCCATATAATGACAACTACACATATTTACCCATGACTGAGGAAGAATTGATGAATGAGGACAAGATGGCTTACGGTCCTAAAACTGATAAGTCATCAATCAACAGCAGACCTTTTGATAAACGAGCGAGTCCTTCGGTAAATTTTGTTTCAAAGGGTACTTTTGATCCTAATGCTTCGTCTTCCCCTGCAGATGAAGTAGTTGAAGTAAACGTTGAAAATGTAGTTGGGGATGATCAAGCATCAGAGTCTGGTTCTTATGAAAATTTAATAAATGAACTTAATCAAGACTCCATTTCGTCATGTGATATTTTTAACTCGGTTTTTCGCTCTGTGATTAATTTCAGGCCTGACGGTTTGGGCGAAAACGTTGATGCTTGTGAAACAAAGACTGAAACTACAAATGAAACGAATGAGCCAGTTGAACCATCTGATTCCAAATGTGAATCATCTGAAGCAACTGCTTCTGAGAAATTGGAATCAGTTGATTCTAGTGGATTCAGCTCAAAGGCGTCATGTGCAGAACCGTCTTGTGCTGAAAATTTGTCTAATGTTTCAGCTGAAGTTTTTGCTGAAGTTTCTGGTGTTTCATCTGATAAACCAGAAGTCTCGGATCCTACCAAAGCTGATGAAGTGAAAACTGATGTGAACAAGGCTCCAAGTACGCAAGCTGAACAATCTGAGCCTTCTGTTAGTGATGAAAAGGTTCAGATCAAGCAACAAGAGCCGAAGCAAGCAAGTAAAGGACGTGGAAAGAAGAGGCCTAAACATCAAAGACAAGCAGGCTCTCCACAGTCCTCAACGGGCAGTAATAGTCCTCAAAAGGCCCGTGATGTGAAAAATGTCTTTGTTAAGCCAGTCTGTAATGGCAAATGTGAGAAATATGCATTTGACTGTGCTAACAAAGGTTTCAGAAAGACTGGTGAGATTTCTGAACAAGACTTGCAGTCTAAGGAAACCAAGAAGAATCATAGGAAATCTCCACCACAGAAGGCCCCTGCAAATGACAAGTACAGGCACCCAAATTCATCTTCGTCTGCAGGAAATGTGCAACACAAACAAGCACAGAGAGGACCGGTTCGTCCTTCAGGGCCTGCAAGAGCAAATCCAACTGATCAGAATGCTTTCTACATGAAGAGACAGACATGCTTTAATTGCGGCATTGCTGGTCACATTGCTCGAAATTGCACACATCGTCCCTATGTACCCTACTATATGCAAAATCAGAGGGTTACACCAAAGGATAACAATCATTCTAAGCCTATGAAGGTATCATCACCTAAGGCAATGAAGAATGTGAATCCCAAGGTTAAACCTTCTGATGGGGATTGGAACGCTGCCAAAAACAAACGCAAAGCTTTTCAGGAACAAAAATGTGCTTCTAAAACTAACAAATCTGAAATAGCTAAAGTTGCTCAACCGACGGCAACAAACACGTTTGTTAAACCGAAACAGATTTGGAAACCCAAATCCAAGGCAGCAACGTCTCCAATCCTTGAAACGAAAGGGGACTTGTGTTTAAAAGAAGTGTCTTATTTTGATGCTTCAGGAAATCCCAGGACCACGATGGCCTGGGTACCCATGTCTTACTAATCTCCTTACCTTTCAGGAATAACCAAGGAGGAGCTGTTGACAATCTCTGGAATGTTGATAGCGGTTGTTCCAGAGATAAAAACGGGTAACATTTCACTGTTGCAAAAAGTTCAAATTTTTTTTTACAGATGATATGTTTCCTTTGGAGGAGATTAGAGAAGTAAGAAATGATCAGCAAAAGGTACCGTTTAAATTCAGTACTTTGATTTGAATTTGATTAGTCTTCAATCTAATGACGGAACGGTTAAGCAAAAATATTTTTCTCTTTTCTTAGTTTATAACTTTGTACATATTGTGTCCTTTCTCTAGTAAATGGTAAATTTGCGCAAAAATACAAGATTTATGCACAAATTTAGGGGGGGGAGAGGAACATATAGATAGATATAGAGTTTAGGGGGGAGAAAACTCAGAAAATACAAAAAGAGTTTGCTGTAAATATGTATTGTTTTAGGGGGAGAAAATGAGAAAAATACAAAAACATTTGAAAAATGAAAAAGCCAAAAAGAAAGATTGCATGACATGGGAAGTGAAATAAATGTTCGTGTTAAAGGGTTTGACTAACACATGTAAGGTGCCATAGCTGAAAAGACTAGGATCTACTGCGATATGTCGATAGGCTTGACGCTCAAAATGATATAAGATACTAAGTGTTATAAACATAACGAACTATGTACCATGTGGGTAACATACCAACGGCGTATGATTTTATGGTCTTAAATCTTGCGTTGATAGATAGCCAACATCTGAGGTTTCGGGTCTTTATATTGTTGAATCATCCGGGGATATCTTGGCTATCCTTCTGTTCAGAACTAAAATTGTACATGACCCCAGGAAAGAAAGTCACTTGGAATTAGCTCATTTCTATTTGAATGTCTGTATATTGTCCCGATACACACAATTTTGATCTGATTCTGAAATCTTCTCTGAAAAAACTCGTGTACCTCCTCTGCTGCATCCAGATATATGCTGACCTGGAGGTGCTAGGCAACGACAGCTTCTGCTGCATCCAGATACATTCTGACCTAGCTGTACGTTGTCGCGCTATAGATCTAATACACCCGAAAGAGGCCCTCAAGTGCCCAAAAGAAACCCAAGAAACCTATATCAAACTGAGAAAAACTCATTTGATTTGTATATTATACCATCTCTGCAAAAGATCTATTCTGTTCTCTTCTCAACCTATTCCCAGTTAAGATTTCAGAAATCTGGATTGGACTTGTGAAATATGTGGTAGGGAAGATACTTGCATGATAGAGTGTGCTGTTTATATTTCCAGGATTTGATTAGTATTTATTTGGGTGTTCATTGTTAAGAAATCAAAACATGATAAAACAGATTATATGCAGACCTAGATACTGTCAGGATATCTTAAAGGATGATATCAGTATACTCACCTGCTACGATGAATCGTTGTGCTTACCTTGATCGCGGGGGTATGCCTTGGAATGGGACACACGGGTATAATAGTATAATATTACCTTAAGCATATCACGAAGTTGAAAAATTGAAAGTTGAGCGTTAAAGTTTAAGTGGACAAACATATTGGCAATCGCATAGACCAGTTTGATTAGGCTCGTACTGAAAAGTGTTCCTTAGTCTGCCTGAGAACGAATTTTGATCCCTTTGCAATTGTAATTGTATATTATGGTAGTTGTTTATATTTTGAGTTTTTATTTGTTTTTAGTTCTCAATATTAAAAAAAAAAAAAAATTCAAAAATACAAAAATAGTGTCTTGCTTTTCTATAAAACCAAAAATCCAAAAATAGAGTGTTTATTTGTTTTCTTAAAAATTAAAAATATAACCGTTCTTGAAGATTTGACTGGTCATCAAAAGTTGAAAGAATTTAAATTGTGAAATCCGAGTACAAGTACTTGGATGTACCTAGTGTTCATGTGGTACGTTCCTCTGTTGCATAAGAAATGTTTGCTTATGAGTTTGTGAGCATGTGCAGAACTTGATTTCAATCAAGAACAGGGGTTGATGAAGACTGAGATGCTGTTAGTTGCTGAAGAAACCTGAAGCAGCACAACAAGAAGATGTACCTGAGTCAGAAGAATCGGATACGAATTGTCGTCTGACAGTGATAGTGCATTTGAAGAAGTACCGTGAACCTGCTTGAAAGACAAAAACTGAAGAAGAAAAGAGCTGCTGAGAATCCTCCTCTCACATTCTTTTTGACAAAGATATTTCAAGCAAAGCTGATCGAGATCCTGATATGAAGCTAACCATAAGAGCTGAAGAAAGAGACCCAGTGCTGAGAGTTCAGAAGTCAAGAACTTCCACAACATCTGCAGCATAGAGACAACCATAGACTTCGTTGAAGACGTTGCTGAATTCATGGTATGAAGACAATTTGATGGCATCAGTCTAGGGGGAGATTGTTAGGCCCTAAAGTGTGAGACTGACGCATCAAATTAATACAACAAGCTATGGTTACGAGCTGGGCCTTACCGGGTTAGTTTACATTAGGATGTGGACCTTTATAGGTCACTTGGGCTAAGCTTTAGGCCATGTGGGCCAAGCAGGCCCAAGGGAAGCCCATGTAGGGAAGTGGGCTTGGTTGAGTATATAAACAAGTTTTTAACTTGTTTTAGGGTTTGAACCTTTGGAACTTCATTGTTACAATTCCTAGAGAGAGCTAGAGAGGGAGGCGATTTGTGAGCACTTGTACTAGACGGTTTTGCTAGTTGATAGTAATAGAATCGTGTGCAAGTGTTTAAAGGTGATTCGTTGTGTTCTTCGTTTTTCATATTTCTTCGGTTTATTCTTGAATCACATCAAGTTTGGATTCCGCACAAACTTGGTGTTGTTTGATATCATTGAAAGATCCGGTTAACGGGACTTACAACACTATTGATATCATTTTTTTATTGTTTGAGGGGGGGTTTCCAGCAATCCTAATGCAAATAATTAGATGATTAACTAAAACAAACTCAGACTCGAACTATGAATGCAGATGAGATCAGATGATGATAAAAGATCTACCTAGGTTAAAATCCTAAACATGAATGACAAGTTCTCTCTCGGTAATGGAACTATTATGGAACCAGGATCTTAATATGCTAAACTCAAAGGATGATCTAAAGATCCTCGACCCTTCTCATGGTGTCACCTAAAAGATTCCTAAAAGCTGTTTAAAAAACCGGTTATATGGATTCCCTCATGGTATTTCCAACTCTTATGATGAAGTACCCTATAGACAATCTACCTCACAGTGCGAAAATCTCAATACACTAAGAAGTGGAAGGGGTAACTAATGAAATTATGACCAGACTCCATAAGCAAAGGGATGGCAAGCAAACTAGGGAAATCTTATCACAAAGGCTTTACTCTTGGAAACCTAACACTCAAGACAAATGACAATCTTTCACCTCACGGATATTAAGACTAGTAGAGTACCTAGACCTACTCAATTCACAAGTATCACTCCTATGGGTTACCATGTCTAGCAAACCATTTAACAATAGAAAAGAAGTAGACGATCTAGCATGCACCTATAACTGAAAGACATTCAACAAATCACATGTGTAGTTTATAATCATGGATTAAATTATTTTAAATATGCGTACACATCAAATCAGGATAACAAAGTCTTTTACTTCGAAATTAATCCATACGTTACGTTTCAAATACCGAAAGATTACACATCAAACATATGTATTCATCAAAACCTAGGTAGTTCTGTGAAGTTTAGCGAATAATCATCTTGAAAACACAAACAAGTATCAAACTAGGTTTAACAAACATGTCCAGAATAAAAGAAAACAAGGAAACAAGAAACCGAATGTTAACACCCGAAGAATTTTTTATCAAATTGCTTGAAACCTTGAATCCTAGCTTCGTGTGTCTTTAAAATTGCCTAGAGCACCCTCTCGTTCATCTAAGTTGCAGATCCTCATCCCTCCAAATCGTCCTTCGATTTATATTTTGATAACTTGGACAACTCAATCTTCTCCCGAAAATAGACCCCTCGCATCGCTCGAGGGGTATTAAAGTGATCTGTCGCGCGACGCCACAGGATTTAATGACGTGATGGCAAATTTTGTAATATCCCATAACTCCCAAGGGAATTTCTGACATTTTTGCTGAGATTTTATGGCCCATCGCGTCGCATGAGGGATATCTCTACACCCTCTCGCGCAACGCGACAAGGGTATAATTCTGCAGTTTTTTTATTTTTCAACCACCATTTCTCTCGCGACTCATCCGGAAGCTCAGGTTTCTTCGTTTTTGCTCGTTTTCACTTCCTTTTTCATCCGGACACCTAAAAAACACAAAAGACTAATTTTGATTACATATTTAGTTTCATTTTATATTTTTATAAAAGTTCTAAGATATGTATGACGAACCAAAATGATTCAAACCGAACAACATCAAAATTGTCATCATTATCATTGGAACCATTATCGATATTCATTTTTATGGTTTTTCAACCATAAGGGTATAATTCTGCATTTTTTTAATTTTTCAACCACCATTTCTCTCGCGACTCATCCGGAAGCTCGGGTTTCTTCATTTTTGCTCGTTTTCACTTCCATTTTCATCCGGACACCTGAAAAACACAAAAGACTAATTTCGATTACATATTTAGCTTCATTTTATATTTTTATAAAAGTTCTACGATATGTATGACGAACCAAAATGATTCAAACCGAACAACATCAAAATTGTCATCATTATCATCGGAACCATTATCGATATTCATTTTTATGGTTTTTGATCGATATAGAACATGTGTCGATATCTTTTTTAGCATATCATGATTTTTTTTTGTTCTCATTCGATTGTTATACGAAGTGTCAGTACTGAACCAAAACCTACCGAATTTCCATCGACGAAATGCACCTGGGAGTATTGTTTTTTATTATCATTTTGTTTGGTATTAAAAAAACGTATCAAGCTAAAAGCATTATTATTTTTTTAATTTACTTTTATATTTCTTTTACATAAACTTTATTTTTTCAACATTGCGTCAACATTTCATTTGCATTTTGTTTAAAATCAACCCGCCCCGCCGCAAAGCGGGGGAATAAACCGCAAGTTAAGTATAATTTACGCTTTAACCTCATTTAAGCCCGATGTACTTTTAAATTTTAGCAAGCCAAGTTTAAGTAAATTTCGATGTATGATCAGCTCGACTCGTTTGCACCACTCACCATATAAAACACCAACAATTGTACCCAGTATAATCTTATCTATAACCAAACCATTAGTCCAGTTTAAGAAATATGAGATATAGACAGGCATTACGTTTATACTATCTATGAGATAAACAAACTCATTACAATGAGACCCTAACTCTAAAATTATATCTATATCTAGACTTATGAGTCGAATATATATCTATCTCTATTATTAAAGTAAAATAACTTTGCCACATCACCTAGTGATGGTGATGTGGTATTGCTATTTAGCCAGTTAATTAGGTTTTGAGTGGGATTTTCCTTTCTCTCCATTCTCCTTCACTTTCATAAGCGGCAAAATTGATTTACTCCATTCTCCTTCATTCAATATTCAAACCGCTCATATGCTCTTCCTATGGAAACCACAATCAATCATCAATCAACTGAAAATCTTCTACAAAACTCCTTTCAGTTTCTTCCATACCTATCAAAACCCTAATTGATCGTCGTATTCAATCAAAATTGGAGTTTCTCATACCTATGAAAACCCTAATTGAAACATCAACCATCACAGAGGCAACAAAACCAGGCAGTGGTTGTGTCTAGCGACGGTAGTGGTGGTCCAATGTTGATGGTGGAGGAGTCGCGGCGGTAGTGGTTTTGTGGTACTTGAATCTTCCTCTCAATCTTTCCCTGCGCCTTCTAAGGTTTTACAGTTTTGATTCGATTCTTGAATTGGGTTTGAATTCGAATTGGATTATAAGTTTTATTGATTTTCATTTGTGGGTTCTGTATATTTTAATAATTAGGGTTGTTTCTTGGATTATTATAATATGCATAACATAGTAGATGTTGAAAGAAGATGCAAATGGTAGAGAAGTTTATCCAATTCTTCAGGTATAATTTCTATCGCTTAATGTTTCCATCAATCTTAATTAGGTTTTTGTAGGGTCTTTCATATTCAGACCTCATGTTTGTAACCAAGAGTAACATCACAAATGAGGTTTCAAGCTTGAAAAATAATTTTAACAACTTTCAGATGCTATCGCTGTAAGTCTAGACGCAAATTTGATTACTCTTTTTGTCATCAATTTTAATATTTTTTTAAGTTTCTTATTGTTCTTTTTGTTGTTACCGTTAATCAGGCAGCAAATAAGCATTTAACTCAGAGGGTAAAGAATTTGGTTGGGAAACTGGATAAACAAGTGGAGATATCAAAATCAATTCAAAGTGAGGTAAATATGTTACAAAAAAAATATTGCAACTGTTATTTGAAAAAAAAAACAAATTTGGTGAAAATCTGAAACAGGTGACTGATGTTCATGATGATCTTAACCAACTTGACTATAACTTGGATTCATTAAGAGAGATGGTTTCTGGCATTGTGAGTTGTCTTCGTTCTCAACACATGTTTTCGAGATTTTACGTTATGTAATTTATTAGTTTCATTGGACTGCAGGATGGAAAGATAATGACTTTAGAAGAAAAGCAGGTCCATCAACTACCATATATGATCCATTACATGATCTAGAAAGAAATATCATTCATCACTATCTTCATTTATTTTATTTATTTACTTTGAGGATGTGCGTTCTGTAAACATGAATTTGCTAGGCGTGGAGTGTAGTATCTATGCAACAAGTTTGATGGAAATATGATCTCCGGCAACACACAGGTTGTACTCTTAGCTCTTTTTAGCTTCACCAAAGTTGTATTTTGATTTCTGTATCTTATGTTGAATCAAGTCATCGTAATTACACCTGAACTTATGATTGGACATAGGTTCAAATTAAGATTGCTGGTAAGTCCGTTGGTGGTTCTCTGTCATCTGGAGTAATGATCGCCCTTGAGGTCTTCTGACTTATAAATATTGTTTTTATTTATTTATAATATGCATGTGGGCTTGTGGTTGCACAAAGCTCAAAAGTATAAAATAAATTAATACATTTATTTTTATGTAAAGGTTTTATATGTTTTTGTCTCTCAGGGCGTCAAGGAAAATTCCTGACATTTTGGATTCAGGGGATGTTAACAATTTGCCAGCAACTGGTACTTGAATCTTCCTCTCAATATTTCCCTACAACTTTATTTTGATTATTTAAAACCTTAACTATTGCAGGAAATTAGAACAAGTCAACAAATCACTTGGTGTAGGCAACCTTCAAATATGTTAAAAATTTAGGGTTTTATTCGAACCAGATGTGCGTTTACATGTTTTTAAATCTGATTTGCTTTTTCGCTCAAGGATGAGGTTATGATATTTGTTAAAAATTGAAGTAATGTTTTCGTATTTTGATGTAGATTTAATATAGCATCAATTCTTTCATCATGATCGTGTAGCAGAAACTGTCAACAAGAGGCAAAGAGTAAGTACCTGGAATTAGGTTTTTCTTTGTTTTAATTGTTTTTGGTTCGTACTTCGCCTTTCTGTTACAACCTGTTACATCCATTTAATCTTACATCTATTTTATTGTAATTTCTTTTCGTGGTTTTTATATTAAAAAAGAGATTTTAGTTATTTTAATTGAATTTGTTGCTATATATGTTCTGAGATTTCATTACACACTCTTATCACATAGAGAAAGTGAAATGGTGGGAGAGAGAACGAGAATTAGAGAGAGAAAGAAGCTGAGAAAGAGAGAGGTCGGAGAAGAGAATGGGAGGGAGTAATCAGGGGTATCATGTTTTTTGGTATGTCCATCATGTAGGAAGGTAAATTTTAAGTTTATTTTTTCAACATTACAACAAGTTAGTTCTTTCCAAAGATTTTCATTAGATGCTTTAACTGATTGAAACGTTGACCAAGATTCAATCTTGACTTACTTACGGTGTGATCGGAGCAATTATAATCGCTCTAGGCGTTAATACAGTGTTATATGGGCAATCCAAAGACAATTATTTGATGATTAACGATGTTTCAAGACTTGAATCAGCAACCGAAAACACCCTTTGCTCTAAAAATGAATGGGTCAATATTTTGGTCACACTACCTAAGTCTTCAGTCTGTCTTACAAGGCTCACATAAATGGCATCAAGAAGCTAAGAAGGCGCTGCCACACTTCTACCAAAGAGGTAATCCTTTCCTGATTAATTTTTTTTATGTGTGAATTAACATTGGATCGGTGAATTGGGGTCCAGGTTACGAACAGAGAGTGATACTTGAACCTTTGTATTTTTTGCAAGTTTAAGGTTTTCAAGTTAATAATTCTTTTTGGTGATTGAGGCTTCATTCGAAAACTGAAGTCAAGTAGATGATAACTGGAGGTGGCAAGACGAGATTGGTTGGGTAACTGAACTTCTTTACAAAGGCTATAGAATATAGAACTAACAAAAGTAGTAACGGTATCTCTATTGCAACACTGAATCTTGTGCTATTTCTTTACGCCAAACCGTAAAGGGCATTCGATTTGACGTAGCCGATGTTGCAAGTGCTGATGAATATGAATATAAAGATCCCGTTGATTGTTCCGTCTCTAAGAATTAGGGAATTTACTTTTACTCAAAGAAGAGTCGGGTTTGGTGAGTTTATTATTTATTTTTCAGTAAAACATTTAAAAAGAAAATGCAGGTAAATAGAAACTTTTAATCATCTTTTGAATGTGTAAATGTGTACGTGTTTTAGGTTTCCGTTATGGTCCGGGTCAGAATGCGCCATAAGTAGTTAATTTGAATTAATGTCATACTAAGGTTAGAATGTTCATTTAGGTTTGTAATTTTGTATTCAATTAAAGATTGATCAGTACATGTACATCTATGGTGTATAAGTTGTTTTATTTTAGCCTAGGTTAGAAACAATCATATGAAGTGATCTTGAACTTATTGCTTCTACTCCTCACATGTGGCCTTTAAAATTCTGGACGTTTCAAAAAACACATCAAGCTTTTCGGGTCTACTTGATGATCTGACCAAATAATTAGTTATTAGAAAGGCTAAACAAGTGAACTGAACATTTTTATGCTAAAATGACTGGTTGCATTTTGAAGATCAATTTTTTACATGTTTTGACCTATTAGTAATCAAGTGTGTTGACTACACTTTGATATCTTTCTTTTGCTACAGGGTGCCCACAGATAAATAGAGATTGGTAAGGGCTCATGGGACTGTTGTTGGGCTTCTTATGGGGAATGACACGACTAACAGTGAAGTTTGCTGATCAAGGGTGATTTTGCTTCCCTTCATTTCATTTCATTCTAATTGCTTTCCTTTGTTACTTAAATCCCTATTTAAGTTGATATTAGAAGGAGCTTATATGCTTTCCTTTGTTACTTAATTATAACAAGTGCTTATTTTTATAATCGTGAAACAAGTGTTGGTAAATGGAGTTGGAGCAATGAGACGAACAGTAATTTGTCAAGTAAATCAATCAGAGAAGAGGTGCATTTCAAAGGATGCAATTTCCAATAGCCGTATGTTTCACGATGACGATCAACAAAAGTCAGGGGCAGTCGCTATCAAAAATTCAAAAGTTTGTTTGTACTTGAGACAACCCGTTTTCACACATGGTCAATTGTATGTAGCTTTATCAAGGGTTAAAACATGAGATGGAGTCAAGCTACTAATACTTGACAACGACGGCAAACCTACGAATAAAACAACTAATATTGTTTATAAAGAGATCTTCAATGAATTGTGATTTTTGTTGTATTCATGTATTTCAATTAGTTGGTGTACTCTCTATCTTTTCCGTTAATATTTCAATGTATATATAATTAAAATATTTACGTCAACAATGTTAAAGTAGTTATTTTTCTTATTAGCCACCCGTGTAACACACGTGTACTTAGCCACCCGTCTAAACTGTTAGCGGTTTTTTTCTTATTTTAATTGAATTTGTTGCTAGATCTGATCTTTTATCTTTTTTTAAGATATGACGTTTTGATGTTTTCGAATTCTAGATAAAAGATTCTACATAGTTTATGTTTTGCTCATGGCCCAAAGCTTTTGCTCTTTTGTTTTTTTTTGTCCTTAAATCATAATTTATGTGTTTGAAGAAGGGTAAAATTTTCCTTCTGTATTTGGGCGCAGCTTCAAGAGCTAAATTGCATGTGTGTCATTATTAATTGTTGGGTTTGTTGTTTGCAATCATGCCAGGCGCTACACCAGATGGTACCATTTTAATACTCCTCACTCGACTTGAAGATGAAGTTGTAAGTATGTCACTTGTGGTTGTGTATCTATTAGGTGACCCGGGGTGGGTACGTGATACCAAAGTATCACGCGTGGAACAATACCACACACCGCCGCCACTCACATCCACCACGCGTGGAAGAGTTAACGCGTTGTGGTGGTCACGCGTTGAAAGTTTGGAACTTTGTGTATGGTGGGTTGTACTCTAGTGCTGAGGAGTTGTACATTGATGGAATAAATAAAAAGGTTGTGAGTGATGACCATTTCCACTAAAAAAAGTTGTGAGTGATGAAAATAATGGTTGATGACATGGCAGAACCTGATTGGATGTTGTGAGTGATGGAATTGTTTGTGAGTTATCCCACCCCTACCCCCCTTATAGCTACCATGGATGACCGTAGTTAATTTTACTTAAGAAACAATGAGCAAGTGGACAAGTGGTTTTAAAACATGTCTTCCACATACATGCTGATGACATGCCTTTGTTTGTGCTATATGTTATATTTATTTATTGACATGACTTTTTGCATTGTAGTGTCTGGGATAAAAATAAAGTTCATGTCCATCATAAGGGTAGGTGGGTTAGGCAAAGGTAATCGGCTGGCATACCCTTTGCCGATCAGGGAGTCCACCGTCAAAGGAAATATGCAGCGCGGCAAAGATGATGGAGGGTTCCTGGCATACCCTTTGCCGATCAGGGAGTCCACCGTTAAAGGAAATATGCAGCGCGGCAAAGATGATGGAGGGTTCTTTTTGGGGAATCCTTGCCGCTTGCGGCAAAGAAGAGGGAAGGGTAAGTGGTGGGGCCCATAGTTATATCAACCAATCATTATTTTTTTTTTAAATTAGTTTGCCTAATCTCAATTTAGGCATGCATCTCTTATGTTTTTTGGGTACTAGGCAAAAATGATAGGCAAATTACATGGCACGACAAGATTGGGTTGGGGGAAACTTCGTCTAATCCCTTTAAGCATGCACCCCTACACCCTAAGGACTTTGCTATGTAAGAAAAAAAAAGCTTACTATTGTTAACTTTGACAGCCTATAGACCGATCTTTGGTGAACGGGCATGGTTGTGTAACGGGTAAAAAAAACAAATCTGACAAGCCGAAGACATAATGTCCAAGTTACATTGCGTAGCACGTGAAAAGAACGACCAAAGTGCATTAATCTGGACCAAAAATCAAGCCAATTCTATTACGTCCAAGTCATATTTCGTATTCATGTATTTCAATTAAGTGTAATTTTATATTTACGTTAGTACTAGAACGACTCTTTCATTAAAACATTTATGTACACTGTTAGATAATATATATTTTTTTGAAGCCACCCGTGTTAGGGGTGAGCAAGTTTAGGCCCGGACCGAAAATAACCGAGAACCGAACCGAAAATATACCCAACCCGACCCGAACCCAAGTACTTAGGTATTTAAATCGGTTCTAATTTTTCATATAAAATCGGGTCGGGTCGGTTCTCGTTTCTTTCCATGGTGAAACCTGACTTGGACCTATGGACCGGAATCGACCCTATATTTAGGGTAGTCAATCGGTTCTGTATTTTATGTTTGATCGGTTCTCGAGTTGGATTAAGTAATAGTCGGATAGGGTCGGGTTTTTTTCTTTTACCCACCCCTAACCCGTGTAACACACCCCTAACCCATGTAACACTTACACGAGTACTTAGGGCGTGTTTGGGATTCTTTTTCCACTTCTCCTTCTTCAAAAGTCCTTTTCAAAACAATAAGCAAGAAATTCTTACTTCTCCATTTTGACTTATTGAAGGCATAATTGAAGCTAGAAGAACTTATTTCATGGTGTTTGGGTTTCCTTTTCTCTTCAAAAGGACTTCTCAGATCATGTTTGGGATTCCTTCTCCCTCTCAAAAGGACTTTTGGGGCTAAAAGGACTTTTGAAAAGGAATCCCAAACACCCACTTAGAATAGTAAATAAACAAAAAAGGAGCCAATATTCATGCTGGTAAAATCAACCATATATAAACATATAATTTCGAAAGGGGATTATATATTTATATATTTGGATCAACCGAAAAACATTCTTCAACTCCTTATCCATTTCCGATCTCAAGGTTCGTAAATTCGCCATAATTTCACAAATTCACACCCAATAGGATTTCAATCATCATTCCTGTATAAAACTAGCTGATTATCACCTTGTTTATGGATTTCAATCTTGTAAAAAAGAGGAAAAAATGGATAATTTTGATTGCAGCATTAGGGTTTACAACTTTCGGTGCAATTAGGGTTTATAATTCACCTATTTTTGTGAAGAAGAGGGAGAGATTTGTTAAAATGTTAAGCGCGATAGCGTCTGTTGCAGAACTGTTAGGTGATTCTGCTGAAACAATAGGTGTAGTTTCAAAGGATTTGAGAGAGTTTATACAGTCTGATTCTGATGAAATCCCCAATAGTTTGAGACAGTTGTCGAAGATTGCGAAATCGGGTGAGTTTTCGGAGTCGGTTGTTAGTGTTACAAGAGCGTTAACGGTCGGGGTTTTGCGAGGTTACAGGGTTGGGGTGAGGAGAGGTGATGTAAATTTAAACAGTAGTTTTGCGGATAGAGCGTTGGATAAACTGTTTTCGCCAGCTGGGTCGGGTTTTGTGTCGGTTGTTGTTGGGAGTTTTGCCAGGAATATGGTTTTGGCTGTTTATGCGCGTCGAGAGGTTAACGATGTAAACGGGTCAGGGAGTCTGGTCGAAAAGTGGGTAGATGTGATAGCGGAAGAAAAATGCAGGAAACTGATTGGTGATTGTATTCAGCAGTTTGTGAGCACGTTGGTGACGGTTTATCTTGATAAAACAATGGATGTTAACCCGTACGATCAGATCTTATCGGGTTTCACAAACTCTAAGCACGATGAAAAGGTAAAGGATTTGTTATCTTCGTTCTGCAATGGTGCTGTCGAGACGTTTGTGAGAACTTCTCACCAGGTGATTTTGAACTCGAACGGGAAAGAGTTCATGAGATCAAGAACGAGCGAGAGTGATGGGTTCGTGAGCAAGATTTCTTCGACTTTAGCGGGTCCGAGTAACCGAAGTCTTGTTCTTGATTTGACTGGGAGGGTGACGTTTGCGACTGTGAGATCTTTCTTGGATTTTTTCTTGGAACAGATGTCAACGGATGTGAAACGGAAGGTTGATGTTGTTCATGACGAGGCGGTTGACAAGGGGCGTGAGGTTTATAGGTATGTGAGTACGAAATCTTGTTCTGCTATGACTGTATGTCTTTCGGTTTGGTTACATGTGTTAAGTAGTCCATGGAGTTTTGCATCGGCATAAGTTTGTTGCAATATTCTTTAGCTTGAATTCGTTAGATACAATACGGTACGGTACAGTACAGTACAATACAAGTGTGTGTGTATATATTTGTTGATTGAACAAAAATGAATACTTTTGTTTGTATCAGATCACAAGAGCATGAAATATTATCTCACAATTTAAATGGAATAAGAAAAACACCAAAATAAATGGAATAAGAAAAACACCAAATTATACAGAAGATGTATCTGCCACTGTGTTGGCTGGATTGTCATAATTGATTCTAAATGTATTATACTCTTCTAAGACTATATGCTCATCCTTTTTTGTATTTAGTTTGGTAACCAGATTATATATATCATATTTGTTTTTCATATGTATAAATTTTTAGACAAATCCTTTCTATTTTACAAACTCTTGCATTTTATTTCAATCCATAAACAAGTTTTTAAGTTTTAGAAAGTTTATATAACTTTTATAAATGTGTACACATCTTACATATTCTTAAAACAAATAAAACATAACGAAATTATTAAATAAAGGAAAAAAGAAAAAGACAGAAATAGTAAATAACAATTACAAATTGAAGGGGCTCCGCTGGTGGCACGATGGTATTCCAGTGGTCTGTCAGTGATCCAAATTTGCTGTTCAAAAAAAAAAAACAAATTGAAGGGGCTCATATTATTCAACTGTTGGCTTGTCTGTCCGCATGAATGCCTGCTCTTGAATGGCCATCACAATGCAACGATTGGGTTGCCCATCTCCTGGCCATTCGAGGCCATTCATGAACCCGCATTGTGGATGCTATACATGAACTCGTTATTAGGCATTCTCTTAATGAACTCTTTTAGATGTATTTAGCGCTATACCTGGAAAACGGGTGGACCGGGTTGTGTTGGCTAACAGGTCAAGACGAGTCATTTAAAAAATGATGATTTTGGTTTGGTTAGACAAGGTTTTGACAAACAAAAAAGTTAGGTGTTAAAATGGGATGTGTAATAATCCTCAATTTGGTAATAAACATGAGCAAATACTTATAAAATTGTAATCATTGTAGTGTGTAGATAACCATGAATGAACTGGTCACAACTCGCATAGGAGTGTAGGACTAAGATGCATAGTGATCATATTTAAACAAAACCTATCTTTTAAAGTCTCATGAGAGTAAAGAGTTAAAAGACTATTGAATGGAAGAATACTCCCTTTTTTGTTATGGCCCATCTTGACCCATAAATCTTTTCCTTATTTCAATTTATCTAATCCCTTTTGGAAATCATAGTTAACACAAATGGGCCCAAAAAGTTAACTATCTAAGTTAGAGATGCACAAAAAACAAGTTTTTGATCCGGAAACAGGACCTGAACCTGAACCGAAACCGGTTTGGAAGCGGATAATCCTCTCCCTTGAGGTGCTTATACTCGAACCGAACCGGTAGAAAACTGGTAAAAGTTGGTCAAGACCGGTCAACAAACCGACAAAACCCGAATTGGTTTAGGGTTTGAACCCGATTTATGCACATCTAATTTAAGTATTTGGGCATAGACGTCAGTGGGACTAGCTTAGTTGGTAGAGAAGCAAGCCTCTTATGCAAGAGGTCTTGGGTTCAATCCCGAGCTAGGTAACTAAATTCATGTAATTTAGTAGTGAGTAGCGATGAAGTAACATTTTTTGTTTGAAAAGAAAAATGGACATAGACTGCTAGGTCAAGTGGGGCGATTATTATCTTAATAGTTGAAGTTGTTTTTTATATAAGGTTGTACTACAAATAAAAAAATGTGGAATTTATAGTGTCTTTCTAGACTTAACTAGTAGTATTCCTCTGCATGTTGCAGTGTGAATTTGGTTGGAACAGGATTGGTTCACTACGATATCCGTACGGTACTAAAACTCAGCATACTAACCAAAAGAGAAAACCTAAAAAATAAAGTCGTTATATGTCCAAAAGAATATTGAAACACGTTTTATATCGATTGAAAAAATTATAAAAACAAATAACGGTTTTAATACCGTTACCGATATTGTTCGTTCTAAATCGGTTCTTAAACACGCTGACAACATAGAGAGCTTTTTTAATCAATGTAGTATGTATTAATAGGGTTAAGTTATAATACAAAAGATTTAAAAATAAGAAGGGTAAGAAGGCACTAGAGAGTGACAAGTGTCCTATGAGTAATTAAATGGAAAAGGTAATTTTGTCTACAAGAGGAAAGAGAATATGCACATGCAAGTCACATGCTAGTTCCCCCCTAAGTTTTAAACGTCCGTAACTTTTTTATACATCATTTGTTTTAAAAAAAATTATACCATAAAATCGAGCGTTTTTTTATCTTTAATATGAGTACCATATTGTTATATTTTTCAAAAAAAATTTCAAAAACCCAGTTACATATTACACAATGGACGTGATGTAAAACACAATGTAAATTAGATTAAAAGCACAATCAATGACAACAGATAAAGACACAATGTACAACATACTAAAACACAATGAACATAACGTATAACACAATGACGATAACATATAACACAATAAGAATCAGACTAAATAAAAATACAATTGATGACAACAGATAAAAGACACAATTAATGACAGCAAATAAAAGACACAATGGAGAGCAGTTGAAGATACAATGAAAAACAAACTAAAAACACAATACTTAACAAACTAAAACACAATGAACAAGATAATACAAAAATTGAACAAATTATTAAACCACAATGGACAACATATTAAAACACAATGAATAACATATTACACAATGGACATGATGTAAAACACAATGTAAATTAGATTAAAACACAATCAATGACAACAGATAAAGACACAATGGACAACATACTAAAACACAATGAACATAACGTATAACACAATAAGAATCAGACTAAATAAAAACACAATTGATGACAACAGATAAAAGACACAATTAATGACAACAAATAAAAGACACAATGGAGAGCAGATGAAGACACAATGAAAAACAAACTAAAAACACAATACATAACAAACTAAAACACAATGAACAAGATAATAAAAAAAATTGAACAAATTATTAAACCACAATGGACAACATATTAAAACACAATGAATAACATATTACACAATGGACATGATGTAAAACACAATGTAAATTAGAATAAAAACACAATCAATGACAACAGATAAAGACACAATGGACAACATACTAAAACACAATGACCATAACGTATAACACAATGGCGATAACATATAACACAATAAGAATCAGACTAAATAAAAACACAATTGATGACAACAGATAAAAGACACAATTAATGACAGCAGATAAAAGACACAATGGAGAGCAGATGAAGACACAATGAAAAACAAACTAAAAACACAATACATAACAAACTAAAACACAATGAACAAGATAATAAAAAATTTGAACAAATTATTAAAACACAATGGACAATATATTAAAACACAATGAATAACATATTAAACACAATGACCTGAACTAATAACACAATTTATAGAAAACCCAGATATAACAAAATCTTCATTGTGTCATATATTGTGTTATAGGTTTTTATAAAAACGCAATGGATAGAACTCAAATTAACATTGTGTTATAGGTTTTGATAATAACACAATGTATAGAAACTCTACTGACCAAAACCCAGTTAAAAGACACAATGACCTGAACCTTTAACACAATGCAAAAAAACCCAGTAAAAATGAAAAATTTTATTTTATTTTTATATGATAATATGGTACTCATATTAAAGATAAAAAACGCTCGTTATTATGGTGAATTTTTTTTTGAAAAAAAATGTCGTATGCAAAAGTTATGGACGTTTTAAATCGATGGGGGAATTGGCATGTGCATTGCATGTGGAGAGAGAAAATCCATAAATATATGATTCCTTTTATGCCCTTCTATTATCTTCTTTTCCCTACAACCAATCTCAACCCTTCAAATCTAAGATCAATGCACTAGAATCCTTCTTACACTTCTTATTTATTTTATCCTTTGTATTTGATCCTAACCCATATATATATATATATATATATATATATATATATATATATATAGGGGAGAGTTTAAATGAGAACGATAAATATTGTGAGAACCGTGAGAACAAATGAAAAAAACGCGAGAACTTGGTCAAAAATGAATCAAATTTAAAAAAAAAATTTACACTTATCATTATTATTCGAATACAATGTTAGAAATTAAATTTACACGTTTAAATTTACGTGAATTCGTAAATAAAGAAAATTTACACATGTGTAAGTTTGCCATTTACACATGTGTAAATCTGTTATATTTACACATGTGTAAAAAATATAAAAAGAGTGATTTTGAAAGGATAAATGAATTATTTGATGTTGTATCTTAATTACAATGAGGTTTGTATTAAAAAAAAATGGTTTTGATTGGTTTTCTCATTTGTTCTCACGGTTCTCGCAATATTTAGCGTTCTCAAGATAACCCTCCCCTGTATATATATATATATATATATAGATAAAGTATAATGTACTTCAGGGCTTAACCTACATTAACATACATGACAAAAAATATAACGTGCGTTATTATCATATAACGTGCGTGATTATAGTCCCATGCGTGATTATGTGGTCCCACGCGTGATTATGTGGTCCCATGTGGTCCCATGCGTGATTATGTGGTCCCATGCGTGATTATACCCCTGATCCAACGGTTACCATTGTCTCCTACGTGATGTATGATAAGGCTTTTTGTATGTTAACCTTTCTCTCTCTCTCTATATATATATATATATATATTTAAGGTGGAATAACTATAATTGTATATTTTTCTGTTTCCCTTATATTGTTATCATGGATGTACGTTTTTTGCTTTTCGAGCAAACGATGTTGTGCATGCAAGAGATAAAATTGAACATATTGTTAAAGATTGAATAAAACCAATTAAGCACGACTCATTTAATTTGTTATACAGTAGAGTAGCTTATAAGCTATCAAAGTAACAATATGAAACACGTACAGTAATCCAACACATTGGGTTTCAACCTATAAAATGACTGAAAGTATAAAGTTGAAACTGCCAAAATCCTAAAACGAACTTCACACAATTGTTCTTTCTAAAAACCTGAACAAAACATTACCAAAAGCGTTTTTACTTACTTAAAAACACATTACCGACAGGAAATCTTGAAGAAAATGGAAGAAGAGCTTAAAGAGCATGCAAGCTAGGACAAATCCAGGTGAAATGGTCTTCCAGCTACCCCCTCCCTCCAATCCTTGGCCCATATTTGTCCTTCATGTCGGCCACTTGGTTTGAAATTTGAAGTCAACCTTTGAATTGACCGGTTGATACATATGATAGGCATTGGCGGAGGTTAGGGCTGCTCATGAGCCGAGCCGAGCCGAGCCGAGACGAGCTAAGGTAAGCTCGGGCTCCGCTCGATTATAAACCAAGCTGCCTTGGTTTGGCTCGGATTTGAAACCGAGCTGAAAATCTAAGATCGGGCTCGGATTGGTTTTAAATCGAGCTGGCTCGGCTCGGCTTGGTTTGCCTGAATTTAAAAAAAAATTAATACATAGCTCTCAAAATTCAGTATTATAAAATATTATTCAATACTTTAAATGAACATATTCAAAATAAGTTCAATCTAATACATTACAAGCCAAAATCACGTTCAACAACGCAAAATAAGTTTTATATTTCAAGAAAATACAATATTTTTTCATTAACACGGCAATCAACCTTTAAATATGTAATAAATATCAAATTACAAACTTAAATACATGTGAATAATAATTTCTTTTTTGTAACATATTATATGTATATAAAAATAAAATATGTTATAAGTAAAATAATTCGAGCTAAGGCGAACCGAGCTAACAAGCGAGCCAAATTAAACCGAGCCAATTTGGCTCGTTACAAGCAGAGCCGAGCTAGGCTCACTTTCTAACCAAGCTGAGCCTGCTCGGGTCACTTTCAAACTGAGCCATATCGAGCGAGCTTTTTCCGAGCTAAATTCGAGCGACCTTCGAGCGAGCTCCGAGTCACGAGCTTTTTAGACAGCCCTAGCGGAGGTTGACCAAAAGTTCTAGAGGGGACGTAAAGTCTTGGGATCAATTTTTTTTTTCCTATGACTATATTTCAGGTTATATGTTCGGGTCGAATATTCAATTCGGGTCGGGTCAAACAATAATAACTTCAAATAAAATTACATAAAATTCGTTCATTTAATTCAAATGAGGCGATCTTACACATGAAAATGTTAAATATTGTTTAACAAAAACAATGATGCGAGGTAAATATTAATTACCTTGACTAAAAATTACAACTCAGCCAAACGATTTTTAAGATAAATAATAAGTACCTCTAACACCATTAAGATAAAAAAGAACCTCAACTTTGATTTATATATAAAGTAGTACCAAACTTTACTTAAAATATATAAACAATTATAAAACTTACTAATAGTCTGTTCTTCACATTTTTAACTTTATACGAAAATAGGTATAAATAGTTTTTGACAATAAACTTGGTAGTGGCATGTGATTTTTAGGCAAAATAATTGGTGTGGGTGGACGTATATAATTTTAAAAATTTTCGGATGAAAAATTATGAAATAAAGGACTTCTGTGTCAGTGGCAGAGCAAAGCAGGCCTATTAATTTATAGATATCCCCAAAAACAATTGATGTGCAATCATACAATAATAAAAAGAGGATAATAATAAAGTAAAGCAAATACCTAATAGATTTTCCTTTTTTTTTTCTTAGCTTGAAATCGTTTCTTCACATTGTTATCTTTTACTTTATCAAAAGTTTCTTTTTCGACCGTATAATCCATATCATTGTTGAAATATTCTGGGCTCATTCGATTGTGTAAATTCGTCTTGACAAACTGCAATTTAGAAAAATCTCTTACAACGGTTGCGGTTACAACCGGTAAAAGGAAAGCTAGCTTCACTATCCGATAAACCAAAGGAAAAAAACTGTGTTTCGGTTTCCACCATAAGACGAGCAAGCTCACTTATTCAATTACAATATTGTTTTGGGTCTGGGCTAACTTTATCAATTATATTTAGGGTATTTTTCAAATTTATTATTGTTAACTAGGTGAAGCCCTGCCCGCGTTGCGGGGTGATGGCCGAATAATTCTCAACCAATTAAAAAAAACAGTACTATAGTTTTGTTAGAAAGAAAAAAATAAAAAGAGTGTTAGGCAGCTCTTTGACACGATTTTTAGTTGGGGGCAAAGTCATATTTTTATTTTTACATGGGGAAAAATCAAAATTTTTCCCGAGTGTAAAATCCTAGTTTTTAGCTAGGGGAAAATAATATTTTTATTTTGCACTTGGGGCGAAAACGTAACTTTGAATTGAGGGTGATATCGTAATTTTGAACCGAGTGAA
This sequence comes from Helianthus tuberosus, assembly GCA_030545235.1. NCBI lineage: Eukaryota > Viridiplantae > Streptophyta > Magnoliopsida > Asterales > Asteraceae > Helianthus > Helianthus tuberosus. The sequence goes on from CM060437.1 coordinate 80,054,178, forward strand.
AAATCGTAAATTTTAGTTGGGGGCAAAAGCATAATTTTATTTTGAACTGCGGTCAAAGACGTAATTTTAAACTGGGGGCAAAACCGTAATTTTAAAGTGGGTATAAAATAATAAACTGGTGTAAAATCGTAATTTTGAGCCGGGGGTGGGGGGGACAAAAAATTATTTTGAACGGGGGCGAAAACGTAATTTTGGCTGAGGGTAAAAGCGTAATATTTTTACGAAGGGCGAAATCGTTTTTTTTTATCTCGGGGGCAAAAAGGGTAAATGTATTTTGAAGTTGGGGCGAAACCGTATTTTTTAACTGTGGCAAAAACGTAATTTTAAAGTGGGTATAAATTAATAATCTGGTTGGTCAAATGGGTATTGCTCGATCCCCATTTGAACCAATGGCAGGGAAATACTATTCCGGGGCAAAAACGTAATTTAAAGTGTGTATAAAATAATAAACTGGTTGATTCAATAAGGAAGGGGTGGCCGCCCATTTCGACCAATGGCAGAGAAAACTATTCCCTGCCATGGTTTTTATAGATGTAGTAAATTCTTAATAATTTAATTCAATTTTGGTGAGAGTTTTTCTTTTCTTTTTATATTGGTTAAACAACCAAATTACAAATTTGCCATTATACTATTCATTTACTTTGCTTTTTAATAAAAAAAATAAATATAATAATAATAATAATAATAATAATATAAGGATAGATGTAGTAAATTCTTAATGATTTAGACCGTGGGGTATGGTGGGACGTGGGTTGGGGACATGGTGCGACACGTGGAGTATGGGGCACCCAAGATCAAAAGCCAATTTCAAAGGGGTATGGTGGGGGTGGCTGGGGTGGCGTGGAAAAAAGCCAATTTCAAAGGGCTAGTGCTCTTGGCCAATGAGGTTCCACCATGTCATGTGGGTAGCCCCGCCCAACGCCCGGGCTGAAACCCCCGCCCAAGGGGCCACGCCGAAACCCAAGCCCACCCGGGGTGGTGACTTGGGCGTTTGTACCCAACCCACGCCCCAATCCCGCCCCATACCCCATAGTCTTAATTCAATTTTGGTGAGCGTTTTTCTTTTCTTTTTATATTGGTTAAACAACTAAATTACAAATTTGCCATTGGACTGTTCATTCACTTTGGTTTTAATATAAGGATAATTTGGCTTATTTTATCATTCAGGCTAAATTATTCTACAAGTTTTCGGGTTTTAAAATGTTTGGCCTTATAAAAAAAAATGGGAAGATAGTAATATCAAGTATTATATTTTTTGGTAGGGTATCCTCGTATTTTATAGGGCTTATAAGAAAACGCTACGAAATACGGGTTGAGCCGTAGCCTGTGTTACAAGTGTCGTGCTGCTAGGCGAAGCAGTACTAATTATTAAGTTAAACTTATAGTAGTTGGTAACTCGTTAGGAAATTTTAAATTTGTTTAAAACTAAACATCTGATTATATATGGCAAAATTCAAAACTGGAAAGAGGAAAGAGATCCGCCATTGGTATTTGCCAACTGATTTTGAATCCAAAAGTAATAGAATAACTAATCATCTTTTTATATATGCTTCACTATGTGACACAAGGAGACCCACGAATCATGATTAGTAAACGGAATAGGATCCATAAAAACTTCAACATTAGTTAACAAATACTTTTTGTTGAGCAATAAGATATAGACCTCACATGATCCTTTTTATTTAAAAAAAAAGTGAAGTAGGTAGAGAGTACTTCCTAAAGGTTTATACATTTCAAATTAAAATTTGAGTTAATAGTTAGAAAATTATATTTTCATATAGATAGTTTTTAGTTACAAGGTATTTTATCTTGGGTTATTGGATTTTATCACCCCCAACTATCGGCCTTTGGCCGTTGCCACCCGTAACTAGCACTTTGACACCCGACACCTTTAACTTGACTTTTTGTTTGCACTGGCACCACCCGGTTAAATCTGCTCTAACTTGGTTAGCTTTTTGTCCGACGTGGCACAATTTTGCTGATATGTACATAATTACGTGGCACTTATGTGTTATATGTTGGATATTTATGTCCGGTTCGATAAGTCAGCGCTGCCGATCGGGTCTTGACCCGTAAGAGTTACACCGTGGTCAACGAACTAAAATCCACTTAACTAATTTAACTGGTAATTACGAACGATACGCGAGTATTGACTGAGAGACGGGTACATGGACCGGGTGAGACGGGTATAATCATCTCGCCATTTGTCGCACATACACCCGTGCTATGCCACTTGTTGCATATGCATAAACCTCTCAACAAGTGTCCAACTTCTCATGCATGACCACCAAGTGTTGCACATGCATAAAGCTCCATGTCCTATTTAAATTGGGATTGGGTCTTGCATTTGTGAGGAAGAAGAACTTGGAAAAACACTCTCAATACTCACAACCACAACCACCGCCACCGTCGGCAACCCGATGCTGCCACCAACGCCGCCGTTACACGGCCCACACTCGCGTCTCGTTGCTTCGTAACTAGCACTTGTTCGTTGAACCTCGGTGTCTCAACCGGTTTATTACTAACCGAATGTTTATCTAAAACCCCCTATGGTTTGCGTTTATATTTCGTGTTTGCATGTCGGTGATCTTGTTCCATTACGGGTATTCCTTGGTATAAAAGTGTTCATGTTAATTTTGTTACACACGCTTCCGTTGCTTAAAAATGTATATATAGTTTTAACTAGTTAAAGTTTATTTTGAATGACATATATATACATGTATTTTTATTTGTCAAAAGTGTTTTGACTAATCTTTGTAACGAAATAAACACATAAATAATATGAACCGGGTTCATGAAATAAAAGTAAAAATTATACCACGGACTTCCTTCAGTGGTATCAGAGCCGATGCTCACCACATGCAAATCGAAACCGGTCTTTTTCACCGGAATAATAAATCACAAACTTTAAAAGTCTAAGGTTTTTGATTTATTCTTATCTTTGGGCTATATATATTTTTGGTCATATTTTAATTGTTATATATTTGGTTGACCAAAATTGCCCAAACATACTTTTGGTTATGTTGAATATGTAAATCGGGCCCGACCTTGTGGTTGTGTTTATATTTGGTTTTGTTCATGATTTTGGCCCGTTTTGCGGCTCAAAGTTGTAATAGATTAGTTTATGGTTTTGGCCCGCTTTGTGGTTCAAAGTTGTAATAGATAAGGTTCTTTGTCTTTGTTATATTTACTTGTTAAATATTGTTGATGCGAAGACCCGAAGCAAAACAGAATGCCAAGAGGAGTCTTGGAGTTAGTAGGAGTCGCTCAAGATAACAAGATGCACTCAAGTCCATCCTTGTGGTTGTTTTGTGTTTTGTGACCGTGACCCCTTGATCTTGCTACTTGGCTCTAGCAAGATCATATTCATGCCCATATGATTTACATATTCCTTTTTGCTATTATGGTTGCCTTTTAATAAATGTTATCACACTTCAACTTAATACCAAAACGTATTCTTAAAAGTTTTTTTTTTTAAAATGAAATCGGAAAAAGCAAGTTCTAGCAACTTGCATATTTTGTAACCACTAGAGTTTTATAACATGTTTTTTCTCACATCTTTAAAACTCATAAACTTAATAGTTTTCACTATTAACTTTAATTGGTTATTCCAAGTCGCGACAAACTTAGTTTTGTAGATTATCTAAAACTAATTATCCCGAGAGGTGAAAGGGTCTTTTTGGTTATGTCGCAAATTTAATATTTAGATTAAAACCGACTATAACGACCATATTTGGTAAAAATTAAAATCAATGGTCTATGCCATCCTACTACTAGTAACACTTGGGGCATAATGCGAACCATCAGTGTTGGAGCCACAACACGACACTTGGTGTTTAGTTTATCCTTCCAAGGTGCAAGGATTCCGTCAATACATCCGTCCCTTCCACATGTGAACGTTTTAGGATGACTACTACTTTTCTTCTCGTGTTGCGTGCCCCAGCCGTCTCGAGAACAAAAGTGGCATAGACGAGGCCAAACGTATCAATGCAAGGACAAAGTCCTCGCAGCCTCATAAACCTCGGGAGTTGTGCTTTTCTCACAATTGACAATCGTTGTCAGTCCGCTTGAACCTCTTGCTAATGTTGCATGCCCCAGCTGCCTTTAGAAAGAGCTTCTAAACGAATTCTCGTTCCTTATCGTCTCACCTCACTAAATAAGAAAATACATTAAAAATACTAATTAAATAATTGTTTGCTTAACAGATGTCATCTGAAAACAACTCCTCTTTTGCTCACAAGTCCATACTTGAGAAAGACAAACTGAATAACACCAATTTTCTTGAGTGGCACGGCAACTTGATAATCGTTCTCAAGATGGCAAAAAGGCTTTATGTTTTGGAAACCCCGATCCCAACCGCACCCGAGAACAACACTGTGGTTGCGAAGAAGGCTTTCGACAAACATAAAGAAGATGCCATGGAAGTTGCTTGCCTCATACAAGCCACCATGTCTCCAGATCTTCAGAAGAATATGGAAGACATGAATGCCTTCGACATGATTGAACAACTCAAGGGCATGTTTCAGAAACAAGCTCGTCAGGAACGATATGACACCATGAAACAGCTCATAAGCTATAGAATGCAAGATGGTTCCTCAGTTAGTGCTCATGTCCTCAAGATGAAAGGCTACATCAACCAATTAAACAAACTTGGTTATCCTCTCCAAGATGAGATGGCTGTTGACTTCATTCTCAACTCTCTTTCCAGTCACTATGATCAATTTGTTATGAACTTTAACATGAATGACTGGGTAAAGACAGTGCCAGAGCTACATGGGATGCTCAAAACGGCAGAGATGAACATTTCCAACAAAGTAAGACAAGTGTTAATGGTTCGATCTGGTGGTGTTAAAAAGCCCAAAACAAAGAAGAAAAGTTATAACAGCAAAAACAAAGGAAAGGCTCCTGTTGCTGCCAAACCTGCCACCAACAAGAGCAAGCAAGCTGTGAAAGCCCCTCTTCCAGAAGAGCGGCAATGCTATGAGTGTAACAAGATGGGGCACTGGAAACGAAACTGCCCCGGGTATCTTGCTAAGCTCAAAGTGAAGAAGGCTAATGGAGAAGGCACTTCTTCAGGTATTCTAATATATGTTAGCGAACTTTTCACTGTTTCAAGCAACACATGGGTATTTGATACCGGGTGTGGTTATCACATCATTAATGTCTTGCAGGAGCCTGAGAAGTGGAAGAAACTGAAGCCGGGAGACATGGAGCTCATTGTTGGCGATGGGAAAAGAGTCCCAGTTCTGGCAACTGGCACATTTAATCTTACATGTCCTTCTGGTCTTGTTGTTGTTTTGAACAATTGTCTTTATGCACCTGATTTAACCAGGAACATCATTTCAGTTTCGTTGCTTTTGAACAAGGATTTAGATATGTTTTTAATGGTGTTGCTATTTCTGCTTATCTAAATGGTATTTACTATTTTGAGGCTAAACCTCGAAACGGTATCTATGAAATTAATGTTCAGCCTAGCAGTAACATATATCACCTTTCTAAATGTCAGAAAAATGGTGCTAGTGATTCATTCCTATGGCATTGTAGACTTGGCCATATAAGCAAGGCACGCGTAAAATGGCTCCAATCTGAGGGGATTCTTGAATCCACCGGAACAGGCTCATTTGATGATTGCGAGTCTTGCTTAGCTGGCAAACTCACCAAGGATCCCTTCACCCATGTTCGTGAACGAGCTAGTGATCTACTAGGACTCATACACTCAGATGTATGTGGTCCTTTTAGAACCATGACTAGGAATCACGAGAGATACTTCGTTACATTCATCGACGACTATAGTCGATATGCTTATGTCTATCTCATGAAGCATAAGCGTGAAACTTTTGAAAAGTTCAAAGAGTTTCAAAACGAAGTTGAAAACCAACTTAATAGAAAGATTAAAATGCTTCGCTCAGATCGAGGCGGTGAATACCTCAGCTTGGAATTTCTCGATCATCTAATGGAACGTGGAATAGTTTCACAACCCACTCCACCAGGCATACCCCAACTTAATAGCGTGTGTGAAAGGAGAAATCGAACCTTACTAAATATGATTCGATCAATGATGTGTAGAACAAATTTACCTCACTTCTTTTGGGGTTTTGCTCTTATGACTCCTGCTCGACTCGTAAATCTAGCGCCGACCAAAAAGGTAAACAAAACTCCATAAGAGATATGGCATGGGCATAAGTCGAATTTGAGTTACCTAAGAGTATGGGGGTGTGATGCTTACATCACAAGTGACTCTGATGACAAGCTCGACCCTCGAGGCGAAAAGGTTGTTTTCGTCGGATACTATAACCAATGCGGTTATTACTTCTACCATCCTAATGCAAATACGATTTCCATCAAAAGGAAGGCTAAAAGGTTCCTTGAAGATGAACTTCTTAGTCGAGGAACTGGAAGTAACTTAGTAGATCTTGAAGAAGTTCAAGGACTACAAACAACCATTGACGAGGTCGGAACATCTGAACCACAACAAATTGTTGATACCGAATCAGACCCGAACACAAGCCTTCGCAGGAGCATCAGGGCTCGTAAAGAACCCGATAGATACCTTTGGCATGTTGAGGGTTCTGAAGTCCTAACAGTAGCCGAGTCTGATGACGAGCCTACTAGTTACAAATCTGCTATTTCTAATCCATATTCTGCGAAATGGCTAGAAGCCATGAAAGCCGAGATGCAATCCATGCGTGACAATCAAGTCTGGGACTTGGTTGAGCTACCCCCCAAATCTCGGGCAGTAGGGAGCAAATGGGTTTTCAAGAGAAAAACCGACATGCATGGAAATATACAAACCTATAAAGCATGGCTAGTAGCGAAAGGTTTCACTCAAACTCAAGGTATTGACTATGATGAAACCTTCTCACCCGTTGCTATGATCAAATCGATCAGGATATTACTTGCCATAGCTGCGTACTATGATTAAGAAATTTGGCAAATGGATGTTAAAACCGCCTTTCTTAATGGACATCTTTTCGAAGATGTTTATATGGTTCAACCTGATAGTTTTATCAATCCAAAATATCCTAATAGGGTATGTAAGCTAAACAAGTCCATTTATGGACTCAAGCAAGCATCTCAAAGCTGGAATCTTCGTTTTGACCAGAAAGTTAAAGAGTTTGGTTTTGTCAAGAACGAAGATGAACCCTGTGTTTACAGAAAGGCTAGTGGGAGTGCTATATCATTTATATTGGGATTGAAACCTACCAGAGGAACAGATAATTAAAGCCAAAACTGGATCAGAGCAGTGGATCCAGAATAAGCAGATGTTACTTACAAGTCTCTCCCCTTGATAGTGATTTCAACATCTGCTGACCTTCTATCTACTGATCGTGCAAACTGCTGACCCACAACTGCTGTTCAAGTAAAGACCTGATAAAAGACTAAAGCTCTGCTGATTCAATCTACCGCCTTGAGTCAAGCACTGCTAATCCAGACAAGTACTGTTGGGTTCACAGCAGTGGAGGGATGCAGCAGTTGTTTATTATGTCTTTATGTAATGTAATGTAATAGCAGTAGTTAGCATAGCAGTGTTTGTATTGATCAGAGGTTAGAGTTTGTTAGGAGGTTAGATGTCACTTTCATGGTGACGTCAGCTTAGATGCTCAGTGGTTTGCTAGTGCCTATAAATAGAACAGTGCTCTGTACTGTTCTATTAGCTCTTTTGCAACACCATCTTCTCTGCATGAACAAACACTGAGCTCTGGCTGAGGGGGAGTTTGTATTCAATCATTTGCATTGTAGTCGTAATTGAAATAAATTCAATCTTTCGGTTCTTTGTGAAAAAATGTTTGATCAAAGCAATACTCTTGTTTGATTGTATGCAAAGTTTGTTTCCATCTTAATTCCGCTGCACACTCATCCATTTCCATTTCAATTTCAAACGTAAAATACAATCAAAATCAAACTCAGATCCAACAATTGGTATCAGAGCTAGGACAGTCAAATTTGATTTAACAATCATTTTGACATAAATAGTTCAGCTCAAAATCGTTGATATCGATAGTTTGTTCGTTTTTGTTGAAAAACAGAGCAAGGTTTAATCACCATTAAAGTTGATTAATCAGTGTCTGTAAAACAACCAGGATGACGTCACAATCACAAGATGATAAGAATAACATTGGCTCGCTTTTTAAACCACCCATGCTTAAACATAATGAATACAACATCTGGGAGAGAAGGATGGGTCACATCCTTGCTAAACAGAACACTGGATGTTGGAGGTCTGTTGTTTTTGGTCCCCATGTTCCTATGGTGCCAAGTGCTGAGGATCCAAAGAAGTTCGTACCAAAACCATATGAAAACTATACTGAAACTGATTTTCAAAAGTTCGAACTCGATGCCAAAGCATTTAGCATCATAGCATCTGCATTACCTAATGAGATCTATGCTGGACTGTTACATTGTAACAGTGCCAAAGAGCTATGGGATGCATTGAAGGAACAGTTTGGGGGAACTGAAGAAGTTATTGAAAACAATAGGGAAATTCTGAATCAGCAGTATGAAACCTTCTGTCACATTAAGGGTGAATCATTGACCCAACAATTTGAATGTTTTAGTTGTCTCATAAGTGAGCTAAGGCTTGTTAAGGTTGAATTTCCAAAATCAACACAAAATAGCAGGTTTCTTAGGTCACTACCTGATAAATGGGACACAATTGCATTTGTGACAAGAAACTCTGTTGAGTTCAAAGATCTGACCCTGACCCAACTTCATGGTAGACTCCTGACCTATGAAAGGGAGTTAAACCAGAAAAAGAAGTTGCAAGAGTCTGGTAAAACTACAGATGATTATTCATTCGGTAGCACAGCTCTTTTTGGTCAGGAAGAATCTGGTAGCAGTGGTAAGGATCAGGGTTATGATCACTTTATTGATATAACTGCTGGTGGAAATTTTAACAACCCTGATCCTCACTCTGCGAATTATGCTTTTACTGCAAACAGTGAAAACCAGATGTCAGATAATTTGTGCTTTGAACTCAATGATTTGCAACATTTTAATCCTACTGACTTAGAAGAGATGGACATTTTGCATCAGTTGGCTTTTCTTAGTGTAAGAACAAGCAAATTCTACAAAAGAACAGGGAGAAAATTCCCAGGGTTACATGGGAATTTAAGGGTGGGGTTGGATAAATCAAAAATCAAGTGTTACAAGTGTAATAGGCTAGGTCATTTTGCTAGGGAATGCAGGAGTCAAACTACTGGTCCTATAATCACTCATCCCAGCTCAAACCCTAGACCACAAAATCAAAGCACTGTGCACTATACCCAATATACCCCTGCAGCTCATGTTAACACTGCTCACTATGCTGCTGCCCCTGTGCCTGTGCATTATGTCCAAACCACTGTTCCGCAGATTCAGTATGTTCAAACCCCTGTCTCCCAGGCACAAGTGCAACCTGTTGCACCTCAAACAGCTGCTCCAGCAGTGGTATAACCAGATCAGCAAAGCTTTTTCACTCAAGGCTTTGTTGACTGGAGCAGCATGCCTAATGAGCTTGGTGATGAAAATTTTGCACTCTATGCTTTTGATGAACATTCTAATGATAAATTTTGATTGATGGCATTAGAGTCAATACCAGAGGGGATTGAAATTGAAGGTGAACAGCTAAGTGATGAAACAGTGGATGAGGTGACTGAAGCAGTTGTTAATGCAGTTGCTGGTGAATTGCTGCGGGGAGAAAATTCAGAAACCCTGATTGAACCACTGACAGACCCATGGTCCAAAGAGGACAAATAAGAAGAGGAAGAGAAGAGAGCAGGTGGGAAGGAAGTAAGAGCTGATGATGAAGAAAATCATCAATGTGATTGTGCAATGATGGCTGCTGCCAAGGTATCTCCTCAAGTTCTTGAAAAACTGTGTTCTGACAATTGCATTATTGCTTTTGCTAACATCAAAGAGGTAAATGAAAACCTTCGGGATAAAATCTTAACTGATGAAGTCAAATTTGAAAGATCTTTAAAAGAACTTAAAATTAAATTGACTGAAAAGGAAAAAGAGATCAGCAGTCTGAAAGAAGAGCAAAGCATAACCAGAACTCAACTCCAAACTATGGTAGAAAAATACCAAGTTTGCAAAAAGGAGTTAGAGTCCACCCAAATCACATGTGAAAAATGGGTGGAATCCTGTAAAGGATATGAGGTTATGCTTGAAAAGCAGATTAAAAGCAATGTGAAATTTGGGGTTGGTTATAGAAAACATGATGATGAAAACACTGCTTGTGAAAAATCTGTTCAAACCACTGATGTAGCCACTGAGTTCATCCCCACAAACAAGAATGGCCAAGAAGTGAAAATCACTGACAAACTTGGTTACAAAATCACGCTTGACAGACCAATGGGATCCTCTACTTTTGAGGAGATTGAACAATATCAGTTTAAACCCACATGGTCTGACGAGTGTGATATTCTTGAAAATTTCAAGCCAATGGACTTTACAACCACTGATGGTATTAAAGCTCCAAAAGCTAAAGTCATCCCTCTTAAGGACATCCCAGCAGAGGTTAAAAACTCTGCTGCAAAGGAGTCCGAAAAGAGAAAGAAGAAAGAAAAGATCAATAACTTGTTTTGTGAATTTTGTGAGAAAAGGAATCATCTAACAAAATATTGTTTCCATTTAAAAGCATATGATTTAAACAAAACAAGTGTCATTGTTCCTGCTGAAAGCTGCATTGTCTGTGGTAAAACAAACCACAAAACTCAAGCATGTGTGTATCTCAAAAACTTTGATGTTAAAAAGAATGAGTACACTGCTAAAACATCCTTGAGTCCATCAACATCATCTGTCAAATTCACCAAAAACCAACCACTGTTTGTGCCAGTTCAAACAGCTGTCACAAAACAGCTGAACCAAACATCTGTTAAAAGAGATGTTCAGGTTACTGATGCACCCCCTGCCAACCAGTTCAGAAGAGGTAAGGGACAACCACAACCATCTTACCAAAGGATTCCACACGTTTATGAGACCTACAAAAGTCCCTCTAAACCTAAAGTGAATAGGCATCCTTTTTGTTACCAACAGGTGATTGGTCAAGACCCCCAATAGTGGTTAGCAAGAAACAGTCCTAAAACTGTCCAAACCCCTGACCTAACCACTGTCCATCAATCTGCATCCATCCCAGACACTGCTGAGACCCCATCCAAAGCCTTATTGGCTTTGGAAACCCTAATGAACTAATCCTTTTACTTCATGTGCAGGGAGCTTCTGCCTGCTTAGATAGTCTGTGGTATGTTGATAGTGGAGGCTCCAGGCACATGACTGGATGTAAAGCCCTACTCAAAGATTTCAAAATTCATGGAGGGGGTGATATATCCTTTGGGAATAACAGTAAAGGGAAAGTTCTGGGGTCTGGTACAGTACAATCTGGAAATGTAAAATTTGAAAATGTCAATCTGATAGACAGTCTGAAATTTAACCTCCTGAGTGTTTCACAAATGAGTGACAAGGGGTATGGGTCATTCTTCACAAATGAGTGTTGTAGGATTGTTGGACCATAAATGGTTAAAAAGATTGAAGCAATAATAAAAACTGGTCAAACAAAACTTGTTGCTCAAAGAAGTGGCAATGTTTATGTTGTTGATATGTCAAAAGAGTGTCCCAGAGCTGATGCCTGTCTGTTCTCAGCTGCCTCTAACAAAGAGACAGAACTTTGGCATAGAAGACTGGGGCACACAAATCTTAAGACAATCACTGAAATTTCAAAAAATGGTTTGGTAAGAGTCCTACCACAAAAATTGTTTTCATGTCCTGAACATTGCATTTCCTGTTTAAAAGGAAAAAAACAAAAAAGTTCTTATAAGTCCATTGAAGAGTCCAAAACACCCCAGTGTTTGCAAATGCTACACATGGATTTGTTTGGCCCAGTTCAAGTCATGAGTCTCAAAAAGAAAAGATATAGTTTGGTTATTGTTGATGAATTCTCTAGGTTTACATGGACTTTCTTTTTACACTCAAAAGATGAGACTGCAGGCATTTTGCAAGACTTTGTGACACAGGTTGAAAAGCAATTTGACCTTCCAGTGAAAGTCTTCAGGAGTGACAATGGCACATAATTTAAAAATAAGGAGTTGGATGCCTTCTGTGTGAAGAAAGGGATTGTAAGGAAGTACAACATCCCTATAACACCAGAGCAAAATGGGGTAGTTGAAAGAAAGAACAGAACTTTGATTGAGGCTGCCAGAACCATGCTTGCTGATTCAGGTTTGCCATTAACTTTTTGGGCAGAGGCAGTAAACACTGCTTGCTATGTCCAGAACAGAGTTTTAATAAACCCCAGGCACAAAAAGACTGCTTATGAAATTCTGTATAAAATCGAACCACTGATTTCTTACTTCAAGGTATTTGGCTGCCCATGCTTTATTTTGAATTTAAAAGACTCCATTTCAAAATTTGCAGCCAAAATTGATTGTGGTTATCATCTGGGATACTCAACCACTGCCAAGGCCTACAAAGTGTTTAATACACGGACCAAGGCAGTGGAGGAGATCTTGAGTGTAAAGTTCAATGAACTTTCATCAATGAAAATCCCAGCAAATCCTGCAGATCTGTTTGATCTTGATAAATTCACTTTTAAAAATACTGTTGTCAAGACTAACAGTGCAGGCCCATCAGAGGATTCAACACCAGACTATGGGTATGAAATCATCATTCCTCAAAAGTCTGTCAGAATGGGAAGAGCATCAGATGTCCAAAACAACTGTCAAAGCTCAACCACTGCTACCTCAACAGTTGTTGACCAAAGTATCCCATTAACCACTGCTTCCACATCAACAAACACTGCTGACAAAAGTCCCCAAACAGTGGATAAAAGTCAGCATGTGTCCACTTCATTACCTCCCATTCCACCACCTTTTGTAGCCACTGCTGGATCATCAAAGTCCCCAGCAGTGGTTAGCTCAGATGATACACATTTGCAGCCTTCACCAACAAATGCCATCATTCCATACCAAGGAGATTTAATCTACTTGAGATCTCATCCACCTAATCAAATCATTGGCAACATCAATGAAGGGGTGCTCATAAGAAGCCAAACCCAAAACATTTGTCTTTTTGCTGGTTTTCTATCACTCCATCAGCCAGTCAAGTACCAAGAGGCACTGAAAGACAACAGCTGGGTATAAGCCATGCAAGAGGAGCTCCAACAGTTTAAAAGACAACAAGTATGGGAGCTTGTACCACTGCCAGAAGAGGTTAGTCCCATTGGCACAAAGTGGGTCTTCAAAAACAAAACTGATGAAAGGGGTATTTTTGTCAAGAATAAAGTCAGGCTTGTGGTTCAAGGTTACAGACAGGAAGAGGGGATTGACTATGATGAAACTTTTGCCCCGGTAGCAATATTGGAAGCTATAAGACTGTTCCTGGCCTTTGCTGTCAACCACAACATGAAGGTGTTTCAAATGGATATCAAAAGTGCTTTCCTTTATGGTACAATTCAAGAAGAGGTGTATGTGTGTCAACCTCCAGGTTTTGAGGATCCATTTTATCCAGATCACGTCTACAGGCTGAACAAAGCCCTGTATGGCCTGAAACAAGCACCAAGGGCCTGGTATGAAACTCTTTCCACCTTTCTACTCTCAAATGGTTTCAAAAGAGGTACCATTGATAAAACACCGTTTCTAAAATGGAGAGGAAAGGATTTAATGATTGTCCAAATTTATGTGGATGACATTATTTTTGGAAGCACATGTAATACAATGTGTGAAGAGTTTAGGGAACTCATGACAGCTGAGTTTGAAATGAGTGCAATGGGTGAGCGGCAATGCTTTCTTGGTCTCCAAGTTCAGCAAATGCAAAATGGTACTTTCATTCATCAAAGCAAATATGCTAAAGAACTTTTAAACAAATTTGATATGAATGATTGTAAACCATGCAGCACACCCATGGCAACAAATAAGCTTGTCATGTCTGATGAAAAGGATGAGCTGATTGACCAAACTCTATATAGAAGCATGATTGGGTCTTTATTGTACCTAACTGCATCTAGGCCAGACATCATGTTTGCAACATGTGTTTGTGCAAGGAGTCAATCAGCCCCTAGAAAATCCAACCTTATTGCTGTAAAAAGGATATTCAGATACATAAAAAGTGCTCCCACACTTGGTATCTGGTATCCAGCTAATGGGAATATCAAGCTTTCAGGATTTTCAGACAATGACTTTGCTGGATGTAACACCACAAGGAAGTCCACATCAGGAGGGTGCCAGTTTCTAGGTGATTGCTTAGTTTCATGGCAAAGTAAAAAGCAAGCAGCCGTTTCAACATCCACTGCTGAAGCTGAATACATTGCTGCTGCAAGCTGTACAGCCCAACTTCTGTGGCTTCAAAATCTGTTGCTGGATTTTGGTATCACTGCCTTAAAGACACCACTCATGTTGGATAGCCAGGCAGCAGAAAATATCATCAAAAATCTAGTTTCCCATTCAACCACCAAACACATAGACATCAGACATCACTTTGTGAGGGATTGCTATGAAAAAGGTTTGATTTCTCTGCATCATGTTCCAACTAAAGACCAGCTGGCAGATGTGCTCACAAAAGCATTAGATACTGCCACCTTTGAAAGCTTGGTCTCTAGGATTGGCATGCTAAACATGGAATAAAAAGCAACATCTTGTTTTTCTATGAATAAAAGCATTAAAATGTTTTCAGAAAATCAAAAATCCATCCTTAAAAATAGCCAAAAATGAAGTTTTCATTAAAATCCTTAAAAGTCTGCCATAACCACTGCTTGTTCAAAAGTTTGCTCTACTTCAAAGTCTGTCCACTGCTGAAAGCCATCCTCTGTTCTCTCATTTCCTTGATAAACTCTGTTGTTCAAAAGCAGTGTCTTATCCACTGATATGCTATCCACTGATAGTGAAAATCATCCACTGCTTTCATTTTACCGTTGTAACCACTGCTTTCATCAGTAACTTTCATAAAAGTACTGTCCTTCATTTCATCAGAGTTTGGCATGTGGGCAGTACATAGTGGTCAGTACTTTTGTAACAGCTGCCATGTCAGCATTCACTTTTTCCTCTATAAAATCCCCACTCACCACCAAAACAGGGTTTTACTATCGAATTGAATTCTTAAAGATTCTCTTCTCAAAGCAGTTTTTCCATCTCATTTCTTCACAAATTCCTTCGATCATCATCTTCAAAATGACAAAATCAAAGCCATCTGCAAAACCTACCTCCAAATCATCGTCGAAAGCGGCCTCTCAAAAGGCCAATCCCACTGAAATTCCACATAAACCATCTCACAATCTTCTGGGTCTTCTCACAAAACCCGGCACCACTAATGCTTTCGACTCCATCATTGACACAATGGCCAAATCAAAGTACAAAACTTTGTTAACAGCCGATGCACCAATTTATTTGGCAACCCAAAGAGAGTTCTGGAAGAATGCAACCCTTGAAAAACAAGGAGACACTGTAACTACCATAAAATCTTCTCTAAAGGGTAAAGCTGTCCAAATCACATCACAATCCATATCAGAGGTCTTTCAACTCGAGGATCAGCAAGGTAAAACTTTCTTTCCTAAAAACGAGTTAAAAACTGACTTTCTTGAGAGAGGGTATGCAGACACAATGATGAAGAAAGCTACCTTACAAAAAGGTTACTTCCCTTCTGCTACAAGATTTTTATTCCATACCCTCCTAATGTGTGTTTCAAATAAAATCACTTCTTTTAATGAAATACCATTAAAGATTCAAAATCTGGGATATGCTATTCTTGAAGAAGAAACTTTTAATTATTCTCAGGAAATCTTTAATGATCTGGTTAATAATGTTGAAACAAAATCATTCTTACTGTTTCCCAGGTTTTTAAGCTATTATTTTGAAAAGGAATTCAGTAAGGATGATATTGCTGCAATAAACCAAGGTGACTCTTTCCAAATGCACAACTTAACTGCTGAAACTTTTACAAGAATGTCAACACCTTGCAAAACACAGGCAGAGGTGCCTGAGCAGAATTTAGCAGTTACCATTGCTCCTCAGGTATCTGCTGCTGAGCCCACTGCTCAAGGTGATCAAAGTAGCACCACCACTGCTTTGAAACCCACACCTAAAATCACCAAAAAGCCACAGAAAAAGAAAAATAAAAAACCCCCCAAACCTATCAAAAAGGTAACTCTGGAGGATGAGATACCAGAGCCACTGTCTGTGACAAAACAAAAGTCACAAGAAACCACTGCTGCTACTTCCTCACAGCAGATGGTACAAATATCTCAACCCTTAACCGAAACTCCTCCTGCTTCTTCTCAAAAAGAACAGGTTGTACACATAGGGACTCCACATCATGATTCTCTGGATTCACTTGTTTCCATCATCCACAGCCCACTGCCCGGGGCAAATCCTCTTTCTACACCATCCATCACATCCACAATTCCTCCACCAACTAAACTTCTGTTGGATGCAATCGATTTGAACCAGGCACTAACCAGTCCTTCTCAATCACCTATTAATGAGAATATACCTCAACAAATGACTGGGTCTGATGTATCAATCCTTGCTAACCCACCAACACAACCTGAGGAGGTTACACCCCTTGAGTTACAAGTAACTCTTGGTGGTATTCCAAGTGAAGCAGCCACTATAAATGTTGAACCCACTGGTTTACATTTGGACAGTGGTTACATCAATAAGACTTCCTTGGAGGCAATTCCTTACATAGCACCTCTGCCAACCACCAGTGGATTTATTTTTTCCACTGGCAACATCAAAAGGTTGTCAAGTGTTGAAGGAAGAAGACCCCAGTACCAAGAAAAGGGGGCATCAGTGGTTAACGCTTGGAGTACACTCCCTACTTCAACCACTGATAAAACCACTGCTAGTGGGAAATCAGATGATCCCATTAAATTGGGTGATGGTTTAAAATATTTGGAATTGACGGAACGTGTTGATAAACTGGATACTTCAGTTGTAGATATCAAAGAAATGTTGCAACAGCTGTTGACAGTACAAAAGATGCAATCCACTGTTGTTCCACCTCAAGCACCTGCTCCATCACAAGCATCTGCTACAAATGAGCTCTGGAATCTTTTCCAACCTTTTCTCCAACAACAAAAAGAAATGGCAGATCAGCAACATGAAATACATGTCCAAAAGCAGCGAAACATCCTGGAGTCTAGGTTCAAGAATACTCAAGCAGACATTAAGGCAATCAAGGCCCATTTATTGGAAACCACTGGCACTGCTCCTCCAACAGTTCTTTTCATTGATCAACTTCCCCCAGATAATGCCAAAAAGGGGGAGAAAATTCAGGAGTGGAAGAAGAAGGGAATAGATGATGGTCTTTACATTGAACCAGAAAGGGATGCTATGAACAGAAAAATTCCTGTGCCAGATGGTAGTAAAAAGGTTGATGCTACCCAAGAAGCACTTGATAAAGGAGTAGCAAGTGTAAAAAGGGATAGAGCGGCAAAGGATAATTCAAGGTGGAATGAGGAGAAAAGAGCTTACATGGAGCTGTATGCGTAGGGTTGTTCTAAGTCAAAGGATGCTAAAAATCCTAAGTCAAAAGGAAAACCCAAGTCCACACCATCCAGAATTCCAAAGCAGACTCCAAAGCCACCATCCAAAAGCCAGCAGCATCAAACCTCCATCCAAACAGTTGTTGTAAATCCTGCTGTATCAACTACTGCTGGCACTTCAGAGGTTTCAACATCTGTTATCACTTCAACACACACCACTTCAACACACACCACAACCACTGCTTTACCACCACCATCATCACCACCAAAAACAAACTCACCACATCGCCTCCTGCCAAAAAGCAGAAGACAACAGATGTTACAACATCTGCTGTAATGACAACAGTGGTTGAAGCACCAGTTGTTTCAACAGCTGTTAGTTAATCACAAACCACTGCCACTCAAACTACTTCCACTGTTCCATCCAAAGCATCATCAGTCCCTCCTCAAACAAAAAGGAGAAGGCTAATTCTAAAAGATGATGACACATCTCCACTACCAACATCTTCAAAATCTCTGTCACTTGTCACAATTCCAAAACCCATGCCTCTCTTTTCAGCTCAAATTCTAAAGCCATTACCTCCTGCTGGTGTCTCATTTCCTCTGGAACTCATTGCAGTTAGGGAAGAAATCAAATCCTTTTACTATGAGGATGACCCAGCTAAAAGGAGTTTGCCATCAGTTGAAGGATATCCCAGGCCTAACATTATTGAAGAATATTTGAAACTCAAGGCCAAGCAAGCAGAGGATATCTCAATAAAAAATAAACAAGGGAAATCTGATAGAGAATTTCAGCAAAACTATCAGTTTCTACTCACACAGGTCAGAGCTATGGAGCAATTTGCCAAAAATGTATGTCAGCAAATCTCAGAAAGGGCAGATGAGTCCTTGAGAAAAGACTACATTGAGAACATCATGACCTACAAGAAATACAAGGGGGAGAAACACATGTACAAAAACTGGACCATTCCTGAGCTTGAAAAAGAGGCACCAGGATTCAAGAAATGATAAAAAATAAGGTCAAGCAGATTCCTCCTGAAAAATTCAAACAATTTGAAGCTGATAAGATCTTAGAGTTGAAGAGAATGAAAGAGGAGCTGATAGCAGCTGATTATGGGTCAAAGAATTCTATGACAAAATGGGGAGAAGATAGGGTCAGGGCTACCTACAAAAGGTTGGAAGAACTTAGAAAGAAAGATCCAACAGTTCCACAAAAGCCTGACTATTCCAAAGCAGAGGTCTCAAAAAGACCACCAAAGCTGCAAGTCAAAAGAACCACTGCTCCAGCTGGTGCTGCCATCTACAAAAGAAGGAGTCAAAACCAGTCAGGTGCTGAAACAGTTCAAGATCTAAATGCTGGAAATGCTGTTGTAAGAGAGGGCATTAAATTAATGATAAAAGAAGATCTTGAATTGGAACAATCTGCAAGTACTGCTCAGCCAGTCATGAATAGGCCAGCTTCACCAAATACCTCATCAAATAAAAATCTCCCAAGAAACCCACCAGGCTCAAAAGTACTAAAGTGGGAAACTGATAAACAAACCCATGTACTGACTATGTTCAGGTCTGATGGAGAAGTGAAGAAAATATCAAGGGAACAAGCACTTGGCCTAAGTCTTGAAGATTTGCAGGATCTCCTTGATCTTCCACTTAGCAGGGATGATGGTGATACAGATGCCTTAACCTTTGAACTACAACTTAAAGGGCAAATAAGGGAACTGTTGATGAGGCAATAAAGTTCAACAATAATGAAGAGTTTTGGCATTATCTGTTCCAGGGGGAGATTGTTGGGATTGAACCCTACCAGAGGAACAGATAATTAAAGCCAAAACTGGACCAGAGCAGTGGATCCAGAATAAGCAGATGTTACATACAAGTCTCTCCCCTTGATAGTGATTTCAACATCTGCTGACCTCCTATCTACTGATCGTGCAAACTGCTGTTCAAGTAAAGACCTGATAAAAGACTAAAGCTCTGCTGATTCAATCTACTGCCTTGAGTCAAGCACTGCTAATCCGGACAAGTATTGCTGGGTTCACAGCAGTGGAGGGATGCAGCAGTTGTTTATTATGTCTTTATGTAATGTAATGTAATAGCAGTAGTTAGCATAGCAGTGTTTGTATTGATCAGAGGTTAGAGTTTGTTAGGAGGTTAGATGTCATTTTCATGGTGACGTCAGCTTAGATGCTCAGTGGTTTGCTAGTGCCTATAAATAGAACAGTGCTCTTTACTGTTCTATTAGCTCTTTTGCAACACTGTCTTCTCTGCACGAACAAACACTGAGCTCTGGCTGAGGGGGAGTTTGTATTCAATCATTTGCATTGTAATCGTAATTGAAATAAATTCAATCTTTCGGTTCTTTGTGAAAAAATGTTTGATCAAAGCAATATTCTTGTTTGATTATATGCAAAGTTTGTTTCCATCTCAATTCCGCTACACACTCATCCATTTCCATTTCAATTTCAAACGTAAAATACAATCAAAATCAAACTCAGATCCAACAATTTCTCATCTTGTATGTAGATGATATATTGATCATTGGAAACAACATCCCCAAGCTTAAGGAGATTAAACATTGGTTGGGATCTTGCTTCACTATGAAGGATCTTGGAGAAGCCGCTTACATTCTAGGAATCAAGATCTATAGGAACAGATCTAAGCGAATTCTTGGGCTAACTCAGAGCACATACATAGATCAAGTAATGAGACGCTTCAAGATGGAAAACTCCAAGAAAGGAGGTGTTCCAATGACTAAAGGAACCGTTTTGGACAAATCACAAGCTCCCTCTGAGGAGCGTGAGATAAAGCAAATGGAAGCAGTTCCATATGCCTCAGCGATTGGTTCAATCATGTATGCTATGTTATGTACTCGACCAGACGTCTCGTATGCTTTGAGCATGACCAACCGTTACCAGCAGAGCCCTGGGATTGCCCACTGGACTACAGTTAAGAACATCCTTAAGTACTTGAGAAGGACAAAGGATATGTTCTTGATATTTGGAGGAGTCAATGAGGAGCTCACTGTAAATGTTACACTGATGCTAGTTTTCAAACTGATCGAGATACCTCTCGCTCACAAACGGGTTTCGTGTTCACTCTCAACGGAGGAGCTGTCTCTTGGAAAAGCTCCAAGCAGAGTGTTGTAGTTGATTCCACCACGGAATCCGAGTACATTGCCGCATCGGATGCCGCAAAGGAAGCTGCTTGGATGAAGAAGTTCATAACTGATCTCGATGTGGTTCCAAGTATCATGAAACCCATCCAGATATTTTGTGATAACACAGGTGCTATTGCTCAAGCCAAGGAGCCTAGATCACATCACAAAGCCAAGCACATTTTGAGAAAGTTTCACTAAATACGTGAGATTGTGGAACGTGGAGACATCGTTATAAGCAAAATTGACACAGATCAAAACTTAGCTGACCCATTTACTAAGCCAATGACTCAAGAGAAACATGACCGTCATATGGACGCTATTGGGCTTAGATTAGCAAGTGAAATGTTTTGATTTAGTATTTGGATGTACGAACATCAAACACTTTGTATTCCTGTATTCATTTTGATTTACTAGTTAAATGCAATTCGTGAATCCTACAACTGTGTTCTAATTTGATACATTTAATCCATGAATCTTGTATTCTAAATTATCCGTAGTCGGTCAGACTCGTGGGAACGACTCTGAATTAAGACTATCCTGATTTTGGACTCAAGGAGTTGACTTCCAAATTCACAAGCCTCATTGTGAATGACGCTGGATGTAACTCGCATCAAATTATCTTCATGGATCTTAGTCATAAGATGTTTTTGATCTAAGCTTACTCATTTAGTATCCTCTAACCTGAGATACATACTAGAACTTTCGTTTACTAAAGACTATTCTTTGATCAGTGTCAACCGCTGTCGCGTAACTGCCAGTCATAAAGGCATTGGTTGGGAGTGGTTCTGAAGTTCAGTGGGAATTGTATGTAGTCAAGATGGAATTTTGTACTATTACATTATATGTAACAGTTAGACATCGGGCGACCTCGTTGATTCAAACTGGTGAAGTGTAAGGCCTTACCCAAACTTACTGTGTGTTTGATTGTACCACTTTGATTCTGCGAACGAGAACGATAATGATTGAACGCCATATGAGATTGAATCTGATCCATGTCTCACTGTTCAATTGATGTCTTTTACAGAAGGGATAGATGACAACCATTTCCATAAGTCTATTATCTTCAAGTAGCAAGTCGTTGCTAAAGGGAAGATACCTTGGTTAGTGACTTTAAAGTGACATGACCTGTTGGGGATAGCTATGTGTAGCTAGAGCACTGCTGGCTGTCTGCGTTGAGATCTTATCAGAGACCGTCCAAGTGGGAGTTTATTTTGAATGACATATATATACATGTATTTTTATTTGTCAAAAGTGTTTTGACTAATCCTTGTAATGAAATAAACACATAAATAATATGAATCGGGTTCATGAAATAAAAGTAAAAATTATACCACGGACTTCCTTCATTATATCCCTCTCTCCTTCGTTATAACACAGAAATACTACAAAAACCCTAATCTCCATAGTCATCCATCTGGTTCTCTTCGATTCATACCCACAAAAACCCTAATCGACTCATGTCCAAATGAAGCATAAGTTCTAATTAACAACAAAATTGCAGTTAGCAAGTCTGGCTGGTGCGGTTAACAAACAAAATTGAAGTCCAAACCGATGAACAAAGAGGAAAAGATTGAAGAGATGAAGGACGACGCAGGCGATGCGGTCATGGTGGAAACAGAGATGAACAAAGCTTCCTCCAAAGAAGTTCAATTTCACTCGGCGGCGTTTTCCAGCCGCTCAAGTTGGAATCATATTGAAGTCCTTTAATGTTGGAATCTCGAAATTAAAGTCCTTCAATGTTGGAATCTCGAAATTAAGTGTTTGTTTTAAGGATTACAGAAGTTCAATTTTACTCGCCGGCGTTTTCCAGCCGCAGCGATATACATGTTCGGCAGCAACGACCGGTCAGATATGAGATTCGGTCGTCGTGGCCGGCGGAACAACGGTGAGTGGTCACCATTCAATCCGGTAATTGTTCTCCGTAGCAGCGTCTCAACCGAGACTTCTGCACCGTCTTCACCGACTCGAAACACTCAGGCGATGAAATAACTTCTAATTTCTGCTAATTTTGTTCGATTTCGCTAGGGTCTTCACCGAGTTCTGCACCGTCTTCACCGACTTCTGTTCGATTTCGCTAATTTTGTCGCCGGCGACGGCGACAACGGTGATCGGAAAAGTTTTCTGGTTGTTGAGTTGTTTGAGTGTTGTTTGTAGTTAATAGAGAATCGACAGTTTGTATAATATATAAGGTGTTTATCAGTTCACTTGTACACGTGGATATAATTTTCCTACATCATTGCCACGTAATCAGCTCCAACTCAGCAAACTTGTGCCACGTCGGACAAAAAACTAACTCAGTTAATGGAGATTTAACTGGGTGGCGCCATTACAAACAGAAAGTCAAGTTGGGGGTGCCATGTGTCAAAGTGTTAGTTGCGGGTGGCAACGGTCAAAGGCCGATAGCTGGGGGTGATAAAATCTAATAACCCATTTATCTTTATGGTTAGAAAGTTATATTGAATGTATTTTTGGTAAGCATTGAGGCTTAATCGTAATGGTTAATGAAGCTTAAGACCATTTGTAATGGTTAATGCCCCTTAAAAGGCATTTTCCCCCACATTATCATGACAACGTTCATTTAAAAAATGTGTAATAGTTAACCCTATTTGATGCTCATTTTATTATTGCTTTCCAATAGTTTTCTTCTCATTTGACATTATGCTAGAAGCGTCTCTCACTTTGCATACCCATATTACACCGAGGTGTGGTATTGAGGGCATAATTAAGCTCCTTCACGCCCCTTTAATGCCTCTTACGCATGGCCTAATGGTCATTTTTCGCCACGTCAATATTATAACGCATTTTAAAATGGGCAATGGTTAACACCCCATAATACCCTTTCAATTATTACTTCCAATGTATTTTCTTCTCATTTAGCGTTATACTACAAACATTCCTCCCTCTTCAAGCCCCTATAACGTCCAGGGGGACGGTGTTAAGTGAAAGCCTTTTTATGCCCCTATAGTGCCCATTACACGAAATATATCCATCAAATTTATGAGTGTTAATGTGTTCGCATTTCGATTTCCTTGATTTCTTCAATTAGCTATCCTCAATTTCCTTA
The DNA here is from genome assembly GCA_030545235.1 of Helianthus tuberosus. Taxonomy (NCBI): domain Eukaryota; kingdom Viridiplantae; phylum Streptophyta; class Magnoliopsida; order Asterales; family Asteraceae; genus Helianthus; species Helianthus tuberosus. The sequence goes on from CM060437.1 coordinate 80,077,851, forward strand.
GTGTGGTTTCTTCAATTTAAATATTTTTTTATTGAAATTGAAAACCTAACCAACTGACATTTAAAACTGAACCAATACATGAATTCTTATTTGCTTTGTTTCAACTTTCAAACAAAAGAAAAACCTGTAATTTAATAAGATTAGTGTTAATCTGTTCAGTTTCCTCGACTAAAAAATCCACACTCAATACATGTAGTGCATGGATCTGAGATTGTGAAGTGTGTGTTTTTTATTAAACAGTAGAATACAACAACAACAACAGCAGCAACCATACCCAGTAAATCCCACAAATAGCAAAGCTACTTATAGGGTCTATGGAGGGTGGGATGTAGACAGACCTTGCCTCTATCCCAAGGGATAGAAAGCCTGCTTCCTGAAGAGACACTCGGCTCCAAGACGAACAACATACCAACACATCAAGTCAAAGAATATAGACAAATGGAATATAGAAAAAAAAAGTCACCTATACCAAGAAAGTGATCAGAGTGGCACAGTATAATGTAAATCATGTATAATATCATACAACCTCATTCCGGCATAAACACAAGAAGTCAATCACTGGTAAAGTCACTTAAAGAATAAGAAAAACCTACGTCCCTAAAATACCCCTAAGACCTTACTGCAATATCCTCTAGAAGTCCTTAACCCTAATCCTACACCTCCAAGAAGTCCTATCTTGGACCATGTCCTCGGAAAGATACAACTCTAGTAAATCATGCCTAATCTGCTCTTCCCATGTCAGTTTAGGTCTTCCTCTTCCTCTCCTCCCCTCCACAGTAAGAGTTTCCACCACTCTAACTCGTGCCGTCGTTTGCCTCCGCTTCACATGCCCAAACCATCTCAATCTCCTCTCCTTAATCTTATCTGATATACTAGCCACTCCTAATATTTCCCTAAAAACCTCATTTCTTATTCAATCCAACCTCGTGTGTCCACACATCCACCTCAGGATCCTTATCTCTGCTACCTCCATCTTGCGCGCTTGTGTCTTCTTGATAGCCTAACAGTCTGTTCCATATAGCATAGCTGGCCTAACTGCTACCCTGTAAAACTTCCCCTTTAGTTTAGTTGGGAAACTCCTATCGCACAATACTCCACTTGCTGCCCTCCATCTACACCAGCCAGCCTGTATGCGATGGGTTACATCACTATCTATGTCACCATCCCTTTGTACAAACGACCCCAAATACTTAAATTTAGTTGCCTGCGGGACCAATTGATCCTCAATGGTGATTTTGGTGTCATCATTATCGGCTACACCACTGAAATCACAGTGTAGATACTCAGTCTTAAATCGACTAATCCTTAGGCCCTTGCCCTCTAGAGCGACTCGCCACTCATCTACCCTCGCGTTCAGGCACTGTTTAGTTTCTGCAATCAACACAATATCGTCTGCAAAAAGCATGCACCACGGAACTGGCTACTGGATCAACTTGGACAACTCATCAAAGGCCACCGCAAAGAGAAAAGGGCTCAACGCAGACCCTTGGTGGAGTCCTACCTCCACTGGAAAGAAGTTTGTATCCCCTACAGGCTCGTGGACACTAGTTTCCGTTCTATCGTATGTATCCTTAATTATGTCAATATACTTCCTAGGTAGCCCTCGACCCTCCAAACTATCCCAAATTAGTTGCCGTGGGACAGTGTTATATGCCTTTTCAAGGTCGATGAACACTATATGTAAATCTTGCTTCTTAGCTCTATATTTTTCCATCAATCTCCCTAGAATATGTATCGCTTCTGTAGTTAACCTCCCTTTCATGAATCCAAATTGGTTTACTGAAACATGCGTTTCTCTTCTAATTCTAGTTTCAATTACCCTCTCCCAGAGCTTCATAGTGTGACTTAGCAATTTGATACCTCTGTAGTTCCCACAACATTGAGCATCTCCTTTATTCTTGTATAAAGGCACCACGACACTACTCCTTCACTGATCTGGCATTTTTCCAGTCTTGAAAATACTATTGAACAAAAGTGCTAACCATCGGACTCCTTCTTCCCCCAAACACTTCCACACCTCAATCGGTATCACTACAAGAAAACGGAGCATTAGCGGCGACTTTTGTAGTCGCTAAAAGTCCCATTTGTCGTCGCTAAAGGTTGTTCACTTTTAGCTGCGACATTTTGACCTTTAGTGACGACATTTGTCGCCGCTAAAAGTCAAAAAATTAGTTAAAAAAACTCCCTTTACTGTTGTTGCAGACTCCAGCGCGATTGTTGAGTTGCAAAGTAGCCACTGTGTTGCTTTGGCGGTTTAAGAATGTGCATCATATATCGAATATCTTTACCCCAAATCATAGGTTTAAAAATTCAATGACATTGTAAGAGTTCTATGATCCAAATACTCAAAATTTCATGCTCTACTTGTTGCATAAGTACAAGAAGGTGACAACAACCGATATGCCGACAACTGCCACTGGAGCCGCTGAGTATTGCTTGCTTAGGTCAACCAGCTTTTAAGGGATGTAACTTTTTTGTTTCTCCAAGACAACTTCAAGTTGAGGGATGTCCGACGGGTCCAGCTCACCAACACAGAAAGTCTCCATAAGTTCGCTTGCACTCTTGCTGTGGCCCGCGTCTTCAAACTCATCTGTCGCATCTTTCCTTTCAAAATATAAAGTCTGTGTTAGAGGTGATGGTTTAAGACTGTTTACTAACAAATTGGTTGACTTGGTTTGTGTTTTATCTCAAACGGGTCACACATGTCAGAAATGGGTTGAAATAGTTATACAAAGTCTATTTTCAATGTTATTAATCCAAATCTTCTAATACATAGTACATACAACCTTTTAAATTGTTGATTAAAGATTTAATCTATCAATGTAAACATATATCAGGGATTCAGGCATAAAAAATAAGTAATTCAACTGTATTCTACAAATATGATAAAAATCCTGATATAAAAGTTGCTACCACTAAAATCACAATAACAAATTACATACTAACAATGAAATTATGCCATATATCTGTAATAACCCCCTTCCTACAGAAAAATATCATATTAAATATGTTAAAAAATCACTAAATGGACAATACAAAGGTAGGATAAGAAATGATATTAGCCTCTCTGAATCAAAAATCAAAATACCTTCCTGCCTCTTCATTTCAATATTAGCCTTAGTGAATCCATAAAGCACTAGATTATATATTTCAGCATATGTCTAATCAAAATATATAGTACATCTTGAAACTTAAATTTAGATTAAGCACTTTGTTTGAGAATAACACTGTCTTCAGAACAAAAGAAAAACCACATAACGATAATTGTGTAAAAACTACATAACGTTGTTACCTTGATCTTCAATTGAGATTGAGATGCCCCCAAATATGAAATCCCTAAAGTCCGCCTTACGGCTCTAGTTGTTAATGATTCCATCATCGGATTACTCAATAGACGCCGTCGCACGTCTGGCCTCTGTTTAATTAGCCGCCCGCCTTTTTAATTGCACATATGTTGTTTACGAGATTTAATCAGTGTTTGAGGGATTGTATGCCTTTAAATTTTGGGCAATTTAGTGTAATACTAGTATAAAGAAAACATATCACAAATTTGGAGGCCTTTCAATATGGGTGGCCCTAGGGTTTGAAACCCATTGGGCTGGCCCTGCTGTAAACAGACTGAAAACATGAACTAGTCTTGTTTGGGCTTGTTCGTTATAACTTTAAATGAACGAACGGATGGACACAAACACTTAAATGAATGATTTTTTTTTCATTGTCGTTAGCTAAGAATTATGAATGTGTTCGTGTGAGTTTATGCATGTTCTTTAATTTTAAATGAAACATAAATGAAAGGAAATAAACGAAAAAAATGTACGTGTTCTTGTTCATTCATCTATCAATTAGCCAAGGCTTAATACTAAAACCTGTCTGAATTGATGCATGATGGGCCATATGTATTACTAATAACTAATAAATTAAGTTTTAAAAGATACAAACGAAAGTAAATGAACAGACATAGAAAAACGTAAATAAGCGAGCATAAACGAAAATAAACGAACGTTTATGAAGGGGAATGTGCTCATGTTTGTTAGTTATCAAATAGAAGAACACAAACGATCGTTGTCGAATGGTTTGATTACAGGGTTATTGATTCACAAATCACAACTATTGACCCATTCAACCCGTTTCATTTTTATCTAATTTTCCATAACCAACCCATTATCGATAAAATTTACCTAAATCAAAACTACTTTAATCAAAAACTACTTTGTTTTCTTACCATCATTGTCAATGATCCCATCATTAATCAGCTTCTGAAGGCTCAACATTGTAGATAATGCTGCAGCAGGGGTGGACCAAAACATAGACGGGTCAGATTCTTTCACATAGACGGGTTGATTTATTTAAATTGGGTGTATAGAAGCCGTAAGGGTAACGGAATAACTCACCAGATATGCAGTCATAGTCGCCGCCTCTACCGCGGACTTGTAAAGCTCAGACAAATCGGAACCATGCAGTAAAAAAATCTCAGTGATCCTTCATAGATGTATATGTATCGTTCATTCTTCACAGTCGCCGCCTCTACTACGGACTTGTAAAGCTCAGACAAATCGGAACCCTGCAGTAAAAAAAAATCTCAGTGATCCTTCATAGATGTATATGTATCGTTCGTTAGTTTGATTAAGTCCATTTAGACCCACACATGATCCGCGATAGATAATTATTATATCTAACCAAATAATTCACTAGAGTTGCAGTCATAATATGACCCGCTTGACAAACGCTGACAAATCGCGACCACAACCCGAGCAGGTGATGGACACAAAACCGACTCCCGAGCAAAAGATACACCCTGCAACAACAACATTGAAACCTGAAATACACAGCAACCTAATACACTTGACACCAACCTAACCTGAACTGGTTTTGTAAGGTTAAGTTTTACAAACCACCAACCCGGGTTGAACCCAACCCGGTTTCACACTCAACCCGGTTTGACTTTTTTAAGCTTCACTCCAAACCAGTTTGAACCCGATTCGGGTTCAAACCCTAACCCAATTGTGCACCTCCAACTTCAACTACTTTCTAAACCTATTTTTCAAAAAAAATACAGCAATTAACCTCTAATTTCAGTCAAGAACAACACAACAACAACACAATAACCTGCTATACTACATTTAACTACAGAAATTTGACATTTTAGCTCAAGAAATATGTGTAGATAATAAAAATTAGAGACAATGAAACATAACAAGGATACCTAGTGGTCTGACGGCGCTAAAGAGGTGATTCGGAGAGATGATGCCTGGTGCTAACTTAATTGTTCCAATTTATTTGTTCAATCAAAATCTTAACACCTTTAACATGTAATTAGTAGATTATTCAACATAAACTAAGCATGAAATTGGCAACCTAAACAAGCAGAATAGAAATATATAAACAATCAACAGATAAATCAAAAACAAAATTACCCGAAGAAGAAACTACCCAGGTGCAGCGGAGGCTGTGGAGCGGCAAGGAGGTGACTGCAGGTTCTGGTGGTCGCGGCATCGTGGGGTTTGGGATCGGCAAGGGGAATGATTTTGGGGGGAAATGGGAGAATGGTTGCCCGCCTAGGGTTTTAATCACCATTAAAGGACGATAAAAGCTAGACAGTCAGATTGCTTTGAGATCAATGGTCAGGGACTCGTTCTAAAAAGTTAGACACGGATTGACTCTTTAGCGATGACATTTCAAAAGTCGCCGCTAAAGGTGTCGCCAATATTGACCGTATTTCTTGTAGTGTATGTTGTCTAAACCTACTACCTTGCCTCTTCCCATCTTCCTAAGTGCCATCCTCACCTCTTCATGTGTGATCCTTATGCAGTAGCAATTATTTTGTTGTCGTCTTTGAGTTCTGGGATTGCTTCTATCTTGTTGGTATGCCCTACCGTTGTTGAAAAGATTATGGAAGTAGGTTTGCCATCTCAACTTAATGTCATGTGCCTTGACTAAAACACTTCCATCCTCTCATTTGATAAACTTTACTACTCCTAGATCTTGTCTTCTTCGCTCCCTAGCTTTTGAAATCTTGAACATATCATGCTCCCCCTCTTTTGTTTCCAAACGCTCATACATTTGTTTATAGGCTGTGTTTTTTTCCCTCGGTCACCGCCTTTTTCGCTTCCCTTTTTGCCTTCTTGTATATCTCCCTCGCCCTTAGCCGCTCCTCCTCATCCGTGCACCTCAAAAGATCTCTAAAACTATGTTGCTTATCCTTTATTTTGGCATGCACGTCTTCTTTCCACCACCAGGACTCCTTATGCCCACTAGTCTTTCCTGTTGTTACCCCTAGCGTCTCATTCGCCACCGTAGAATTAATATGAACACATCATCATCATCATCAACACAATTAGATTTAGTATTGATTGCATAATGATTTCATTTGATTCAAATTTTTACAATTTAATCAATAGTACATAATGTACTCCCCCTCGTCAAGTACTCTCTCTCTCACACTTGGTTCTTATGTCTTCTTGGCTCTAAATGTTAACAAATACAATGAAATACATGAACTATATAACAGAAGAGAATTGCCGGTGACGTCACAATGAAAGCGACCCAGAACAACCTAATAATGGTGTACGTGTCAGCACTTAACAAAACTGTTGGATAGTTACAAAGGATACTTTTACAATTAACTACTGCTTTATTAAAGAAAAAGAATAGCTGGATTCCAACGGAATCCAGTACTTCTTGCCTACTGTAGGCATGGTCTTCTGGCATTTAGCTTTGAGTTTTGTTGACTAGTTACCCAGGATTTTACAATCCTGCACCAATACTTCTAATCTTCTATTCTTTTAGGCGGCAGTTCTGTTCCAGCATTTTTTATGGTTGTTTGTGAAGGTTTCTTTGGGGGGGGGGGGGGTGGACTTCTGAACCAAAGATTATTGAGATTTTTAAATGGCTATAGTATTACTATTTTATTTGTCAAAAATAAAAAAATAACAGTGATTTATGGATCGGACTTAGTATACTTTAGAAACATTATGATTTCTCATAAAAAGTTTAGATACAAATAATATTAATCATGGTATAGAACACAGAGAAAGAATATGAATTTGCTTGGAACAATTCAGAATTGATTCAGTTACAATAAATTACTCAATGATTCTACAAGAAGCATATGCCATAAGGATTGAGTGGGCCCTCACTATTTGCACACATTGGCAGGCTATCAACACACTTAGGGTTTACATATGCTGCGTAGAGGTCAATACGCAGCGTATAGGGACCCTATACGCTGCGTATTGACCTCTACGCAGCGTATGTAAGGGGCAGGTACACGACCAAACAGTCAAACCTAGTACCATGTCAAATCAGTCTGACATACGTTGCATATTGGTCAATACGCAGAGTATACTGGTAACCCTATACGTTGCGTATTGATCAATACGCAGCGTATGTCAGACTGATTTGACACTGATACGATGTTGTCTAGGCACGTGAATAAAGTAATACTGGGAGTAGAGAGTTATATGCTGTGTATTGAAGTAAATTTGAAAGTCTATTTATCCATGCATCTCTGGTTCCCTTCGAGTTCATCCCCTGCTTTCTTTTTCATCTTCTTCTTCTTCACTAACAATTTACACCCCAAACCAAAATCATTTGTTCTGTTTTTTGTTCAATCTTGTTAAAATGTCATCATTTTGGAATGAGAATTATTTCAGTAATTGCTATTCTAACGACATATGGGGAGCAAATGATGCCAATGAGGATGAGGAGGTTGTGTCTGGAGTCCCTGTTGATCAAAAAACACAGTTGCCAGACTTGAACAAGACTCCCATTCCACCTGTTGATGAACCAAATTACCCGGCGCATCAAGTGTATCCGGATTACGGGTACGGGTATGAATCTCCGTACGTGCAACAAAGTGGATACGGTGCTGAGAATGCACTTGTTGATGAACCATATTACCCGACGCAGCAATCGTATCCGGGTTACGGGGGATACGGGGGTGAAGGTGGATATGGTGGTTACAGTGGATACGGGGGTGAAGGTGGATACGGGGTAGAAGATGGATACGGTGGATACAGGGGTGAAGGTGGATACAGTGGATACGATAGATATGGGGGTGAAGGTGGATACGGTGGATACGGAGGCTACGGCGGATAAGAAGAATATAGTGGATATGGTTATGAGCCCCGTAACACACCACTTTATAAACCATCTACCCCGGGCAATCCGTTTCAAATAAATGAGGTATCACATTAAAATAATTGTTATTATTATTGTTAAAAATATTATAATTATAATTATTATTATTGTTATTATTGCTAAAATACTATAATTATAATTGTTATTATTATTATTATTATTATTATTATTGTTGTTGTTGTTGTTGTTGTTGTTGTTGTTGTTGTTGTTAAAAATATTATAATTATAATTATTATTATTGTTAAAAATATTATAATTATTATTATTGTTATTATTATTATTATTATTGTTATTATTATTATTATTATTGTTATTATTATTATTATTATTGTCAAAATATTATATTTATAAAAATTATTATTATTATTGTTAAAAATATTATAATTATAATTATTATTATTATTGTTAAAAATATTATAATTATTATTATTATTATTATTATTATTATTATTGTTGTTAAAAATATTATAATTATAATTATTACTATTATTATTATTATTATTGGTATTATTATTATTATTATTATTTTTGTTGTTGTTGTTGTTGTTGTTGTTATTGTTGTTATATTATAATTATAATTATTATTATTGTTGTTAAAAATATTATAATTATAATTGTTATTATTATTATTATTATTATTATTGTTATTATTATTATTATTGTTTTTGTTATTTACTGACTGGTTTCCTTTTGTGCAGGTATTTGCACAAAATGATTTCCACTTCGATCACTGCTCGAAACAAAAGCCGGGAGTGGTGCACCAGTGGTGATTTATTTTTCTTATATTGCCTCTTATACAAGAAGCCGTGCGCTCTCGCCTACGGGTTGGCGCAGTACTTCGCCTCCGCGCATCATCGACAGGAGCGCGGACAGTTATTCGGCGGCTCCTACGTGACTAGGATAGCCCTTTCATTGGGCTATCATCCGGAGATTGACCGCGACCATGTAGGCCCGGCGGCACAGCCGAAGAGGATGGGGAAGAACGTTTTATCCGGAATGCACGTTACCAAAGACTTCCCAGACGGAAAGCGGTTTAAGAAGCTGGACGGCACGTAATACCAGCTTGAAGAGCTGCCGGCACAGTTCCCTCCGGTATTTCCCCCGGCCGATCCAGAGGTGTCGGCGCCGCATGAGTCGGTACCCGTCATTCCAGAGCCACCACATCCTCGTGGACCACCCGGGGCGCCTCAGTTCCCATGCCATGTTTGGCCCGGTCCTGACCCATCACAACAGCGGCTACTTCGACTCGCTGAAAGGAACAACTATCTGTTGGAGTGGGTGGCTGCGGAGCTGCAGCAGCGTCGACAGCATGACGGGTTACCTCCACGACCCTTCATTACGGATGCGGATTGGGATCAGCATCAGCAGCAGCAGCAGCACGAGCAGCAACCATAGTATTTTATCATTTTGTTATGTATGCACAACTTTTCTTGTATATATCAAACTTTTGGTGTACATATAAAACTTTTGCTGTAAACAGTTTAACATATTCGAACAGTATCCAAGTATTTCCACTTATTTAAGCTATACGCTTTTCAAAATTTTAACATTATACGCTTTTCAAAATTTTAACATTATACGCTTTTCGACGACATCGACTAAATAAATTAACGACAACGTCGACTAAATAATAAAAAACATTATATATTTTAAACTCGTTATATATTTTAAGCGACTTAACGTTGTAACCGGGTGAGAATTTATACCACAATTAGGCCGAATGTTGAAAAAAAATTCTCGAAGGTAATATACGCTGCGTATTGGCCTATACGCAACGTATATAAACCTGGTAAAAATTTGATGCTTCAAACCTACCAAAATGACACCAAAGTTTCAGATGTTTTATATACGCAGCGTAGAGGTCAATACACAGCGTATAGGGTAACCATATACGCTGCGTATTGACCTATACGCCTCGTAGACTGACCTTGTTTTCTGTGCAATGATTGGTTAGCAGGCACTGAGATCTATGGTCTATCTACGCAGCGTATAGGTCAATACGCAGCGTATAGGGTAACCTTATACGCTGCGTATTGGCCTATACCCTGCGTAGATAAACCCTCATTTTTGCTAGGGTTTGGTGTGCCAACAGGCACACCCATTGAGTGCACTACCTTTACAAATTACAAGAATAAAGTTGCACAAAGATATACAAAATATCCCAATATACATGTAATATATTGAAAAAGAGGACAATTGAAATTAACAAAAATTTGTGTGTTGGTTGGTTAATTGCAATTGCAACTGCACTAATATCCTAACCATATCCGATAGTCATTAGAGCAAGTTTTTATCATCGCTGATTGAGATGTTCTAACGCTCATCAGCAAGAATTTCACGATGATGAAACGATAGTTCAAAAACCCATTTGGGTAGTGATTTTGTTCTTCTCGAATTTCTCTTCATTAACTTTTGGTGACCACTGTTGTTTTGCTTAGCCATCGAGTCTACAAACGCCTTCACACGTTTCATGGCAAGATTTAGGGTTTCCTCCGACATGTTTGCGAAGCAAACACGAAACCAACCCGGTTCACTACAATGGCACGATGAACCGGGCGAGATGTTCAACCCGACTTCATAAACTATCTTCTTCCAAAGCTCCATTTCACCTTCAAAAGTGTTCGAGCTCAATAGGTGGCTCATATCAACCCAACAAAATAACCCGGAGTTGCTAGGAAGACACGCGATTCCGGACTTTTTAAGCCCTTTAACGAGCATTTCGTGTCGTTCCTTCAGTCTTCTCCGGTTCTCGGAAAGATATGTTTTCGTAAACTTCTGGTTGGAAAGGATTTCTGACAACAGGTACTGCGTCTGCGATGAAACTAGACCGAAGCTTGACATTTTTGTGGCAGCCGAGACAACCCTCTCATCATTGGAATAAATGGCTCCAATTCGGAATCCGGGTAGTCCAAGATCTTTGGACAGGCTATACACAATGTGGACTCGTTTTGAGATATCGGTGTTCATAAGGTTTTTGTTTTTTAGGACCTCCATGATGCTTATGAAGCTTGGAGAGCTAAAGACAGTACCGGAATAGATTTCGTCGCTAATAAGGTGGATTTTCTTGGACAAGATGAAGCTGACCAGGAGGTCGAGTTCATGCAAACTTAGTGACGTGCCTAATGGATTAGAAGGGTTTGTGACCAAGACACCCTTGACTTTGAGGTTTTTTTTTTCTGCTTGTTTGTATGCTTCTTCAAGGGCACATTTGGTAATTCTAAAACCATTAATGCTTGAACAATGAATGGGTACTATTTCAGCTCCAGTTCTCCATTTGAGGTCTCTATCAAATCTACACACAACGAATAGTGTAACAAATATATTAGATTAATATTAGCTATGAAAGGGAATATCAACTTTTCTAAATTGTTACTATCATAGGGTGATGACCACAATTTATTGGTAATCATATAGGGTCCAACTTTTTTTTTTCTAAACAAGACATATTTTACAAAAAGTACTTTTATAAATTCTGGTGGTGTAACAAACCCTTTTGACACCATGATTAATATAGAAATGTGAACTTACCCAGGATAATATGGTGTTGGGAGGAGGAAGGCATCGCCAGGATTAGCGAGACAAAACATTAATGTTTCGTTGGCCGAAGTTGCACCAGCTGTGAGTACAAGGTTATTTGGGTCGAAGCTAACACTTCCTCCTCTTATCTCCGACATGAACTTGACTAGCGCCTATAAAAAACATATATGTACATGTGTTAGACCAACACGTTTTGGGAAAATAGCCATTTCACTAAAATGTTTTCCGAAATTAGAATGAGTGGTTACATTTTTGAAGGCAGGGAGGCCATGATAATCCTGAAAGAGAGCAAGTTCTTTGAAGATGGATTGACTATTATGATTCTTGAAAGCCATAGGTTGTGGGTTCTTCTCGAGCCACGATTCGAGAAAGTCGAAAGAGAGTTGATTCTCGGCAAGACCCATTTGGATGATACCTTTGGGATTCTTAAACTCGTCGTAGGGATTCTTCTCGTACTCTTCCCATCCGAGGAAGTACGAGGAATCCTGTCCGTGAGAGTTGCATGTTACCTTTGCTGACAACATGATGTCTTGCTGATTCTTGATTGTAATGCGGAAATTCAAGTAAGTGAATGCAGGAGGAGATTTTTTTTAAATGAATGTGATTTGCAGAAATGAAGAGTGTGTGATTATGTTGGTGTGTTTTAAAGTAATATTTATAGAGGGGGAGTTGAAGAAGCATCCAAACTGAAAAGAGAATGCCATGTCGGATCGTCTACACATGGGATGTATAAAATCTTTTTTTATTTGTATTGTTATAAAAAAATTATTCGGTTTTTCTAACTTGCCTTAAGATTGTTATTGATTCTTAAGAAAACAAAAATTATTTCGTATTTCTATCATCCAAATTAGTAAACTAAAGATACTATAAACGGATTTATAACAGTAAAATCGGTAGACAAAACATTTTCACTCCCAATGCTTTTTATATTTATTATTATTTGAGAATACTTAGTTTTTCTCTGATAACCTTATAAGTTATAGTGTTTAATCAAATTCTGAGTGTACAGCTACGATACGTTTATTTTTATTGATGTCTTGATATAAATATTTTTCAAAACTACATGGTGAGTAGTAATATACAGGTAATCTTAAAAAAAACGTTAATAGTATCTAATATTAATATCATTCCACACGAAAAAAGACAATTACAAGTAATATAAACAAAAACGTAAATGTTATGAGAAATAACTCGTATTTTTATAAATTGAGACCGTTTACACTTTTCTTTATTTTATTCTAATCAAATAATGTAATTCTTTATAAAATTGTGAATACACAATATCAGTCCAGTAAAAGACCAAGTTTATATTAAACTAATTAGTCTTATCCATTAAAATAGTCTTGTTATGTTCTATGTCTTAAGTTTCTAAAAATTTCTTTAATTCATTAGCCTAAGTTTTGAAACACTCAACCTCACAGACCTCGCATGTTCTATTTCTTAAGTTTCAAAAAACTTTTTTAATTCATTAGTCTATGCTCTGAAACACTCAACCTCACAGACCTCGCAACCTCTACAGAGCGGCATCTTGTAACTTATCTAATATGATAGGTTGCTGCTCAAAAAATACAGTAAGTGTAACTTATGAGCCAATAAGTCAATTCATTAGACTAATTTTGTTAAGTCCTAGTTATGTTCTATATATCTCATAAGTTAATTAAGACATTAGTGTTTAACATCTGAACTGTCAAATTGGTTTAGGACAATAAATCTTTATGAATTGCTGGATTCTAGTGGTTTAGTCTAGGACTTTGAAGAAACACTAGATAAACGACCGGGATCGTAATATCTAGGGGGTTTGGATCTGCATAAAAATGGTTGTTCTCTCTCGTTTGATTCGTTACGATTGATCTCCTTCTCCGATAACTCTGCAAAAAAGAAGCACCGTTAGCCTCGCCAAGGGGAGAAAGGGGTTCTCTCCTTGACCCGACTCCGGTGTGAGAATAAGTATGGGTTATGAAGAAGAAGATGTATTTGAGAAGTGTGTGTAACTTGAATTCCATACCTGAACAGTTCTCATATTTATAACCGGGAGCTTTTGGGCGGGAAAACCTGTTAGTGAAAAGTTGACGGAAGATGCTAACCCCGTAAGCGGTTACATTTCCTTCCGTCAAGCTTCCTGATCCGACGTGAGTGCACACGGATCGTGGCTTAGATCGATGGCTGGGGATTTGCCACGTGTAAGGTGATCAAGTGGAGATTACTCTCCAATTGCATGCTATCGTTTTGATTTCAGGGATGCCTGAGGTGGCGACACGTGTCCAGACGGTTATAACCGTCTTAGTGGTGCACGATTGAATTCTTTCTAGAAGATTACTGCTGTAATCCGGTGTGACTCCTTATCGTGTGGAATCAGCTGAATAAATAAATCCCAAGTCTGGGTAAATAATATCCAAGTCTGGATTTTGAGCGTTAGTGTTTAATTTAAGATTTTCATCCTTTGCTTCGTGGGAGAAAGCGCAAGGACTTATGATTTCCTTTTGGCGCGCAAGTGTTGACTGTTGCTTGTTTCTTAAGCATTTATTTTGTAAGACCACTGCGCGGCCGCGCAAGGTAAAAAGGCTTAAAAGCATGGTAGTGGTATGGTCTCAAGTACCTATTATGAGGTTTTTGGGACCTTACCCCTTCAAGTCCCCCCAGTCTAGTGTTGTACTTATGCAAATAAGTGGAGCACTGGACTTATAAGAGAGAAAACGCTTTTTGGTGCGAAAATGGGGAATCTTCTATGAGAAGATTTTAATTTTGCCCTTTTGTAATCATGACCTGACTTGTGGTGACGCCAGTTTGTAGTAAAAATTTGGTTTGTGCGATATTTTTCCTCCTTATCTTGGGATATGTAGTGGAGCTTGTCTGGCCTCATTTATGAGGATATGACGCTTGTTCCTGTAGCGCCGTTTGGAAAGGACATCTGACAGGTAATCATGCCTTTCTCTTTTCCCGGAGTTACTTGCCTATATATATATTTGGGTGCTCTTTTTTCATTTGTTTGATCTAAAAAGATGAAGGTTACTCGTTCCTTCCGTACCCGTCGTCTGCTTGATGTTCTGAATATGTTTGAGGCTGCTGAGAGTCTCTTACTCCTTGCTAGCTCGCCGCCTTTAGTAACTGCCGGACCTGAGAAACCAGTATCTTCCTTTCATCCCACAGTGATGGGATCTGTTTCTGAAGTTTGTCAGCCAGAGGTTGAAGAAGAGGCTAATGTTTTATCCGTTGATGCCTTGATGGCACGTTTTCCGGGGCTTTAGTATGGTGGATGTGAAGTGGTGTATTCTCGTCGGAAGAATCGTCGTGTTGATCGTGTGTTGGTTGCTGTTGAAGATCCTGCTACCAGTTAGGTTTAACTTGGAAACAGTATTTCCTCTTTTTTGATGTTCTTGTAAATATTCTAGTCTTGGTACTAAATTTTTTTTGAAGATCATTGCCATGATCTTTGTTATGAAGTGTTTATGCTACACTTGATGATATATATACTTGTGGTGCACTGTTGTGCCTGTAAGTTTGTGTTTAGATTACAATATGTTGCATGTGTTTAATTGCTTTTAGTAGGTATGGCGAATGAGAAATTGTATTGTGCTCATGTGTAAACGTTTGTCTAAAAGGCGTGCTAGTTTGCCTTGTTTAGACTGTTCATGAGGTGTACAACGTTTACCATATTGTTTTCGCGTAAACCAAAAGAATTATATGCAATTTGTAATAAACAGTGATAAAGATGATGTTTGTATTGATAAGAGCGCAAGGCTCGTGATACAAAGGATAATAAAGAAATACATTGCCTGTATGCTTTATTTTTGCGGACTGGTTTAGCTTATATGTAACACCTGCGCAGCTGCTGCGCGTTCCAGGTGCGGGGAACTAGCATCCCATCAAGTCTTTTTAGGGTGTACGCCCCCTTGCCTAACACCTCATTGATGATGTATGGTCCTTCCCATTTTGGCGCTAATTTGCCTGGTCTTTCCGCGTTGGAAGCCTCATTGTCAAGTAAGACAAAATCACCAGGAACAAATGTGCATATGCGGACGCGCGCGTTGTAGTATTTTTCGAGTTTGGATTTGTACCTTGCCTCTGTGATGGCGGCATTCTCGCGCCTTTCTTCTAGGAGGTCTAAATCCAGTCTTCGCTCTTGCTCATTGTTTTGTCTTCCCATAGCTAGCATGCGCGGTGTTGGGAGACCGATTTCCGCTGGTATTACCGCTTCTGATCCATAGACCAGGTTGAACGGAGTTTCTCCTGTGCTAGTCTTTGGCATTGTACGATGGGCCCATAAGATGCTGGGGAGTTCGTCGACCCATCCTCTGCGCGCTGTGCCTAGTCGCACCTTAATGCCGTCGACTATCTGTTTGTTGATGCTATCGACTTTGCCGTTTGCCTGTGGGTGCGCCACAGAGGCAAAGTTGTGCTCGATCTTCATTTCTTTGAACCATTTCTGAAGATCCTCTGAGGCAAAGTTTGTGCCATTGTCGGAGATGATGCGCAATGGTAATCCGAATCTGCAAATAATATGCTCCCATATAAATTTGCGAATTACCATTGTTTTTGTTGAGGCTAGTGCCTTGGCTTCGACCCATTTTGTGAAATAGTCAACTGCTACAATGATGAATTTTACCGCGCCTGGCGCGTCAGGGAAAGGACCAACGAGGTCGATGCCCCACTGCTGAAAGGGCCAGGCGGATGTGACCGGTACGAGCGGGTTCTTTGGTCGGAGTGTTTTTGGCGCGTGGCGTTGACAGGCTGCGCATCTCCATGATAAATCTACTGCGTCCACATGCATTCCTGGCCAGTAGTATCCCGCGTTCATTATTTTTGCCATGACCATGCGCGGCCCTGCGTGTATTCCACATAAACCTTCGTGGATTTCTCTGACCAGATATTGCGCATCTGTTCTGTCAACACAGCGTAGCAATGGTCCCATAAATGACTTCCGGTACAGGATGCCATCTGCCATTTCGTAGTTTATTGCCTTGTGTTGGATTTTTCGGGCTTCTGCCTTTTCTTCCGGGAGCTTTCCGTGTTGTAAGTATAAGATGATCGGAGACATCCAGGATGGATTCCCGACTTCTATAACATTTACTTGTTTGAGGTGAACAGAAGGATTGGACAATACCTCGATGCGCACTTCTTTTGCTAAGTGCTTGAAGCTGGTAGCAGCCAATTTGCTTAGCGCATCTACGTGCTTGTTTTCGCTTCTGTTTATATGGTTAACCTTGAACGTTTGGAATTGGCTGATTAACATCCGCGCTTGTTCAAGGTATAATGCCATAGTTTATCCCCTTGCATCATAGTGGCCATTAACTTGCTCGGCCACCAGTTTTGAATCGACGTTGGCTTCAAGGTTTCTTGCCCCCATTTTTAGCGCTAAGCGGAGACCCGCCAAGAATGCTTCATATTCAGCTTCGTTGTTCGTGCTTCGAAAATCCAAGCGTATGGCATATGTAAGTTCGTGATCATCGGGACTGACTAATCGAAGGCCTGCGCCGGCTCCGTCGTCATTGGAAGCTCCATCTGTGTGCAGAATCCAGACTCTATCATCGAAAACAGGAGTAGGGTTCTGGATTGCCTCGCACTCTTGAACTTTGTCGATGGGGACTTCTGTGGCGAAGTCCGCTAGAACTTGCCCTTTGATTGCTGGTCTTGGTCTGTACAGGATATTGTACCCTCCCAGCTCAATAGCCCACTTAGCCAATCTTCCCGCCACGTCGGGTTTGGATAAGATTTGGCCTAAGTGATAATTAGTGAGAACTGTGATGACGTGGCCCGAAAAGTATCGACGTAGGCGTCGTGATGCATGTACCAGGGCTTGAACCAGCTTTTCTATCATCGAGTAACGAGTTTCCAGGCCGGTGAGCATCTTGCTTATATAGTAAATTGGAGTCTGAACGTTTTCTCGTTCCACCATTAATACTGCACCAACTGTTACTTCTGCAGCAGACAAATATAAGATCAGCGGTAACTTCTCTCGTGGTGCTGTTAGCGTTGGCAACTGCCTTAGGCATTCCTTCATTTGCTTGAAGGCTGCTTCTGCTTCGGGTGTCCACTGGAAGTGGGTTTTCTTGGCGCAGTTCCGCAGTGTACTGATGAATGGATAAGACTTTGCCGCATGATTGGCCAAGAATCTGTTCAAGGCTGCTAAGCGCCCGGCGAGTCTTTGCATTTCTTTTATTGTTGCAGGTGATGGAATTAACTGGGTGGCCTGCACCTTTTCTGGATTTACTTTAAACCCATCTCGTGTTACTATGAAACCCAAAAACTTCCCTTCTTCCATTCCAAAGGAACATTTTGTTGGGTTAAGTTTTAAATTTACGCTGTGCAATGAGTTGAATGTGCGCTGAATGTTTGCCAACATTGTTTCTTCCTGATGACTCATGATGACAAGGTCGTCCATGTATACCTTGACTGTTTTACCATTGTCTTCTCTGAAGACTATATCCATTAGTCGTTGGTATGTTGCGCCTGCGTTGCGCAAGCCAAAGGGCATTTTGGTGTAGCAGAAAATGCCCTTATCTGTACGGAATGCAGTTTTGTCTTCGTCTTCTTCTTTCATCTGGACCTGATGATAGCCTTTGTAACAGTCAAGAAAGCACTTCCATCGAAATGACGCTAGAGAGTCGACTTTTTTGTCTATCTCAGGAAGCGCATAGCAATCTTTGGGGCATGCTTTATTCAGGTCTTTGAAGTCGACGCACATTCTCCATCCGCCACTGTGTTTTTGTACCATTACTGGGTTAGCAACCCATGTATGGTATTGAACTTCGCGTAAGATTCCGGCGTTAAGTAGCTATGTTACTTGCTCATCCATGGCCTTTGCTTTTTCTTCGCTAAAGTTGCGCCTCCCTTGCGCAACAGGTTCTGCTGATGGTTTGATGTTCAGGCAATGTTGCGCTATATCGCGTGGAACCCCGGTCATATCTGCTGGGCACCAAGCGAATATGTCTTTATTGTTGGACAACAATTCTTTTAGTTGTATCCGTGTTGTTGGTGAAATGGCATGGCCTAGCAGAATGGTCTGTTCTGGATAATCGTTGTTCAGAACCCATTTCTCCGGTTCGTTTGATGTTGAAGGTTTGGCTACCTTCGTCGGTGGCTCGTCATCTACGTACATGACCTCTTTGCTTGAGTACAGAATTGCAACTCCGGTTTCTGTTGGGAATCCGCATGCAGCATGTGGAATAGAGGTAATCATGCTGAATTCTCTTTGCGACCTTCTTCCGAGCAGGACATCATGGCGCGATGTTGCCGGCATGACCATGAAATTTACTGTGACTGTTCGTGAATGCTCGCCATCAGATAGAGTCACAGGAAAAGCTATTTTCCCTAATGGGAATACAGCTTCATTGCAAAATCCGGTGAGAGGAAAATCAACCGGTTCTAGACGTGCTTTGTCTTCTGGATCAAGCTGTTTGAAACATTGCTCGTATATGATGTCCATCGAGCTTCCCGGATCTATAAACATATAGTCCGTCCGGTAATGGCCGAAGATGCCAGTAATAATTACTGGTCGTTCTTCCTGAGGGCCTCCAGGAACAACAGGAAACACAACTTGTTGTTCCCTCCAATGTTGAACATGGTTTCGTTTGTTTGGCCTTCGTGACGGACCTCCTTGAACCATGTTTATTTGTCTAGTTTCCTGATAGTTGGTATCTTTTGATTGTTGAAGTATCTCAACATAACTGTCAGACTGGATGTCCCACTGACAAGGTGTCTGTAGGTCCAATACTGCAGTATTGAATTCATTCTTGTTTCCTTTTGGATCGTTAGATCTGATGTTTGGGGATTCAGATCTGTAAATTTGTGTGAAAATTTGGTTTAAAGCAGTCTGGCATCTGTCGAACCAGTACTCTGGAGCTTTCTCAGTGAGCTGATCTGAGGAATTCTTTCCATCTGGATGATTGTTATGTTTGTTGATTCCCGTGATTCCGTCGATCTGGGTATTCTGGATTGCAGAACCCTTGAATTCAGATCGAGGACCTGATGGGTGAGACGATGAATTTTCTACCATGTTAAAACAGAGAATGAAAAGACTGAATCGAAACGAGATGAAAATTGAAAGGACAGAGGAATCGGTGGGCGCCAATGAAGAAACACTAGATAAACGACCGGGATCGTAATATCTAGGGGGTTTGGATCTGCATAAAATGGTTGTTCTCTCTCGTTTGATTCGTTACGATTGATCTCCTTCTCCGATAACTCTGCAAAAAAGAAGCACCGTTAGCCTCGCCAATGGGATAAAGGGGTTCTCTCCTTGACCCGACTCCGGTGTGAGAATAAGTATGGGTTATGAAGAAGAAGATGTATTTGAGAAGTGTGTGTAACTTGAATTCCATACCTGAACAGTTCTCATATTTATAACCGGGAGCTTTTGAGCGGGAAAACTTGTTAGTGAAAAGTTGACGGAAGATGCTAACCCCGTAAGCGGTTACATTTCCTTCCGTCAAGCTTCCTGATCCGACGTGAGTGCACACGGATCGTGGCTTAGATCGATGGCTGGGGATTTGCCACGTGTAAAGTGATCAAGTGGAGATTACTCTCCAATTGCATGCTATCGTTGTGATTTCAGGGATGCCTGAGGTGGCGACACGTGTCTAGAAGGTTATAACCGTCTTAGTGGTGCACGATTGAATTCTTTCTAGAAGATTACTGCTGTAATCCGGTGTGACTCCTTATCGTGTGGATCAGCTGAATAAATAAATCCAAAGTCTGGGTAAATAATATCCAAGTCTGGATTTTGAGCGGAAGTGTTTAATTTAAGATTTTCATCCTTTGCTTCGTGGGAGAAAGCGCAAGGACTTATGATTTCCTTTTGGCGCGCAAGTGTTGACTGTTGCTTGTTTCTTAAGCCTTTATTTTGTAAGACCAGTGCGCGGCCGCGCAAGGTAAAAAAGCTGAAAAGCATGGTAGTGGTATGGTCTCAAGTACCTATTACGAGGTTTTTGGGACCTTACCCCTTCAGACTTTAACATTTAGTTTCTTTTTAAATGTTTCAGTTCACTAGTTCACTGAAAGTGTACAGTTAAACTTAAAACTACCCAAGTCCTAAACCAAGCTTCACACCAGTATTCTTTCTAAAAACCTGAACAAAACACACCTAAAAAGTGTTTTTTTTCCTCAGACTATCAACACACCCTATCTACCTGTTCGCACACCCTCTGCCTCGTATATGCCTTGTATAGGACTATACGGGGCGTATAGGGTTACATCAATCTCAGTGCCTGACTCATGTCAGTTCTTGTTTGGCTGCTACTATACGCCGCGTACAGGCATATACGTGGCGTATATGACCCCTTGTATAGGTCTCATATATGACTTATGCCCCATATATGCCATGTATAGGCCAATATAGGCATATATAAGGGTTTTTTTACAAACATTTTATACAATATTAATTGTTTTTGCAAACTTTTATAAAAATATTAGTTTTTTTACAAACATTTTATTAAAATATTAGTTTTTTTTACAAACATTTTATACAGTATTAGTTTTTTTTACTAACATTTTATACAATATTAATCGTATTGTATCGTATAGTGTAGTATAAGTCTCGTATAGGTCTCGCATAAGCATCGTATAATTAATATTAGTATTATTATAATTGATATGAGTTTTTTATAATTAATATTAGTGTTATTGATATTAATATGAGTTTTTTATAATTAGTATTTGTGTTATCGATATTAAAAAGAGAAAAAAGAAAGTTAACTTTCATTTTGCTCCCTGTGGTTTGGTCATTTTAACGGTTTTGCTCCAATGGTTTAAAAATAGTTCCACCCTGATCTTTCGACTTTGTCTCCAGTTTGCTCTCTAATCTTTCGAGTTTGTCGCCAGTTTCCTCCCTGATGGATTAGAGGCGGGGAGCAAAATGACGATAAGTTAGAAAAATCAGGGAGGATAATGCCTATTTTTAAACTATTGGGGCAAAACCGTTAAAATGACCAAATCACAGGGAGCAAAATGGAAGTTTGCTAAAAAAAATATACGCCGCATACAGGGCTAGACTGGGCGTCTAGTGTAGTCCAAAAGACCATTGTAGCCTTGTTTTACCCCCAGTCTAGCCCTAACTAACGGGTAAAATGGTATTTTTTTTTCTATACGCACAGTATAGGCCTATATGAGGCATATACAAGTCATATAAGACAAAATATGACATAATCAGAGATTATTTTGAAAATTGAAAAAGGTTTGTGTGTGAATATGTAGACCCTTTCTTTTTTCTTAAAAACACATGACCGACAAGAAATCTTGATAAAAATGGAAGAAGAGATTAAAGGCAATGCAAGCTAGGACCCATCATTGTGAAGTGGTCTACTAGTTGCCCCCTCCCTCTCTCTAGCCCATTTTTATGTCCTCAATGTCGACCCCTTGATTTGAAGTTTGAAGTCAACCTGTGAATTAATCAATTGATACATATGGTAGAAACAGTGAACCGGTAATTTGACATAGTTGTATTAACCCCACAAAATCAAAATGGACTAGAAAATACCTCGACTTAAAAAAGCATAACTTGGGTTCTATCAAGATTAATTACAAGACTTATAAGTCCCATCAATAGCGGCGTTACAATAGCGACAATATGTCGCCGCTATTACCAAAGCAGCGACGATCTGGATTATTAGTAGCGACAGCCGTCGCCTCTATTGTCCCGTTTTCTTGTAGTGTTATAGGCAACGAACGAAACAGATTGACGGACCAGATCATGTGCCAAACCACCATATGGAAGTTGTCCCAATTATCATAACTGAATTCTACCATTTAGAGCCCCAATTCACAATAAACGATTATCTCCAAATTCACAGCTTTTAGTTTTTTATTTTATACGTAAATAGTTGTGACTCTTTGGTTTAATCAATTACACGCTTGTTCAGAAGTTAATTTTATAATTAGGTAGTCCATTTTGTTTCTTCAAAATTTAGCTCGATGTTCAAATTTTGTAAAACAATTAGTAACCTACATTGTACAAATTATATGTGGAAAACTGAACATCTTTTTGTATATGGCATAATTAAAAAGGAAAGAGGTGAGAATGAAGCCGCCATTGGTATTTGCCAGCAGATTTTGAATAGTTAAACTAAACAACCTATTATTTATAATTAACTACAACAAAGTTTGAATTGTTAAACTAAACAACCTATTATTTATAATTAACTACAACAAAGTTTGAATGGTTAAACTAAACAGCCTATTATTTATAATTAACTATAACAAAGACAAGCCCATAATTAGTAACCTGATCGAGTAGGATCAATAAAAGGTTCAACATTTATATACGCTACAAATAAAATGAGGAATAGTTTCATGCAGCTGGCTAACATTTCCCTATGTATTGTTATAGTCTGATTTTGGCATGAACTGTGATAATATGTCTCTAATTTGATGATTTGTTATTGTGATAATATGCTCCTCACATGATATTTAATAATGAATGTTGTGTGTTTGACATTGTAGATTGACCCAATTTGTTATAATAAGTTGTGTCTTTAAACAATTTACTAAGCTACTTATTTTGATTTACTAAGTTAGAAATTTAGGATTTTTATTGTGTTAGTTAAGAACATAAATTAACTTGAGATGTGTCTTTAATTGATTTACCAAGTTGTATTAAGACTGCGGGGTATGGGGCGGGAGTTTGGGCGTGGGTAGGGGGAAAACGCCCAAGCCACCACCCCGGGTGGGCATGGGTTTCGGCGTGGCCCTTGGGGCATGGGTTTCAAGCCGGGCGTGGGGCGGTCTGGCCAAGCTGACATGGCGGGTTGTGAATGGCCAAACCAAACTAGCCGTTGGTCTATTTAAAAAAAAAAATTCCTTTATAAATACTTTACAATATTTATCATTTTTCTCACACAAAATCAAACACATAAAACACAATCTCGCCATGATTTCTTCAAGTTATACTGAATCGTCATCATCATCTGACGATGGGGCGGAAATATTTCTACAAACGATCGCGACGGTGGTGAAAGCTATCGTTGAAAACGAAGAGGAGGAGGAAGAGAGTCAACAACCTAAACGCAGAAGAAGGTACATCGCTCGTGAACGGGTCACCGCTAACGATTTGTTGGTAAGCGATTACTTCTCAGCTGAACCTAAGTATGATGAAAAAATGTTTAGGCGTCGTTTTCGTATGAGTAGAAACTTATTTTTAAGGATATCTAGAGATCTTGAGGAGAAGTATGTTTATTTTCAACAAAAACCCGATGTAACCGGGCAATTAGGATTTACTACGTGGCAAAAGGTCACGGCCGCACTTAGGCAGTTAGCGTACGGCAATAGTTCGGACATTATGGATGACTATTTAAAAATGTCTGCACGTGTAGCTAGAGAAAGTCTTCACAACTTTTGTTCGTGTATTCTAGAACTCTATAGGAAAAGATATTTGAGAAAGCCCTCGTTCAGTGACATGCAACAATTATTGGAACATCACGCAGATTATCATGGGCTACCCGGGATGCTAGGTAGTTTAGATTGTATGAAATGGGCTTGAGAACTTTGTCCTACCCAATGGCAAGGCGCTCACACGAGTGGATTTCACGGGAGTCCAGCCATCATGCTTGAAGCGGTTGCGTGCCAAGATCTTTGGATATGGCATGCGTTCTTCGGTATGCCAGGTTCACATAATGATATTACCATCATAAACCACTCGCCCCTTTTCAATGATCGAGTAAATGGTATAGGACCCAAAGGAACTTTCTTTGTAAACGGGGTTGAGTACGTGTATGGGTACTACCTAGTTGATGGGATTTACCCAGAGTGGGAGGTTTTTGTAAAATCATTCACAAAACACGGTACGACAGATCCAAAGAGATTAAAGTTTAACAGGGTACAGATGGCTGCACGTAAAGACGTCGAGCGAGCATTCGGTGTTTTGAAGAAAAGGTGGCGAATATTACAAATGCCTTGTCGACTATTGGACAAGGATCAGATTGGAAACGTGATGTACACATGTATCATTCTTCACAACATGATTTTGGAGGATGAAGGTAGAGCGGTCGTTACCCACTATGATGACGATGATTCCCAACCAGGTAACGTAACAGTCCAAGATAAAGCGGGTAATGAATTCTGGATCAAGTCAAGGGATATACATCACAACCTTCGATCTGATTTGGTGGAACATGTTTCAACGATTCCTGGGTTCGAAACCGACGAAGACGACGAAGAATGATTGTTTTTTATTTTAATAATTATTATGTTTGTTTATGTATTTAAAAAAATATGTTTTTTTTATGTAGTTAATTAATTTAAATATATATTAAAAAAAATGGTGATGTGGCTCACGCCCAACCCAAGCCCCACCATACCCCATTAAAACTTGGGTTTGGGTTATGAGAATTCAACATCCAGGTGTTAGCAATTGCCCCAACCCACGCCCAACCCAAGCCCCACCATACCCCGCAGTCTAACCTGATGTGTTTTGGAATGTGTTCTACTATTCAACAACTTAGTTTGTAATGTTAGTGACTGCAGAATAGTTTAGCATTGTTTGCATTTATATTTTGTTTTTATTCAGACCTGCGTGTGTCTCGACTGTTGAGTAATACATGCCAAATCATAAGCTTTGTACATCTGATCAAATCATAAGCTTTGTACATCTGATCAAATCATAAGTTGACATGTCATGTTTAAAGATATAAGCAAAGATTCTTGATGTTTATCCTTTCATATGTTTAAATTTCATGGACGGATGCAAAGCCTGAACTAGAAAAGGATCCTTAAGGGTGTGCAACCACCATATAGATTTCCATGACATTTTTTATACAACCACCACTAAAACCTCAAACTCTGCCACATGATTTAGCATCAGGTCCATACAAAACTCTTTTAAAGATCAAATGAACTTCGATGCGTTTGAAATGAGGAGCTCAACTATTCGGTAACCACATATAGAAGTGAATCGACTGCTTCTTCTGGTCGATGAAGGTAATGATGATGATATTGTGCCATAAACATAATTTGAAGAAGATCATCAAAAATACAATTTATGTGACAATATTAAAGAAATGCAAGTCCTAGAAGATAAAGGTGAAGATGAACATGTTCAAATTAATGCAAATAAAGGAAAATTCGCCGACGTGTCAAGGGTACACCATGACAAACGCACAAGAGGTTGCTTTGGCGAAAGGATGGTGTTATTCCCCTGAAAACAGGAAGAAAGGAAATCAACAAAAAAAATAGTCTTTGAAACATGGCGCTTAAACATTATAATGCATAATTGGGCTCAAGAGATCGAAACACCCATAAAATATCTTCAAGATGGGGCGCTATGAGTATGCAAATGAATGAATTCAATGAATACTAGATTTAAATGGTAATATTTATACTAATATTTATTTGTTTAAATTTGTCTAAATTTATACTAAAATTTATTTTTTAGTCTACAGTTGATTAAATTTATACTTATACTTAATTTTAATTACCGCCATCAACGAGGTAGTGGATGTAGCGATCTTGAGGTGGTGAGAAGGGAGTTGGAGGATTACTAAAAAAGATACTAATACACGCTCATTACATTTTAAATGTTTAATTTTCTTAAAAGCCGAGTACTTGGATAATGTTGGTTAATTAGGAAAACAGCTCCCAGATTAAGAGGGTACTTTTCCTTCACTTTTTGTTTGGATACCAAATCTTTGTTTCTTTTTTGTTTTCAAGGGTTGACCATCTTAGAAACACCTCATTTGTTCTTGTCTTCATATGTCTTTATTCTAATACGATGGTCGCCAACAGTAATACATATGCCACATTGTGACCCATTGTAATCTACGGTGGTTTTCAAATATATTGTTAACTTGAAACATTATAATCCTATTCTAAATCTTATGCAATAAGTTATTACATCTATCTTTCTTGTTTTGATTATATAAGTTTTTGGATATAAGGGTCTGTTTGGTATGGGGTAATGGAATGGACGGGAGAATGGAATGGACGAGGTAATGGAATTGATCATTACCATTCCATGTCGTGTTTGGTTACCATGTGAGAATGGAATGAACCATTACTTTTTGTTGTTTGGTATGCGAGAAAAGACGAAGAAATAAAATCGGATGGTGCTGGTCAATGATGGGCGGCGATGGTGGGTGGTGATAGGTGGCAATTGTAGTGGCGACGGCGGTGGTGGGTGGAGACGGCGGCGATTGGAGACGGCGACGGGTGATGACGGCGGTGGTGGTGGGTGACGGCGAAGGTGGGTGGCAGTGGCGGTCAGAGGTGGTAGCGGTTGCGACGGTGGTGGTGGGTGGTGGTGGTTGATAGCGATGGCGGAGGTGGGTGGCGATGACGGCGGTGATCGGAGGTGGCAGCGACAATGGTGGCGTGGATGATCAGAGGTGGGTGGTGGCGGTGATCGGAGGGGGCAACGGCGACGGTGGTGGCGGAGATGGAGGTGGGTGGAGACAACGACGGTGGCGGGTGGCGGTGGTGGCGGGTGGCGGAGAAGGTGGGTGACGACGGCGGTTGACAGTGGTGGTGGGTGGTGGCAACGGTAGTAGGCTGTGGTGTTGTTAACGAAGGGTGAAGAGGGAATGGAATGGAAAAAAAACAGGGGGGAGGGATGGAATGATTTTGAGGGAATGAAATGCATTATGGAATGGGCGATTCCATTCCATCGACCAACCAAACACTCTTTTCTTCATTCCCTCTCAATTGTCCATTCCATTCCACCTCTCATTCCTGCATACCAAACGCTACATAATATTTTTGGGGGTTGAGAGGTATAAAACTGAATTGAACACCTCTTCATTAATTATTTTAATTAATCACATGGGGTCATGGTTGGGACATGATTTGACACGTATGAATATGAATGGAAGGCTACACCACCTCATTGCATGATCCATCATGATTTGCATGGATTAAACCATGACAACCATCTCCTCCTTTCCATTTTTCAAGAAATAATTTCATTTTTCTTTAGATAAAGATAAATTAAAAAAATAAAGGGATAGTGGTTTGGATCATGACCACACCATTAGGGTATTGGATGGTGGATTAAAGGTGAGCGACATGACACTGATGTGGAAGGTCATGGTGGTCATTAGAGTCATGACCACACCCTATAGCCTAAAATGTTTTTAAGGATGTTGCTAAATACACCTCCTCTTTTACTTGTCCTAACCCTCTTTCCTTTTTGAAATCACATTAGACCTTGTGTAATGGGGCGGCACATTACGACGTTTCCAGCTATGGCGCCTCCATAGTGCCGCGGAACACTGCCACAAGCGGCGCTATGGGGTTTGAAATGTTGGTCCCGTTATCTACATCGCGGCGTGAAGAATTGAGGGTTTCAAAATTTGACTGTTTAAAACGGTCATATATTTAAAAAATTAGTTCAATTTAAAATAACATCTCTCCTATAAATAAACCCCCATCTCTCCTATTTTTTATAAAATCCAACATGCTCACCACACTCTCAAACCCTCTTATCTCTACCTTTTTTTTTATAAAAATATAGAATTTTTATACAATGCATCCCTTCAACCGCGGTTTTATTCCTCCGCGTTCGAGTGCGGACCCAAACCAAAGTAGCAATCCTAGCCGTCCCGTTTCTCTGGATAGAAAAGCGGCCACAAGGACGAGGACATTACACAAGCGGCCTTAATCGAATATAAAGCTAGTCAAGGTAATTTCCCGTACTTAAAGTGTTGGCAACTTCTTCAGAATAGCCCCAAATGGGCCGACGTCCCTACGAATACAGGTCGGTCGGCAAATAAAAGGCTGTCAAATAGATAAAAAATCAACGAGTCGGGTGAACCCGAAACCTCCGACGCTCGAAACACCGATGTAAACGATGATATTCGGGAGGAAGAGCTGGCGGAAAGCTACCCCGACCCGCCGGACGAAGAAGCGGTGCAAGATCAAAAAAGCCTAAGTCATCGTCTATGGGATCCGAAATGACTAATGCATTTTCGGAGATAAACCGACGCCTTCAAGACATACACGAACTAGGGACTAAACGTATAGAAGTGATTCAGGAAGTAACCGAGATTATGCGGGATAGACAATGGGCTCATGACTTTGAATTCTACTCGAAAACGCACGACCACCTATCTGGAAAAGCGTTGAAGACGGCGTTGGCACAAAAGAAGCGAATCGAAAAAAAAAATATAAGGTTTGAGTTTTTTATTTTACTTTATTGTAATGTTTTTTTATTTATTTTAAATTTTTTTTTATTTTAGTGTAATGTTTTTTAATTTAATGAAATGGTTTTTAATTTTAGAGTAAATTACAAAAACGTCTTTTATCCGGTGTTTAGAGATCGCTAGGTGCCAGTCGGGCGGTGGAGTACTGACTAGGGATTAATCGGGATAAATCAGGATTAATCAGATCAGAATTTATATATATATAATTTTTAAATTTATATATATACACATACATTAATATTAATATAATACTTAAATATAGTTCAAAATTCAAACAACTAAGTTTAAAACATAGCAAATCAAGTATTTAAACATTCAATACACACGTTAATATTAATATAATACTTAAAAACAGTTCAAAATTTAAACAATGAAGTTTAAAACATAGCAATTTAAGTATTTAAACATTCAAACATTCACATATCAGTCATGACCTCATGGAATATGTTTTAATGGATTGAAAACATGTTTTTTTTTGCTAGGTTGGAACTAAACAACTTGGGCCATGTATTTAATGGTTAAAAACATTTCTTTGGGCCTGATTTAAACTAAAAAAGAGTGGGTCGACTAGAAACGATTTGGCCGACTTGGACCGATTTGGGCCGCCTTGCACCGACTAGGACCGACTACCGACTAATGGTCCGACTAGCTCAAAACTAATCAGTCAACGCCCGACTAGCGCATAGGCGCCGATTAATTCCGACTTTTACAACACTGCTTTTATCTATGTCACTTATTGCAAACTGTGTCCTTTATCTTTAATAATTACAGAAAACATACTCGATGTTTGCAAACCCTTGCAAGTTATGTTCTTTAGCCCTAACTCAGTTAATTTTTTGTGGTTAAATCTGACCAAATGGACCCCACATGAGGGTATTTTGGTCATTCAACTCTCATGTGGGGACCATTTGGTCAAATTTAACCAAAAAATACCCTGATGTAGGGTCCATTTGGTCAAATTTAACCATAAAAATTAACTGAGAAGGGGCTAAAGGACATAACTTGCAAGTGTTTGCAAACATCGAGTAGGTTTTCTTTAATTATTGAAGACAAACGACACAGTTTACAATAAGTAACATACGTAAAAGACGATTTTTGTAATTTACTCTTAATGTTATAAAAAGTTAGAAATTAATTATAAAAAAATGAAAATTAATAATTGAGTAATGATGGGTAAGAGCTTTATGACTACACGCTATAGTGATATAACGTCCCATAAATCCTCTCTATGACGTGGCGTACTACTTATCACATAACGTCCCGAAAAGAATTTTATAACTACACAGGCCTTAAAAGTGTTCATATTCTCCTAGAAATTTCAATTCAATCTTTTTTGGTTTTCCTTTTTGTTGTATTGTTATGTTTATCTTTATTTTTTATAAAATGTTTTTTATCTTTATTTTTAAAGAACGTTTTTTAAATTTTTTTAATATTTATAAATAACTATTTTTTAATTCTTTTTTATATTTTTAAATAAAGTTATTCTTCTTAAACCTTTATTTCTATAAATTGTTTTAAGCTTTTTTTAGAAAGTGTTACTGTTTGTTCAACCACCATATTCTCTTGACCATAGAACAAAATTTACAAAAAAATAATGTTTCTGAATTTATAAAATTTACAAAAGAATATTGACCATAGCATGTATAAACGAGTTTCTTAAATCAAAACTAATGTTTTTGAATTGCGATGATCATTAGGTGTGTTTTGATTTAATGTGCGATGGTGTTATTTAAAATAAACATTTTTTTATTCTTTTCTAATAAAAAATTATATCTTTTTCTTGATGTGTGTTGTTTTCAGGGGTGGACCTAGCATAGAACAAGGGGCAACCCCCGTTGCCCCTTAACGCTTCGCCGGTAGTGTAAAATTAGTGTAAATTTTGGAAAAATTTGACATTTTTTTCGATTTCGTTGCCCATTTTTATAGAAACGTTGCTGCTTTAGTTTTTTTCTAGATCCGTCATTGGTTGTTTTTATTTATAATTTAATGGTTTCCGCTCTTAAAGTTTTCAAATAAATATCATTGAACCTTTTATTTTCTGAATTTTAAAAAACTTTCAACTACTTTAAGTTTTTAAATAAATCAAAAACATAATAATAATAATAATAATAATAATAATAATAATAATAATAATAATAATAATAATAATATAACACCAAAACTTATCCAAAATTATTAGTGGATTGAATTCATTTATATCAATTATTTATGTTTAGAAATATTTTTTAGAATTTTGAAAAAGATTGCAAACTCGTTTCCATCCTTAAGAAAATATGAATACTTATACAAATTTACTAGCAATTATTAAATATCAGATTTTACAACTATGTAAATTTTAATTGGGTGGTATGAAAAAAACATCTTGAAAAAATAATTAGAAAAACAGAGTTAAGTCTCGTATTAAATTTTCCACTTGAGAGTACAACTTTTTAATTTCAAATAGTTAAATTTTGATTACGGATTGTAATAGTTAAATTCATAATTTGATTGTACAACACTTTACAAACAACGACCAACGTGATGAACCTCATCTTATATGCGAATAACATTCAATCAACTTTAACATGGACTATCTCATCTATACTATATAATAAAAGAAACCACTTTAGGGACACTTGTCATCATATTAGGCCATCTCTTATAGATAATTATTATTTTAGTTTAATCTCTTCTAATTAATTATAGATAATCCTCCTATTAACTATTATTTAGTTTAATAACTTATAGATAATTATTATTTAGTTTAATCTCCTTTTCATTTATAATATTATTTATTTGAATTAATTAGAGTTAATTACTGTATTCGTCCCTGTGATTTGTCAAAAATCACTATTCAGTCAATTAGTTTAAAAATTACGATTTCAATCCCTATGGTTTTACTTTCGTAACTATTTCAGTCCACGTCGTTAGGGATGAGCATATGAATACCAATACCGATCCCATACCGATCCCGTACCGATCCCGTACCGATCGGTATCGGTATCGGTATCCCGATCGGTATCCCGATCGGTATCCACATTTTGGCGATTTCGGTATCGGTACGGTACGGTATCGGTATTATACCGATACCGACCCTCAAAATACGGTATAATACCGATACCGTACCGTACCGATACCTAACCGACATGTTTCGGTATCGGTATCGGTACCTAGTTTGGGTGAAAATCGGTATCGGTATTAGTCGGTATCGGTATCGGTATCGGTACGGGACGGAATACCGACTTGCTCATCCCTACACGTCGTAACCATTTCAGTCCCTGTAATTAACAGAATAATGGATTGAAATTGTTACGAAATTGAAACCATAGGGACAAAAATGGTTACGAAAGTGAAACCACATGGACTGAAATCGCAATTTTTAAACTAATGGACTGAAATAGTGATTTTTGACAAACCACAAGGACGAAAACAGTAATTAACTCAATTAATTATTACTTTTATATTTATCTATTACTTCAAATTCAAACTTAATTATCTAATTTGAACTTAACTATATATTTGAACGTTTTGTTTAGTTTGGTATCAAATAGATTTTACGAAACTTGAAATAAAATTAACTAATATTATTTATCATTTATATATTTACGGAGGTTTAAATAAAGGGTTAAATTTATTGAGACTTCGTTAACAAATTTTGCAACAACAGAATAATCTATTTTTATCACGAAAACCAAACTTTGTATTAATATATTAAATATTTTTATTTTCACTATACAAAATTACATTTACTCGACCCATGTAATACATGAGGTGTTTTAAGATATAACTTTTTATTATTTAATATATAAAGTTAGATTTATTCAATTCCTACAATACACGGGGTTTTTTTAAGGATATATATATTTTTTATTATTTAGTACAGAAAATTACATTTATTCAAACCGTGTAATACGCATATTTTTAAAGATGTATTTTTTTATTATTTGGTATATAAAATCACCTTTATTCAACCCGTGTAATAAATGGGGTTTTTAAGATGTACTATTTTATTATTTAGTAAAAAATATTACATTTATTCAACCTATGTAATACATGTGGTTTAAAAGATATAACTTTTTTATTTGTTATATAAAATTACATTTATTCAACCCATACAATATGGTCTTATAGATATAAATTATTATTATTTAATATATAAAATTATATTTAGTCAACCCGTGCAATAAAGGAGGTTTTTAAAGATATATTGTTTTATTATTTAGTATATAAAATTTATTTATTCAACCCGTGTAATACACGGGGTTATAATCTAGTTATTTTAATTATACTTATTAATTTGTATAGAGTATAAATAGTAACTTTATTATAAAATATCTTTTTAAGTTTGAATTTCACCAATTATACACTAAATAATATACACATTTAACCAATTAGTTTTCATTTAGTTTGATTTTATCTCTATGCACATATTAAACCAATTCAAACTTGAAAAGATATTATCTCTATGAATAGAATATGCAATTGGAGACCTAATTATGAAGTGTTCGAATCGAGACTCGCAGCTTGGAAGGCTCATACTTTATCTATTGGGGGTAGGGTGACTCCCATAAAATTAAGCAGTTTTAGAGAGCCTTCCAACTTATTTCTTTTCATTATTTAAGGCGCCGGTGAAGGTGATAAATGACCTGAAAGCTATGATGAAAAGGTTTCTATGGTCCGGATCCAATACTAATCATAAAGTGCATTGGGTGGTGTGGGATAAGGCGATCGCCAATTAAGGGGGAGGTTTGGGTATAAACAAATTAACTCACGTGAATTTAAGCTTGTTTTATATGAATTTTGAATGGTGATAAACAGTAGCCTTTATTTAAATATACGGGGTTTTTTTTTTAAATAAGGTATTTTAGTGGGGTGGAATTTGAAAACTTTTAAACATTTATTTTTAAAAAGGAGGTATAACTAGTAAAACAGAGGACGCATTTAGCCCACTTCATTTTTAATTGATAAACTCATACACCTTGATTTGAAACTTGAACCACAGCCATTTGATTGATAAACTAAGCACATGATGTTGAGATGTATCAACCATCTGCCTAGGGGTGAAACAGATTGGCTTGAGAAAAAGCTCGAAACAAGCCTAGCCTTATTAAGTCTGAGCCGAGCTTGAGCCTAAAATAAAAGCTCGTTTGTTTATCAAGCCCGAGCTCGAGCCTGGTATGTGAAGCTCATTAGGCTCTTCGAGCCTTGTCGAGCTTTAGTGTAACGAGCCGAGACGAGTCGATTTTATTTAAACTTGTTTTCGAGCCGACCCGAACCTAAAAATAAGTTTGTTTAGTAAACGAGCTCAATCCCGAGCTTCACTTATCGAGCTCACGAGCCTGGAAAGTCTATTATTTATATTTTTTTATTTGATATATTAATTAATTGATAATAAATGAGCCGAGCTTGAGAAAATGCCAACGAGCAAGGCTCGAGCTTTGATAACAAAGCTCGAATCGAGCTTTGATAACAAAGCTCGAATCGAGCTGAGCTCGAGTTTGAGCTCTCATAAGTTAATCGAGCTCGGGCTCGAGCCTAGTCGAGCTCGGACTCGGCTTGACTCGTTTGCACCCCTACATCTGACCTAGGTACCAAACAGTTACAATTTAAAATTTTTGTTTTTTTTTTCAAATCGTCAATTAATATTATACGAGCATTTTTCTCTTATATAAGCTTGGGGTTGATGCCCGCGCTTCACAGCAGTGCGGGCAGTGAAATTTGGTTGTTATCATTTGGTTTGCACGGTGCCAAAACACGGCTTAGTAACCCGAAGAGAATACCTAAATACGATACCGTTAGCAACCCAAAATGAAAACAAAACAAAAATTATAAAGTGGCAGAACAATCAAAGTGATATCAAAATTTATGTTAAACGTAAACAAACTTGTATTTACACTGATACATACATATATAAAAAATAAGCACTTAAAACTCAAGGAGTCAAAATGATACTGCATAAAGTTTTTAGAAAATTGAGGGCATAAGTGTAAAAAGTGAAAGTTAAAGGTCAAAAGTATTATATAGACAAAAATATAAAAAGAAAAAAGTTAATGTAGCGTCTAAGAGTTAAATGCCTGGTTGGTCCTTGTAGTTTGCGAAAATTGCAGACTTGGTCCTAATGGTTTACTAATTACACACTTGGTCCCAGTGGTTGCAATTTTTAAACTCGGTTGGTCCTTAACACTAACCTAGGTTAAATTTTCCAGTTAAAATTTTGTGAAATGACTAAATTGTCCCGGAGCAATTAAAAAAAATGATGGGCATCTTTCTTCTCCCCCATCTCTCACTCTCTCTAACCCACCACCACTTCAACCCACCAACAACCACCCAAAATCAGTGGGCACCTCCTCGTAGCCTCTGGCGAGATTCTGATGGTAAACATAATCAAGTTCCACCATGGAAATGGATTTGTTAAGCACAACCGTAAGAGATTTAAACTCTCTGGCCGGCACCTGAATCCCCAAAAGACAATTCCAGCGAACCCTGATTCACAGCCACGATTGCGATGTGTCCCAATAGCACCCGACAATTCTCTTTTTTCTTTGTTGATCGTTGGAAAGCGAGTGAGCAAAGTAGAGTTATTGAAGAATAGAAAGTGAAATTAGATGTTGAATTCATCAATGTTTTTTGTAAGAACCTGAAAGGTTGATATTGAAAACCATCTTGTAAAAGTACCACGACCACCACCACTAGCTGAACCACTAACGCAACTGTACCAGCAGCACCACCACCGATGTACCACCCACAACCACGCCGAAAAAACGTACCTGAAGCTCGTAGCCACTGTATCTAGCGTAAATCTGAACAGAGATCACACTCTTCCTCCACCCTCAAGCGCTCTCTCTCTCTCTCTCTCTCTAAATGTGCAGAATGTGTGTGTAGGGCTATACATATGGAAGAAAATTAGAAGGGAAAGAGATAAAGATGGTGGTGGTACAGTGGAGGAAGAAGATGTGGCCATTAGTTTTTTTAGTTGTTTAGGGGTAATCTAGTAATTTTACACACATTTGACTGAGAAATTTAACCTAGGTTAGTGTTAAGGACCACCCGAGTTTAAAAATTGCAATCACAGGGACCAAGTATGTAATTAGTAAACCATTAGGACCAAGTCTGCAATTTTCGCAAACCACAGGGACCAACCAGGCATTTAACTCAGCGTCTAACTTTGATTTGTATTTTAATATACCTCGTTAAGTTAATTATTGACTTTCCTATTAATTATTTCTGGATTCCTATTCACATAATATTTGAGATCAAATCCAGTATTGTGTTTGTAAAATTTATATGAAGAATTTATATATTCTCAACATTTTACCACCTTTTGTATAAAATATAGCAATTACCTATTTTCTTTTTTTCTTTCCATAATTTCAATGAATGTCTCATTCTATTTTAGGTAAAGTCTAAAGATAAAGAAAATAACAATTATCAAAAATTTCATGTTTTTCAATTGCATATTTTATTTAACTTTTTAACAATTAGAGATGTTTTCATCAAAAATGTTAAACACGGTGAGATTAGTGAAATATATATGGTTTTTTTTTATTGTTTCATTTCAATCACCAGAGCAAATTAAATAAGGATAACAGGTAGACGAGCAACAAACTGCGCCGTCATATCTTTCTGAATAGAAAACCCTAATCCACTAAAAACAAAGTCTCGCACTTGAGGGGTCGAGAATCAGAAAAAGTAATTTTACCCAAGAGAGTAAAAGGATATCCATATGCAAGTGACATGTCATTTCTCTCTTATTTTTAAACGTCTATAACTTTTTTTATAATCTATTTGTTTTTTTTTAAATTATACAATAAAATTGATCGGTTTTTATCTTTAATATGAGTATCTTATTGTTATATTTTTTGAAAAAAAAAAATTGGAAACTCTGTTGTGTATTACACAATAGACACAAGTAAACACACTGAATATCAAACTACAAACACAATGGAAAATACACTAAAACACAATCAATGGCAGCATATAAAAAACAAAAAATGGATAGTATACTAAAACACAATGAACAACAGACTAAAAACACAATAAACAATAGACTAAAACACAATAGACAACATATTAAAATACAATAGATAGCATACTAAACACAATGACTAAAACCTATAACACAATGTATAGAAACCACCCAGTTGAAAAACGCAATAATCTGAACCAATAACACAGTGTATAAAAAAACCCAAATATAACACTATCTTTATTGTGTCATACATTGTGCTATAGGTTCTGATAAAAACACAATAGACAGAACGCAAATTAAAATTATAATAACATAGTGTATACAAACCCTAGTAAAAACGTAATGACTAAACTCAGTTGATCTATGGACTAAAATACTTTTTACTCTTCTTATTCCTTTTGTATTTAGTCATAGTTCAAATATGTAGTACTACCACATTTATATTGAGATTAGAAGTAAAAATAAATAAATAAATAAATAAATAAAGGGTAAGTTACACTTTTCGTCCTTTATGTTTATATCGGATTGCAAGTTGTAAAACTCATTACATCTTAGGTCCTTTACCACTAATCAGGTTAAAATTTTAATTAAGTCTGAACATGTGCCTTGCACGTGAGGATAAGTTGGTAATTTCACTAGACTTCATCTCTTCTCTCAACCATCTTTATCCCTCTTTCTACCTTCTCTCTCTCTCTCCAACCAACATCCACCACCACTATTATATCCAGACCACCACCATCGAAGTCGGCGACGGTTTCTTACAGACAGATTTGGTAATACTGAACGGCAATGGGTTTCATTCTAGATCTCCGGATAGGTTAAACTGAACGACGACGGTTTCTTGCAGACAGATTTGGTTCTCTGGGCGCCGTAAAAACCCTAAATCGAAATGGTTCATCGTCTACGTATTTTTCCAGATAGATTGTTTAGAAATTTGGGGGTTTGCTTTGAAATCGTAGGTATGAAAGTGGGTTCTTTGGAGATTGTTTATCACCAAGGTAATGAATATGCCTTCCAACTTTTGGTTGCCATTTGCTGATGTATCATGGATCTGGACACCCAAAGAAACTTCCCCATTCCTTTTTTTTTTTCAATTCTAGCCCTAAAAATTCTCCTTAAATTATGACGACTTTGCTGTGAATTTGTACAACAATAGTAATAATTATAAAGAAAAAAGAAAAAGATGCAACATTTTAATTAAAGGTAATTAAAACTGGTTGAAGATGGTGGTGGTTGTGATGGAAGGATAAAAAGGGATTAAAGAGTAAAACATGTTTATTTTAATTTTTGTTTCAAAAGTTTAAGTTAATTACACAAATAGGAAATAAGATGGTAAAAAGACAAATTTACTCTCATGTGCAGTGCATATGACTGGATCTAATTAGAAAAATTAACCCGGTTACTGTTAAAGGATCTAAGGTATAATGAGTTTCACAAATAAAGGACTGAGTTTCACAACTAAATGACTGTGATTGTAATTACTGAAGTTAAAGATTATCTATTGCAATCTGATACAAAAATAAAGGACGAAAAAGACGAAAAGTGTAATTTACCCATAAATAAATAACACAGGGATAACCAATAACAAAATTTGTAAAGAGTAAATTGTCATTTTAGTCCCCGAGGTTTGTCCAAATTTATCATTTTATTCCATATAGTTTTCTTTCTCCTCTAGGTCCCTGAGTTTTCTATTTCTTTGCTATTTTGATCACATTGCCTAACTCCTTCAAAAAACTCAGTTTTAACTAGGGGTAGTTTTGGCATTTTCGTTATAAACTTTTCAACTTGCCATTTTAGTCCAAATCTTATTTTACATTAAAAAATAAAAGAAAAAAAATAATTTTGTTATTATTGTTTTTGTTGTTTTTAATATAATCTCACACACACATACACAACCTTATTACACGCACACTCTCTTTCGTATCTCTCTCAACCCCACCACCACCACCCTCACCACCACACCACCACCGCACCTCCATCGCCGATACCACCACCGCTGCACCCAAATCCACCACACTGAAACCACTGCCAACAAACACACCACCTCTTTTCCAACCAAAAACCACAACATGTAAACGACTCGTATTCCGGTGAGGTTAGAATAAAAGACGAAGAGTGGCAGTTGGGGTGTGATTAGAATAAACGACCGGTATTCCGGCTGGGTTCTAGCGAGAAAAGTGGAAACAAGGGCGGCGTGAAGAAACAAGATTTCTACAAAATTTCTGTAATTAGATTTGCTTCGTGGGTCTACAAAGTTTCTTGTTACGAGTCTGCAAAAGATTGAATAAAATGAAAAAAACAAAATTTCTTCAATCGGGTTTGGTGAGGTGAACATAGATTTTAATTTTTGGGGTGGAGCAAGTAGAGATGGTGGTGCAAGATCTGTTGTGCGGTGGTGGAGATAAGGTGAGTATGGCGGAGGATGGTGGAGGATGAGAAATCAAAGTAGAGTGAGAGGGAGATGTGGGTGGTTAGTGGGTGGGTTGAATCGGTGAATGAGTGTGGATCCATTGGTGCCATTGTTGGAATTGTTGGGGTTTTAGGGTTTGCAGGTTGGTTGAAGATGAAATTGAGAGCAATGACGAGTTTTTTTTATTTTTTGAAGATGAAATTGAGAGGAATGAGGGTTTTGTTGTGACACCCCAGGAAAACTAGGAAACCACGCAACCTAACTAGCCTCCTCAGTGACTACGTGCTAAATTTCGGGACGAAATTTCTTTCAAATTGGGGATGATGTGGCAACTCGTATTTAAAACCTTTCGATGTACGTTGATGTAACATGCTTGAACGTTAGGTGATTGTATGACACGTTGATGCTAATGGAATGTTATGTTTATTATGTTATGTGGCTATGTGTAATGTATGTATATTACCTAAGTTGGATCGCACAAGCCCTTTTGGGCCACACTCCTTGTATTCGAAACCAAGGGCAGCCCATGATGGGTTCAGCCCACCCTTTACACACATAACCCTATGAGGAGGGTGTATACTCTTCATTACTTGCAAATTACACAACACACACCAAACCCTAAATCTCTCTCCCTCTCTCTCGAACCCGACGACAACATCTCCCCTCTCTCAAAGCTTTCTTATTCGGATCGACCCTTGTTCTGCTTTCTAACGGTTAGTATCTTACTATTGATTGTATGTTAGATGATGTTGTGGTCTATATGTTTCTACATAATGATTTAGAGATGTTTTGTGGTTGATTGTAATGTCAATTGATGAGGTTTGGTGTCCTTGTAATTCGGCTCACATGTGTAGAGTGATTAGATCAATATAGGGTTTGATAATCATATGATGATGACCTAGAGCCGATTGCATGATTAGTCGGCTGTTATGCGAGTATGTTTGGATGATGGGTTGTGTTGTAATGTTAGGGTGCATGTTAGTAATCAAGATCATAAACTTGTTAATGTGGTTAATGTTATGGTTGTTGTTCTTGCTATGAATGTGATTAGGGTTCATAGGAATTAGATGATAAAGTCTTAGTTTGATCGATTATTGCATGATTGGAAAATGTTATTTTGATTGAATGAATGCAAAATAAGAAACAGTTGAATGGTTGAAACTGATCGCATGAAATTAGGGGATTAGATAACTAATCGCACAAGGCCACCCTTGATCGCACAAGATATGATCTGATCGCAGAAGGGACTGGTCGCACAAGACAGTCGCACAAGCTTGGTGCAAATGTTTAAAACTCACAGTACAACTCAGTTATGCACGATCACACAAGGTATTGTGGATCGCACAAGACCGTGTCAATGGCACAATACCTTGGGCCACACAATATGTTGAGTTATGTTATGCTGTTGGGCCGAACAACCAAAAACCCCAATCGCACAAGTATCCTTAATCGCACAAGTCCATATGGACCGCACATGTTAAGTGTTTGTTTAATTGTTTGGGCCGCACAAGCTGTTGGATTTATGATGTAATGGGCCGGGTTTGGACTTGATCGCACAACCCATTGTGGATCGCACAAGTTGTGCAGATCGCACAATAGGTTGGGCCGGGTATTTCATTGGGCTTTATTTACCGAATCGCACAAGATGATTGGGCTCGCACAAGCTCAACGGCCCAATCATCCGAATCGCACAAGTTTGGGTTTTTATGTGTACTTGACTGCTACTGTTAACGTGTTCTACGTGTTTGCCATGACCGTTATGGGTTCGTAATTTGTTAGCTATGTGTAAACTTACGTGCACTACTTGAACCTAGACCTGACTTGTTCGGTAACCATGTTAGAACGTGGTTGACCCCAAACAGCTCGATTGACCTTTTGTTTATCTGCCGAGCTAATCTAAGGTGAGTTCACACTTTCTACAAGGCATGGGATTCCCGGTGGTTGGGAATGGGTAATTGATTGAAAGGAAACTTGCGTATTCTTCTTGGGAAGAATACGTACCCCCACCCTCTTAATTGAAGGGTGATGATGTGCACAAAATGCAACATATAAATTTCAACAATTGTGGCATAAAACTAACCCTTTTTAGTACAAATGTTGGAAAAAGTGTGTTTTTGTCTTCCTTTTCTATTTTCAGGATTAAATGAGCTCAAATTAACAAAAGAAGCAAAAATGCAGCTAAATCTAGCATAAATACAAGAAAAGGAACAAACGTGGCATGCTCGACCCCCCGACAGCATCTTCCCAAGCAAAATCAAGAAAACAGAACGCTGAACACGCCCTGTGCTCAGTGAACACGGGGGAGTGCCCAAGTGCCAGCAGAAAAGACAAAGCTGTAGAAGCTTCTATCGCCCACCACGGGGTCGTGCTCAGCGGACACAGGGCCGTGGTCAACTCTAAGATTCGCAGGATCTAGGGAAATCTTGATAGTACAGATTTGCTTCTGCACACGGGGGCATGCCCAGTGGACACGGGGGCGTGGTCAACTGATGCAGACAAACTGCAATTAATGAAGAAGGAGAAGGATGTGGACACGGGGCTGTGCCCAATGGACACGGGGCCGTGCCCGAGCTTCTGTTCAGCCTATAAATAGGGGTGCTTGGCTCAATTGCAAACCATCCCTTGGCACACCACCTCTCTAACACTTTACCCACCACCTACCACCACCATAACACCATCATCCATTGTCCATAGGGGTGCTTGGCTCACTTGGTGAAGACAAGTGTCTATTGTAATACTTTTTATTTTTAATCTTTTTCGCACTTTTTACTTGGTTATGTATTAATGACTTTAATAACCAGTTTCTTATGTTGAAGGTGATTCTTTCTTATCGTTTATCCGTGGTGTCTTGGCATTATTTTACTGTCTATATAAAATAAAAGATTT
The DNA here is from genome assembly GCA_030545235.1 of Helianthus tuberosus. NCBI lineage: Eukaryota > Viridiplantae > Streptophyta > Magnoliopsida > Asterales > Asteraceae > Helianthus > Helianthus tuberosus. Next base: position 80,119,891 of record CM060437.1, read on the forward strand.
TCATAATTCATATCTCCACGGTCTATATGGAGGTATGTTGGCTACCTGGTCGGGGGTTAAGGGAACGGTTTGGTAAGAGTCTTGCCTTGTTCAGTGTATGGATCCTACAAGGACCTAGGTTAAATTTAGTAGGACCTCCTTCAATACTTAACGGTTTTGGATGGCGGGGGTCCAAACTCTTTGATCCCCTCATATGTAAGCTACTATTAATACTTTAACCCGGCTACTTAGGACTGTATCCCTGCTGACTCAGACTACTTAGCCGAGGGTAACGTCACCTTCAAAAGAGAGGCCTACCATAATATGCATTAATAACTTAATTGATTATCTTTCAATAATCCAACCCTTTAGGATTGTATCATTGCTGACTCAAACTACTGGGTTGAGGGCAACGTTACCTTTAAAATATGGGGCCTACTACAATAACTAAGATAATTTCTTAAAAAGTGCAAAAGTGCGGAAATAAATAAAGGTTACACTAAACACGAGTCGGAGCCAAGTGATTCATCTTGTCTATATGTTTTTACTTTTATTTTATTTTCAGCATTTTAGTTATTTTTTTTCTAGTTTAAAACCTTTTTCTAACCTTTTTGATTTGATTAGACGTTGAGGATAAACCGGTACTAAAAGCTCTTGTGTCCTTGGACGACCTCGGTATCTTACCAACACTATACTACGCTCACTATGGGTGCACTTGCCCATATGCGTGTTTAGTGTTAGTAAATATCGTGTTTTATAAATTTAAAACTTGGCTAAAAAGTGTAAAAGGGCTTAAAATATACTTAAACTTATATATACACTTCACACGCATCAAGTTTTTGGCGCCGCTGTCGGGGACACAAGGATTTTAAGAAAGCTTAAAATCGACGGCCTAATCAGTTTTTCAAAACGCGCGCACATTTTTCTGCATATTAGTTTATATTTGCATTTACAGTAGGTTGAACATGGGCCGTGCTCACTGAACAAGGGGCCGTGCTGCACATTTTACATAAAACACCCAATAACAGAAACTGAACACGGGGCTGTGCTCACTGAACACGCCCCCGTGCTCAACGAAATCAGTAACTTTAATTAAAACGCCCAGATACAGAACCTGAACACGGGGCCGTGTCCACTGAACACGGGGCCGTGTCCAGCATCTGTTTCCGTTTTTATTTTTGTTTTCTGATCTCGAGACTTTGTTGTGGTCTGCTGAGTGATTCTTATGGATCAATACTCAGGAGGTTACAACTACACCTATGAGGAGGATGATTATAGGAGTAACTATTGCAATAATTGTGGTGACCCGCACTCGGTTCAATATTGTAACTTATATCGACCATCCACTTCATACACCTACTATGAGGAGCCCAGGTACGAGCCATCAACTTTATACACGTCCTATGAAGACCAAAGGTATGAACCTTCTCCCTCATACTCATATTTTGATGAACCAAGGTATGAGCCTTCTTACTCATACTTTGAGGAACCAAGATATGAGCCACCACCTTCATATGCTTATTATGAGGAACCATGGCATGAACAACCCACCTCATATGAGTATTATGAAGAACAAAATTACGACCCTTATCCATCATATGCTTACAATGAAGAACAATGGTGTGAACCATCTACTTCATATGGGTATTATGAGGAACAAAGGATCGAACAACCGGATTCAAGCTTTGAAAATCCCGATCCTTTTTCTATAACCGAAGTGACCGATAGGATATTAGAACATCTTAAAGTTATCGAGCGCTATATAAAAGAATCTCGCGCAAGGGAAGAGGAGTCCCACGCAAGAGAAGAATTAAATAAAGAAGAGATAATTGAAAGTGTAAAAATGGAAGAACAAATAAGTGAAGAATCGACACATGAGTTAAACAACGAAAAAGGTGAGTCCATTAATGTTATAATTCAAGAAGAGTCTAATTTTGAATAAATTAATCTCTTGTCACCTTCTGTTGAAAATCATTGTTTAGTACCCACTCATGCTAAGTTTTTAAAAGAGTTAAACACTAACACTAAAATTGACGAAACGGTAAGTGTTAAGTTAACTAAAGATCAAACCTCGCTAATAAAAGAAGATCCATTTGAAATCAACATTACACCGGTTCCATGTTTTTTTCAAAATTCATTTATTAGTAATGTCACGATTGATAAAGATCTTTGCGTTAACATAATGCCCAACTACATTTTCAAAAAATTAAGTATTTGTGATTTTTCTCCACTTCAAATACCCATTTTTCTATCTAATCGGAAAGTAATAAAATCAATCGGTGTAGTTGAGGATGTCTTGGTTCAAACAAATCAAATGGTAATCCCAACCGACTTTGTCATCCTTGATGACGCTCCTCTGGTGTTGGGACGACCCTTTGTAAAAACCCACGAAGCTTTGAAAAACCGGAATCGCAACAATCTACCTATTCAATTAGGGGCATTAAAAAAAAGTGTCGACCTTGAGCGATCAATGAAATATCCATTCGGCAATGACGACCCCCTAATTGAAGATGAGCCAGAACCACCTGATAAGGTGGGTCTAGCCAAGGACCCTTATAAACGTGGCGCACCACGGAGGCATTCCGCGGAACTATCCGTAGTTTTAGTTTAGATTAACTTTTACGTTTTCTAGTTTAATTTTAATTTTCAGGAATAAAACACACTCGGGATGATGGAGGTTACTAAGGGAAACTTCAACCCACATCCCATGCACAAAAACAGAGCCTCCCAATGATTTTTCTTCATTACAGCAAGTTCAGCACGGGGCCGTGCTCAACCCCACACACCCCCGTGCCCGAGGTTCTGCAGAAAATGCCCAGTTCAGGTAACTGGACATGGGGCCGTGCTCACGGAACACGCCCCCGTGCCCAGCCTTCTGTTTAAATTTGATACTGGCAGTCTGACCACGGGGCCGTGCTCAGCCAACACCACCCCGTGTTCAGCTACCCAGTACCATAAAATCTTGTTTTTAACCCACTTTTACACATTTTAATCAACCAAAAAAACTTATTTTTGGGACACATTGAGGACAATGTGTAATTTAAGTGTGGGGGGATGCTAAAACCTTGAATCTTGCCAGTCCTAAAAACAAGCCTTACACAAAACTCTATTGGAATCTCTAATCACCCCAAATTTTTTCAAAAATTTTCATTTTTTTTACTTGTCTTGGTTTAATTTGGGAATAACAAGTTCTAAAAAGGTTATATTTTTACAAATTTACAACCGACCGCGTTGTGATAAAAAGAACCAACATAAGAAAATTATGAAACGGCATGACAAATCTAGTTAAAATTTGGTTATATATACTTGATCACATTATAAACCCATTCCCACAAAAAGTGAGTTTTGAGCCTTTATTGAGCATATAAATATACATCTTTAGATTAAATGCTCATCTTTCGTTTCTTGTGTGATTAGCCGCTTGGTTTCCTACAACTCTAGAACTTGCCATGACGATACATTCCCGGTCCTTACCAACTTAAAACCGAGTAAGTAAATGATGGAGGCATTAGGACTAACCCTTTTTATTTCTACACCATTATTTTTCTTTTTTTTTTACCACCTACCCAAAATCCCCCTAGTTAACCCCTTTGAGCCTAACCCTTTTCATTTCATAACCCAAACCAAACACCCTTTTCACCCACCAAAACCCTTTTTATTTTTAACACTTTGTTTTAGTAACAAGCTCGGTTTTTCGTATGACTTTAAAATATATATATATATATATATATATATATATATGTTGATGATGAAGCAAAAGAGAAATAAACAAACAAGTTCATTAAAAAAATGACTTTGTTTGAATAAAGGCTTCATCAAAATAAAAAATTGCAAAAATAAAAAGTCTTACGAAAACCAACGCTTTTACGTTTTCCCCCTTTTACTAACCACTAACCCAACCACCTACCTTTAACCAAGCCTAACCCTTCACCCAAAAAGTTTTCTTGATATTTACAAAGGTATATAGTTAAAAAGGAGGAGGATTGATTGCTTGGCAAGCCTATGGTAGGAGTAAGTTCCATGCCGCTCTCGAGTGATTCACTAAAATACATCTTCGGCTGAGTGTTGAGTGAACCCCGTGAGGTATGTGAACTTGTATATAAATGGAATTTTAAAAAGCCATGTTATGCCCTAATAAGTAATTTATCTTATGTAATAAATCATGACGAATAGGATTGTAAATAAATAAAAATAAAACTTAATAAAGAATCTTGGAAATCCTGACACTCTTTGACAAGCCCAAAAACTTTCTCTTCTACCCATTCAATTTGGGAGTGTAAAGCCACATTATAAAGAGTTTTGCTTGAGGACAAGCAAAGATTCAAGTGAGGGGGTATTTGATGTGCACAAAATCCAACATATAAATTTCATCAATTGTGGCATAAAACTAACCCTTTTTTAGTACTAATGTTGGAAAAAGTGTGTTTTTGTCTTCCTTTTGTATTTTCAGGATTAAATGAGCTCAAATTAACAAAAGAAACAAAAAGGCAGCTAAATCTAGCGTAAATACAAGAAAAGGAACAAACGTGGCATGCCCGACCCCCGGACAGCATCTTCCCAAGCAAAATCAAGAAAACAGAAGGCTGAACACGCCCCGTGCTCAGTGAACACGGGGGCGTGCCCAAGTGCCAGCAGAAAAAGACAAAGCTGTAGAAGCTTCTATCGCCCACCACGGGACCGTGCTCAGCGGACACGGGGCCGTGGTCAACTCTAAGATTCGCAGGATCTAGGGAAATCTTGATAGTACAGATTTGCTTCTGCACATGGGGGCGTGCCCAGTGGACACGGGGGCGTGGTCAACTGATGCAGACAAACTGCAATTAATGAAGAAAGAGAAGGATGTGGACACGGGGCCGTGCCCAATGGACACGGGGCCGTGCCCGAGCTTCTATTCAGCCTATAAATAGGGGTGCTTGGCTCAATTGCAAACCATCCCTTGGCACACCACCTCTCTCACACTTTACCCACCACCCACCACCACCATAACACCATCATCCACCACCATCATCCATTGTCCATCATAGAGTGTGTGAGTCGTCTCGGGATCCAAGATTGATCGTAAGAGTTCTTGACAATCAAAGGCCATGTTTGCCTAAGTCTCTTACATCACTTGGTGAAGACAAGTGTCTAGTGTAATACTTTTTATTTTTAATCTTTTCGCACTTTTTACTTGGTTATGTATTAATGACTTTAATAACTAGTTTCTTATGTTGAAGGTGATTCTTTCTTATCGTTTGTTCATGGTGTCTTGGCATTATTTTACAGTCCATATAAAATAAAAGATTTTCACCATTCATATCTCCACGGTCTATATGGAGGTATGTTGGCTACCTGGTCGGGGGTTAAGGGAACGGTTTGGTAAGAGTCTTGCCTTGTTCAGTGTATAGATCCTGCAAGGACCTGGGTCAAATTTAGTAGGACCTCCTTCAATACTTACTGGTATTGGATGGCGGGGGTCCAAACTCTTTGATCCCCTCATATGTAAGCTACTATTAATACTTTAACCCGGCTACTTAGGACTGTATCCCTGCTGACTCAGACTACTTAACCGAGGGTAACGTCACCTTCAAAAGAGGGGCCTACCATAATATGCATTAATAACTTAATTAATTATCTTTCAATAATCCGACCCTTTAGGATTGTATCCTTGCTGACTCAAACTACTGGGTTGAGGGTAACGTCACCTTCAAAAGAGGGGCCTACTACAATAACTAAGATAATCTCTTAAAAAGTGCAAAAGTGTGGAAATAATCAAAGGTTACACTAAACACGAGTCAGAGCCAAGTGATTCATCTTGTCTATCGGTTTTTACTTTTATTTTATTTTCAACATTTTAGTTAGTTTTTATTTTTCTAGTTTAAAACCTTTTTCTAACCTTTTTGATTTGATTAGACGTTGAGGATAAACCGGTACTAAAAGCTCTTGTGTCCTTGGACGACCTCGGTATCTTACCAACACTATACTACGCTCACGATGGGTGCACTTGCCCATATGTGTGTTTAGTGTTAGTAAATATTGTGTTTTATAAATTTAAAACTTGGCTAAAAAGTGTAAAAGGGCTTAAAATATACTTAAACTTATAGATACACTTCACATGCATCAGTGACAACATTGGAACCTGCGTGATCTCATTGTATGGGACACGTACCTCCACCCTCTTAACTGAAGGGTGACAACATTGATACTAGAGCAAAAACTCTATCATTAAGTCCCTCATTTTTATATCGACTTAATCGCCGGGCCAATAGCGAACGGGTCATTAGTTAAATAGCGCTATTAGGTTTGACAAGCCTCACACCGTGCCGCAGAGGACGAGAGTAGACTAATGGATCTGGGCACGTCAATGATGATAGACATTGACTTAGGGAACCCAACTTTCTCAGTCAGTAGCCGATATGGTAACGGGTCTAGTGGGATATTCATGGGGTGCCCCCCTCGTGGCTGGGAGCCAGAGAGAAAGGAAAGGATTAATCATGTTTTTTAAACTATTGGGTAACCCCCACGGCAAGTAAGCCAGCTAAAAGAAACTTATGTTTTGGAAACCACTTAAAACGAACACCCAACTGTGAACTCGCTCAACTTTGTTTTTGATTCGTTACTATATACCTTGCTGGTCGTTAGGTGCTTAGATGGAGCTTGCACAGGAGGTCGAGGTCGTTGTGGGACATGGACTGATGTGTTCCATGTCAAACCTTATGAACTTATAACTTATGTTTTGGTTTTAAACTTTATGCTTCCGCTGATAACTTGAACTTAGTTAATTTGGTTTGGACACCAATTATATTGTTGGCTGGTTTTATATTTACTTTAATACATTGTTCAATATGAATGGTGTCTTGATCCTGGTCATGTCACGCTCCCTGCGGTGATACTCCGCTTGTGGATTTTGGGGGTGTGACAGATTGGTATCAGAGCCATTGGTTATAGTGAACTTGGTTTTAAAAAGGGGAAAAGCTTTTTGACAAAACCAGACTATAACTTGTACAGTGCTCAACGATCCACAACGACACTTCGCTCCACGTGCAAGACTCAACACAATAGGTGATATGGTTTATATTTGTATCGCATGCCTGTTAGTTTACAAAGTGCATTGATCATGGTATGCTTAGTTAGCGTAATAATGATTGCTTGAAACCCTGTGTGCTTGCTCTCTTCTGCCATCCCCTACTTACGCACTTTCGCGACACCTTTCTCATTTGTGTTTAACTTCGATGTGAAGATCATGAGTGGACGTCTCAACTTGACTGAAGCCCAACTGATGGCTCTAATCAACGAACGAGTTGCTGAGGCACTCGCAACAGCTCAAGTAGGAGGTCAGAATGCTCAGCCTTGAGTGTGTACGTTCAAGACCTTCATAGACTGTCGACCAAGTACCTTTAACGACACAGAAGGAACTGTAGGTCTCCTCCACTGGTTCGAGAAAATCGAGTCTGTTTTCGAGATGTGTGAGTGCCCTGTGGCTAGCAGGGTGAAGTTTGCTACTGGAACTCTTGAAGGTGGTGCGTGAACTTGGTGGAACGCACAAGTGTAAATGCTAGGGTTGGCAGCTGCTAACGCCACCCCATGGAATGACTTTAAGGATCTGATCAAAGAAGAGTATTGTCATCGTGATGACATTCACAAGCTAGAAGTGGAGTTTTACAATTTGAAGATGACGGGGTCTGAGATCGAAGGGTATACAAAGAGATCGAATGAACTAGCTGCTTTATGTCCCACCATGGTAGATCCTCCCTACAAGCGTATCGAGCTCTATATCAAAGGTTTGGTGCCAGAAATCCAGAGCATGGTTACTTCAGCTAATCTCCCTACCATTCAGCGAGTAATACGACTAACCCACCGCTTCACTGATCAGTCAGTTGAGCAGAACAGACTGCCAAAGCGTATTAGTGCTACCACTACTTCTGATGCGCCTAGCGACAACAAGCGCAAATGGGATGGAAACTCAAGCAAGGGTTCAACTTCTGTTCAGTCTCAGTCTCAGCAGCGAAGGACTGACGACTACAAGAGCCTTAGTAAACAGCCTTCTGGTAACCAAGGTCAGGGTGGGTAGAAGGGAAGCCACCCTAAGTACAATTGATGTAACTTGCACCACAGCGGGCCGTGTAGCAAGGGCAATTTTCAGAGATGTAACAAACCAGATCATGCAGCCAAAGATTGTAGGAGTCCTTATCCTGTTAATTAGAGACGCCGACAACAGCAGACTCCACAGGACCCGCGCCAGCAGCAGCAACAGCAGGGTAACAACAAAGGATGTTTTAAGTGTGGTGCTGAGGGCCACTTTAAAAGAGACTGCCCCCAGCTGAACCAGAACCAGAACCAGAACAACAACAACCAGGGGAATGGAAATAACAGGGATATCAATGATGGCAATGGTGCCAGGGGACGTGCATTTGTGATTGGTCAAGGTGATGCGAGGAACGATCCCAACGATGTGACGGGTAAGTTCCTACTGGATGATTTCTTTGTTCCAGTTTTATTCGATTCGGGTGCCGATACTAGTTCTGTATCCTTAAAAGTAAGTCAGATGCTTAAGCGTGCCCCAATTCCCTTAAACACCAAGCATGTTGTAGAACTAGCCAACGGTAAAAGTCTTGAGGCCACGCACATAGTTAAGGGTTCGACGACCTTATCCCAACATCGAGCAGAGATCCATTGCAAGGAGAAAATCGTCCGCATTCCTCGTTCTGGTGAGGAACCTCTCGTAATTCGTGGCGAGAAGAGTGGTGCTGTTGTGAGCATCATCTCTTTCCTTAAGACCCAGAAGTGTTTGCGGAAGGGCCACACTGCTATTCTAGCTCTCGTTACTGACACCTCAATGAAAGAAAAGAAGATAGAAGATATCTTGATTGTACGCGACTTTCCTGAGGTATTCCCTGAGGAATTACCTGGTCTTCCACCCCATCGGTAGGTCGAGTTTCAAATCGAGCTAGCTCCTGGAGCAGCGCCCATAGCTCGTGCACCTTATCGCTTAGCCACATCAGAACTAGAAGAACTGTTCGCACAACTACAAGAGCTCTTGGACAAAGGTTTCATTCGTCCTAGCTCTTCGCCCTAGGGAGCTCCAGTTTTGTTTGTGAAGAAGAAAGACGGTACCTTTCGAATGTGCATAGACGATCGCAAACTTAACAAGGTGACCGTGAAGAACCGTTATCCTCTCCCTCATATAGATGACCTGTTCGACCAGTTGCAAGGATCGAGCTTCTACTCTAAGATTGATATGAGATCGGGCTATCATCAGCTGAGGGTCCGAGACGAGGACATCTCCAAGACAGCATTCAGAACTCGTTACGGCTACTACGAGTTTCTGGTTGTGCCTTTCGGGTTAACAAACGCACTTGCGGTCTTCATGGATCTTATTAACCGAGTTTGCAAACCCTAGTTTGATCGAAGACATCCTGATCTATTCCAAGAGTCAGGAGGAACACGAGCGTCATCTGCGACTCATTTTGGAATTTCTTCGAACAGAACAGCTTTATGATAAGTTCTTGAAATGTGACTTCTGGCTACATGAAGTCCATTGCCTAGGTCACGTGGTGAATGTGGATGGGATTCACGTTGATCCATCCAAGGTTGACTGAATCAGGAATTGGCCTGCACCTTGAACACCAACTGAAATCCGTCAGTTCTTGGGTTTGGCGGGTTACTACAGAAGGTTTATCAAGGATTTCTCGAAGATTGCGCAGCCTCTTACTATTCTTTCTCAGAAGGGTGTCACCTACCGTTGGAGTGATGCTCAGGAATCCGCGTTTCAGCAGCTGAAGTCGAAGCTTTGTAGCGTACCTATTCTCTCGTTGCCTGAGGGCACAGACGATTTTGTGGTTTATTGTGACGCGTCAATCCAAGGACTCGGTTGTGTGTTGATGCAACGTGAGAAAGTTATTGCCTACACATCACGCCAACTTAAAGTTCACGAAAGGAATTACACTACTCATGACTTGGAATTGGGAGCAGTGGTGTTTGCACTCAAAATATGGAGGCATTACCTGTACGGTACCAAGTGCACCATTTACACCGATCACAGGAGTCTCCAGCATATATTCGATCAGAAGGAGTTGAACATGCGACAGCGTCGATGGGTCGAACTTCTTAACGACTACGAATGCAATCAAGTACCATCCAGGCAAAGCCAATGTTGTGGCTGACGCCCTCAGTCGTAAGGAAACTAAACCTAAGCGTGTACGTGCATTACTGCTTACCATTCACTCTAGTCTTCCTGCCCAAATTCGTGATGCTCAGGTCGAAGCATTGAAAGAAGAGAACATCAAGGTTGAGTCCCTGCGAGGATTGAAGAAACGGTTGGAACTAAAGGAAGACGGTGCTTACTACTTAGCGGGGCGCATCTGGGTCCCATTTTATGGTAATCTATGTGAGCTTGTGATGGAGGAAGCACACAAGTCTCGCTACTCAGTACACCCTGGTTCTGATAAGATGTACCACGACCTCAAAACTACGTACTGGTGGCCCCACATGAAAGCTAACATAGCGACCTATGTTAGTAAATGTCTGACCTGTGCTAGGGTCAAGGTTGAATACCAGAAGCTATCAGGCCTGCTTCAACAACCAGAGATTCCGACGTGGAAATGGGAGCAAATTTCCATGGACTTCGTTACTGGCTTACCTAGATCTCAACGAGGAAATGATACCATTTGGGTGATAGTGGATCGACTTCCTGGCTGTCAAGGAAACGGATAAGTTCTCTACTTTCACAGAAATTTACCTGAAGGAAGTAGTTTTGAGGCACGGGGTGCCAACTTCCATCATTTCTGATAGTGATCCATGTTTTACCTCTGATTTGTGGCAAGCGATGCACAAATCCTTTGGCTCGCGTCTAGATATGAGCACAACATTTCATCCACAGACGGATGGGCAGACTGAACGCACCATCCAAACTCTTGAAGACATGTTTTGAGCATGTGTAATCGACTTTGGTAATGGCTGGGAAAGGCATCTACCCTTGGTGGATTTTTCGTATAACAACAGTTACCACACAAGCATCCAGGCTGCTCCGTTTGAGGTTTTGTATGGACGGAAATGCCGATCACCCTTATGCTGGGCAGAAGTTGGTGACAGCCAAATCACTGGCCTAGAACTCGTCGTCGACACGACAGAAAAGATTGCCCAAATACGACAACGAATGGCGGCAGCTCATGACCGTCAGAAAAGCTATGCTGATAAGCGTAGGAAACCGCTCGAGTTCCAGGTTGGGGATCGAGTGCTACTTAAAGTTTCACCTTAGAAATGTGTGATTCGCTTTGGAAAGCGAGGAAAGCTGAATCCACGTTATGTCGGACCTTTTGGAATCCTTGAGAAAATCGACAAAGTGGCGTAAATACTGAATCTGCCCGAAGAACTCAGTGGTGTTCACAACGTATTCCATATGTCGAATCTGAATAAGTGTCTGTTAGATGAGACCCTTATAGTTCCTCTCAAGGAACTCACCATCGACGATCAGTTGCGATTCATCGAAGAACCAGTACAGATTACGGACCGAGAAGTTAAGGTTCTCAAGCGTACCAGGATACCCATTGTTCGAGTTCGTTGGAACTCCCGTCGTGGCCCAGAGTTTACCTGGGAACGAGAAGACCAAAAGAAACACAAGTATCCCCAGTTGTTCAAGAAAAGCGAAACCACTACTGAGGCTGAAGCTACTGCGGAATTTCGGGACGGAATTCCAAACCAACGGGGGAAGGATGTGACACCCCAGGAAAACCAGGAAACCACGCAACCTAACTAGCCTCCTCAGTGACTACGTGCTAAATTTCGAGACGAAATTTCTTTCAACTTGGGGATGATGTGACAACTCGTATTTCAAACCTTTCGTTGTACGTTGATGTAACATGCTTGAACGTTAGGTGATTGTATGACACGTTGATGCTAATGGAATGTTATGTTTATTATGTTATGTGGCTATGTGTAATGTATGTATATTACCTAAGTTGGATCACACAAGCCCTTTTGGGCCACACTCCTTGTATTCGAAACCAAGGGCAGCCCATGATGGGTTCGGCCCACCTTTTACACGCATAACCCTATGAGGAGGGTGTATACTCTTCATTACTTGCAAATTACACAACACACACTAAACCCTAAATCTCTCTCCTTCTCTCTCGAACCCGACGACAACATCTCCCTTCTCTCGAAACTTTCTTATTCGGATCGACCCTTGTTCTGCTTTCTAACCAGTTAGTATCTTACTATTGATTGTATGTTAGATGATGTTGTGGTCTATATGTCTCTACATAATGATTTAGAAATGTTTTGTGGTTGATTGTAATGTCAATTGCTGAGGTTTGGTGTTCTTGTAAATCGGCTCACATGTGTAGAGTGATTAGATCAATATAGGGTTTGATAATCGTATGATAATGACCTAGAGCCGATTGCATGATTAGTCGGCTGTTATGCGAGTATGTTTGGATGATGGGTTGTGTTGTCATGTTAGGGTGCATGTTAGTAATCAAGATCATAAACCTGTTAATGTGGTTAATGTTATGGTTGTTGTTTTTGCTATGAATGTGATTAGGGTTCATAGGAATTAGATGATAAAGTCTTAATTTGATCGATTATTGCATGATTGGAAAATATTATTTTGATTGAATGAATGCAAAATAGGAAAATGTTGAATGATTGAAACTGATCGCATGAAATTAGGGGATTAGATAACTAATCGCACAAGGCCACCCTTGATCGCACAAGATATGATATGATCGCACAAGGGACTGGCCGCACAAGACAGTCGCACAAGCTTGGTGCAACTGTTTAAAACTCACAGTACAACTCAGTTATGCACGATCGCACAAGGTATTGTGGATCGCACAAGACCGTGTCAATCGCACAATACCTTGGGACACACAATATATTGAGTTATGTTATGATGTTGGGCCGAACAGCCCAAAACCCCAATCGCACAAGTATCCTTAATCGCACAAGTCCATATGGACCGCACAAGTTAAGTGTTTGTTTAATTGTTTGGGCTGCACAAGCTATTGGATTTATGATGTAATGGGCCGGGTTTGGACTGGATCGTACAACCCATTGTGGATTGCACAAGTTGTGCGGATCGCACAATAGGTTAGGCCGGGTATTTCATTGGGCTTTATTTACCGACTCGCACAAGATGATTGGGCTTGCACAAGCTCAACGGCCCAATCATCTGAATCGCACAAGTTTGGGTTTTTATGTGTACTTGACTGCTACTGTTAACGTGTTCTACGTGTTTGCCATGACCGTTATGTGTTCGTAATTTTTTAGCTATGTGTAAACTAACGTGCACTACTTGAACCTAGACCTGACTTGTTCAGTAACCATGTTAGGACGTGGTTGACCCCAAACAGCTCGATTGACATTTTGTTTATCTGCCGAGCTAATCTAAGGTGAGTTCACACTTTCTACAAGGCATGGGATTCCCGGTGGTTGGGAATGGGTAATTGATTGAAAGGAAACCTGTGTATTCTTCTTGGGTAGAATACGTACCCCTACTCTCTTAATTGAAGGGTGACAACATTGGAACCTGCGCGATCTCCTTGTATGGGACACGTACCTCCACCCTCTTAACTGAAGGGTGACAACATTGATACTAGACCAAAAACTCTATCATTAAGTCCCTCATTTTTATACCGACTTAATCCCCGGGCCAATGGCGAACGGGTCATTAGATAAGTAGCGCTATTAGGTTTGACAAGCCTCACACCGTGCCGCAGAGGACAGGAGTGGACTAATGGATCTGGGCACGTCAATGATGATAGACATTGACTTAGGGCACCCAACTTTCTCAGTCAGTAGTCGATATGGTAACCGGTCTAGTGGGATATTCATGGGGTAGCCCCCCACGGTTGGGAGCCAGAGAGAAAGGAAAGGATTAATCATGTTTTTTTAACTATGGGGTAACCCCCACGGCAAGTAAGCTAGCTAAAAGAAACTTATGTTTTCGAAACAACTTAAAACGAACACCCAACTGTGAACTCGCTCAACTTTGTTGCTGATTCGTTACTGTATGCCTTGCATGTCGCTAGGTGCTTAGATGGAGCTTGCATAGGAGGTCAAGGTCGTTGTGGGATATGGACTGATGTGTTCCATGTTAAACCTTATGAACTTATAACTTATGTTTTGGTTTTAAACTTTATGCTTCCGCTGATAACTTGAACTTATTTAATTTGTTTTGGACACCAATTATATTGTTGGCTGGTTTTATATTTACTTTAATACGTTGTTCAATATGATTGGTGGCTTGATCCTGGTAATGTCACGCTCCCTGCGGTGATACTCCTCTTGTGGATTTTGGGGGTGTGACATTTTTTATTTTGAATCACACAATTTTTGTGATTCAATTGTATACTGACTGACTATTGACGGTGGTGGCAGTGGTGGTGGTGGTGGTGGTGTTGATGGTAGTGGTGGATGGTGTTGATAGTGGGGGTGGCGAGTTTGATGAAGGAGGGGAGGGTAAGGGTGGGTCCTACTAATTAGATTTTTTCTTTTATTTATTCAATATATAAAAAGAATGGATTAAAATGGCAATTTGAATAATTTAAATTGAAAATCCCCAAAATACCTCTGGTTAAAAATGTGGTTTTTAGACAGAGTTATTCAATGTGATCGAAATGACAACAAAAGGGTACAGTCAGAGACTTAGAGAAGAAAAAAACTATTTAAGCTAAAATGATAAATTTAGACAAAACTAAGCTACTAAAATGGCAATTTACTCATTTGTAAACTAGTACGAAAAGTTTAATTACAGCTATTTGAGCGTTCGTACCGTCACACTTAATTCACTTATAGATAAAGTGTTTCAGTTTATATCCTTTTAGCTAGATCTATAATAACATATGAATATAACCTATCCGGCCACATAGTGAATATAACAACATTCAAAATAGAACCCCTATATATTTGTGAGTGGTTTACTGATATTATAGGGAGTGATTTTAAGTAGAAAATACAGAAAATTTTAGTGACCGTCTATAAATATACGAGAAACATTATTCACCCTAATAAAGACATAAAAAATAGTATTTAATTGAAAAGAAAAAAGAAAAAAAATGTTTTTTAGTATAATTACATGAACAAGGATAAGAGATTAAATGTGAATACTAATATAAAATTATGTGTGCATAGATTTCTTAATATCACAAAGACGAACATAAGTAAAATATCATATTTTCATTATTTACACTAATAAATTCAAATACATACTAACACACTTGAAAAATGGATTAAAATAGTGGCATGTGAACATTTGTATTTCACAACGCTACCTGGTCACCTATATGTCTCTCATAATGTGAATAACTCTAATATTTAAATGAGAATACGTCGCCTTTGTCTTTTGTTATATGAATACACTACATGCAAATGTAACATGTATGCACATGGGACTATGTATAATGTGAACGTACAACTTTCAAATAAATACGTATTTATCATCAATGTGTAAACATGAATTCAATCGAATAAATCAGATAATCGAACTGAATAAATTGGTTTATTCAACTGAATGTGATTTGGTTAGACACTTGTGAATTCAGATTGGTATAAACAAAAAATATTCCAAATCCAAATAAACCGATCTAAAAAATTGAATAAATCGGCATTTGATCTGATGATCATGCCAACCATGAGTTACATATATGAAACACTAGAAGTTACATATATGTAATATTCTGTGAGACTAATTGAAAAAACCTCCGTCACAATCAATGTAAGCCATGAAATGACAAAAATCAAACTCAGTCTTAATAAACCCCATATCCTTTACATCTACCTAAACATGAAATAGCAGATTGATATAATGCTAAGGGGCTGTTTGGCAATATCTGAATGGTTAAGTGCTGAAGCAGTAA
Organism: Helianthus tuberosus; assembly: GCA_030545235.1. Lineage (NCBI taxonomy): Eukaryota > Viridiplantae > Streptophyta > Magnoliopsida > Asterales > Asteraceae > Helianthus > Helianthus tuberosus. The sequence goes on from CM060437.1 coordinate 80,135,706, forward strand.
AAATTCTGAATCATTAAGTGTTGAATCAGTAAGAGGTCTGAACCATTAAGAGCCTGTATAGTGCTTAACCGTTCAGAGGCAAATGTTTGACCAATTCAGACTAGAGGTCTTAACCATTCAGACTCTGTATAAATCTTAACCATTCAGAGGCAAATGTCTGAACCATTCAGACAACTCCTCGTAAAACAAACAGTCTGAACCATTAATTGCTGAACCAGTAAGAGGTCGGAACCATTAAGAGCCTCATTAAGAGGTAAACAAACAGCCCCTAAATTCAACTTTAATTACCTCATAGACATTAATTGTTGTATGAGGTGCAACATATCATCTTTGTATGTTTTTTTTTTCCTAATAGAATAATGTAATGGGATTTCTTGACATATGGAATATAATGGATTTATGTTAATAAATATAAAATCAAATCCTATATTACATCTGTACATAAATCATAGTGTATACTGTGTATTAATTTTTTATATGTTCTAAAATATCTTGACGTTGTTTCTGTGTTTTAGTATCCCTTCATTTGACCTGCAAGCAAATATAGGTAAAGAATATATTATGTGACGTGTGGACCATTTCTTTAAACCACAAGAAACCAAAACCCATAGGCAAATTTCAATCTGCACAAGACTATCCACGTTAGCCCGTTCCTCCCTCTCCAAGACATGGTCTTGATCATTTGTTTCCTCTCTATTATAACTGCAGGGTCCACATGATTTTGTTTGTCTGCAACTTGAAATTTCTGTACAAAAACCACTTCAAGTTTGTCCACCTACAACCGCCCCTATGTTGTATGTGGGGGTGTTTGCTCTACAAAACAAAACCATTCATCATTCGATATGATGGTCATGGCCGTTTATGGGCCAACTTATGGACGAACAAAGACTATTGATTACAAATGTTGTCATTTAGTTTTTTTAATCCTTTGGATCTTTTTCTACATTTAAGAATCTTTTGAGTCACCAAAAAACTAGGACCCCTCTAGTCACATTTTCTTGTTTCAGTTCAGAAACAAATGGGTTGGATTGATTGTGAACTGGGCCCAATATAACCCAGTGGTCAATTGCTTGCATGGGCCAAAAACTCACTATACAGCCCTGTCGAGGGGACAAATTTGTCTCCCTTGGTAGAACACTTCACCTACTAGATGTAACTTGTTGCCAAATTTTTCGTTGGTATTGGTTATGAGTATGGAGACATGTGTGAATGTAAATAGAGGAATGAAAATAGTAGATTCGTGTATGAGAATGATCGCTGTCATTAATGATACGTAATGATAACTAGTGCGTGTACCACGTCGTTGTTGGGTTGGTTACACTTCTGGACCTCCTTTAATCGTTAGGGACATGATCGATCAATCAACGATCTTAATTACTTTTCCTATTAATATCACGTTGTTGTATATGTCGTATCAAGTTAAAAGTTTAGATGTTATTAATCTATGTAGTAATGCTCATAGATAAGGGAGAACTCTTAAGGCCATGTGCTCATCCTGGTTTTATAGACATATCCAAGCCGTATACATTTTTTTTTGGAGCATGATCATATATCAATCCTATTGTAGGTTTGGGGACAAGTAAAGGTTAGGTTCACAATGTGTTGCATACATCAAACATCCAGACTCACTCTTAAAATAATAATTGCTTGTCATACAGACTCTTCCCAACGTATGTCAGATATCTGTCGGAAACCTTTCTTGGATCGATGAATTTCAGATTCTCAACTAGTGGATTCACATTCTGATTCTTTGTCACAATGATCTTTCTTCTTCTTCTTCTTCTTTGGATGCAAAGTATTGAGATATTTCTGCAATGAGGCTTCACGTTCAACGTCTAATTGAGCCCTTTCTTCAGCAGTTGGTTCTCTTCTCTGCTCATATCTTTCTTTATCACCCTCGTCAGCAAACTCTTCTCCAAACTTCTTTTCAAGTTTTCTTTTAAGATCATAAACAAGCGAAATAAGCATTGTAACATCACCCTCTAACTACTCTATTCTCCTGTCTTTGTCTTCCATCTGATCTTCTAGGGCGACGATTTTAGCATGTTTCGTCAGAGAGTCTTGTTCAAGAGTTATAAAATCAACCACATCCACATCTTCGTCATCACTCAGATCATCAAGAATTGGTGTTTTACCACTACCCATTCTTGATCCTTCAGGCACATACACTTCTGTATTACCACCACTAGAACTACCAGCTTCAAAGTGACGAACTGATTCTTGAAAATCCAGTGGTTCTGAAAACAAAGGTTGCAAATCTTCAGTTTGGACAGGGCTAAAGGTAGGGTTTTCTTTAGTAGTAACTGGGCTTGGTTCACTGCGTCTTCTCTTCGAAGGCTCAGAGTCGGTATCTGACAAAACATCTTTATCATCTTTCAAAATTGTAGCAGTGGGTAGTTCAGAAGGAGGATTTCCGAGACTACCTTGCAAGCCTTGTAGTATTTCTGCAGGTTGTTCAACAGTAACATTGGGCAACTGCCACTCAGATTCTTGAGCTTTAGACATCTCCTGCTCCATTTCAACTTCCACGTTAGCATGCAACACCACATTCTCATCTTCCGAGACCTAGTCATCTACTTCCACATTCTCTTCTCTCAAATTCTCTCCAACAAACTACATATCATGTTCTTCAGCCACTACAACGTTAATAACTGGTTCAGGTTCAACTGCTTTTTCTGGTAATGCTGGAAACCTGCCATACTTCTGTAATGGAAAATTTCCCAAAAACATCTTCTTGGTAGTGGTTCGCACTTGGTGATAGCAGTAAAGCAACTAGGACCCATTGGCTTCAAATCTAGAAAGTTTGTGCTCTTAACCAGTTTAGGGTACTTTGCATCCAGAATCATTTGCAAAAACCAAGGATACAACAAAAACAAATCCTTCTTTCGCGCATCATCTAGATTTTTCTTCATGTTGTCGGACATAAAAGCAGAGAAATTGTACTTCCAATCTTCTATCAATTCCACGAAAGCACAGGTCTGTACTTGATTCAACTAATCCAATCCTCCCTTATTCTCAGCAATGCATTGCAAAAACATGTGCATCAATAGTCTCTAGTATGGAGGAAGCATCTTCTTCAATAGTGGAGGATAAGTTTCCTTATAGCTCAATTTAGGTAACACTCCAAGAATAACATCTTTCGAAAATGAAGTGGGATCATTAGGTTAGTCCCCAAAAAGTAGAACCTCACGAACAACAGCTTTTGAGACTATAATTGGTGTAATCTGAATCATAGCTTCAACAGTACCCCTTGCATCTACTTCTCGTCTATTTATTGATTGAGTCTTCCAGAAAGTCTGTATCATGTCTCTATCATTCATAGGATTCGCCCGTAAGGCGTGAGCAGTTTTGCATGCATTTAGCCCCATAATCATAGACTTGAACTCTCTGCTAAACTTTTCTGGTGGGTCAAATAAGTATCCTGCTTGGTTGTTAACTTGTTTGACTCCAGATCGGGTTGATAAGCCATTATCTGCACAAACAAGATTAAGTGAGACCACACGAAACAATCAAATTTTGACCAGTCAAAGCAGCCAAAAAGTCAATAAGTTGACAAGTCAACAAGTAAACTATCAAGAGTTTTTCGATATCTCTCATGATTTCGAGAACAGCCAACATTTCGAGAACTGTAAGGTTTTCGAGATCATTTATGTTTTTGGAAACATTAGTGATTTCGAGATCTCTTAGGATTTCGAGAGTTCTCTAAGAGTTTGACCCCCCTTTAAGAGTTTAGAAGAGATTTCCAGAGGTCCAAACATATTTCGAGAGCTAATGTTCAATTTAAAAGTGATGTTAGGTTCATTTGGACGGTTCATCAGGATTTCGGGAAGTCTAAGAGATTTCGAAAGGTCCAAACACATTTCGAGAAGGTCATGTTTAGTCTTTTAAAGATTTCGAGACTAATTTTAAGGATTCCAAATTTCTTTCAATATCGGTCCTCAAAACCGTAAAATTTGAAGATGTCTAAAATATCTTGGAGAATTAAAAAAATATATGTTGTTTCTCGAAAAACGTGCACCGCACATCACCATCATTCATCACCGTCAAACATGCAAATCTCCGTCTTTCAACCACCACCAGCCACCACCATCTCCGTTCATTCACCATTAATAACCACCATTCAAACACTGTCGTCAACCATCACAACTAACACCGTTCAAAACCTAATCAACGTCGAATCGTCCTTTAAACATAGCAAACCTGCAAACAAACTCAAATCCCTATTAAGATTACCTCAATGTCTTTGAAAGATTTTGAGTTATTGAATGATTTTGAAGATCAGAAAGAATTAGGGAGGAGGAAGCCTGATTTCGAGAATGGATCTTGGAAAGAAAACCCTTAATTTCGTTTATATACCAAATATGGGCCGGGCTTTATCGATATCCTTGAGCCATGGATATGCCAAAGATATCGAGATCTTTCAAGTTTCTTTGGGTTATAGAGCAGTGGCCCACCAAGTTCTCGGTGGGCCCAAAGTATCAAGTTTAGGCCATTAACAGTTCCTTTTCACACAAAACCTTCAAAAGTTTTACGAAACAGCAACTTTTATTTAAAAATAACAAATTTTAATAATATAAATTGCAACGGGATCAAATCATTCTCAGGCAAACCAAGGAACATTCTTTCAGCACGAGATTACTCAGACTGGTCTAAGCGATTAGCAATATATTTGTCCACTTAAACTTTAACACTTAAACTTCAATTTTCAACTTCGCGAAATGATTAAGGTATATTATACTAGTGTACCTGTGTGTCCCATTCCATGACATACCTCCGCGATCATGGTATGGACAACAATTCATCATAGCGGGTGAATATACTAAGCTTATCCTTTTGATTTACAACGTCAGACTATCGGTCCTTCATTTTACGATTGCACCATGAGGGCTTGTTGAGTTGGTGCTTTGTCAGACAGATTCAAAATACTCATCTGCTCACTCCGATCAAACACACGATTTTCCAATGTCACCAATGCTTTCTAGTCAGCATTAGTTCCTGAGGATGACGCACCAGCAGCACTGACTGGAACCATGGCACTTTCAGGATTCTTCTCATAGTCTCTAGCAAAGTGCCCTGCTTTATGACAGTTCTAGCACCTAAGCTTCTGCTTGGGAGTTGTTACACGTCCTTTGTGTAACACCCCAATCGCGTAATATAACAACACACGGCGGAAATATCGGGGAGTCACGTTACAAATTGCTCACAACTACTGGTACTAAATTGTTTCAATATTATTAACATCGTTTTACAAACAAAAAAATACATGTAATTGTCTTTTGATTTAGAAGTCTAAGGCCCGTATGCAGTCCTATGCGTTGCATGCTTGAATAGTTAAAAACCTGAAACAAATGCGAAAAATAGTCAGCATAAAAATGCCGGCGAGTACATAGGTTTTGTTAGCCAAATAAATGGCAAAACATTTGATATTGCAATACTTTGACAACTACGAGAGCTGTCAATTGAAAATAAATCCTGAAGCCAAAGAATGGCAAAAATTTAGTATTGCAATACATAATCTTGATTGTGAAAACTCGTGGAAAATAGTTTTGTATATGGCAATATGATTATTACTAAGTCATTTTTATGCCATTTGAAATTGTACATCGTAATCTTGTTTAAATTATCGTAAAACTCGTTAATGAGTTATTAGAAATTCAATCAAGGATTAATAATAACTGTTTTAACATAAATCAAAACTTGTGTGAGTATTATATAAATCAAGTCAATGATTCATAATAATACTTTAGATATCCTTCTAAGAATCTAACATATAAAGATATGGGAGATTCTACAAGGATTTGGATAATCGAACATTGAATCAATCGTACACAAAATCCTAAAGTGATTTGGATAACGCTACAAGAATAATAAAATAAGAACACTTATATATAGGAAGTACCAGCGGCGTATCCACCATGTTCTTATCTTATTACACTCGTTTCGTTATCTAAATCACAACTACCACATAAACACATAATCGTCAATTTATCAACAATCTTGTAAACACGCATTAAAGTACATAATGAATCCAAATAAGGACTCCAATATTAGCACTTTAAACATCCCATGTATGTTTAGCTATGAAGATAGATAAATATTACAGGGATCCGGTTCTCGTCATATTGTCTAGTCGCATACGCGTTAAAGTACTCAATGAATCCAAACAAGGACTCCAATATTAGCACTCTAAACATCCTACAAGTATCAATGTATAAAGATAAGTTGACACTAAAAGGATTAGGTTTCTATCGTACTGAATCATTGTATCACAACATCCTAAATCCTAATGGTGATTTGGGATAATGCCACGAAGGGTAATATAATAAACACACTTATATATAGGAAGTACCAGCGGCGTATCCACCATGTGTTTATTGTATTACTCTAGTTTCGTTATCTAAATCACCGACAATCTACACAAAAACCATAACCCTCGTCCTGTAAAGTACTTCTTAAATATCTCACTATGAAGATAGGAAGATCTAAGACTGCACTTCAAACATCCTATAAGAATGTAACTATGAAGATATATAGATCTTTTAAGGATTTGAATAAACATCATATTCGCATAATCGGAATAGTACACATAAAAGCACTTAGTAAACACATATATGCCATACATTTGGAAAACAAATCGGTTACACATATGAATCACCCCAAAACATTTGAAAACGGTAAAAGAGGGGAACTATGTACTCACCTTGAATGCAAAGTATCGTCCATCTAACTTAACAAAGCTCAGGCAAACCAAGGAAAATCAAGTGGTACCTAGTAATTTGATCGCTAGTTAATAAATCGACACCTAAATCGGAAGATCGGGTACAATGAGGTCTCGTAAACCAAATGAGTATTGGAACTCATGTGGTATGGTTTAACAAAGCCTACATTCTAAATCGGACCCTATCCTAAGTGCTTACTGTAACAACTCTCATCAAAAGTCATATTTATTTAATTAAATTGTCCAATAGGAAACCCTAATTAAGAAACCCAAGTGATTCTGAACAAACCCTAAAAATTTCAGAATAGTTGGAATTAGAATCAGGGCCCCTAAAACTCAAGGGGGCAAAACCCTAATTAACGATTATCATCAAAATGCGTTGTCTAACTTTAAAATTCATGCAACGTTAACTCAGCAGGCCTATACCAGTGACAAGCCTACCCTAGCCTACTTTGGCTTCCCTCACGACACGCGACAGGATCAGGTGTCCCTGTCGCGACACGCGGGAGGTACCAATTTAAGCTATAAATACAGGGGCTTGGGACTAGAACTGTTTGCATGTTTCGACGAGAAATTTCTTTACGTACACAAACTTAGACGATGTTTACTACAAAAGACACACACGAATAACGAAGTGCTGCCACAAAACAGGGTAATAACTCGATCGCTGTTACGATTCATTTTCCGATCGATCAATGTACTCAATGGATGTTTAAGTGCTGCCCACATTAGGGTGATGCTTTGTCATTAGTCGTTAATTCGATGGATGTTTAAGCATAGCACTTTGTCATTCGTTGTGAGGGTTGATCTCGTGAGTTATCGTAAATGCTGTATTGATTACTAACCCAGTTTTGTGTGCATTATTATTTAAATTAGGTTAACAAGGCTAATCCATAGACTAGACTCTGTCTGTGTTAAATCTGCAATGTGAGTCATTCTCTTTTTATCTAATTACTTTCAAAATCATGTTTATTATCAAAAGTTATAATTACAGTGATTAAGTTTATGTAATCACCAAGTTACAGCCGGTATGTGGGGTTTTGTATACATTACTTGATAATCTTCACCATTGGGGCAGCCAAGGGGTGATATGACCATAATCACAGACACCATTGGACGAATGGGCCAATGGGTCGAGTGACAAAGTACTGTGGGTAGTTGGTTGATATCAGAAACATTGTAATTTTTCTTAATACTGAAAATTATAACAAAGATGTCATTTTAATAAATAGAATGATTCACTCAGTATTTCCCGCTGACAAAACCTTTTTCAAACATGTTTCAGGTGATCTGTTGTGATTCAGGAAAGGTGCTACGGAGCACTGCAAGCTTAAGAAGTGGCTCATTGTAAAAGAAAGAAATATGTTTTGTTAAATAAAAATTTCTTCGTGAAATCATAATATTGTAAATTAACGGGGTTTTATCCCGAGTTGTGAAATAAAATAATCGGGAAACTTTTAGCTTTACAACGATCCTGATGATAAACTTCCGCTGTTAAACTCAATTAAATAAATACCACGGGATTTCTGTCCCGCGGCTCCTGAAACGGGGAAAACCGGGTCGGGGGTCGTGACAGAAAAAGGTGGTATCAGAGCCACTGAGTTAAGCTAATTAAGTATTTAGAAATACTTAATTCTTTCCTGATTACTATTATGTGATTATGTGTTTTATTAACTGTATATTTGTTAGTTACAGTATGGGTAGGAAAAAGCTTTCAAGCATCTATCTTAAATTAGATAGGTCATCCAATGAGAAGGGAAGTTCATCCCAAACTAAATCCTCAAAACTCCCTGCAATTCCTGAAGAAGGAATATTTGTTCGAAAAGCTCAATACGAGAAACCACTTTCTCCGAATAAAAGAAGTTTAATTTTAAAGAAAAGTCAGGAGGAAATAAAGAAAGCCCGAGAGAAGAAAGTTAAACAGAAAACCCAGGAATTCACCAGTAAAACACCTTGGGAGGACAAATTAGATGAAAAATGGGCGGATCTTTATATGCTAGCTACTGTAGCAGTAAATGCTAATATTTAAAATACCATGACTCTGTAATAGCAACCTTAATTACAAGCCTGAAATATCATCTAGTAAATAAATAAAACCTAGCATGTTTAAAATATCCATTTTCCTTTGTATAAATTAAGTCATAGGGTATGCAATAAAATTTAAACGTTATTTCTAAAATTTGTTATAAATTTTAACTTAGCATTTTTTTGTATTTTACTTGTATATTAAACAGCATGAATGAGTTATCGGAAGCCCTAGAGAATCTCAACCTATACCCTATAAATATAGAAGTTTCCAAAGAGTTTACTGGGTATTTTCCTGATGTGGAACAACCTGTAGAATTCAACGCTCCACCTTTGAAAAAGCCAAAACCAAAGAAAAGAAGGAAATACGTATGGGGGAGTCGTATACGTAGGAAAAAGCCAGCTACTAAACTTCCTAAAATAAACAGTCCTTTAGAAAAAGGAAAAGAAATTGTAACTAGGGAAAGTTCTAGACAGCAGGAGATGGAGACTGAAGTCAAGGAAGATTCTAGGCAAATGAGAATGCAGTTTGAGGAATATTCTAAGGAGATAAAAATGGAAGTGGGAACAGGTTTTAGACCAACTCAGATGGAAGTTGGAGAAAGTTCCAAACAAAACCAGGGAATGACTTTTCAGGAGGAAATAGATTTCATATTGGCAAGCTGTGAAACTATTCAACCTGTCAATACAAATATTTTTACTCGTCCTATTGAAAATCAACTCCCTATAAATCTTGAACCAGCAATCCCAGAACCAATAGTCCACTCCCAACCTTTAGGAATGGACGAATGGTGGACAAATGATTGGCAATTTCAAAACATTGTCAACAGTCCTTATTCTTTTCTTCCGCAATTCGATCCAGAACCATTACCGAATCCACCCATGAGTAACGAAAATCTGGCTGAACTTCGGCATTTTGGTGAAGAATTAATGGATGCGGGAAGTAGAATTCGGGAGATAGGGGGACAAATTGCTTGGAAGTATGATGAAAGGGAGCTTCATTTTTAGGAAGACAAATGACGAGAGATAATGGGTTGGTAAAACTGTGGTTGTGTAATAGTAATAGTAAAATCAGTATTTGTAAAATAAATAATAAAACGGTTGTATATAGAGGCATGATATAATCTATAAAATAAATGAAATTTTAGATTTTGTTTGTATATTCGTTTACGTGATTATGTGCAATTAGTTGTGACATTGGATTATTTCTTTTATACTAATTATTTATCTATAAATTAATTATCAGATGGCAAATATTGGTAATGAACCAGTAAATGAAGTAAATCAATCCGAGCAAATTCAGGAAGAACAATTATTAAATAGACAAGATATAGAGGATATCGTTGCACAAGGAATAGCCAATGCTATTCCAGCAATTGTTGCTGCTGTTCAAAAACCTGTTAAACCTCAATCAATCATTCCTAGTAAACGTACTCAAGGCGACAACTTTAGTAATAATATAAACGGAGGCGAAAATCATGTTAATAACAATAATGATCTGCAAACCCCAATTTTCAAGAAAATGAAAGTTGCAACACCTGGTTGCACTTACAAAGAATTCCTTGCCTGTAAACCAACTGTTAGGATATGGGGCTTTCATAATTATGTTTGTTTATATGTTTTGAACAATTAGTGAATATGAAAACATGTAAAGTGCAGCGGAAATAGATACAAACTTTGTAAACACAATCAATGGAGAAAATAGTTTGATAGCATTAGCTTCTCATAGAGTCAAATGATTACAAATCAAAGCAAAAGATTACAGACATGCTTACAAACTAATCTCCCCCTCAGCCTGATGCCCCAAGGTTGGTTGCACACAAGATGAAAGGATTAGACATGAGGAGAACAATCCGCTCAGTCAATCAAATGTAACAGTACAGGGTACTGTTACATTTATAGGCAAACCAAACCACTGTGGTATCTCAGCTGACGTCACCATGAAAGCGACGTCTAACAGCCTAACAACCTGTATCTAATGTCCTTTTACAAATACTGCTATACCTAACCACTGACTATACATAAAACATATAATTCACAAAACAGCTGCTCTTTCTTTACATCAGTGCTTTCCTCAAGGTTGATCAGTCCTTGATTGGGCAGAGCTTTGTTATCAGCAGTTTGTACCAGCAGTGCTTAGTGTCCAGCAGTCTTCTAAGCTTCATCACTAGTTATGCAGAACAACAGCAGTTGTATCCAGTCAGTGGATGCAAGACCATCAGTTGTTATAAATCACTTTCAAGGGGGAAGCTTAATGTAAACTGCTGCTTATTGTGGATCCACTGTTGTGACCAGGTTTTGACTTTACATTATCTGTTCCTCTGGTAGGGTTCAATCCCAACACCAACTGAGTTTTCAGGTAATGAAGGGGCTATTGCAGCATTACGTTGGTTAGAGAAAACTGAGGCAGTAATTGCTATAAGCAAATGTGCTGAGGAAGACCAAGTTATGTATGCGTCTAATCTTTTTAAAGAAGGGGCGTTAGAATGGTGGAACACAGTATTAAAAGCTAAAAAAAGGATTGTGGCCTATGCCATGAACTGGGAAGAATTTAAGAGTCTTGTAGAAAGAAAATTTTGTCCCGAGTATGAAAAAGATCAAATGGCAAATAAGTTCCTAAACCATCGGATGGTTAATGTGGACTGTCGAGGATATACTTCAACATTCTTCGAATATGCTAGGGTGGTACCAACGCTGGCTTCGCCAGAGCCGGTACTCATTTCTCGCTACATTTGGGGATTAATTAGCGAAATCCGCAATATCGTTAAAGCTGCGAGACCTCGCACTATTGACGATGCAGTGGAACTAGCCAACACCCTAACTGATGAACCGGTACGCACAAGAGATGAAACCAGGAAAAAAGAACTGGCTCAGAAAATTACCCAAGGATTTCGTGTGGGTAATAGTAATAACTTCAAGAAAAGAGGAGCAGGGCAATCTTCAAATCCACCTTTCTGTAGGAATTGCAAAAGAAAACATTATGGAAGATGTAATGTAACCTGCAACCTTTGCAAAGCTGTAGGACATCGTGAAGAAAACTGCAGAAAGAAAACCATAATCTGTTTTAACTGTGGAGAAGCGGGGCATTATAAAACAGAATGTCCTAAATTGGCCAAACCAGCAGACAACAAAACCAAGGCGACAAACGGAGCTACTAAGAAGAATGTCAGAGCATTCCAGCTAACCACTCAAGAAGCAGAACTCATTCCAGATGTAATAGCTGGTACGTTCTTAGTTCACAACGTATACGCAAAAGTATTATTTGACTCAGGTGCAAACCAAAGTTTTATCAATAATTTATTCTGTCAAGCTCTTAAGTTACCTTTAACCAACATTAGGCAGATTTTTACAGTCGAAACCGCAGATGGGAATTCAGTTAAAATAGATCAGGTTTTGCAAAAAGTAGAAATAGAACTTTCAGGTCATAAATTTGCTGCAAATCTGTTACCTATGAAATTAGCCGAATTCGATGTTGTGTTAGGAATGGATTGGTTAATAGCCAACCATGCTCAAATCATTTGTGATAAAAACTCTATAGAAATTCAAGCACCTACTGGAGAAGAAATCATGATTACAGGAGATAAACCACATAAACCCATGAAGTTTATATCAGTAATAAAAGTTGCTAGTTATGAACGAAAACAAGGAATAGTATATATGATTTCGGTAATCATTAATACTAAGAACAAAGAACTTAAGGAGATCCCTGTAGTCTCAGAATACCTAGATATATTCCCAGAAGAGTTACCTGGATTACCACCAGATAGGGAAGTAGAATTTAGAATTCATCTAATTCCAGGAACTATACCGATAGCTAAGGCACCTTATCGGTTAGCACCCACAGAAATGTTAGAACTGAAAAAGCAATTAGATGAATTACTAAGTAAAGGTTTCATACAACCTAGTTCATCCTCGTGGGGAGCGCCAGTGTTGTTTGTAAAGAAGAAGGATGGTTCAATGAGAATGTGTATCGATTATAGAGAATTAAATAAGGTTACAATTAAGAGTCGATACCCATTACCTAGGATTGATGATCTATTCGATCAACTTCAAGGAGCTAGATATTTTTCTAAGATAGATTTACGCTCCGGATATCATCGAATGTGTATCGATTATAGAGAATTAAATAAGGTTACAATTAAGAGTCGATACCCATTACCTAGGATTGATGATCTATTCGATCAACTTCAAGGAGCTAGATATTTTTCTAAGATAGATTTACGCTCCGGATATCATCAATTGAAGGTACAAGAAGAGGACATACCTAAGACTGCTTTTAGAACTAGGTATGGTCATTACGAGTTTACAGTCATGCCCTTCGGGTTAACGAATGCACCTGCAGCATTCATGGACATGATGAATAGGATCTGTAAACCGTATTTGGATAAATTTGTAATTGTCTTCATAGATGATATACTTATTTATTCAAAAAGTCAGGACGAACATTGTCAGCACTTGCATGCACTCTTAACTTTGTTAAGAAAAGAAAAGTTGTATGCCAAATTCTCAAAGTGTGAATTTTTGTTGCAAGAAGTACAACTTTTAGGACACATGGTGAATAACGAAGGGATTCATGTAGATCCTGCTAAGATAGAGGCAATTACCAATTGGAAGGTTCCACAAACTGCAATGGAAATTAGAAGTTTTATAGGTTTAGCTAGCTACTATAGACGGTTTATTAAGGATTTTTCCAAAATAGCTGTACCATTAACTAAGCTAACCTGTAAAGCCATTAAGTTTGAATGGGGACCTAAACAAGAAGAAGCCTTTAGAATCTTGAAGCAGAAATTAACCAATGCTCCAATCTTAGCCTTACCAGAAGGAACTAAAGATTTTGAAGTATATTGTGATGCTTCAAAACTAGGATTTGGATGCGTGCTGATGCAACGCACGAAGGTAATTGCGTATGCTTCAAGACAGTTGAAAAAGCACGAAGAAAATTATACAACTCATGACTTAGAATTAGGAGCTGTAATTTTTGCCCAGAAAATCTGGAGACATTATCTGTACGGAAGTAAGTTTACTATCTATACAGATCATAAAAGTCTAAGATATATATTCAAAAAAAAGAGTTAAACATGAGGCAAAGGAGATGGATGGAAATTTTAAGTGACTACGACTGTGATATTCAGTATCACGAAGGAAAGGCAAATGCAGTTGCAGATGCCTTAAGTCGTAAATATTATGAAAGACAACGACGGGTTCGTGCTCTTAGATTAAATCTACAAATAGATTTAATGGAACAAATAAAGAGTGTTCAGGAAACAGCAATCAATGATGACGCTGAAGGAAAGAAGGGACGAATAAAATATTTAGAACAAGGAGCTGATGGAATTTGGAGATTCCACAAGAAAAGGATCTGGGTACCAAAACAGGGAGAATTAAGAAATAAGATCTTGGAGGAAGCTCATAAATCTAGGTATACCATACACCCAGGAAACAATAAGATGTACCAAGATTTAAGAAAGAATTTCTGGTGGATAGGTATGAAAAAGGATATAGCTAAGTATGTATCAAAGTGTCTTACTTGTTCACAAGTTAAGGCAGAACATCAGAAACCTTCAGGTCTACTACAACAATTAGAGATGCCTGTATGGAAATGGGAACTCATAACAATGGATTTTGTTACTAAGTTACCCAAAACCAGAAAAGGTAATGATGCGATTTGGGTAATTGTGGATCGATTAACCAAATCAGCTCACTTTCTACCAATGAAAGAAACCTTTAGCATGGAAAGATTGGCAAAATTATATGTAGACGAAGTAGTATCCTTACATGGAGTTCCACTCTCCATTGTATCGGATAGGGATAGTCGGTTCACTTCTCATTTTTGGACAAGTTTCCAGAAAGCAATGGGAACTCGACTAAACCTAAGCACGGCATATCATCCACAAACAGACGGGCAAAGTGAAAGGACGATCCAAACTCTGGAAGACATGCTCCGAGCATGTGTGATAGATTTTGGTGGAAATTGGGACAATCAATTACCTTTAATCGAATTCTCCTATAACAATAGTTATCATTCAAGCATAGAAACTGCCCCATTCGAAGCATTGTATGGAAGAAAGTGCAGAAGTCCAGTTTGTTGGGCAGAAATAGGAGAAAGTCAATTGTCAGGTCCCGAAATAGTGCAAGAAACTACTGATAAGATTACTCAAATCAAGGAAAGGCTGAAAATGGCTCGAGATCGCCAGAAGAGTTATGCAGACAATTGATGCAAACCATTAGAATTCCAAGTTGGAGACAGAGTACTGTTAAAAGTTTCTCCTTGGAAAGGAGTTGTTAGATTCGGTAAGAAAGGAAAGCTAAGTCCAAGATACGTAGGACCATTTCCAGTAATCCAACGTATAGGACCAGTTGCTTATCGTTTACAACTACCAGAAGAATTAGATGGAGTACATGATGTATTTCATGTATCCAATCTCAAGAAATGTCTAGCAGACGAATCTCTGGTAGTACCTCTTCAAGACATAGAGGTAAACGAAAAGTTAAAATTTGTTGAGAAACCTCTTCAGATAGAAGACAGAAAAGTGAAGTTTCTCAAGCACAAACGACTAGTGCTAGTTAAAGTAAAGTGGGATTCAAAGAGAGGAGCTGAATACACTTGGGAGCTGGAATCAGAAATGAAGCGAAAGTATCGACACTTATTCCAGTAAATCTCGAGGACGAGATTTTTATTAAGGTGGGGAGAATGTAACAACTCTCATCAAAAGTCATATTTATTTAATTAAATTGTCCAATAGGAAACCCTAATTAAGAAACCCAAGTGATTCTGAACAAACCCTAAAAATTTCAGAATAGTTGGAATTAGAATCAGGGCCCCTAAAACTCAAGGGGGGTAAAACCCTAATTAACGATTATCATCAAAATGCGTTGTCTAACTTTAAAATTCATGCAACGTTAACTCAGCAGGCCTATACCAGTGACAAGCCTACCCTAGCCTACTTTGGCTTCCCTCGCGACACGCGACAGGATCAGGTGTCCCTGTCGCGACACGCGGGAGGTACCAATTTAAGCTATAAATACAGGGGCTTGGGACTAGAACTGTTTGCATGTTTCGACAAGAAATTTCTTTACGTACACAAACTTAGACGCTGTTTACTACAAAACACACACACGAATAACGAAGTGCTGCCACAAAACAGGGTAATAACTCGATCGCTATTACGATTCATTTTCTGATCGATTAATGTACTCAATGGATGTTTAAGTACTGCCCACATTAGGGTGATGCTTTGTCATTAGTCGTTAATTCGATGGATGTTTAAGCATAGCACTTTGTCATTCGTTGTGAGGGTTGATCTCGTGAGTTATCGTAAATGCTGTATTGATTACTAACCCAGTTTTGTGTGCATTTTTATTTAAATTAGGTTAACAAGGCTAATCCATAGACTAGACTCTGTCCGTGTTAAATATGCAATGTGAGTCATTCTCTTTTTATCTAATTACTTTCAAAATCATGTTTATTATCAAACGTTATAATTACAGTGATTAAGTTTATGTAATCACCAAGTTACAGCCGGTATGTGGTGTTTTGTATACATTACTTGATAATCTTCACCATTGGGGCAGCCAAGGGGTGATATGACCATAATCACAGACACCATTGGACGAATGGGTCGAGTGACAAAGTACTGTGGGTAGTTGGTTGATATCAGAAACATTGTAATTTTTCTTAATACTGAAAATTATAACAAAGATGTCATTTTAATAAATAGAATGATTCACTCAGTATTTCCCGCTGTCAAAACCTTTTTCAAACATGTTTCAGGTGATCTGTTGTGATTCAGGAAAGGTGCTACGGAGCACTGCAAGCTTAAGAAAGTGGCTCATTGTAAAAGAAAGAAATATGTTTTGTTAAATAAAGATTTCTTCATGAAATCATAATATTGTAAATTAACGGGGTTTTATCCCGAGTTGTGAAATAAAATAATCGGGAAACTTTTAGCTTTACAACGATCCTAATGATAAACTTCCGCTGTTAAACTCAATTAAATAAATACCACGGGATTTCTGTCCCGCGGCTCCTGAAACGGGGTAAACCGGGTCGGGGGTCGTGACACTTACGACCCGTTACGACCCATTAAGGTAGCTTACGCTACTTTAACGCGTCGTTCGCGCAAATGCGTGTTCGAGACGCCTAACTAGTCCTATGACTAGTATTATATGCCCTAAGATGTTTAAATATGTTGCATAATCAGTTTAAGTGACAAAAATTAAGTTACATATGCTTAAAATCAAATTATGCATGAAAAGGGCATTTTGGTCATTTTCCTAAGGCATATAAACTGCCTATCATATAACTAATTAAACTAAGTTACCATAAGGTATAACCTCAGAAGGTTATTCCCTATACAACTATGGTCACAAAATATGCTTGGTCGGATCCTAACGATCGACCAAATGGGTCGGGTTCGAAAGTCTAAGCGGTTGTCAAGACCGCTTGACTTACGACCCTAAACAAGCACTAGACTAAAAGTGACCAGTTACACATGTTATAACATGTTTAACTAAGTTAGAAAACAGGTTTGATATCAAAACAAAGTGTTTTGATACCCGAAAATAGATTCAACGCAAAATACGCATAAATACGTATTTTGACCGAAACTTTGACTCGTCACTTCGACTAATCAACGTGGTATTCAGTAGGTATAGTCATAAGGGATTATAACCATTGTGATTACGCTCACATTGCAAAGTTCAAACGAACTTTGTGTTGACCAAATCATGGTTAAAGCAGAAAGTCAAACATTGTTTGACTTTCACGCTTGAAAAGCATAAACAAGCATGAAAGAAGCTTACAAAATGTCCAAGCAAGGAAGAATTGATCTAAAATGCTCAGGTATGAAGCCTTAGCTTCAACTTAGAGCAGATTTGATCAATTTGTGTGATGAATGAATGAGAAACCCACTTCTATTTATAGTAAGTTTGGAGCAAGGAGATCATTCCAAGTGTTAGGAGGTTTAATCTTGACCCTTCACTTGTGTAACATGGTTTCTAATACAATGGGAGCTTTAAAACCAGTCCATAGTATTGAAAAATTAGCATAAAAGACCCTGAAATTCAAGCCAGTTGCTAAAACAAGGTTTCTGCCCAGATAGGGCGGTCACGTCGCATGACTACAAGAGCCCTTAGGTGTCGCGCAGCGCTACGGCTAGGCTGCTAGTTTCAGAATTTTCCAAAACAGGTCCCTGCACACTATTTAGTGCATTTTTGACGCGTTTAAGCCCCGTTAACCCAATTTCAAGGCTCAATAAATATGTCAAAGTATAGGGGACATGAAATATGCTTGAAAACATCTCGAATGTCAGTTTGTTTGGTCATACGGTCACGTTATTCGGTTAATTACGACGAAACACAAATGGACGCGAAAAACGATCCAAATTACGTGACGAATGGTATTTTTGCATTCCAATCAGTAAAAATATTTTAATGATTACAAATTTTTTTTGATCAAATAAGTTTATTTTCGCATACCCAACCCCTCAAAGCCAATTTCTAAGCTATGTAAAGGATATTTAGGGTATGTTTAGAATATGATCGAGTTCCGGAATGTTCGTTACTATACAAATTGGCATAGTTTCACAGTTTGACGCAAATAGTCCCTGCGATGGAATAAACTTGTTTTTGACACACCAAAGCCTTCAAAACTTATTTCTAAGTTATATAAAAGTTATTTAAGGTATGTTAAGCCTATGTCACTATTCCGGAGTGTTTGTCGCATTAAACCGTTTATGTTTATGTACTAGTTTGCGTATAACTTTCTAGATAGCGATTTAAAGCTTGAAATTGAACTTAAAATCAAAACGTGAAATTGCCAAACATAAAAAGCAAACATTGAGACCAAAAACACATTGTTACTTGATAAAAGTTATTGTCCTACATCGTGCGATGTTTACGGAGCACAAGTGTCAGTCTCCCCTACTTTAGGAAATTTCGTCCCGAAATTTATTCGAAGGAGACCGTAGAGTGTAATTGAAACAACTGATGGATAAGCAAATAGCTAGATCCCAAAGATGCGGAGCATCATTTGGTGTTGGAATTTTAAGGGATTCAAAATGTGATTTGTGATATTCAAAGTATCTCAAGGTATTCAACCCTTTGAAACTTGTGAATTTAAAGAGAAAGTCGACCAGTGTTTAAAAATCGTTTGAGTATGGGACGATGTTATACTAAGCTCTTAGTGTAATTCCTAGCAAACAAAGGGGTGTACATTCAAGCCCTACACGTACACGGTTTCTAACGTCCCACGAGGTACATCCCATGTACCATGAGCATCTCATGCATAGGAGGCGGGTCAACATACCTATGGCATCAAGATCGTCATTTTAAACACCATAATATACTCCCGGTCGGCTCGATTTGAGTTAATGAATGTACTCATCGTCATCCATTGTAAATAACCACAAAAATATCAAATAAGCACATAATCACATAATGGTCCAAGATAACATAAAATCACCAAATGATCTCAACAACGTTCTGAAGAATAACACAATAAGAACACTTATATATAGGAAGTACCATCGGCGTATCCACCATGTTCTTATCGTATCATACTCCTCCCGTTACCTTAATCACTCTAGATCTTATGCCACCACACTTAACAAGGCTTACTATGATTCTCATGCGTCGAATCTCATAATTAAGTGTGCACCCATAATTACTTGTTTCGTCGCATGGTCCACATAGCTCCTCTTGTTAAGCAAGGGTAAACAAATATTAAGGTCGAACTATCACCTAAATCAAATAAACATCATCACAACATAACATCTATCAAATCGAATCGTGTTTCGTACTAGCAATGATAGCACTACTTGTTTTGCAAACCACAAATTTAGTAGTAGGTATTTTACTCTAGTACAAATGTTTATATATGTTTCATACTAACCAAACAGGTAGAATGCAACATATACTAATCATGCATTGTCATCATAATGTAAGTATATCGGGAAAATGTTTTCAAATCATGCGCTAGGTATGCTAAGTTAACACACTAACCAAAATGTATTTGAAAATTAGTGTACTAAGTATGTTAAGTCAACATACGAAGCAAATCGTATTTATAATCATGTACTATACATATTAGATAAACAAATCATGTATGTAATGTCATGATCACAAAATAGTATTAACTTGTTCATAGTATTCATAGTGATCGTGTTGCCAAGTTCGTATGAATGCACTAGAGTGTAATCATAGTATGCTAATTTACAAGATTTAGTTCCTAAAGAACGGAATCCTCAAAGTCAGCACGTAGCTATAATCACACATAGTGTAATCACATTAGAGTTTGTAATTGGAAATTGAATAACAAGGATAAAGATAAACTTCTTGAAATTTATATTGTCATTACAAACATAGTTGAAATATGTACATTGTTTTCGAAAATAAATAGAAAATATAGAGGTTTAAATGATCATAAGTGCTTGATCATTAGCTTAAGCCTCATTGACATTGAACACTTGTCCATTAGCATTGGGAAGGGTAACACCTCGTAAAATCACGATCAATATAATAAAGACACGTGTCATGGACTTTTAACGTGTAAGAAATTTATTCCGAGGGACTACAATTGACAAACAATGTGAATATGTAAGTACAAGGATCAAACGTGTCATCATGCCAAGATCATGCCTCTGAATGATCTCGTACGATGTTCGTATTCTTTGATGAATAAAATTGTCGGGCATAGAAAGCCGTTTGTGCTTAAGTTGAAAATTTTACCAAGCTTAAGGGTTAAACGTGTCAACATGTTAAACGTTACCTCTGAGTGACCTTTTAATGATCCCAAAGCTTTGTAACACTTCATTATGCTTCAATATATAATAAATAATGATTTTTTGGGGTTCCTACGCTCTTAAGAGACTTTTCGGGTGATCGTACAACTAACCGGGAGCTTAACGGAGTTAATATATGACCCAAGGCCCTTAATAGTTAACTATGGGGGTCCTAAGTGCAATAAATAGAAGTTAATTAAATTTATTTTGGACCAGGGACCAAAATTGCAAAGTTTGAAAGTTGTTTTCCGGTTGAGAAGGAGCCTCGCGGCCCGCGTGAGAAGTGTCAGCGACCAAAAATCTGCACAGATGCAGGTTCAGCCTGTTACACCGCCTTTGCATGCAATTTATTGATACCAGGGTCTGAGCCAACAGTTTTTCATGCACTAGGGACATATGGGATCATCTGGTTACTATAGATTTGCAGATGGAATGATCTTGGAGCTCTAAAAAATCCTATAAAGGCCCTTTATTTGCTCTTGTTCATTTGCACACTTGAGAAATCACTTCACAACTCATTCTCTGGAGTCCCTTGGAGCTTTAGGAAGCTTTCCTCAGTTCCTATTTCGTGCTAAGTATTCTTGTAAGCATTTTTAGCTTCCTAAGTTCAAGTTTTATTAGTTTAATGACGGAAAGTCAAAGTTATCGTAATTAAGCTTTGACTTTGTGATTAATCACAAACGGTCCAGCCATTATTCGAATTGAAAGTGGCTATGAGTTGGTAATTATGTAGGTATTAAACCCTTAAGAGGGCACCTACATATTATCACTTTTACTTGGTCAATTGTCGGGTCAAACTTATTAATAAAAAGTCAACACAATCAATTTTTACAAATAAATTCATAACTAACGATGCAGAGGTCATGGAACGTGTTTAAACATTAAAATAACTTGGTAAATAATATAAGAACATGTCTAAGCATGTTTAACCCGACAACTCTGAGTTTAGGCTCCATTCGGAACCGAAAGTCACAAAAGTAGACTTTTGTTTTGACTTTCAGTTCTGACCCAATTTAGCTTGTTTTAGATATGCCTTAGGGTTCCTTTAGGACCATATTATAGGTTAGTATAACCCTCTGAGGTTATACAACTTCGTTCCATAGAAATACTAGTTCATTGCATGTTTCCGTTAAATGCTTAAAAGTTAACCATTATGCCCTTTTGATATTAAAACGAGATTTTTGAAAATGTGAGAGGACAAAAACCTTTACTACTGATATTTAAATATGTCCTAAAAGTTTGACATCAGATTATGGTCTAAAATAGAAGTTATGCACGATATTGTAAAATGAAAGCGTTTTTATTAATTAAACGGCATTTTTGGCATAAAACCTATTTAAACCTAATTTTTGCCACCAAAATTGCCACCTACTATTAAGATATAATATTTAGGGATTTTTGGAAATTTTTATTAAATTTTAAACTGATCATAACATTGGTTTCTTGCATAGGCTCGGTAATTGACGGTTATGCCCTTTTTGCTAATAAAATGAGTTTTACACATCCTTTACATGTCAAACCTTTTTCTATTGATTTTATACATCAAATAAATTATTTTAAACATTAGAGGCTGATCAAAATCTCAGATTTCCTTAATTAACCCGAATATCGTCAAATACCGACTTTTATGCGATTTTGGCGCATAGTATGGTTTAAAACCATATTTAGCACCTAAGACTTGTTACCTACTGATGTTATGAACAAATTTTTATAATTTAACAGTAAGTAAAGGTTTTGAACTCAGATTTCCAAAATTGGCCCTTTTAACATATGTGAAATGACCAAAATGCCTTCGGTGCATAGTTTGGCCATAAATGAAAATTTTCACATATATATAATATCTTACTGATATAACCCATTAAAATAAATATTTTTACTGATTATTTTAGATCAGAAACTCAGATTACTATTTAACCTCTTTTATAAGCTTTAAAATGACCAAAATACCCTTACGGGGCTTAATTTGGTTTTAAATTCGTTTAGGGCATAATGGAAGGTATTCTACTGATATCATAACATATTTTAAGCATATTAACTTGTGAAACCTGTATATGACTCATTTGGTTACCCGTTATGCGTATTCACGTTCGGTACGGTTTATGTAACTAGTTTGCATAAATTAACCGAAACGGGTCAAACCTTATCATTTTTAGTTCAAAATCCAGAATGGGTTTAGTTTACCCATATTATACAAGTCTTCATACTTTTCGGGTCTAAATCACATTCTAATCCGGTCTTCGCTTAATCGTGCATTTTGAACCGTAAACGTTTCATTAAAACTAACCGGTCTAAGTTTAAACTTAAGTTAGACCCGTTAGGAATCTAATAGGTTATTAAAACCTTTGTTCCAGAATTAGGAGCCAGTAATAGCTATTTGCACTTGCTGATTGTTATACGACTGAGATTAAATTATAATTTGCTCAGGTAAATAATTTTAACTTATTTTCCGTTATACGGGCTTGGGATACGGTATTATAATAATACCGCTTGGTCGGGTATTGAATGTTTAATCGATTAGTGTTTAAACCATTGAAATAACCCGTTTTAATCTGTAATGTTTGATGCAATGCCTTTGGGGGGTTAATGACCATGTCCTGGATATCCTCGGCTCATTTATTAGAAATAGCCACGGCTTAAGCACGGGGTGTAGGCATACACCTGACAGTTGCGTATGTATAAACGGTATCTCACTCTATTGTGGGCTTATACTTGTGGTGTGTCTATTAATCTAATCCGGCTCTTCTAACCGGGTCCCGAATGGACAACAAACATGTAAAACCGAATACAAGATTATTTTAAATAATTGTCCCAAGTTCTAAAAGAATATTTGTGCCTTGTGCATTCAAAATAATTTTCTAAAATGCTTTTCAAAAGAGTCAGTTACTTGTATTTACCAGTGTAAACTGACGTATTTTTAAAAGTTTAAGTGCAGGTACTAAGCGTAATGGGTTGGAACTCCTGAGTGATTAAATAAAGAGTCTTGCAAGCTTTTATCGCTTTAAGTCTGTTGAACATTTCCTATTTTATTTTGATCCGCCTGTGGATCCACTTACATTCCATTGTGTAATATTTTATGTTACTTTAAACTCAGTTTGTATAAATTACTTTAGACTTCCGCTGTGCATCTAAACTGTGATTACTGACCATGATGATATCAACTAAGTCACGATACTCCCCACCGGGCTCACCGGTAATACGTGGAAATATCGGGGTGTGACAAGTTGGTATCAGAGCCAACATTGAGTGAATTAAACACTAGCCTTTTGTGTTTAATCTCAATGACACAGCTTACACATTCCTTGACCTCCGAGTCTAGGCTAACGACATAGGACTAATCCTAATCTTATTGTTTTCCTTTGTTGGGTTCTTTTGTTTATTTTGACAGGAACAAAGGACAATGCCGCCACGATTCAGAGGAAGAGGTGGATGAGGCAAGGCGCCAATCACTGCTCCAAATGATCACCAGGCCGGACCATCACACCGGCGAACTCCTTCAGCAACTTTCAGCTCAAGTCCCCAGGAAGATTGGAGGACTTATCTGGAGCCGGCAAGGCGTTCAGTCTCTCTCAGCTCCTCACCATCATACCACCACTCCTTTGGGCCACAATCAGAAAATGAGCCCAATAATTCTCACCATTCCTTCATCCCGTTGCAACGGTCGAGTTCACATCGTGCCTTTCAAGACCCAACCCCATACTTTCAGAGCCGGTTCAACCCAGTAAATTTGAGTGAAGAACCAATGGGCCATAACCCATTGGGACTAGAAGACCATTTTCCTGAAGCCCATGTTATGGATATGGACGAGGATCCAGATCCAGAACCTGCCGAGCCGCTAATTAGGACGCCAACGCATCCCATCGAGATTTCTGACGGATCATCTTTCCATGGTTCGCCTTATAGAGGCCCCGACTCCTTTTCCCAATGGTGGAGTAATTATCATTGGGAGTACACACCTTCCCATAACTCATCACCACACCAACAGGTCCCCTCTGAGGACCCACTTTTTGAGGCGGTCACGCCACCGCCACTGCCGCCGCTAGAGCAGCAGCTGCCTCCAGAACCACCGAGGCAAAGAAGATCAGGTGCACGGAAGTCCGTGTGAGGAGGGAATTTTCACTTCAGCACCCCTCAACACTCCAGTGGCAGCCACTACCCACCACTATATGAAGACCCGCAAATGGGTGGGCCTTCGAACCCAGTTTCAGAGGTTGACTCTCCGCCAGTCGCACCACCACCATCACACATGGGTTATGATAACCCAATTCCTTCTTACGCCGGTGCAGCGGCGTATAACCCTTTTGAGCAGCCAACTTATCCTGGCTACAACTACTACAATGCCCCTGCCGTCGACCAGTACCTCGAGGCGGCCAACTACAATGCTCTCCACCCTGAAGGACCCTTTGCTTCATACTAAACCGGGTACCCAGCCTATGGGCATCAATATCCACCACCTCCTCAACCTCCGCAGCAGCAGCAGCCGCCACAGATCCAACCACCGCAGCAACAGGAAATCCTTCAGAGGTTGAACCAGGTGGAACAGGAGGTACAAGAGGAGCGTAGAAGCCGCCGGGGTCTGCTTAAGGGTTTGGCGAATCTGATCAAGGGGAAGAAGAAGAGGGATTTTTGAAAATTCCTTATTTATTTGTGTTGTAATTTTTATTTTCAATTAAGTCCCTGTGTGGACATTTATTTATGTATTTGGTCCCTGCGAGGACTTGTATTGTTGTCTTAGCCCCTGCGTGGGCAAGTTATTTATGTAAAAGTCCCGTTTAGGGCACCTATGTACTTCTTTCATTTAATGAATTGTTCTAATTTAAAATTTTCAATTTTCATTATATGTAAGAATATATTATATGAAATAAATCAAATATCATCCCTTTTGTAATAAATCTGCCAATAAATATTGAAAGAAAATCTTAAAGGTATAACTTAGCCTATATGTCATCTTAGACATCGCCCTGATGGTAAAACCTTTTCAAGATTTAAATCCTTGTTAACATCTGAAAAACATGTTAGCACTCCGGACAAATGTGATTCGATAAAATCACACAAGTCATCCTTATATTGGATTCTTCCAATTCATTTCCTCTATTTAATAAAATCATCCATTAGTGATGAAGTGCCTACGGGCCATAATAATTGTCAAATAAGACAAAAGACAGTTGTAGTCTATGACTCCCTGTCTAGAAAAGGTAATGAACTATATTCAAACCTTAAAGCCCCGATCTTACGAGATCAAGGCTTATGAGTTAAAATGTCCTTGTGACTAGGCCTTTTGTGCCACTTTAATATCTTAAATGAGTTTTAACTAGGGATAAATTGTAATAAAAACCCTAAATGAATATGACTAAATTGAATAACTGTCACACCCCAACCGATGGCGGAATCATCGGGGCGCGGCACTGAGAGAAACAGATTGTCCAGAAGTTTCCATAACAACTATCATTACCATTCAACTTATGTTAACATGTCCCATACCATGTCTCAAATAGCAAACAAGTTATTACAGACAAAAACTAAACAAATATTCTGTTCCGACAACTCAGATTTAAACATAACAATTTATTCGTTGGTTTCTAGGACTCCAGTTCCTAGCTTCAATTTCATCACAGCCCGAGAAGCATATAAACAACCTAGGCACCTGTCACATACGTTAAAATAAAGTCAATACATAAAATGTAAAGGTGAGCATACAAGTTTGATAATAGCATAATAGAGTTCGAATTCGTTTACGCATAACCAGCACGTACACATAGTGAAATGAAGCACGTTAGTTATCGACATAGATCCATCGATACCAATGACTGCGGGTTGACTGCCCGAGGCAGTTCGCAATACATGATTACCACCGTAATCCATGCAAGTAAAAGATCCTTAACAACCCCCGTGTGAACGGGTGCTGAGTCCAAACTATAGTACTATCTTTGCTAAGGCAGGTAGACAGCATTCCATGTGTAAACATAACAAACAAGCATTCATAAGCCACGTATAACATGCATAAACGGTTTAGCGTTAAAATAGCTTGAGTAGTGTGATTGTTGTAGTTTGAATATTCGTAACGTATGTAACACCCAAAAGTGATAAAACAAAAAGGGTTCGAGTATACTCACAGCGATTATGGATTGAAGGGAGCGCTTTACAGCGAGTACGGTTAGCCTGAATAGATTCGATAACGTAAGGATAAGTGGTACGCAAAACAGTACAAGTGAGAGTGGTTAGGATGGCTGATCGTGCGGATCAACTCTCCGTGAGAGGGAGTCATCCGTGCGTGTGAACTATCCGTGCGGATGGTGATCCGTGCGGATGGTGACCCATCCGGATAAGCTATCCGTGCGCGTGAGCTGTACGTGCGGATGGTAATCCGTGCGGACTAGTCGTGCGTGCGGATTGCTTATCCGTACGGACAATTTGTTCGTGCGGATAATCGTTCAAGTGGATTGTTTCTTCCTAAGGATGTGTTTGTGTATGATGGCTTGTGCTTTGGAGTTTTCGTTGTAGCATTTAGAAAACATTTAAGTGTTTCTACCTTTCAAGCCAGTCGCGCGGACAACAATCCGTACGGATGGTAGTCCGTGCGGACGATGGTAATCCGTGCGGACAGTCTGTGCGCGCGGGCAGAGATAATCCGTCCGGATAACCTGTCTGTGCGTATGACTTGGCCGTGCGGATGAACATTGTTTGAAGTTATTCAAGGTCCTAGTATCTCATGATCCGAAGAGTAATCCATTCAGAGGTCGTCCGCCTGGATTGCTTATTCGTCGATACTCAAACCTCGTTTGGAAAGTGGGTCCCAAGGGTAGCTCGTCCAGGTGACAACCCGTCCGGATGACCTGTACGTGTGGACAGCTAGTCCGTGCGCACAGCTCGTCCGTGCGGACAGCTTGTCCGTGCGGACAACTGGTCTGATTATTCCGTTCGTCTACTCTTGGTTGTTGTTGTCGTTTATCGAGACGTTCTGATTACGTGGCAACCACTTGGAATCGTATTCTTACCCGCACGACTAAGCCGGCCAGGAACCACCCTGACTCGACATGTCGGCGACTCAGAACGGTCATTCCGGTTGACCCCGAACTCAGGTGTCTTGCGGTAGAATTCCAGATCTAGGACTAGTGCATCACTATTATCGAGTAGAGACTAGAACCGATCAGATTCGTACCGACCTTAAGGGTAAAAGAAGGAGAGGGCTTAGGTTTATTTCTTTCAACTCTTTTATCCTTAGAAAAGTTTAGATTTAGGTGATGTTGTTGTGAAATCTTGTGGAAATCGTTTAGATCTGAGTTATTCTTGGTGGAATGAAGTCAAGCTTAAAGTTCATAAGAACTTCATGATGACGTCACTCAAGAATACCTCAAATCTTGATGATTTCATGGTTAAAAGTGGAGATTTGAAAGATGGAAAGGTGTAGAATTGTGTAGTGAACAAGAATGTACAAGAATTAGTGCAAGATCTTACCTGGATTGAGAGAAATCTGAGAAAAAGTGAAGAATGCGTGCGGTTCGGACGTCACTTGCCAAAAGTGGAAAAGTTGGAGAGTGACTCGTGTATTTATAGGATGCCAAAAAGGGAAAGGGTGAGCCGTGCGGATAGCACGTACCCCGGATAGGCTATCCGCGCGAATTGGTCATCCGTGCGGATTGACAATCCGTGCGGATTGGCAATCCGTGCGGATTGGCAATCCGTGCGGATTGACCATCCGTGCGGATGTCGCCTGTCTTGGTGCGTTCGGTGCGACGACGCTTCGGTTTCGATTTGCGAGCGATTCGATAGGGTTTCCTAGTCAAATTACTTTCAGTCCCAACTACTTCTTATACGGTTCGACTCGGAATTCGGGTTCGGGTTCGCTTACATTCGAGTTAGACTTCGAGTTCGATTGAGTTCGCTTGATTATCACAACATAACATAAAATAAACATGCACAGGTAACACGTAAGGCACACACACGTATAAACAACAAGCAGAATACGTGACTAGAGTTACGATTTGATGTCGATTCGATTAGCATAGCTTGATTAACTTTATCGCATTGTTACTTCCTATCCTTCATAGTCGTAGGTCGATTTGAGTATGATTAGCACGATTCGATTATTGCAATGTACGACATTTACTCCACATAATATAATTAAAATAGAAACATTCCTATGAGTCAAGTCGCGCGAAATCGGTCGTTGACTTTGACCTTGACTTTGACTTTCACTCGTTACAGCCTCCCATTGTTTAGGGAATTTCGTCCCGAAATTAAGCTGAAAGCTGTAACTAACCGTGGATCACATGTGAGAGTCCTTCGTTTGGGCCACTGAGAATCGTCGGATAAATCGACTTCTACAGATGAAAATCGCTGATTTTTGGATATGATATGCGAAATTATCTGATCTAAAAGCCTATAAAGTTTCAAATCTTAACTCGAAGTCATTTGTGAGAAATTTGAATTTTTGGTTAGAAAAAAAAATGTTGAATGTTGCTGTTGGTGTTCACCGTACGGATGGCAATCCGTGCGGATAACATATCCGTATTGACTTTTGTTGACTAGCTTATTCGCTTTGTCTTTGACTCGTGTGGAATCCGTGAACGCGTGTGACTAAACATAATCGTAACGGTGTCAAAACCGATCCTACAAGTGGTATCTGAGCAGGTGCTCGATTGGGCGGATCAAATATACTAGAATGTGACAAAATCGATGATTCTATCGATAAATCTGAAATCGTACAAGCACTTGAATTACGCGAAAGCCAAAGAGCAAAAGTCCCTAATTGAAACCGTAAGGCTCCTATTTATAGGCCAAGGGAATAAGGAATCTTTCTTTATTTACAATTATGCCACCTTGCCTTTCTTAGCCAGACATTACTCACTCGTTGAACAACTGTGGATACTTTGTCTTCATGTCGCTTTCGAGTTCCCAAGTGAACTCCGCGCCGCGTTTGCCTTCCCATCGGACCTTCACAATAGGAATGCGTGAGCGCCTGAGCTGCTTGGTTTGGCGATCCATGATTTCGACAGGCTTCTCCACGAAGTGTAATGTTTCGTTCACTTGTAGATCGTCTAAAGGAACATGTAAGTCGTGGTCGGCGATGCACTTTCGGAGGTTTGACACGTGGAAAGTCGGGTGGACATTGCTAAGTTCCTCCGGTAATTCGAGTCTGTAGGCGACTTTTCCGATCCTTTCCAGAATCTTAAAAGGTCCAACATATTGAGGCGCGAGTTTTCCCTTCGTTCCGAATCGGACTACACCCTTCCAAGGGGATACCTTTAGGAGTACGTAGTCACCAACGCCATATTCCCGGGGTCTGCGCTTTTTATCGGCATACACTTTCTGTCGATCCCGAGCTTTCGCTAGGTTGTCTCGAATTTGGAAAATTTTGTCTGTCGTTTCTTGTAGCAGCTCTGGACCGGTTAGTTGCGAGTGACCGATCTCGTGCCACACAATAGGTGATCGACATCTTCTTCCGTATAAGGCCTCGAAAGGTGCCATCTGGATGCTAGCCTGGTAGCTGTTGTTATACGAGAATTCGACTAACGGAAGGTGTCTATCCCAATTACCACCGAAGTCTAGGACACACGAGCGGAGCATGTCTTCAAGAGTATGAATCGTTCTTTTCGTCTGACCGTCGGTTTGTAGGTGGAACACAGTACTTAGATTAAGCGTTGTACCGAGTGCCGCTTGGAATGTTTCCCACAATCGTGAAGTAAACCGAGCATCACGATCAGAGATGATGTCACGAGGCGTCCCATGTCGACAAATGATCTCGTCGGTGTAGATTCGGGCTAATCGTTCTACCTTGTAGTCTTCTCGTATTGGCAGAAAGTGAGCTGATTTAGTCAAACGGTCAATAACGACCCAAATGATGTCATGACCTGATGACGTGGTTGGAAGCTTGGTTACGAAATCCATAGCTATGCTCTCCCACTTCCACATGGGAATTGGTGGTTGCTCGAGCAAGCCAGAGGGTCTTTGATGTTCAGCCTTGATTCTAGCACAGGTTAGGCATTTTCCGACGTAGAGGGCGATATCCCGTTTCATACCCGGCCACCAGTACCTATAGCGAAGATCATGGTACATTTTGTCAGCACCGGGATGGATAGAGTATTGGGATTTGTGGGCTTCATCCATGATAATCTGTCGCAAATTGGTTCGCTTGGGAATCCAAATTCGGTCTAAGAAGTGGAATATCCCATTCGATTTGCTCACAACCTGGGCTCCATCGTGGTAGATTCTTTCTTTCTTCAAAGTGCGTTCGTTGAAACATGCATGTTGGGCGTCGCGGATGAGAGCTTCGAGGTTGTGCTGGGCTTGAACATTACGAGTGCTAAGCAGGTAGCTTCGTTTGAACTTCGCAACGTGATTGAAATCACGATGGTTATAGTCCCTTGTGACTATGCCTACTGATTACCACGTTGTCTAGGGTCGTAAGGGTAAGCGATCTAATAAATCGCTTATACCTTCGAACCCGACCCATTTGGTCGATCATTAGGATCCGACCAAACACATTAGGTGACCATAGTATGTAGGGAATAACCTTCCGAGGTTATACCTTATGGTCGCTTCGTTTAAGTAGTTGTATGATAGGTAGTTTATATGCCTTAGGTAAATTACCAAAATACCCCTTTGATGCCAAAATTCATTTTAAACATGTGTAACATAACTTTTGACATCTAAACTGATTTGACAACAATATTAGACATGTTAAGGCTTATGTTACTTGTCATAGGACTAGTTAAGCGTTCCGAACGCGTTTTACGCGAACGACGCGTTAAAGTAGCATAAGCTACCTAAACGGGTCGTAATGGGTCGTAAACACTTAGGCTAGGTTTCATTTAGTATGTAGGCATTGTTAAACCATACTACATGAGTTCCCATACTCATTTGGTTTACGAGCCCTCATTCTATCCGATCCTCCGATTTAGGTCCGGTTTATTAACATAGTTACCTATATTAGGTGCCGTTTGATATCCGTGATCTCTAGCATTGTTTGATTGTTACTCAAGGACTACTAAGCAAACTCAAGTGAGTACATAGTTCCCCTATTTTACTGTTTTCCAAACTGTTTTGGGGTGAAGCATGTGTACCTATCTGTTATTTTCATGTTTTCAAAGTATAATTGATTATACATGTTATTACTTATCATTTGACAAACTAAATGACTATCTATGGTTTAAACACTGATTTCTCAAATAACATAAAATAAAATGTTGAATTGTACTTATTTTATGTTCACCAGACCTATTGGTAGTATGATATAGCGCTATAGGATTAGACACCCCATTCCTGTTGTCATGGAATGTCTGAAACCAATTTGTTTCTCCATCCAAATAGGGATTGCCTTTGTGGTATCCTTATAGTCTCAAAGGTGTAGTTTGATGCACTAGGTCTGAATGAATTCTTAAATCACACATTTAAAGTATATTTTGATATACTCCCAGAAGTGTAGTTTGATATACTCTCATGTGTGGTATTGTACAGAACCAACATATATATTTTATCAACAAACCAAAACATATTTTTATATGTTAATTATAAAAACCAAAGCATATTTTGATATGTTATTTATGAAACCAAAAAATAGTTTAATATGTTATTTACAAATCCAAAGTACACTTTTAATATGCTACTATAAGGTTATTCGTTTAACCTTACATTATTTTACAAAGCATAACTTTTGATTTATTCAAACACTTTGTTTTGTACATTTTTACTTGTGGTTTAAGGAATCTCATTTTACTTATCATACATAACTTTTGTTTACACATTACATGGTTTACATTTAACTTGAGTTATACAATAACATTGGACTATTGGTTTAAACATGAACATTCTATATTGGTGGTTTGGTTTGAGTAAGTGATTTAAGTAACGAGGCGTGTGTAATATGATACAAGCATGGTGGATACGACGCTGGATCTTCCTATATATAAGTGTTTGTATGGTATTACATATCATAGCGTTATTTGAATCATGTCAATTTAAGACATGTAACATTTTATACAAATAACATACTTTTCACAAGACATTGTTTTACAAACAACTTATCTTATACAAACTCATTTCACATGGTTATTCATTTAACCATACATTATTCTCTTATTTACACATATCATCTGAACTTATTGTTTTTCGAATGATTTATAAAACAAAACATTTTACAAGGATCATGACTGACTTTTGTTAAACAACTCTTTCTAAACTTATAAGTCATGAAACCTATATTCACAAAACCTATGTATCTCATAGGCATTTTTATGCTGACGTATCTATTTTTACACATGTTTCAGGTGCTGTCTTGAGATGATTGTTGATACATGCTACATTTAGGATGGACTCATGCCTTAGCAACTTTAAAACTTGGAAGATCATAGTTGTACTTATTTGATTGTATTAAAACAATGAGTTCATTTATTCAATAAAACAGAATTTATTTATTCCATGGTTATGAAACAATGATTCTGTTACAACACTCCCCGACGTTTCCGCCACGTCTGGTTGTTCTAAGTGGTCGGGGTGTGACAGAAAAGTTGGTATCAGAGCCAATGGTTATAGGGAATTAGGTTATTAGTAATGCTTTGACCTAGACTATAACCTTCCTAGGACCCTAACACAAGTTTTCTTGTGTTTAGTTTTAAAACAATACCGTCACTTATTCTTAGGTGACAACCACAATAAGAACATAAATTTCTATCCCGCTTTGAAAACTAATCATCTGTTCTAGGATGATTTATTATATCCCTGTAAGTTTTCAAAATCCCGTCAAAGTTGGTCTAAATAATGTGAACACATGCAAACTGGAAGGTTGGCTGCCTGTACCCTGAGTTTTCTGTCTAAGGCTAGAGTGTTCGTACAAATCCACATAATCGGACCAGTCACTCTTACCTGGGAACTCTTGGGGTGAGTGTCCACTTATAGGCGAGCATGTCTTCGCGATACATTATTTTTGACCTATTTACTTTGATTGATCACCGGGGTCGTTTGTTGCTTTGTAGTAACAAACAAATGACCACTATCCTTGCTTTCATCAGATTCGTTTCATCTCATTCTTTTCATCTAATTCTCTCACTCGTTTCCTTTCATGTTTCCTCTTTTAGAATGCCTCGTCGACGCTGTGACAACTGACACTTTTCGGTAACTTTCTTACACTTAAAGTACTCATTTTAGCTACATTTTTTTATGCATTTCGAACACTCGAACTGCGTATTACATAATATACATCTTAGAATACTTATGGAATATTCAATTATGATGCACATGATTCATTTTATTGGTTACCTTTGAAACAATGTAAACAATGCATCGAAACAACTAGAGCAGTATCTAGTAAACTAGCGTGCTGACGAAAACCCAGGATCCAGCGAAACCATCTAAATTACATCTTTAGGACTCAGACGGAAGTCCAACATCAAATGAACATTAAACCCTATATGGGAATGCAAGGGTTTGGTTTAACATACTACCAATGTCCGGTAGCACCGAAAACTGCCGAAAAGCACTAAAAGCGACGATTTCTACACTTTTCCGCAGAAATTCTGCAGAAATCAGCTTTGTAATATTTTTACGACATGTAAAAATATTATTTGACATAGAATTCATGTGAGGATACATTCGGGTATCATCCGAGCCAATAACTACATCAATTCATACAAGTTACACAACTTAGCGTTCAGATAACGTCTAACCGAAACAATTCGAAATGAATATCCGAAAAATGTCGGATCTTTTTTTTAGTGACCATCTAATATTATTTAGATCATATTAGACTAGTAATGGTCACTTAACACCTTCTTAACACATTTATACACTTGAAACATTTAAACACCAAAACACCTAAACTTTGCTAAAAGTTTCTAACACTTTAAACACTTAATAACAATTCAACAATTCAAGACCCCCCCCCCCCCCCCATGTATGAACGTGTATAAGGGCCCACATACCCTTAATTATGTGTTAAAAATATCTAGATACTTATTTAGATGCAAGTGGATCAAGTTGGTGAATTATTATAACATGTAATCTCATTAGTTACTAACCATTCTACACCACTTTTCACCATACTTTACCCACACATAAGAATACTCTCATCATCTTCATCTTTTTACCAAGAACACCACAAAAACCCATTTCCTTTTTAGCCTTTATTTGATGATCAAGTTGTACTTCTATGGAGCTTAAGGTGATCTAAAGAACTAGCAAGTTAAAGGAAGTGTATTCATCCATTCAAGAGCCTTATATCATCAAGATCTTCATCTTCTTTGCTTCTTAAAATCATCTAAGATCATCCCTAGCCTAGTGCTAGAAGTAAGCTTCTATATCTATTTTTTTTTCTTTGATACATATATTATGATTATGATTGTTATTATTACAAATAATAACCAAGAAATCATACATAATAAACATGAAGAAAATACAAAGAAGCAAAGATAATAATCATGATACATTTATGTTGGTTTATATTGTGATTTAAGACTTGTGATATGCATATATGATCTTGTTGTGATGATATTGATATAAATAAATTGTTAGAGGATGTTTTAAAAATATGATCTAACAATTATACATGTTTATGTTAAAGGGTTTTTAACATAAAGGATTACTTGGATGATCATAACCTTTAATTTTGTTAAAGTATTTAATGTTTTTCACTAAAAACAATACTTCTACAAAATTATGAAAAGTAACATACAACATGAGATTTTTATAAAAGTTGTTAAAACTAGAAGTAAACTTGGTATTTGAACTAGTTAGCACATGTTATGATCATGTCCAAAACCCTACATGATTTGGAGATCATTTTGATAAGTTTATGTTATAAAAATCTCATATGTTTTTAGTTAAGATGATTGGGTAAATTGATGGTGATTTGGAAAAGAAAATGATATGTTTATGAAACATGGTCAAATGATTAATACAAAGGTTATATGGCCATTTTTTTTAGAACATTATGTTAACAAAACTATCATTTTTTTTTTCTAACAAAGTCTTTACAAGATTAGAAAGTTGGTCTTTCTAAACATAAAAATTGACATAAATATATATTTTGGTAAAATATATATTTAGTGAACATATCAAGTATGTGCTATGTGTTATTATTTGTATTAGTTATATATACAAGTTAAGACTTGATAACAATGACACGAATAAATACAAGACATACTTACAACTAAAGACTTACAAGAATACATATAGACACACATGAAAACAACTTACGGACATTCCGAAGGATCGGACACAACTTATGGTCAAATCGGACGACGGACGAATTTATAAACATATCGCCATTCGGAGAACTTACTACGACGTTTAGGCGATCTTCCGACGCGGGCACAAAAATTACGTTACCATTAACAAAATTCGGACATCTTGAGACTTATAAAAACTATTATGTTTTTATTTACTAAAAAGTATACTTAGTGAATTTTTATAAAAATGTTTTTATAAAAATGAAAGACTTATATTTACTAGTGGGCTATTTTATACAAATGGGCTATGTTTATACAAATGGACTATGTTTATACAAATGGGCTATTTTTATACAAATGGGCTTACTTTTCTAAATGGGCTTAATTTCATAATGGGCTTATCAAAACACATGGGCTAAGCCCAATACCAAACATATGGGCCAAGGCCCAATAACATTAAGCCCAATACTATTGAGGTCCAACACTATTGAGGCCCAACATTATTTAGGCCCAATACTATTGAGGCCCAACACTATTTAAGCCCAACACTATTGAGGCCCAACATTATTTAGGCCCAACACTATTTAGGCCCAACACTATTGAGGCCCAACACTATTTAGGCCCAACACTAATGAGGCCCAATAACATTAATTCTTGGGCTAAGCCCAATGACATATAATTGATAAACATTACAATTATACAATTTACTTATACAAGACACGAAACCAAGATGACAAGACCCGATGATACAACTCACGAGATACAAGAATATGTATTTGGAGAAATATATACACTAAACAGTTATCAGTTAATACATCTAATACACAGTTCAATGAGTAACAAAGACATACAGGTCTTAACACATATTCAAGACACAAGACTTATACTCAAGTCATTTATAAAGACCGAAGTGTCTAACAAATAAAGAACATTTGTAGGTCGCAACATTGTTCAAGACGACCATACGCGAGATCATAATTACTTCTATTCACGGACGTAATTCAGTGAGTTCATGTCCCCTATTCATTTAAATGTTTTACAACTTTACAACTATCGGGGAAGATACATGTTCAATCGTATGTTAAAGTTAGGGAATGAAACACCTTAGATCATGTGCGAATTAGGGTTATACATCTAAGCACCATTAATCCAGTTTGGACCTAGGTACAAGTGGTTAGATCTAATGGGTATTGGCGAGCCCCACTCTTGGTCGTGGACCCATACAGAAGAGTGCGTTTGTGTCCCAGTCGATAGGAATCGACATAAAATCGTCTAGGGTTGGATTGCTTCCTAATTCGTCACACATATTAATGTCCTCGCGAAACATTAATGATCAACGATTTCATTGACGCTTTACATACTACATCATACATACAGATACATTTTATACAACTCACATGTTGTGGATACAGTTTATACATCATACATACAGATACAGTTTATACAACTCACATTTTACGGATACATTTTATACAACTCACATTTTACGGATACATCTCATACAGCTAAACTGCATGAACTCGCTCAACTTTTGTTGATGTTTTCAAACTTAACATGTATTTCAGGAAATTAGTGGACCTGGCAGACATTTCAGTCAAGGAAAGCAAGTATCAAGACTCCATGCCACCATTTGAAGGGTTTGCCCGTTATATACCGCCTCTTTGCGGTGATATAGTGGTCAAAGCCTTGACATTTTAAGACTTACATTTTGATGTATAAAACGATGACAACTTATTTTCATTTAATGGTTTGTAACCAATACATTTAACTTATGTTGCGTTCTTTTGAAACAATTATGACAATGGCATTGGAGCTTGTTTCTATTCATTTAGTATGTTCACAAATATTGTTATGCAATGAGAACCGATCAGATCACACCTCGCGCTTCCGCTACGAGCGGGTGTGACAGATTGGTATCAGAGCATCGATTGTAGTGAACCAGGATTCTTTCTCGAGTCTAAGTCTACAATACGAAAACCTCTTGTTCATGTTGAACAGATTATAAATAAAATTGGACAAGTCAAAAGGTTTTCATTGCATAAACATTTTTCAAGGTCCACTACAGCAAAAATTCATTTCACATAAATCAAGCGAGGACATTTCCATGGGTGAAGTCTATGAGAAACAGATACAATACATTAATAGACTATGTGCCTACAATACATTACATTATCAGTTTATGCATTATAAACAGTTTACAAGTTCAGCTTATACAAGATAGAAATCCTTGATTGATAGGATTTCACATGATTATATATATACGTGGTTCATATATATGTTGCATGAAATATTTTGCCAAGAACAAAATACCTTCGACTTCAAACTCTATTATTATTCTTTACTCACACGGTGAAAATATCGACCTCATGTCTATTGCGGAGCTTATGGCGAACATGATTCCTAAGTGAAATCTTAAACTTAATTCCGTAAAATATGGTTGCTTTCTCGCGAATGCTGAGATGCCTGACCATGATAATGACGACGAGGCGAAGGTGGTAACCTTGGACAATAACTCCATTAGTGGGACGAGATCCATGTGACTCATACTAA
Source organism: Helianthus tuberosus (assembly GCA_030545235.1). Taxonomy (NCBI): domain Eukaryota; kingdom Viridiplantae; phylum Streptophyta; class Magnoliopsida; order Asterales; family Asteraceae; genus Helianthus; species Helianthus tuberosus. The sequence continues at coordinate 80,173,937 of CM060437.1, forward strand.
TCAAGGTGGATATACTCTTGTCCTTACAAGGAAGATGAAGTACTCATCTTGAAGGTGCCTCTTCAATTGTTATTGTTACAGATTCTTTTCATTTCTATTTCACCTAACGCCGTACCGTTCTGCGAGTAATGACAACGAACGTTGACACGTGAGTTATCACGAAGGTCCCTCCTATGTTGAAGGTATATTGACAATAACGTTTTCTCTCTGACTGATCGCCTGCTCTGAACGAGAGAATGCTAGGGTGACCATGCAAGACAATTTATTATTACGGGGGCCCACGTAATAACAACTTGTAGTGCATGGAAATTCTGGTGGACTCTGCGGGTCAAGCTAATGATCACTATTCATTCAAAATTCTTAAGTTATTACTTGAGATTCAATTCTTCCTATCTAGTAGAACACGAACTGGGGGTGGTTAGTATAACACCCTACAATACAATACAATACAATACAATACAATACAATACAATACAATACAATACAATACAATACAATACAATACAATACAATACAATACAATACAATACAATACAATACAATACAATACAATACAATACAATACAATACAATACAATACAATACAATACAATACAATACAATACAATACAATACAATACAATACAATACAATACAATACAATACAATACAATACAATACAATACGGGAAGACGACACATATTTGTTCACACCTAACATTCGATCTATATCACGATTCAGTTGAGACTAGTCATTTAAACAAACAAAACGTGTTAGCTACTCATGGAGGATTTTCCTCAACATTCTCGAAATTCTTGAACATGGGGTGGTTCCATGGTGTCTATGACACTTTACCCTACTTTACCTTACCTTACCTTATCATATTCCACCTTATCATATTTATTGGAAGTGATACAATAAATTCCGTCGTTTGACATTTGTCTTTTTCCAAGGGATGGTATGGCATGAACCATGCTGCAACTCCCTCATTACATTCTATTCGACATCTTTGGAAATTCTAATAATTTTGCTAGAGCTCGTGAAACTCAAGCACTAATACCATGATTGTCACATGGACAAGTAAGACAAAGGATTTTCTCTACTTAGGATGATCGAGGTCCATAGAGTAGGGAATACATATTATATAGGCGAAGACCACTGGTTAGTTTCCCCTCCTCAACGAATTATTTTTTTTTTCTTTTTCCATTTAAACATATGACAAATACACGCAAGAGGCATTACACCTTTTGGTTTTGGTTATCCACATTATCATTTATTCAAACATGTATGAACAATATGGTCTTGAGGTTTCCATGACCGATTGATTGCATTCTTCATTCTTGGGCACATGATAGACTTTATTTATCCAAATACATGTCTAGATTCTTTTAATAGTGTGTATTAAAAAGATCATGGCGCCAAAAGAATCAATTGTTTAAGTTAAGAGTTATGTGTTGAAAACCATTGCTTTTACACAAGACATGTTTTATACATGACATTGTTACGCAAGACATTGTTATACATGTCATTTGACGTTGGTTTACACAAGACATTTTTTGTGGTTATTTGTAAGTGATGAGACGTGTGTAATATGATAAAAGCATGGTGGATACGCCGCTGGTACTTCCTATATATAAGTGCTTATGTTATATTGCATATCGTGGTGTTATTCAAATCTCTTCAACAAAGACAAGACATGACATTTTTGCACAAGACGCGACATCTTCTACACAAGACATAATATTGTATTTCAAGACATGATATATTTATACACTACATTTCTATTGGTTATTTATTTAACCATACATCATTCTTTTATATCATCTGATTTTCATATCTATTTTCATATGATTTTATAAAAGAATTCGATCATAACTAGAGCTAATATTGTTGGTTACACTTGATGCTTTCACGATATCTCAAGGGTTGTTCCATAATGGGTAACACCCGAATTCAAACACACTGAGTGTTACATTTTATGTTTAGCCTCGGAGATCCGAAGCATAACCGCATCATCCCTCCCTACCTCGATCACTCAAACAATAACTCTCGCCATGAGAGAAATGAATTCATGAGTACGTACACTCTACGATCATCATGTATCAATTCTATTAATACCAACACCGAGCTTAGCTATTGCTTTTAAATGTTAAGCATATACTCGAATTAGAGTCATGTTGGACACACATTACTATATCAAGTTAGCTAATGGGGAATTAGCTGAGACATATCAAATCATTAAGGGCCACCGGTATGTATCCTATTCGTCAACATTTCACATCCATGTTATTGTATACAATTGGCAATTTTAGCTTCATCTCAACATTTCACATACATGAGTTTCATGGCTAGGGACGGGATTGTCCTAGCTACAATTAGGGATTGGGTTATCCTACATCTAAACATATGGTTGGGTTATCCAACAACTAAACATATGGATCGGGTTATCCTACATCTAAACATATGGATTGGGTTATCCTACATTTAAACATAGGGTTCCTAAAACTATACAGTGAAGTCCTCGCCACACAGAATTTAAAATGTACTTGGCCTAGAGTCAAGTAAGCTAGACGTCTCCTCATTCTATAGAATTGGCAAAAAGTAAACTAGTCGAGTCTAGAGCTGAAATTCAATATCGATCTCTTCCCCATTCAGTTGAGTAGTTTTGAAGTAGTGGTTGACATGGATTGGTTATCCGATAACCTAGCCAAAGTCTTATGTCACAAGAAGATCATTCGCCTACCACTACTGAACGAAGAGACACTTGTGATACATGGAGAGAAGCGCGACACCCTATTGCGGATCATCAATGGCATGAAAGCACATAAGTGCTTACGGAAAGGTTGTATTGCCTATCTAGCACTTGTTGTAGACAAGAAGGCCGTTGAGCCACAGCTGACAGATATTCTTTTGATAAAATAATTTCCTGAAGAAATTCCTGAAGTCTTGCCAGGACTACCACCATATCAACAAGTCGAGTTTCACATCGACTTGGTACCGGGAGCCGCACCCATAGCCAAATCTCCATGTCTATTAGCACCTTCTGAACCTTGTAGTTGACCGAATAAGGATGTTGTGAGTTCATAACCCCCACTCTTTACCACTATACATTTTTATAAAGGTTTTGGGGGTGGAAAGACATGCAAGTTTTGCAAAAATGCACAACATTTCGATGAACGAAAATTCATATTTCTAAACCATGTTACAAATGAATTTCCAACTAACTCAAATGGTTTATGAAAGGTTCTAGCTTCTACTCTAAGATATACTTACGATCGGAGTATCATCAGTTACGAATTCAAGAGGAAAGCATACCGAAAACGGCTTTTAAGACTCGTTACGGTCATTACGAGTTTCTCGTTATGCCTTTTGGTTTAACAAATGCACCAGCGGTCTTCATGGATTTAATGAATCGTGTGTGCAAGCCGTATCTTGACAAATTCGTCATGGTATTCATTGACGACATTTGATATACTCACGATCGGCAGATGAGCACGAACAACATTTGAGAACCATTTCGGAACTACTCAAGAAGGAGAAACTATACGCGAAATTTTCCAAGTGCGAATTTTGGATTCGCGAAGTACAATTCCTCAGGCATGTAGTGAACGAGAAAGGCATTCAAGTAGACCCAGCTAAGATTGAAGCAAATGAGAATTGGGATGTGCCCAAGACTCCAACTGGAGTCCGGCAATTTTTTTTTGGGATCAGCGGGATATCATCGGAAATCTATTGATATTTTTTTTAAATTACTCAATTGCTAACCTCCCTCACCAATAATAGACAATAAATTCGCCCCAATCGAAAAACAAGAAATAGCATTACAACTTATTCTTAAGATTGGTGCATAGCATTTTACAACCTTATCATTATCCGACGATACCGATGACTTTGTTGTAAACTATGATGCTTCGCATCAAGGATTGGGTTGCGTACTCGTGCAACATGAAAAAGTTATCGTGTACACGTCGCGCCAATTAAAAAGTTCATGAGAAGAACTATACCACTCTCGACCTTGAGTTAGGCGTGGTGGTATTCGCTTTAAAAATATGGCGACATTATTTATATGGTACTCAATGCATTATTTTTCACGGATCATAAAAGTCTTCAACACATATTCAACCAAAAAGAATTAAAATATGCGTCAACGATGTTGGTTGAATTGTTGAAAGACTATGATTGTGAAATAAAGTACCATCCGGGCAAGGCGAACGTTGTAGCTAACGCCTTGAGCCGCAATGAGCGAGTTAGAACATTGAGAACTCAAGCATTAGAGAAGATGATTCACAAGCGCTCAAGGAAGAGCATATTCAAGTAGAAACACTTCGAAGCATGAAGGAACATTTAGTGCCGAAAGAAGATGGAACTTTATACATTATGGGTCGAAATTGGGTTCCATTATTTGGCGGCCTTCGAGATGATATTTTGAGGAAGCACATAGGCCAAAGTATTGAAAGAATACTATTGGTGGCCTAACCTCAAAAGTAATATCGCGACTTATGTCGGAGAATGCTTGACTTATGCGAAAGTCAAAGCCGAATATTAAAATCCCTCGGGATTGGTACAACAACCCGAGATTCCCGTTTAAAAATGGGAACAAATATCGATGTACTTCATTACGAAGTTACCCAGGACCTCAAGAGGTCACGACATGATATGGGTAATCCTCGATAGATTGACAAAGTCCGCACAATTCTAACCGACTCGGGAGAAGGATAGTACTGAGAAACTAGCGGAACTCTATCTCAAAGAAATAGTGGCTCGTCATGGAGTGCCTATTTCAATCATTTCAGACCGAGATGATCGTTTTATTTCTAGAATTTGGAAATTATTTCAACAGGCCTTTGGATCTCATTTGAATCCAAGTACGGCCTTTCATCCATAAACTGACGGCCAGAGCGAACGGACAATCCAAACACTCGAATATATGTTTCGCGCATGTGTTATGGATTTAGGCGGCAATTGGGATACTCATCTACCTTTAGTTGAGTTTTCCTACAATAACAACTACAATACTAGTATACAAGCTGCACCGTTCGAAGCTCTTTACGGTCGAAAGTGTCGCTCTCCGCTATGTTGGGCGGTAGCGAGCGATAAACAACTAATCGGTCAGGAATTAGTCCAAGAGACTACAAATAAACATTTTTCAGACCCGAGACCGTATCAAGACGGCTCGCGATCGACAAAAGTGCTACGCAGATAAAAGACGAAAACCATTATCTTTCGAGGTTGGAGACAAAGTCTTGTTGAAAGTATCGCCTTGGAAAGGCGTAGCGAGGTTCGGTAAACGTGGAAAGCTTAACCCACGTTACATTGGACCATTTGAAATCTTAGGAAAGATTGGCACTGTTGCCTACAAGCTGAAGTTACCAGAAGAACTAAGTAGAGTACACCACACATTTCATGTGTCGAATCTTGAGAAGAGTCCAACACAAGAAACGGTTATCATCTCGGAGGATGAGATTCACATTGATGACAAACTCCAATTCACAAAGCACCTATTAAGGTCATGGACCGGAAGGTCCAGAAAATACAAAGGAGTCGTCACATATTAGTAAAAATTCGTTGGAACTCTCGACACGGACCCCAATATACTTGGGAACGTGAAGATCAAATCAAAGTCAAATATCCTCACCTGTTTGAGAACAATCCTGCAAAGGATGACTCAGCTTGAATTTCGGGACGAAATTCTCAATAACAGGGGGAGAATGTGACAACTGACACTTTTCGGTAACTTTCTTACACTTAAAGTACTCATTTTAGCTACATTTTTTTATGCATTTCGAACACTCGAACTGCGTATTACATAATATACATCTTAGAATACTTATGGAATATTCAATTATGATGCACATGATTCATTTTATTGGTTACCTTTGAAACAATGTAAACAATGCATCGAAACAACTAGAGCAGTATCTAGTAAACTAGCGTGCTGACGAAAACCCAGGATCCAGCGAAACCATCTAAATTACATCTTTAGGACTCAGACGGAAGTCCAACATCAAATGAACATTAAACCCTATATGGGAATGCAAGGGTTTGGTTTAACATACTACCAATGTCCGGTAGCACCGAAAACTGCCGAAAAGCACTAAAAGCGACGATTTCTACACTTTTCCGCAGAAATTCTGCAGAAATCAGCTTTGTAATATTTTTACGACATGTAAAAATATTATTTGACATAGAATTCATGTGAGGATACATTCGGGTATCATCCAAGCCAATAACTACATCAATTCATACAAGTAACACAACTTAGCGTTCAGATAACGTCTAACCGAAACAATTCGAAATGAATATCCGAACAATGTCGGATCTTTTTTTTAGTGACCATCTAATATTATTTAGATCATATTAGACTAGTAATGGTCACTTAACACCTTCTTAACACATTTATACACTTGAAACATTTAAACACCAAAACACCTAAACTTTGCTAAAAGTTTCTAACACTTTAAACACTTAATAACAATTCAACAATTCAAGACCCCCCCCCCCCCATGTATGAACGTGTATAAGGGCCCACATACCCTTAATTATGTGTTAAAAATATCTAGATACTTATTTAGATGCAAGTGGATCAAGTTGGTGAATTATTATAACATGTAATCTCATTAGTTACTAACCATTCTACACCACTTTTCACCATACTTTACCCACACATAAGAATACTCTCATCATCTTCATCTTTTTACCAAGAACACCACAAAAACCCATTTCCTTTTTAGCCTTTATTTGATGATCAAGTTGTACTTCTATGGAGCTTAAGGTGATCTAAAGAACTAGCAAGTTAAAGGAAGTGTATTCATCCATTCAAGAGCCTTATATCATCAAGATCTTCATCTTCTTTGCTTCTTAAAATCATCTAAGATCATCCCTAGCCTAGTGCTAGAAGTAAGCTTCTATATCTATTTTTTTTTCTTTGATACATATATTATGATTATGATTGTTATTATTACAAATAATAACCAAGAAATCATACATAATAAACATGAAGAAAATACAAAGAAGCAAAGATAATAATCATGATACATTTATGTTGGTTTATATTGTGATTTAAGACTTGTGATATGCATATATGATCTTGTTGTGATGATATTGATATAAATAAATTGTTAGAGGATGTTTTAAAAATATGATCTAACAATTATACATGTTTATGTTAAAGGGTTTTTAACATAAAGGATTACTTGGATGATCATAACCTTTAATTTTGTTAAAGTATTTAATGTTTTTCACTAAAAACAATACTTCTACAAAATTATGAAAAGTAACATACAACATGAGATTTTTATAAAAGTTGTTAAAACTAGAAGTAAACTTGGTATTTGAACTAGTTAGCACATGTTATGATCATGTCCAAAACCCTACATGATTTGGAGATCATTTTGATAAGTTTATGTTATAAAAATCTCATATGTTTTTAGTTAAGATGATTGGGTAAATTGATGGTGATTTGGAAAAGAAAATGATATGTTTATGAAACATGGTCAAATGATTAATACAAAGGTTATATGGCCATTTTTTTTAGAACATTATGTTAACAAAACTATCATTTTTTTTTCTAACAAAGTCTTTACAAGATTAGAAAGTTGGTCTTTCTAAACATAAAAATTGACATAAATATATATTTTGGTAAAATATATATTTAGTGAACATATCAAGTATGTGCTATGTGTTATTATTTGTATTAGTTATATATACAAGTTAAGACTTGATAACAATGACACGAATAAATACAAGACATACTTACAACTAAAGACTTACAAGAATACATATAGACACACATGAAAACAACTTACGGACATTCCGAAGGATCGGACACAACTTATGGTCAAATCGGACGACGGACGAATTTATAAACATATCGCCATTCGGAGAACTTACTACGACGTTTAGGCGATCTTCCGACGCGGGCACAAAAATTACGTTACCATTAACAAAATTCGGACATCTTGAGACTTATAAAAACTATTATGTTTTTATTTACTAAAAAGTATACTTAGTGAATTTTTATAAAAATGTTTTTATAAAAATGAAAGACTTATATTTACTAGTGGGCTATTTTATACAAATGGGCTATGTTTATACAAATGGACTATGTTTATACAAATGGGCTATTTTTATACAAATGGGCTTACTTTTCTAAATGGGCTTAATTTCATAATGGGCTTATCAAAACACATGGGCTAAGCCCAATACCAAACATATGGGCCAAGGCCCAATAACATTAAGCCCAATACTATTGAGGTCCAACACTATTGAGGCCCAACATTATTTAGGCCCAATACTATTGAGGCCCAACACTATTTAAGCCCAACACTATTGAGGCCCAACATTATTTAGGCCCAACACTATTTAGGCCCAACACTATTGAGGCCCAACACTATTTAGGCCCAACACTAATGAGGCCCAATAACATTAATTCTTGGGCTAAGCCCAATGACATATAATTGATAAACATTACAATTATACAATTTACTTATACAAGACACGAAACCAAGATGACAAGACCCGATGATACAACTCACGAGATACAAGAATATGTATTTGGAGAAATATATACACTAAACAGTTATCAGTTAATACATCTAATACACAGTTCAATGAGTAACAAAGACATACAGGTCTTAACACATATTCAAGACACAAGACTTATACTCAAGTCATTTATAAAGACCGAAGTGTCTAACAAATAAAGAACATTTGTAGGTCGCAACATTGTTCACGACGACCACACGCGAGATCATAATTACTTCTATTCACGGACGCAATTCAGTGAGTTCATGTCCCCTATTCATTTAAATGTTTTACAACTTTACAACTATCGGGGAAGATACATGTTCAATCGTATGTTAAAGTTAGGGAATGAAACACCTTAGATCATGTGCGAATTAGGGTTATACATCTAAGCACCATTAATCCAGTTTGGACCTAGGTACAAGTGGTTAGATCTAATGGGTATTGGCGAGCCCCACTCTTGGTCGTGGACCCATACAGAAGAGTGCGTTTGTGTCCCAGTCGATAGGAATCGAAATAAAATCGTCTAGGGTTGGATTGCTTCCTAATTCGTCACACATATTAATGTCCTCGCGAAACATTAATGATCAACGATTTCATTGACGCTTTACATACTACATCATACATACAGATACATTTTATACAACTCACATGTTGTGGATACAGTTTATACATCATACATACAGATACAGTTTATACAACTCACATTTTACGGATACATTTTATACAACTCACATTTTACGGATACATCTCATACAGCTAAACTGCATGAACTCGCTCAACTTTTGTTGATGTTTTCAAACTTAACATGTATTTCAGGAAATTAGTGGACCTGGCAGACATTTCAGTCAAGGAAAGCAAGTATCAAGACTCCATGCCACCATTTGAAGGGTTTGCCCGTTATATACCGCCTCTTTGCGGTGATATAGTGGTCAAAGCCTTGACATTTTAAGACTTACATTTTGATGTATAAAACGATGACAACTTATTTTCATTTAATGGTTTGTAACCAATACATTTAACTTATGTTGCGTTCTTTTGAAACAATTATGACAATGGCATTGGAGCTTGTTTCTATTCATTTAGTATGTTCACAAATATTGTTATGCAATGAGAACCGATCAGATCACACCTCGCGCTTCCGCTACGAGCGGGTGTGACAGACGCGACAATCAGATGGCGAATGCCGAACTGGCGGAAATCATCGCGCAGCAAATGGCTGCTGCCTTCCCAAATCTTTATGCTCAAATGATTCAAGCCATCAACAACAACAATGCTCCATGCAATTTCAAGAATTTTAACTCGGCTAAACCTCTCAAGTTTAGTGGTTCTGAGGGAGCAACTGGGCTTCTTCAATGGTTCGAGAGCATTGAGAATACTTTCCGTCACGTTCAGTGTCCTGAAAATCGCAAGGTCGAGTTTTCTTCAAGTGTGTTTCAGAAGAGGGCTCTTACGTGGTGGAACGGGGTGATGAGAGACCGCGGTGCTGAGGTTGCATTAGCACAGACTTGGGCCGAGCTTAGGGCTCTTATGATGATGGAATTATGTCCTCGTCATGAGCTAAGGGCTCTAGAAGAGGAATTTGATGATTTGAAGCAAGACAGTGGGGAACATCGAGCCTATACTGAGCGCTATGAGGAATTGAGCTTGTTATGCCCTACTATGTTTACACCTCTGGATAAGGCGATTGAGAAATACATTGATGGTCTTCCTGACGTAGTTCAGGATATCGTTACTGGCAGCAACCCTACTACTATCAGACAAGCCATTGAATTGTCTGCCACTCTGACTGAATCCCATATCAGGAAGCGCAAGCTGTTTCGGAAGGGCGACTCAAGACCATCTGACAAGACTGCTCAAGTGGAACCAAAGGAAGAAGATGCTGAGGTGTCTAAGAAGAAGAAGCGCAAAGCCTCTCAAAACTGCGCTGTAACTGCTCAAGACAAACAGGTTGCACCAAACCAGCCAGCACAACCTCGCAAAAGGCAAAACTATGTTGGTACCGCACCTTTGTGCTACAAGTGCAACCGTCATCATCTAGAGCAAGAGTAGTGTCACAAATGTACCCACTGTGGGCGGTTGGGACATTTGATCAATGTGTGTCGTTATGCAAATCAAGCTACTGCAAACCATGCTGCTGTTCAAGCACGGTTTCCTCCGGGGTCATGTTATAACTGTGGTGACCTTACTCACTACAGAAACAATTGCCCAAGACTTGTTAACGCACCTCCAGCGCGAGGACGAGCATTTAACATCAATGAGGCAAACGGGAACAATGATGCAGCAGTGAACAATTAGTGTTTTGTAATTTCTTGGTTGTTATCTTTTGACACTTCAAGACAATTCGGTTGTTGCATAAATAAAGATTTGTTGTTTTTATTTCTGCAAAATTTATGCGTTTGTGTGAATGCTTGATGTAACCTTATGATGTCAACCCAAAGACCAACTACTCGTCTGGTTCTGTTATCTTATGATCACTTGTGATCTCCCCAAGAACCTTAAACACTCGTTTCTTTTAAGAAACAAAGCCAAACTCTTATTGAAAATCCTTCTATCTTTATAGATGGATCCTTGAAAATTTTTAAAGTGCCAAATGAAATCCATGGATTGGATTCCTAGTGTGCTTTCAATGTCCATATCTAAAGATAACGAATTAAAGAATCAAGTTAACTAAATTTGTGCTTATGTGTTTTTCTTACATGTTTTGTGGTTGTATGTGATCCATCCAAATCCTCATAGAATCTTCCATATCTCATACGAGAGATTCATAATAGGATATGCAAAGATACTATCTTAAATCCTTAATGGACTTCAACATTGTAGTTAAGTCCCTTGGGTTATAAAGTACTATTCTATAATTGGACCTCTTGAATGGTCTGGTTAAACAGATTGATTTTGAAAATCTGATTAGAAATATCATGTGATGATATAATTAAAAAAAAGATCCCTTAAGTGGTCTATTTAAGGAGATTGTATGACGATCTAGTTAAGAAGATCATGTGTTGATCTAGTTGAAAGGCTCGTTCGATAATCTAATTAAAAGGACCCTTTGGTGGTCTAGTCGAGTCGCTTCATGTTTATTCAATTGATTTTTCCTCTACGCATCATGAAATGAACTGTGCGGACTGTGCAAGGGATTACGTAATTATGGAGGCCTACATAATTATGGAATTCAGTGCACAGAAACTACAAGAAAGTTTTGTCATGTGTTAAGACCTATAGTGACGAGAATAATGATACGAGAGAAGTCTTGTACCTCGACCAATGTCATTTATTCTGCACTCCCCAAATTCTGATTTCAAGCACACACAAGTTTCCTATGATAAGTCTTCATAAGAAACGTTCTTCTGTCCATAGTTCAAAATTCCATGTTTTATTACTACAAGGACTTCACTTGAGGGTTAACAAATTCGCTAAGAGTCCTAAAATGGCCCAGATTTTTACTTAAGGGTTCAATGGGTCTATTAGAAGGCGAAACCGTCACAACTGTATTCACAAGTTTCCTCTAGAATTAAATTTCGGGATGAAATTTCCTAAAGTAGGGGAGACTGTGACACCTGTGTCACTTCAACCATCAAACAAATTCCAAACCAATGAAATATTGTATTTCATACTTGGGATTTGTAAAAATATGTGTATCGTTTGCACATATCAACTCTTGTTCGATTTTAAGCTTTAAATCGCTTTCTGGAGGGTTATACGCGCTCTGATGCGTAAATATAACCAGTTTAATCCAATGAACACTCCGGAATAGTGAAATAGGCTTAACATACCTTAAATAACCTTTACATAACTTAGAAATAAGTTTTAAAGGCTTTGGTATGGCAAAACAAGTTAATTCGCTTATAGGGACTAAATTTGACAAACTGCGAAAGTTTGCCAATTTGAACTATAACGAACATTCCGGAACATGACCATAAGTTAAACACACCATAAATATCCTTTATATAGCTTAGAAATAGGCTTTGAGGGGTTCGGTGTGCTAAAATAAACTTTTGAGTCATTCAGGGACCAAAAGCGTCAAAAAGTGCACAAGTTTGCATTTTCGCGCATAACTTACGTTCTGAATACCTCCGGACATCCAAAAATTTATGTAACCACAAAAATACTTTATTTTAGTGTTTAGCATGAGAAATATCCATTCGTCGCGCAATTTGGATCGTTTTTCGCGCTTATGCGCATACCGTCGTAATTAAGCGAACATCGCGTTCGTACGACCAAACGAACCAACATCCGGCATATTTTTGAGCATGTTTCATTCCCACAATGTTTAGGCATCCTTGTGGAGCCTTGAAAATGAGTTAACGAGCCTTAAACATGTCGGAAATGGCCTGAATACGCAACGGGGACTGAAAGATGAACATTTGAAAGTGTTTGCTGATCAGGGGGACCCTAGCGTGACCCCTAGCCCCCTTGGCGTCACGCTAGGCCTCTTCTGATCAGCAAAGGTCATTTAAACACATGTTTAACAGCCCCTAACACCCTCCAAAGGTCAAGTGCCACATGTTAATCTCTTATGGTGGCCAAAATCAGTTACCACAACATTCCAACAAGTGTAGGGATGTGATCATTCCCTCTTCTCCAAGAAATGATCCTAGCGGTGAACCGAAAACTATAAATACCCACCTCCACCCTTCACTTTTCCTCACAAGAATCTGATCTAATGTGCTCTAAGTTGAAACATTTGTTTCATACCTGAGCTATTTTGATCTAGATTAGCATTTGGGGACCCTTTGTAAGTGTTCCTTCGTTCTTTTATTGCTTTTCGAGGCCGAAAGTCAAACTTTGTTTGACTTTCTGCATTGACCAGTTTATGGTCAATGCGAAGTTCGTTTGAACTTCGCAACGTGATTGAAATCACGATGGTTATAGTCCCTTGTGACTATGCCTACTGATTACCACGTTGTCTAGGGTCGTAAGGGTAAGCGATCTAATAAATCGCTTATACCTTCGAACCCGACCCATTTGGTCGATCATTAGGACCCGACCAAACACATTAGGTGACCATAGTATGTAGGGAATAACCTTCCGAGGTTATACCTTATGGTCGCTTCGTTTAAGTAGTTGTATGATAGGTGGTTTATATGCCTTAGGTAAATTACCAAAATACCCCTTTGATGCCAAAATTCATTTTAAACATGTGTAACATAACTTTTGACATCTAAACTGATTTGACAACAATATTTGACATGTTAAGGCATATGTTTCTTGTCATAGGACTAGTTAAGCGTTCCGAACGCGTTTTACGCGAACGACGCGTTAAAGTAGCATAAGCTACCTAAACGGGTCGTAATGGGTCGTAAACACTTAGGCTAGGTTTCATTTAGTATGTAGGCATTGTTAAACCATACTACATGAGTTCCCATACTCATTTGGTTTACGAGCCCTCATTCTATCCGATCCTCCGATTTAGGTCCGGTTTATTAACATAGTTACCTATATTAGGTGCCGTTTGATATCCGTGATCTCTAGCATTGTTTGATTGTTACTCAAGGACTACTAAGCAAACTCAAGTGAGTACATAGTTCCCCTATTTTACTGTTTTCCAAACTGTTTTGGGGTGAAGCATGTGTACCTATCTGTTATTTTCATGTTTTCAAAGTATAATTGATTATACATGTTATTACTTATCATTTGACAAACTAAATGACTATCTATGGTTTAAACACTGATTTCTCAAAGAACATAAAATAAAATGTTGAATTGTACTTATTTTATGTTCACCAGACCGATTGGTAGTATGATATAGCGCTATAGGATTAGACAACCCATTCCTGTTGTCATGGAATGTCTGAAACTAATTTGTTTCTCCATCCAAATAGGGATTGCCTTTGTGCTATCCTTATAGTCTCAAAGGTGTAGTTTGATGCACTAGGTCTGAATGAATTCTTAAATCACACATTTAAAGTATATTTTGATATACTCCCAGAAGTGTAGTTTGATATACTCTTATGTGTGGTATTGTACAGAACCAATATATATATTTTATCAACAAACCAAAACATATTTTTATATGTTAATTATAAAAACCAAAGCATATTTTGATATGTTATTTATGAAACCAAAAAATAGTTTAATATGTTATTTACAAATCCAAAGTACACTTTTAATATGCTACTATAAGGTTATTCGTTTAACCTTACATTATTTTACAAAGCATAACTTTTGATTTATTCAAACACTTTGTTTTGTACATTTTTACTTGTGGTTTAAGGAATCTCATTTTACTTACCATACATAACTTTTGTTTACACATTACATGGTTTACATTTAACTTGAGTTATACAATAACATTGAACTATTGGTTTAAACATGAACATTCTATATTGGTGGTTTGGTTTGAGTAAGTGATTTAAGTAACGAGGCGTGTGTAATATGATACAAGCATAGTGGATACGCCGCTGGTACTTCCTATATATAAGTGTTTGTATGGTATTACATATCGTAGCGTTATTTGAATCATTTCAATTTAAGACATGTAACATTTTATACAAATAACATACTTTTCACAAGACATTGTTTTACAAACAACTTATCTTATACAAACTCATTTCACATGGTTATTCATTTAACCATACATTATTCTCTTATTTACACATATCATCTGAACTTATTGTTTTTCGAATGATTTATAAAACAAAACATTTTACAAGGATCATGACTGACTTTTGTTAAACAACTCTTTCTAAACTTATAAGTCATGAAACCTATATTCACAAAACCTATGTATCTCACAGGCATTTTTATGCTGACGTACCTATTTTTACACATGTTTCAGGTGCTGTCTTGAGATGATTGTTGATACATGCTACATTTAGGATGGACTCGTGCCTTAGCAACTTTAAAACTTGGAAGATCATAGTTGTACTTATTTGATTGTATTAAAACAATGAGTTCATTTATTCAATAAAACATAATTTATTTATTCCATGGTTATGAAACAATGATTCTGTTACAACACTCCCCGACGTTTCTGCCACGTCTGGTTGTTCTACGTGGTCGGGGTGTGACAGAAAGCCACCATCTAAGTCGCACGCATCACACAAAGACGATTCTCATCACTCATCAAACCAAAGGAGTGTCCCGTCTAAGAAGATTGTGCTCAGTCAAGAGCCACGTGTCAAGACCTGTTCATATAAATATTTCGTCTCCCGTAAGCACAGGGACTTCACAGGGGAGAAAGGAGCCATTGATTGCATGACGTGGCTAGATGAGATAGATACAGTGGTTGATATTAGTGGTTGTACCGAACAGGACATTGTGAAGTTTGTTTCACAATCTTTTAAAGGCGAAGCTTTAGCTTGGTAGAGGTCCCTAATCCAAGCTACAGGAAAGATCCCGGTTTACAACATGTCTTGGGATCAGTTTGCTTTGTTGATCAAAGATAATTTCTGTCCTCAGCATGAGGTGGAAAGGATTGAAACTGACTTCTCGACCTTGGTCATGAAGAACTTGGATTGTCAGGCATACCTTACCAGTTTCAACACCATGTCTCGATTGGTTCCTTACTTGGTCACAACGGAACCGAAACGTATAGCTTGTTTTATTGGAGGTCTAGCTCCAGAAATTAAAGCAAGTGTGAAAACATCTAGACCCACCACATTCAGGTCGGTGGCTGATTTGTCGTTATCTCTTACTCTCGATGCGGTCAGGCAGAGATCACTTAAGAATTCCAATGAAGAACGTGAGGAGGAGAACTCACGACGTTCTGATAAGAAACAAAAAGGGAACTCAGATCATAAGAAGAGTTCCGAATTTAAAAAGGATAGCCAGCAGTCGGGTGAGAAACCCAAATGTAAAACATGTCAGAAGCATCACTTTGGAAAGTGCAGGTTGGATTCTAAATCGCAGTCGCAATCGAAGATTTTAGATGTGGGATCTGCAAGTCCAAGGAACATAAGACCTTGGATTGCAAGAAGTTAAAAGATGCAACCTGTTATGGTTGCAACGAGAAGGGGCATATCAAGACCAACTGCCCAAAGTTTGCAAAGAAGCCTGAGGAGGCTAAGAAGACCAATGCTCGGGTCTTCTAGATGAATGCACAAGAAGCGGTTCAGAACAATAATGTGATAACCGGTACCTTTCTTATCAATGGTGTTTATTCTAGAGTATTGTTTGATTCGGGTGCAGACAAGTCTTTTGTGGATAATAAGTTTTGTAATTATTAAATCTGCCTGTTAAGACTCTAAGCATAAAGTATGAAGTAGAATTGGCTGACGGAGCTATAGAGATTGCCTCAACTGTATTAGATGGATGTTTTATATCTATTAGGAATCACTCTTTTCCGCTATCCTTGCTTCCGTTGAAATTAGCAGGATTTGACATAGTAATAGGCATGGATTGGTTATCTCAAAACCAAGCTCAAATCATCTGTGATAAGAAGCAAGTAGTTATCAAGACTCCCTATGGTGAACCATTGACAATCCAAGGAGATACGCAGTACGGGTTACCTAAGAATGTGACACCCCAGGAAAACCAGGAAAACCAAACAACTTAACTAGCTTCCTCAGTGAGTGCTTACCAAATTTCGGGACGAAATTTCTTTCAACTTGGGGATGATGTGACAACTCGAAATTTAGAACCTTTCGTTGTATGCTTAAACGTGTGACTAGTTAAACTTATGTGATTTAATGAATGATAAGTGAACCTTTATATGATTTTGTGTTATGTTACATGTATGTTTGTGTGTATGTACTCGTGTATGTATATGAGCCGAAAGCCATGAACCCGACTCGAGACCATGTGGTCTCGAGTGAACTAGTATAACTTATGGGCCGGTTGGGCCGCACCTCATGTAACCCACACGAAACCTACTAGGACTAGTATATATATCATACTCCTAGCAAACTAGTCCATTCTTTGGACAATCCACTCATACTCTCCAACACACACTCTCCACTCTCTCACACTAAAACCCTAAACCACAACATTACTCTCCTTCTTCTCGGATCAAATCGGTGACCACAAGGAGACCCGGCTAAGCTCCTCATCATCACTCGGACACTCACCTTCTTTACCAACTCGGCACCATCTCAAACCGGTTAGTGTTTATGATACGTGCTGGATAGTGATTCTTGTTATGTATTTCGGATGTTGATGATGATAATGTGTTTGCTTGCTAAAGATTCATGTATGATTAAGTGTTTGTTTGATTGATGAGCTCTTGTTTGAGTAAATGATACATGTTTAGTTACAACCCTTGTTATGAACATGACCTCTTTAATAAAGGTATAGATTTTTGTATGATAAAAGAATAATGATAATCATCCGATTTTTATGTATGAGACTATGGAACAAATGTTTTGTTACAAGATAAGCTTGTTGTCTAGTTTAGGATTTATGATGCTTGTCCGAAAATGCAAGAACTTATGAACAAATGTTGAATGAAGATATGAATATCCGAATATGTGTTGAATGTGTTTTGAATATTTGATGAACATGAAGAACTTGTTGAATATCATAAGAACATGGTTGAATATTTGAAATCTGATATGTTTGATCCAAATTAGTAAATTACTAGACAAACAAACATGTTTAAGTGGATAGTACAAACCATTTCCTGAAATCAAATTCTCATTGGATAGTACACTGTTCCGAATCAGCAGTTGTCCACTCGAGACCTCCAGTTGCGACTCGAAACCATGCATGATGAGTCGAAACCTCCCAGTTGCGACATCGGTTGCGAGTCGCAAACACCTGGTTGCGACTCGAAACCACACATGATCAGCACACAAACCGTATGACTCGAAACCGTAGTTGCGAGTCCAGTTGCGACTCGTAACCAAAGCAGCATGAACCGAGACCGTAGTTGCGAGTCCAGTTGCGACTCGTAACCAAAGCAGCATGAACCGAGACCGTAGTTGCGACTCAGGTTGCGAGTCGCAAACGCCTAGTTGACTATATGCGGATACACACTGTTTGGACTTGTTTAGTTATGGGCTTAGTGTTTGGGCCGGACCTTGGACCTTGTTTAATTCTGAGCGTGTTACTGTTCGTTCAACTCGTATGCATTACTTGCTAACTGCCATGATTAACGTGTATGCCATACGTGCACTACTTGAATACGAACCTGATTGTATGATACAACTATGATAGGACGTGAGTAGCCTCAACGTTGCTTGTTTGACTTTTCTGTGTTTTCTACCGAGCAAACCAAGGTGAGTTCACACCCTCCACAAAGCATGGGATTCCCAGGGGTCGGGAATTGGGGTTAAGGAACTGGGTTCCTCGTCCTCCTTGGGTAGGACAGCAAAGGTTCAGGAATGTAATTCCTCGTCCTCACGGACAGATAACTCGTACTAGACCAAAACTCTATCACGAAGTCCCTCATTTTTATATCGACTTAATCGCCGGGCCAATGGCGAGCGGGTCATTAGTTAGATAGCGCTATTTAGGTCTGACAAACCTCACACCGTGCCGCAGAGGACGGGCGTGAACTAATGGATCTGGGGCACGTCAATGCTGATAGACATTGACAGTTTCAGGGCACATAAACATGACTACAGTCAGCAGTCGATATGGTAACGAGTCTAGTGTATACATGGGGTAGCCCCCACGGCCGAAATGCCAGATAACTAACACGGGGTAGCCCCCACGGCTGGATAGCCAGAGTAACCGGGAATGAACAAGTCACGTTTTTAACTATGGGGTAACCCCCACGGCAGGATGCCAGCTAAAGGAAACTGTTTTCAAAACAACTTAAAACGAACACCCAACCGTGAACTCACTCAACTAGTTGTTGACTCGTTACTACATGCTTTGCAGGTCCTTAGGTTCTTAAGCTGGAGCGTGCATGGAGGAGGATCGTTGTGGGACATGGACGACTGTGTGCCATGTTAAACTATGAAACCATTAAACTTATGTTTTGATTTAAGACTTATGCTTCCGCTTGCAACTTAACTATGTTTTGCTTGAACACCAATTGTATTGGTTGGATTTTTATAACTACTTATATGCTTGTTCAATATGATTGGTGGCTGGATCCTGGTCAGTCACGCCTCCAAGCGGTAGTACTCCGCAGGTGGATTTTGGGGGTGTGACAGATTGGTATCAGAGCCATTGGTTATAGAGAACTTGGTTTTAATAAAGGGGAAAACGTTTTTGTTAAAACCAGACTATAACTTGTACAGTGCTCAACGGTCCACAACGATACTTCACTCCACATACAAGGCTCGACATTCTAGGTGATACGATCTGTGTAGATGTTGCCTACTTGTTAGTTACATAGTACATTGCTCATGGTATGCTTGGTTGGTATAACTATTGTTGCTTGAACACGTGTGCACCTACTCACTTCTGACATCGCACTTTCGCGAACCCCTCTCACTCACGTTCCTCTTGATGTGAAGATCATGTCTGGACGCGTTAACATGACACAAGCCCAGTTGACGGCTTTGATCAACGAACGAGTTGCCGCAGCACTTGCAGCTGCACACGCAGGAGGTATATCCTGCAGTCCGAACTCATTCTAGGATCTTTAGGATCCTACTCTCGTGAACCATCCTTTGTGTTAAACTCTGTCTTTTCTTTCACCTACGATAGGTCAGCATGTTCAACCACCCGTGTGCACTTTTAAGACTTTCATGGACTGCCGACCAACTACTTTTAGCGGCACTGAAGGAGCAGTAGGTCTCCTACACTGGTTTGAGAAGCTGGAATCTGTGTTCGAAATGTGCGAATGCCCTGAGGCGCGCAGGGTGAAGTACGCTACTGGTACTCTCGAGGGTTTAGCCCTCACGTGGTGGAACGCTCAAGTTCAAATGCTAGGGTTGGTTGCTGCCAACGCCACCCCTTGGGAAACTTTTAAGGAGATGATCAAAGAAGAATACTGCAGTCGTGATGAGATTCACAAACTGGAAGTGGAATTCTTCAACCTCAAGATGACGGGGTCCGAAATTGAAGCTTATGTGAAAAGGTCGAACGAACTGGCAATTCTGTGCCCTACTATGGTGGATCCTCCCATCAAACGCATCGAACTGTTTCTTCAGGGCTTAGTGCCAGAAATCCAAAGTCATGTGACTTCAGCGAACCTCGCCACCTACCAGCAAACTGTTCAGTTGGCTCACCGTCTCACGGATCAAGCGGTGGAGCAGAACAAGTTACCAAAACGCATTGGCGCTGCAACTACTACTGGTACCTCTAGTGACAACAAACGGAAATGGGATGGAACTTCAAGTAAGGGTTCGACTTCTGTTCAGTCCCAGTCTCAGCAGAGAAAGACTGAGGACTACAAGAGCCCTAATCAGCAATCGTCTGGTGGTGGATACAAAGGAAATCATCCCAAATGCAATCGCTACAGCCTGCACCACAGCGGGCCATGCACCAGGGGCAACTGTCATCGGTGCAACAAGCCTGGTCACGCTGCAAAGGATTGCAGGAGCTTATACCCCGCCAATCAGAATCGTCAGCAAGCTCAACAGAACCAGCGCCAGCAACAGCAACAGGGTGATAACAAAGGGTGCTTTCAGTGTGGAGCTGAGGGCCACTTCAAGAGGGATTGTCCCCAACTGAACAGGAACCAGAACAACAACAACAACAATAACAACAATCAGGGGAATGGTAACAATGGGAACAACAACAACAATGGTGCCAGGGGGCGGATGTTTGTGATCGGCCAAGGTGAAGCAAGGAATGACCCCAATGTTGTGGCGGGTAAGTTCCTTCTCGACGACTTTTATGTTTCAGTTTTATTTGATTCGGGTGCCGATACTAGCTACGTGTCACTAGAAGTTAGTCGAATGCTTAAGCGTATTCCAACACCTTTGAACAACAAGCACACCGTAGAGCTAGCAAATGGTAAGAGTTTAGAAGCCACACACGTAGTCAAGGGTTGTAAGGTTATTCTCGCTGACCAGACCTTCTCTATCGACCTCATTCCTATTGTCTTGGGTAGTTTCGACGTTGTCATTGGGATGGATTGGTTATCCCAACACCGAGCAGAGATTCTTTGCAACGAGAAGGTTGTCCGTATTCCAGGTCCCGATGGTGAACCTCTCATGATTCATGGCGACAAGAGGAGTGCTGTTGAGAACGTCATTTCTCTCCTTAAGGCCCAAAAGTACTTGCGAAAGGGCCACACTGCTATTTTGGCTCTTATTACTGACACCACGGAGAAAGAGAAGAAGATAGAAGATTTCCCAGTTGTACGCGATTATCCAGAGGTATTTCCTGAGGAATTACCTGGTCTTCCGCCTCATCGCCAAGTCGAGTTCCAGATCGAACTAGCTCCTGGAGCTGCGCCTATAGCTCGTGCACCTTATCGTTTAGCCCCATCAGAGTTGAAAGAACTCTCCACGCAACTACAAGAGCTCCTGGATAAGGGTTTTATTCGTCCTAGCTCATCGCCCTGGGGAGCTCCAGTATTATTTGTAAAGAAGAAAGACGGTACTTTCAGAATGTGCATCGACTACCGATAACTCAACAAGGTGACGGTGAAGAATCGTTATCCTCTACCGCGTATCGACGATTTATTCGACCAGCTGCAAGGGTCGAGCTACTATTCGAAGATCGATCTGAGATCGGGTTACCACCAGCTGAGAGTCCGGGAAGAGGACGTCTCCAAAACAGCTTTCAGAACGCGATACGGGCACTATGAGTTTTTGGTCATGCCTTTTGGGATGACAAATGCACCTGCGGTTTTCATGGACTTGATGAACCGAGTGTGCAAGCCTTACCTGGACAAGTTCGTTATAGTCTTCATCGACGACATCCTGATCTATTCCAAGAGTCGGGAGGAACACGAGCAGCATCTGCGACTTATTCTGGAACTCCTTCGAGCAGAACAGCTTTATGCAAAGTTCTCGAAATGCGACTTCTGGCTTCGAGAAGTCCATTTCCTAGGCCACGTGGTGAACAAGGATGGGATTCATGTTGATCCATCCAAGATAGACTCGATTAAGAACTGGCCTGCACCTCGTACACCAAAGGAAATTCGCCAATTCTTGGGTTTGGCGGGATACTACCGGAGATTCATAAAGGATTTTTCTAAGATTGCACAGCCCCTCACCTCACTAACGCAGAAGGGCGTTATTTATCGCTGGGGAAACGCACAGGAGTTGGCATTTCAGCACCTAAAGGATAGACTTTGTAGCGCACATATCCTTTCCTTGCCGGAAGGCACAGACGACTTTGTGGTTTACTGCGACGCATCAATTCAGGGTCTTGGTTGCGTGTTGATGCAACGAGATAAGGTTATAGCCTACGCCTCACGTCAACTCAAGGTTCATGAAAAGAACTACACTACGCACGATTTAGAGCTGGGAGCTGTTGTTTTCGCACTTAAGTTATGGCGACATTACCTGTATGGTACCAAGTGCGCCATCTACACCGACCACAGGAGCCTCGAGCATATCTTCAAGCAGAAGGAACTGAATATGCGGCAACGACGATGGGTCGAGTTGCTAAGTGACTACGAGTGCGCGATCAGATACCACCCGGGCAAAGCCAATGTTGTGGCTGACGCCCTCAGTCGGAAGGACACTGCGCCTAAGCGCGTACGAGCCTTACAACTCACGATCCATTCTAGTCTTCCCTCCCAGATACGAGCAGCTTAGATAGAAGCACTGAAACCGGAAAACGTCAGGGCCGAAGCCCTACGCGGATCAAGGCAACGATTAGAACAGAAGGAAGACGGTGCTTACTACGTAACGGGACGCGTTTGGGTCCCACTCTATGGCAACCTACGAGAGCTTGTGATGGATGAAGCACACAAGTCTCGCTACTCAGTACACCCTGGATCAGATAAGATGTATCACGACATCAAGACTACGTACTGGTGGCCTAGCATGAAGGCCCACATAGCAACCTACGTCAGCAAATGTTTGACTTGCGCGAGAGTCAAGTCGGAATACCAGAAACCATCAGGCCTACTTCAACAACCAGAGATACCTCAGTGGAAATGGGAACAGATTTCCATGGATTTTGTTACTGGCCTACCTAGATCCCAGCGCGGGAACGATACTATTTGGGTGATTGTGGATCGACTCACAAAATCTGCACACTTCTTGGCCATCAAGGAGACGGATAAGTTCTCCACGCTTGCAGAAATATACATCAAGGAAATTGTTTCGAGGCACGGGGTGCCCACCTCTATCATCTCGGATCGAGATGCACGATTTACTTCAGAGCTGTGGCAAGCAATGCACAAATCCTTCGGCTCACGACTAGACATGAGCACAGCGTACCATCCTCAGACGGACGGGCAGTCCGAGCGCACTATTCAAACCTTAGAAGACATGCTTCGTGCATGTGTAATCGACTTTGGCAACCGCTGGGAAAAGCATCTGCCACTTGTGGAATTCTCGTACAATAACAGCTACCACACCAGCATTGGAGCTGCTCCGTTTGAGGCATTGTACGGACGTAAATGCCGGTCTCCTCTTTGCTGGGCAGAGGTGGGAGATAGTCAGATCACTGGTCCAGAATATGTGGTAGATACAACCGAGCAGATCGCTCAGATACGAAAACGCATGACGGCAGCTCGTGAACGTCAGAAAGTTTACGCCGACATGGGCAGGAAACCACTTGAGCTCCAGGTTGGGGAGCGGGTACTACTCAAAGTTTCACCCTGGAAGGGTGTGGTTCGTTTTGGCAAACGCGGTAAACTCAACCCACGATACGTTGGACCTTTCGAGGTCATTGAGAAAATAGGCAGGGTGGCCTACAGACTAAACTTACCAGCGGAACTCGGTGCAGTTCACAACGTTTTTCACGTGTCGAATCTGAAGAAGTGTCCATCAGATGAGACCCACGTAGTTCCTTTGAAGGAACTCACTATCGACGAGCAGCTACGATTTGTCGAGGAACCAGCCGAGATCACGGACCGGGATGTTAAGGTCCTCAAGAGCACTAGGATACCTCTCGTTCGAGTTCGTTGGAACTCACGTCGCGGCCCAGAGTTCACCTGGAAGCGCGAAGATCAGATGAAACAAAAATATCCCCAACTGTTCGCAAACAGTACACCCACTACTGATGCCGAAGCTACGGAATTTCGGGACGAAATTCCAGATCAACGGGGGGTGGATGTGACACCCCAGGAAAACCAGGAAAACCAAACAACTTAACTAGCTTCCTCAGTGAGTGCTTACCAAATTTCGGGACGAAATTTCTTTCAACTTGGGGATGATGTGACAACTCGAAATTTAGAACCTTTCGTTGTATGCTTAAACGTGTGACTAGTTAAACTTATGTGATTTAATGAATGATAAGTGAACCTTTATATGATTTTGTGTTATGTTACATGTATGTTTGTGTGTATGTACTCGGGTATGTATATGAGCCGAAAGCCATGAACCCGACTCGAGACCATGTGGTCTCGAGTGAACTAGTATAACTTATGGGCCGGTTGGGCCGCACCTCATGTAACCCACACGAAACCTACTAGGACTAGTATATATATCATACTCCTAGCAAACTAGTCCATTCTTTGGACAATCCACTCATACTCTCCAACACACACTCTCCACTCTCTCACACTAAAACCCTAAACCACAACATTACTCTCCTTCTTCTCGGATCAAATCGGTGACCACAAGGAGACCCGGCTAAGCTCCTCATCATCACTCGGACACTCACCTTCTTTACCAACTCGGCACCATCTCAAACCGGTTAGTGTTTATGATACGTGCTGGATAGTGATTCTTGTTATGTATTTCGGATGTTGATGATGATAATGTGTTTGCTTGCTAAAGATTCATGTATGATTAAGTGTTTGTTTGATTGTTGAGCTCTTGTTTGAGTAAATGATACATGTTTAGTTACAACCCTTGTTATGAACATGACCTCTTTAATAAAGGTATAGATTTTTGTATGATAAAAGAATAATGATAATCATCCGATTTTTATGTATGAGACTATGGAACAAATGTTTTGTTACAAGATAAGCTTGTTGTCTAGTTTAGGATTTATGATGCTTGTCCGAAAATGCAAGAACTTATGAACAAATGTTGAATGAAGATATGAATATCCGAATATGTGTTGAATGTGTTTTGAATATTTGATGAACATGAAGAACTTGTTGAATATCATAAGAACATGGTTGAATATTTGAAATCTGATATGTTTGATCCAAATTAGTAAATTACTAGACAAACAAACATGTTTAAGTGGATAGTACAAACCATTTCCTGAAATCAAATTCTCATTGGATAGTACACTGTTCCGAATCAGCAGTTGTCCACTCGAGACCTCCAGTTGCGACTCGAAACCATGCATGATGAGTCGAAACCTCCCAGTTGCGACATCGGTTGCGAGTCGCAAACACCTGGTTGCGACTCGAAACCACACATGATCAGCACACAAACCGTATGACTCGAAACCGTAGTTGCGAGTCCAGTTGCGACTCGTAACCAAAGCAGCATGAACCGAGACCGTAGTTGCGAGTCCAGTTGCGACTCGTAACCAAAGCAGCATGAACCGAGACCGTAGTTGCGACTCAGGTTGCGAGTCGCAAACGCCTAGTTGACTATATGCGGATACACACTGTTTGGACTTGTTTAGTTATGGGCTTAGTGTTTGGGCCGGACCTTGGACCTTGTTTAATTCTGAGCGTGTTACTGTTCGTTCAACTCGTATGCATTACTTGCTAACTGCCATGATTAACGTGTATGCCATACGTGCACTACTTGAATACGAACCTGATTGTATGATACAACTATGATAGGACGTGAGTAGCCTCAACGTTGCTTGTTTGACTTTTCTGTGTTTTCTACCGAGCAAACCAAGGTGAGTTCACACCCTCCACAAAGCATGGGATTCCCAGGGGTCGGGAATTGGGGTTAAGGAACTGGGTTCCTCGTCCTCCTTGGGTAGGACAGCAAAGGTTCAGGAATGTAATTCCTCGTCCTCACGGACAGATAACTCGTACTAGACCAAAACTCTATCACGAAGTCCCTCATTTTTATATCGACTTAATCGCCGGGCCAATGGCGAGCGGGTCATTAGTTAGATAGCGCTATTTAGGTCTGACAAACCTCACACCGTGCCGCAGAGGACGGGCGTGAACTAATGGATCTGGGGCACGTCAATGCTGATAGACATTGACAGTTTCAGGGCACATAAACATGACTACAGTCAGCAGTCGATATGGTAACGAGTCTAGTGTATACATGGGGTAGCCCCCACGGCCGAAATGCCAGATAACTAACACGGGGTAGCCCCCACGGCTGGATAGCCAGAGTAACCGGGAATGAACAAGTCACGTTTTTAACTATGGGGTAACCCCCACGGCAGGATGCCAGCTAAAGGAAACTGTTTTCAAAACAACTTAAAACGAACACCCAACCGTGAACTCACTCAACTAGTTGTTGACTCGTTACTACATGCTTTGCAGGTCCTTAGGTTCTTAAGCTGGAGCGTGCATGGAGGAGGATCGTTGTGGGACATGGACGACTGTGTGCCATGTTAAACTATGAAACCATTAAACTTATGTTTTGATTTAAGACTTATGCTTCCGCTTGCAACTTAACTATGTTTTGCTTGAACACCAATTGTATTGGTTGGATTTTTATAACTACTTATATGCTTGTTCAATATGATTGGTGGCTGGATCCTGGTCAGTCACGCCTCCAAGCGGTAGTACTCCGCAGGTGGATTTTGGGGGTGTGACAAAGAAAGTGTCCTTGCTTAAGGCGTCGAGGTGTATGAAGAAAGGTTGTGTCATTTATATGGCACGGGTAACCATTGATGAACCAAAGCCCAAGGTTGAAGACATCCCTATTATTTCTGAATATCCAGAAGTATTCCCTGAAGAACTAACTGGTTTACCCCCAGATAGGCAAGTGGAGTTCAGAATCGATATCATTCTTGGAGCTGCACCAATTGTAAGAGCACCTTATCGGTTGGCACCAACTGAGATGAAAGAGTTAAGGACTCAGTTGGATGATTTGTTGGCAAAGGGTTTTATTCGGCCTAGCTCGTCCCTTTGGGGAGCACCGACTCTGTTTGTAAAGAAAAAGGCTGCATCACTGCGTTTATGCATTGATTATCGTGAGCTGAACAAGGTTACGATCAAGAACATATATCCATTACCCAGGATCTACGATCTGTTCGATCAACTGCAAGGGGCAAGTTATTTCTCCAAGATTGATTTAAGGTCAGGTTACCATCAACTGAAGGTCAGAGATTAAGATGTGCATAAGACTGCATTCAGAACTCGATATGGACACTACGAGTTCTTGGTGATGCCTTTCAGGCTCACTAATGCACCTGCAGCGTTCATGGGTCTCATGAATCGCGTTTGCAAGCCATACTTGGACAAGTTTGTCATTGTCTTCATTGACGACATTCTTATTTACTCGAAGAATCAAGCCGATTATGAAAGACATCTTCGGTGTATCCTTAAACTTCTGCAGCAAGAGAAACTCTACGCCAAGTTTTCTAAATGCGAGTTTTGGCTTCGTGAAGTCCAATTTCTTGGACATGTGGTGAGCGAGCATGGTATCCAGGTGGATCCGGCTAAGATTGAAGAGATTATGAATTGGCAAGAGCCTAAGACTCCTACAAAGATACGCAGCTTCTTGGGTCTAGCAGGATACTATCGACGTTTCATTGAGAACTTTTCAAGGATTGCTGCACCCTTAACATCATTAACTCGCAAGAATGTCAAGTTTGACTAGGGTCCAAAACAGCAAGAGTCCTTCGATATTCTTAAACAGAAGTTAAGCAATGCACCTGTATTGACATTGCCAGAAGGAATTGAAGAATTTGTGGTTTATTGCGACGCATCACACACAGGTATGGGATGTGTGCTTATGCAGAAAGGCATAGTTATTGGATATGCTTGCCGAAAATTAAAGGTGCACGAGAAGAATTACACCACCCACGATTTGGAGTTGGGTACCGTTGTATTTGCACTAAAGCTTTGGAGGCATTATTTATATGGGACCAAGTGTGTGATATATTCTGATCATAAGAGCCTTCAACATCTGTTTAACCAGAAGGATCTTAACATGAGACAACGTCGATGGATGGAGACACTGAATGATTATGAATGTGAAATCCGATATCATCCAGGCAAAGCGAATGTAGTCGCCGATGCCTTGAGCAGAAAGGAAAGGGTTAAGCCTATTAGAATCAATGCTAAGAGCATTGAATTGAAGAACAGTTTGAATGAAAGGTTGTTAGCCGCTCAAAAGGAAGCTATATTAGAAGCTAACTATCCGAATGAGAAGCTGGGCGTAACTGCTGAACAATTATCTTATGGCAAGGATGGAATCCTAAGACTGAATGGACGAATATGGGTTCCAATTTATGGAGGACTTCGAGATGTGATTCTACAAGAAGCTCATAGCTCCAAATATTATGTTCATCCTGGAAGTGATAAAATGTACCAGGATTTAAAGGCAAATTATTGGTGGATAGGTTTGAAGAAATCTATAGCCACTTATGTGGCAAAATATCTGACGTGCGCACAAGTTAAGGCATAGCATCAAAAGCCGTCAGGTTTGTTACAACAGCCTGAACTACCCACATGGAAATGGGAAATGGTAACCATGGATTTTATCACTAAGTTACCTAGAACAAAGCACGGAAATGATACTATTTGTGTTATAATCAATAGATTGACCAAGTCATCCCACTTCTTACCGATTAAAGAAACTCACAGCTCCGACAAGCTAGCTCAGATGTACGTGGATGAGATTGTATCTCTTCACGGAGTGCCAGTGTCTATTATCTCTGATAGGGATACAAGATACACATCGCATTTTTGGAAAAGCTTTCAGCAATCTTTAGGCACTTGATTAAATTTCAGCACTGCATATCATCCTCAAACGGATGGGCAAAGTGAGCGTACGATTCAAACGCTTGAGGATATGCTACGAGCTTGTGTTATTGATTTAGGAGGGAGTTGGGATGGCCATCTTCCATTGATTGAATTTTCGTACAATAATAGCTATCATTCGAGTATTCAAGCAGCACCTTTCGAAGCTTTGTACGAAAGAAAGTGTAGGATGCCAGTTTGTTGGGCGGAAGTTGGAGATGTCCAACTATCAGGACCTGATATAGTCCTGGAGACAACGGATAAGATTGTTCAGATCCACTATCGTCTAAAAGCTGCCAGGGATAGGCAGAAAAGTTATGCGGATAAAAGGTGTAAACCTCAGAAATTCGAGGTAGGCGACAAGGTATTACTCAAGGTGTCACCCTGGAAAGGGGTGATGCGTTTTAGCAAAAAGGGCAAGCTAATCCCAAGATACATAGGACCATTCGAGATCATCGAATGTGTCGGAATTGTAGCTTATAAGCTAAATCTTCCAGAAGAGCTTAGTGGAATACATAATGTATTCCACATCTGCAACTTAAAGAGATGTCTAGCCGATGAATCGCTAGTAATGTCGCATAAGGACGTGCAGACAGATGAGAGCTTGAAGTTCATTGAAAAACCTTTGTCAATCGAGGATCGACAGGTTAAGAAGCTTCGAAAGAAGCATGTGCCGATCGTAAAGGTAAAATGGGATGCCCGAAGAGGCCCAGAATACACGTGGGAGGTTGAATCCACAATGAAACAGAAGTACCCTTATTTATTTCAGTAAATCTCGAGGTTGAGATTTCTTTTAAGGGGGTGAGGATGTAACACCTCGTAAAATCATGACCAATATAATAAAGACACGTGTCATGGATTTTTAACGTGTAAGAAATTGATTCCGAGGGACTAAAATTGTCAAACAATGTGAATATGTAAGTACAAGGATCAAACGTGTCATCATGCCCAGCTCGTGCCTCTGAATGATCTCGTATGATGTTCGTATTCTTTGATGAATAAAATTGTCGGGCATAGAAAGTCGTTTGTGCTTAAATTGAAAATTTTACCAAGCTTAAGGGTTAAACGTGTCAACATGTTAAACGTTACCTCTAAGTGACCTTTTAATGATCCCAAAGCTTTGTAACGCTTCATTATGCTTCCATATATAATAAATAATGATTTCGTGGGGTTTCTACGCTCTTAAGAGACTTTTCGGGTGATCGTACAACTAACCGGGAGCTTAACGGAGTTAATATATGACCAAGGCCCTTAATAGTTAACTATGGGGGTCCTAAGTGCAATAAATAGAAGTTAATTAAAATTATTTTTGACCAGGGACCAAAATTGCAAAGTATGGGGGTCCTAAGTGCAATAAATAGAAGTTTGAAACTATGAGGGTCCTTAAGAGT
The DNA here is from genome assembly GCA_030545235.1 of Helianthus tuberosus. Taxonomy (NCBI): domain Eukaryota; kingdom Viridiplantae; phylum Streptophyta; class Magnoliopsida; order Asterales; family Asteraceae; genus Helianthus; species Helianthus tuberosus. Next base: position 80,204,588 of record CM060437.1, read on the forward strand.
CATACGCGGCCCGCGTGAGAAGTGCCAGCGACCAAAAATCTGCACAGCTGCAGGTTCAGCCTGTTTCACCGCCTTTGCATGCAATTTATCGATACCAGGGTCCGAGCCAACAGTTTTTCATGCACTAGGGACACATGGGATCATCTAGTTACTATAGATTTGCAGATGGAATGATCTTGGAGCTCTAAAAAATCCTATATAAGGCCCTTTGTTTGCACTTGTTCATTTGCACACTTGACAAATCACTTCACAACTCATTCTCTGGAGTCCCTTGGAGCTCCAGGAAGCTTTCCTCAGTTCCTATTTCGTGCTAAGTATTCTTCAAAGCATTTTTAGCTTCCTAAGTTCAAGTTTTGTTAGTTTAATGACCGAAAGTCAAAGTTATCATAATTAAGCTTTGACTTTGTGATTAATCATAAACGGTCCAGCCATTATTCGAATTGAAAGTGGCTATGAGTTGGTAATTATGTAGGTATTAAACCCTTAAAAGAGCACCTGCAGATTATCACTTTTACTTGGTCAATTATCGGGTCAAACTTATTAATAAAAAGTCAACATAATCAATTTTTACAAATAAATTCATAACTAATAATGCAGAAGTTATGGAACATGTTTTAACATTAAAATAACTTGGTAAATAATATAAGGACATGTCTAAGCATGTTCAACCCGACAACTCTGAGTTTAGGCTCTGTTCGGAACCGAAAGTCGCAAAAGTAGACTTTTGTTTTGACTTTCAGTTCTGACCTGATTTAGCTTGTTTTAGATATACCTTAGGGTTCCTTTAGGACCATATTATAGGTTAGTATAACCCTCTGAGGTTATACAACTTGGTTCCATAGAAATCCTAGTTCATTGCATGTTTCCGTTAAATGCCTAAAAGTTGACCATTATGCCCTTTTGATATTAAAACGAGATTTTTGAAAATGTGAGAGGACAAAAACCTTTATTACTAATATTTAAGTATGACCTAAAAGTTTGACATCAGATTATGGTCTAAAATAGAAGTTACGCGCGATATTGTAAAATGAAAACTTTTTTATTAATTAAACGGAATTTTTGGCATAAAACCTATTTAAACCCAATTTTCGCGACCAAAATTTCCACCTACTGTTAAGATATAATATTTAGGGATTTTTGGAAATTTTTGTTAAATTTTAAACTGATCATAACATAGGTTTCTTGCATAGACTCTGTAATTGACGGTTATGCCCTTTTTGCTAATAAAATGAGTTTTACACATCCTTTACATGTCAAACCTTTTTCTACTGATTTTATACATCAAATAAATTATTTTAAACAGTAGAGGCTGATCAAAATCTCAGATTTCCTTAATTGACCCGAATATCGTCAAATACCGACTTTTATGCGATTTAGGCGCATAGTATGGTTTAAAACCATATTTAGCACCTAAGACTTGTTACCTACTGATGTTATGAACAAATTTTTATACTTTAACAATAAGTAAAAGTTTTGAACTCAGATTTCCAAAATTGTCCCTTTTAACATATGTGAAATGACCAAAATGCCCTTTGGTGCATAGTTTGGCCATAAATGATAAATTTCACATATATATAATATCTTACTGATATAACCCATTAAAATAAATGTTTTTACTGATTATTTTAGATCAGAAACTCAGATTACTATTTAACCTCTTTTATAAGCTTTAAAATGACCAAAATACCCTTACGGGGCTTAATTTAGTTTTAAATTCGTTTTGGGCATAATGGAAGGTATCATACTGATATCATACCATATTTTAAGCATATTAACTTGTTAAACCTGTATATGACTCATTTGGTTACCCGTTTTGCGTATTCAGTTTCGGTACGGTTTATGTAACTAGTTTGCATAAATTAACCGAAACGGGTCAAACCTTATCATTTTTACTTCAAAATCCAGAATGTGTTTAGTTTACCCATATTATACAAGTCTTCATACTTGTCTGGTCTAAATCACATTCTAATCCGGTCTTCGCTTAATCGTGCGTTTTGAATCGTAAACTTTTCATTAAAACTAACCGGTCTAAGTTTAAACTAAAGTAAGACCCGTTAGGAATCTAATAGGTTATTAAAACCTTCATTCCAAATTTAGGAGCCCAGTAAAAGCTATTTGCACTTGCTGATTGTTATACGGCTGAGATTAAATTATAATTTGTCCAGGTAAATACTTTTAACTTATTTTCCATTATACGGGCTTGGGATACGGTATTATAATAATACCGCTTGGTCGGGTATTGAATGTTTAATCGATTAGTATTTAAACCATTGAAATAACTCGTTTTAATCTGTAATGTTTGATGCAATGCCTTTGGGGGGTTAATGACCATGTCCTGGATATCCTCGGCTCATTTATTAGAAATGGCCACGGCTTAAGCACGGGGTGTAGGCATACACCTGACAGTTGGGTATGTATAAATGATATCTCACTCTCTTGTGGGCTTATACTTGTGGTGTGTCTATTAATCTAATCCGGCTCTTCTAACCGGGTCCCGAATGGACGACAAACATGTAAAACCGTATACAAGATTATTTTAAATAATTATCCCAAGTTATAAAAGAATATTTTTGCCTTGTGCATTCAAAATAATTTTCTAAAATGCTTTTCAAATGAGTCAATTAATTGTATTTACCAGTGTAAACTGACGTATTTTTAAAAGGTTAAGAGCAGGTACTAAGCGTAATGGGCTAGAACTCCTGAGTGATTAAATAAAGTGTCTTGCAAGCTTTTATCGCTTTAAGTCTGTTGAACATTTCCTATTTTATTTTGATCCGCCTGTGGATCCACTTACATTCCGTTGTGTAATATTTTATGTTACTTTAAACTCGGTTTGTATAAATTACTTTAGACTTCCGTGGTGCATCTAAACTGTGATTACTGACCACGATGATATAAACTACGTCACGATACTCCCCACCGGGCCCACCGGTAATACGTGGAAATATCGGGGTGTGACAGCAAGCTTGGGGAAGTTTCGTTTGAAATGATTTAAATCACGACACTTGAAACATGCTCGAGGGCGAGTCTGAGTAGGGCTGCTCGGTTCTGGATGCGACAGGTCACAGCTAGATGTCCAAGTAGACCACAGATTGTACACTGGTGACAAGGAGCATTTGATGCATGATGATAGTTGCAATGATTGCACCAAGGTTGCTTTCCACGATAAAATCCCTTAAATGGAACTGAGTTTAGTGGAACAGGTGCAGGAATTGCAAAATTCTTTGAAGTCTTGCGCTTCTTAGAATTTTTAGAAGATTCGGCCTTTGTTCTTTTCGAATTTCCATTACTAGTTTTGGTGTTTTTTTTTCTTGTCTCCTTTTCTAAATAGTTTATCTTTTCTAACCTGGGAGTCGGTTAAGATGGCGGCTAATTCCTTAGCCTCCCTAAGCGTTGCAGGTTGGCTGCCAGTGACGATGTCTTGGATAAGATCAGGTTGGCCATCAATGTATTTTTCAATGGCCTGATCCAAAGGTGTGACCATAGTGGGGCAAAGTAGGCTTAGCTATTCAAATCGGTCAGTGTAGGCAAGCTTTTCCCCACTATCTTGTTTTAGATGATAGAACTCGTTTTTAAGTGCCCTTATTTCGCTTCGTGGGCAGAATTCTTTCTTCATAAGATCCTTAAATTCTTCACATGTTAGTGCCATTGCCATATCGGCACCTCGATCTCTCATAATACCGTTCCACCAAGTGAGTGCTTTCCATTGAAAGATACTCGAGGCGAAATCCACCTTGCGCTCATTGGGACATTGAACATGGGGAATGTAGTCTCTATACTCTCAAACCATTGTAGGAGCGCAGTTGCTCCTTCAGACCCAGAAAATTTCGATGGCTTAGCTGAATTGAACGTTTTGAAGTCACACTGAGCATTATTATTATTGTTATTGTTATTTTCCTGGTTTATCTGAGTAATGAGGTTCGGGATCACAGCAGTCATCTGTTGAACGATTATGGCTATGAGAGTAGCATTCTTAGTTTGATCGCGTCTAGGAGGCATCTTGAAAGTATAGCTATAGTGAAAATCAAATAAGTTAGATCCATCAAATTGTTATGAGTTTGTAACATCTGTAGTGAAAATTTTGGACTAGTAAAAATCTCGTTCATAGGTCTCGCTCTTGTACTTAAAATATATGGTGTAAATTCTGACTTTAGTAAAATCTTGTTCATAAGTCTTGTTCTTGTATCTAGAAAATACAGTGTTGTGGGTTTTGTTTTGAGACAAGAGTTGTTTGAAAAATAAACTTTCATAATATTTTTGGATGAGAGAATACAAACCAAGTTAATGGTTTGTGTTAAAAATTCCTTTATTGTTTAAAAAAATATTGTTTTGAAGATAAAATGTTTTAAATTTAATTTTGTAAAATAAAGAAACTTTGTGTTTGAAATTTTGAAAATTCTCACCCAAATGGTAAAAATTTGAAATTTTGAAAGACAAAGGTAGTGTTTCAAAAATGAAATAGGATTTCATAGTGTCGTGAAACGAAATGAAATTCATTTCAACTGTCTCAAATCAAACATATCACCGAAGGTAATATGATGAATTAGTATTGTGAAAGGAAATTTGTTTCGATTGTCGTGGATAGCAAACATATTACGGAGGGTAATATGAATGAGTAGTGTCACAAAGGTTGTTTAGAAATCGTTTGGCATAGTCAAGATAGATAGGTTTTTATAATGCTTCATGAAGACATGCTTTAGCCTATAAGTGGACAATCACCCTAAGAGTTCCCAGGTAAGAGTGACTGGTCCGATAATGCGGATTTGTATGAGCACTCTAGCCTTAGACAGAAAACTCGGGGTACAGGCATCCACCCTTCCAGATTGCATGTGTTCACATTATTAAAACCCAAGATTTCGATGAAAAACGTTTGAGAAAAACATTTGAGAAATCTTTTGATAAAAATTGTTTAAGATAAACATGTTTGCGAAATATTTTAACAAAAACGTTTAAGAAAACATTTTGAGAAATATTTTAATGAAAATGTTTTGAGAAAACATTTTGAGGAATACCTTAAGGAATAAAGCCTAAGGGTTTTAGGATAAATCATCTAAGACTAGATGATTTGTAATTCATAGTGTAGTTGTGGCACGAATAAGGATGAGGATTTTAGAAGGAGTTCCTAAGTCTACTCATGTTTGGGTCCTAGGAAGGTTATAGACTAAGTTTAAGGCACACTAATAACCTAATTCCCTATAACCAGTGCTCTGATACCAATATGTAACACCCCAATCGCGTAATACAACAACACGCGGCAAAAATATTGGGGAGTCACGTTACAAATTGCTCACAACTACTGGTACTAAATTGTTTCAATATTATTAACATCGTTTTACAAACAAAGGATACATGTAATTGTCTTTTGATTAAGAAGTCTAAGGCCCGTATGCAGTCCTATCCGTTGCATGCTTGAATAGTTGAAAACCTGAAATATATGTGAAAAATAGTCAGCATAAAAATGCCAGCGGGTACATAGGTTTTGTTAGCCAAATAAATGGCAAAACATTTGATATTGCAATACTTTGACAACTACGAGAGCTGTCAATTGAAAATAAATATTGAAGCCAAAGAATGGCAAAAAATTAGTATTGCAATACATAATCTTGATTGTGAAAACTCGTGGCAAATAGTTTTATATATGGCAATATGATTATTACTAAGTCATTTTTATGCCATTTGAAATTGTACATCGTAATCTCGTTTAAATTATCGTAAAACTCGTTAATGAGTTATTAGAAATTCAATCAAGGATTAATAATAACTGTTTTGAAATAAATCAAAACTTGTGTGAGTATTATATAAATTAAGTCAATGATTCATAATAATACTTTAGATATCCTTCTAAGAATCTAACATATAAAGAAATGGGAGATTCTACAAGGATTTGGATAATCGAACATTGAATCAATCGTACACAAAATCCTAAAGTGATTTGGATAACGTTACAAGAATAATAAAATAAGAACACTTATATATAGGAAGTACCAGCGGCGTATCCACCATGTTTCTTATTTTATTACACTCGTTTTGTTATCTAAATCACAACTACCACATAAACACATAATCGTAATTTTATCAACAATCTTGTAAACACACATTAAAGTACATGATGAATCCAAATAAGGACTCCAATATTAGCACTTTAAACATCCCATGTATGTTTAGCTATGAAGATAGATAAATATTACAGGGATTCGGTTCTCTTCATATTGTCTAGTCGCATACGCATTAAAGTACTCAATGAATCCAAACAAGGACTCCAATATTAGCACTCTAAACATCCTACAAGTATCAATTTATAAAGATAAGTTGACACTAAAAGGATTAGGTTTCTATCGTACTGAATCATTGTATCACAACATCCTAAATTATAATGGTGATTTGGGATAACGCCACGAAGGGCAATACAATAAACACACTTATATATAGGAAGTACCAGCGGCGTATCCACCATGTGTTTATTGTATTACTCTAGTTTTGTTATCTAAATCACTGACAATCTACACATAAACCATAACCTTCGTCCTGTAAAGTACTTCTTAAAAATCTCACTATGAAAATAGGAAGATCTAAGACTTCACTTCAAACATCCTATAAGAATCTAACTATGAAGATAGATAGATCTTTTAAAGATTTGAATAAACATCGTATTCGCATAATCAGAATAGTACATATAAAAGCACTTAGTAAACACATATATGCCATACATTTGGAAAACAAATCGGTTACACATACGAATCACCCCAAAACATTTGAAAATGGTAAAAGAGGGGAACTATGTACTCACCTTGAATGCAAAGTATCCTCGATCTAACTTAACAAAGCTCAGGCAAAGCAAGGAAAATCAAGTGGTACCTAGTAATCGGATCGCTAGTTAATAAATCGACACCTAAATCGGAAGATCAGGTAGAATGAGGTCTCATAAACCAAATGAGTATTAGAACTCATGTGATATGGTTTAACAAAGCCTACATTCTAAATCAGAACCTATCCTAAGTGCATACGACCCGTTACGACCCATTAAGGTAGCTTACGCTACTTTAACGCGTCGTTCGCGCAAATGCGCGTTCGAGACGCCTAACTAGTCCTATGACAAGTATTATATGCCCTAACATGTTTAAATATGTTGCATAATCAGTTTAAGTGACAAAAATTAAGTTACACACGCTTAAAATCAAATTATGCATGAAAAAGGCATTTTGGTCATTTTCCTAAGGCATATAAACTACCTATAATACAACTAATTAAACTAAGTGACCATAAGGTATAACCTCAGAAGGTTATTCCCTATACAAATATGGTCACAAAATATGCTTGGTCGGATCCTAACGATCGACCAAACGAGTCGGGTTTGAAAGTTTAAGCGGATGTCAAGACCGCTTGACTTACGACCCTAAACAAGCACTAGACTAAAAGTGACCAGTTAAACATGTTATAACATGTTTAACTAAGTTAGAAAACAGGTTTGATATCAAAACATAGTGTTTTGATACTCGAAAATAGTTTCACCGCAAAATACGCATAAACACGTATTTTGACCGAAACTTTGACTCGTTACTTCGACTAATCAACGTGGTAATCAGTAGGTATAGTCACAAGGGACTATAACCATCGTGATTACGCTCACGTTGCAAAGTTCAAACGAACTTTGTGTTAACTAAATCATGGTCAAAGCAGAAAGTCAAACACTGTTTGACTTTCACGCTTGAAAAGCATAAACAAGCATGAAAGAAGCTTACAAAAGGTCCAATCAAGGAAGAATTGATCTAAAATGCTCAGGTATGAAGCCTTAGCTTCAACTTAGAGCAGATTTGATCAATTTGTGTGAAGAATGAATGAGAAACCCACTTCTATTTATAGTAAGTTTGGATCAAGGAGATCATTCCAAGAGTTAGGAGGTTTAATCTTGACCCTACACTTGTGGAAGATGGTTTCTAATACAATGGGAGCTTTAAAACCAGTCCATAGTATTGAAAAATTAGCATAAACGACCCTGAAATTCAAGCCAGTTGCTGAAACAAGGTTTTTGCCCAGATAGGGTCATTGTATCACGCAATGGCAAGAGCCCTTAGGCGTCTCGCAGCGCTACGGCTAGGTGCTAGTTTCAGAAATTTACAAAACAGGCCCATGCACACTATTTAATGCATTTTTGACGCGTTTAAGCACCGTTAACCTATTTTCAAGGCTCAATAAAGATGTAAAAGTATAGGGGACATGAAATATGCTTGAAAACATTTCAAATGTCGGTTCGTTTGGTCGTACGGTCACGTTATTCGGTTAATTACGACGAAACACGAACGGACGCGAAAAACGATCCAAATTACGTGACGAATGGTATTTTTGCATTCCAATCACTAAAATAAAATATTTTAATGATTTCAAAAATTTTTGGATGTCTGGATATGTTCAGAACGTAAGATATGCGCGAAAATGCAAACTTATGTACTTTTCGACGCTTTTAGTCCCTATTGATCAAATAAGTTTATTTTCGCATACCCAACCCCTCAAAGCCTATTTCTAAGCTATGTAAAGGATATTTATGGTATGTTTAGCTTATGATCGAGTTCCGGAATGTTCGTTACTATACAAATCGGCATAGTTTCGCAGTTTAACGCAAATAGTCCATGTGATCGAATAAATTTGTTTTTGTCACACCAAAGCCTTCAAAACTTATTTCTAAGTTATATAAAAGTTATTTAAGGTATGTTAAGCCTATGTCACTATTCCAAAGTGTTTTTCGCATTAAACCATTTACGTTTATGTACCAGTTTGGGTATAACTTTCTAGAAAGCGATTTAAAGCTTGAAATTGAACTTAAAATCAAAACGTCAAATTGTCAAACATAAAAAGCAAACATTGAGACCAAAAACACATTGTTTCTTGATAAAAGATATTGTCCTACATCGTGCGGTGTTTACGGAGCACAAGTGTCACACTTTGGCCTAAAGGTTCCGACTAGTTCTTGGAGCAAAATTTGAAGCTCTAAACGCAGACAACGCCAGTTGTCAAGTAATGTCCATCTCCTCAACATTTCAGGATGAATTTGATTTAAATCATTACATGACATGATTGGAGGAGTCAGTTCACCTGCAAGAAACGCATTTAAACAAGAAATCATACTAGCTACAAGGGCTAGTTTTTCTTCAATCTACTTGGTGATCAAATTTGAGTTCTACAATGACTACATCGAGTGACTTGGAGAAGTAGGTTGCACAACAGTAGCTGCAGGCTTGGAAGATGATGAGCTACTAGTAACTTGACTGTGAGCTGATGTAGGAAATGGCACATAGAAGGGGGCAACTTCAATAGGACTGCACATTTTATATCCGCCTTGTTGCGATATGAGAGCTGAGTTTTGACTAATCCCTGAACTAGTTATTCCAGCTGCCAACATATTGTTCCTATGATTATCCTCCCTTTGCTTATCTGTAACACCTCATAAAATCGTATCCAATAATATAATGACACGTGTCCCTAATCTTATCATGCCTAAAAGTTGGCTAAGAGGGACTAATTTTGTCAAAATTGAAAACTATGAATGCGGAGGGACTAAAAGTATCGACATGCTTAAACTAAGCCTCTAAATGACCTTACACGGTGTTCTTATTCTCTTAATGAGTCACTTGTTGGATAAACGAAACCATTTGCGATATAATTCAAAAGTTTGTGCATCGAAGGGTTAAAAGTGTCAACATGTTAATTCTTACCCCTGAGTGACCTTTTAACAAACCCGAAGCTTCATGATGTTCGATCACACTCTCGGGAATGCTTATATTGGTCGTTTAGGGCTTTGATGCCATTGAATGATAATACGTGCAAAGATGCGAGTTAAAAGGATTAAAAGTGTCAAAATGTGTTTTCTCACTTCTGAGTGACCTTTTAAACGAACCGGGAACTCTATGATGTTCAGTCGTACTCCCGAGTGTGCCTAATATTGGCCACTATGGGCTTTCGTGCCTTATGTTGATATTATACAAGAAATTAGAAGTTTTGTGCCAATAATGTCAACTTTGAAAGTTCAAAAGTTATTAAAAAGGTGCAGGGGCTAAACTTGCCAACATTTAAACATGTTTGGATGGAATGGTGGTGGTCGCGTGCCGCGACGGGACTCCTGGTCCTCTGTCGCGCGACGCGAAGGAACAAAATATGCAGAATGTTTTGACAGCTGCCATATTTAGCCTTGTTCATCACTCATAGCACCCTATAATATTATGAATCGAAACTAGGAGCTCTTTGATGGTTTTAACACCTGCCATGAAACTTGGAATGTTCTCTGAAGCTCCCTAAACACATGGCATGATCCAAACAACTCTCAAAAACTATAAATAGGGGTGAGTTTCATTGTAAAAACTTGCGCCTTCTTGAAATCATTCCATATCTCTCATAATTGGAGGATCCTGAGCAATTAGGAACTTCCTTTGAGTTTTCTTCAATCCCTAGGACCACTTGTAAGTATTCCTTTCGTGACTAGTTCGTTTATTAGGCTTTTAAAGCCGAAAAGTAAAGCGTTTTTGATAAACGCTTTGACTTTCAGTTTAGACATTAATGGACAAGCCATTATTCGCAACAAACATGGCTACGTGATCATAATTAGGTATGTGTTAATCCCTCAAAAGGGCACATCCTAAGAATCACGTTTGCTTGGTCAATTGACGAGTCAACATATTAATATTTTAAAAAGTCAACGGGTCAGTTTTTGAAATAATTATGACCTGAGTTTAAAGATGTTCTAAAAAACATTTTAGAACATAAACAATTTGGTAATAATTATTAGAACATGTGTAAAAATGTTCGGCTCATCAATTCCGGTTTTAGGGTCGGTTCGCAACCAAAAGTCGCCAAGTTTGACTTCTGCTTTAACTTTCGATTATGAACCGAACTAGACTAGTATACTACTAATTTAAGGTTCCATTATGATCGTATTATGATGTAGCATAACCCTACAAGGTTATATTACACGATCATAATAGTAATCTGAGTTTTATGCAAGATTCCGTAATTAGGCCATACTTTGACCATTATGCCCTTTTTAGCAAAAATAAGGTTTTAGACATGAATTAGCTAACAAATGATATAGGTACTGATATGTTATCATGTTTAACATATTTTGATGTTACAAATCTGATCATAAACTGAGTTTGCATATAATGTCGTAAATTGTGCTTTAAAGTGACCAAAATGCCCTTTAGGCGCATAGATCGGTTTTATGCATAATTCCTTATACCAAAGTCATTGCCTACAAATGTAATATCATAATTAGGATTTTTTTTGGGATATCAAATCAGATTATAAACTGAGGTTATGTACAAGTCTTTGTATTACGTTCCTAAATGACGATAATACCCTTATAACACACAAAATGGTTTTAAAGCATGATTTTCATATATAACCTTTTACCTACCGATATGCTATATTAAATAACATACTTTGATCATATAAACCTGATCATAACATCAGTTTTCCTTAAACATCGCACATATCGTCATTTAACGACTTTAACGCCGTTTTGGCGCTTAATATGGTTTTAAACCATATTTTGAAATCAAGACTTGTTACCTACTGATTTTATAAATCATTTTAAATATTTTTACAGTAGGTACATGATATAAACTTAGATTCCCAAATTTGCTTTCAAAACTATATGTGAAATGACCAAAATGCCCCTACAGAGCATAGTTTGGTCTTAAACTATAAATTCACATATGTTTGATATCCTACTGATATTATATCATAAATAAAATGTTTTTGCAGAATTTTTAAGGTTGTAACTTCAGATTATACGCAAGTTCCTTTTATACGTCGCTAAATGACCAAAACGCCCCTTTTGTGGCATAACTTGATTTTAAAACCTTAACGGGCATACAAGTTGATATTGTGACAACCCTCATTAAACCAGGTATCCGTACAATTAATTAATTATAATTACGTGCTTAATAACTGTGCTGAATTACTAAACTGCTTTCTGATTACTGCATCATACTTACCTGTGCATCACATATTACATAATGTCACATCATTATCACATACATACTTTATTGACATACCTGATGCACAAAGCACAGTTAGCACAGTTAACGGTTAAAGCAGCAAAATGTTGACGGGTTCAGTAAATTGACAGACAGTGTTTTGAGACCCAGTATGGGCCAGGGACAAGGTACTACACTAGTATGGAGTGTAGGGAAGTGAGGACCATAAAACTGCGTCACTAGGTGATAGTTTGAGTGCTTAAAACTCACTTTAAGTGCAGAATTATGCATTTTTCAGCAAAATTCAGCTTTTTTAACAAACTAGTATTATGCAGAAAATTTACTAAATGGTCCTGAATGCTTTCCTAAGTGTTGGGAATTAAAAGTGTCACAAGAAATTACATAAAAGACACTACACAGAATAGCTTGACACTTTAACGAACCGGTATCTAACCAAAAAACCGGACATTACCCGGAACACCTAAATTTTGCCAGATACATTGTTTTATTATTTTTGAGCTAGTTATGGTCTCTGAATACCCCAACACACTATAAAATATGTCATACACATAATACACTAGGTATTACACTTAACCTCCTAACCATTTACCTACTAACCATTACAAGTTACAATTACCCCCCCCCCCTTGATTATTTACGGTCACCATCGACCCACACCTCACTCAAGATTTTATTTTATATTTTAATAGATCTTGCTTGTTTACTTGAACAAAATATTGAAGGAAATCTCTATAAGTATGCCACCACTCCACCACTCCACTCCCTCAACCTCTCTCTCTCCCTCTTGGCCCTTGTTTATGCCACCACTACCACCACCTTGCAACCACCATACACCCATTTTAAACTCATTTCAAAGTGCAAGAAGGTGATACATGGAGCTTGGAGCTTGAAGAACTTGAAGAACCTTCATCCTTAGCTTTCATCCACCATTTTTCATCATCTTTTTCTGGTGATCTTCCCTAGCCTTTGAGCTAGTTGTAAGCTTCTTGCTACTAGTTTTTATTTCTTATTTTGTTTGTTAAAAAGATGTACATTGTTATGAAGAACAAGAACACTAAAAGACTTAAACAAGAATCATGAACATGAAGCTTAAAAATGATGAAATCTTGTTAAAATAATGTTGTTAAATACATGCATGACACTTAATTGTTGTTTACTTGGAATTATGATGTTGATCATCATAAGGAGCTTGCTAAATTGTGATTAAACACATGATTTAGCAAGTTAGAGGGTGATTATTTGTTAACCCAAGAAGATCATCCTCACTTATGAACATGAACTTGAAAATAAAATTATTTCTTGAAAAATTGTAAATAAATTGAGCTAGTAATTTTGTGAATCTAAGATTTATGAATAATTTTCCAAGAAAATCAAGTCAAAATATGATTTTAGTAGTACTTGATTCTTACATAAATATACATTGTTTTTGGTGATAAAATAAGTGTAAGAACACTTTATTTACAAGAAGAGTTCGAAAGAATAATATTTGTGGAATATGTTTACAAGTTGTAAACATCTAAAAATTTTCAAAATGGAAGTTTATTAAGAAATAAACACACTTTAAGGGGTAACTAAGTCTACTAAACATGTTATCAAGTTACTACGAGTTTTTGTGAAAGTTCATGTCCATGTTGTTATATACATTGTATAATTTTTGCACTTGGGAAGTGTAGTTTGATTATTGAAAAGAAAATGATATGCTCATATAGCATGGACACCTCCGTTTCTAGGGGAAACTATGGCGAAATTTTCTAAAAATATAAACACTTAGAAAATATTTTCTAGACAAGTGTTTACAAGTGTATTTTAAACTATGTTTTTCAAATATAAACCTCGCCATAATGTTTGTAACAAAAATACAAAGTATCGGAGGTTGGTTTTGTACATAAAAATGGTTAAATATATATTTAGAATATATTTTATACTAAGACACTTGTGGGATTATTTGTATACTCGGTGAAATGGTTATATTATATAACTTAACAAAGTACCGTGAAATTCATTATCCAAAAACGATACCGTTACATATATATTTTTGGTAAATATTCTTTTGGACAAGGAGAAATATATTATTTTTGGGAAGTTAAAATATATTTTCCTAGTATATTTAGAACATATATGATTTTTGTGAAAAATATATATTTTCGGGACAATACATTATTTTGGGACAAGATGAGTTTATAAATATATTTTCTAAAGTGAGACTTGGGAATATATTATTTCGGAAATTACAAGTACAACAATACAAATATACATGTATAAGATACCCCATCATTGGGAAGGAAATACGAAGTTAAATACTTGAGAAGTATTAATACAGAAATATTGTTTAAACAATTATTCCAAAACCAAATATAATTTAAGTTGAAATATTAATTATTTTGACAAATAATTATAACTCGGAATAATATAAGACACGTAACTCAAAACATTAATACTAAGCAAAGGCACGGCCTGTTCGTATAATAGAGATTAGTACACTGTAGGTAGTCGTGTTTGCTGACAGAGTTTGGGTTACGAGCTGAGGACGCAATACAGTGAGTTCATGTCCCCCTTTTCTCTTAACTGTTTTCAGATTTATACTTCGGGGGTGGAATACATATTACAATTATTACAGACATTTTATACATGGTATGGTTAGCCTAAGGAGGGTTTACTACTAGATCATGTGAAGGGTGGGTACAACACTTAAGGCCATTAATCCTCGTCGTAGGACCGGGGCGGCCCATAGTGGTGACTATGTCTTCCAGCCGGAAGCCCGGTACAAATTTGCTAGGTTTGAGTTTTCCTGCACCTTTTCACACATACCATTGGCTTTGCAACCCATTGGTGATCTATTTTTCCTTATTGCTACATACCAGGGACAGTTATATATACAAGACATACTTCAAAGGTTTTTACACATAGACATACACATGAACTCGCTCAACTTTTTGTTGATATTTCTAAACTACATGTATTTCAGGGAACTAGTGGATCTGCCAAGGGTATGCATATGATTTCAAGTTGCGTATAAATAAAAGATGTCATCCGGGGTAGTAGAGTTTAGATGGTGTGTCATATTCCTGGACGGGACACATGTTTCTAAACCCAGTTTTAATTAAAGTCTTTTGTGGAGTCTTGTTGAACTCAATTAGACAAGTCATGGGTTGTAATATAATTTGGTATCGATGTTTTCAAATACAAGTTGTTGTGTTATTTTCTAAATGTAATTAATGGATGAATATCTTTTGGTTTTATCATATAGCATTGTTATGATTGAATGCTATGGTATTAAGAAGTCACACCAAATAACCACACTTCTGCAAAAGTCAGGGTGTGACAGCTTGGTATCAGAGCCTCAATCATAGCGAACTAGGATCCTTTCTCGAGTCTAGACTATGATCATCAGGGCTCTCACGAAAATGTTTTCACAAACATATTTTCATTGCATAACAAAAACATCCAGATCCGGGAAACAAACATTTTTACAAACAAAAAGGCACAAGTACACATTTCAAAAAGGCTATGTTTATAATTCAGTCTTATAGACTGAGGGAGGTTCAGCCTTAGAGGCTGGGGAGGTTCAACCTTAGAGGCTGGGGAGGTTCAGCCTTAGAGGCTAGGGAGGTTTAGTCTTAGAGGCTGGGAAAGTTTGGTCTTAGAGACCAGGGAGTTAGTCTTAGAGACTGGGGAAGTTTGGTCTTAGAGACCAGGGAGTTAGTCTTAGAGACTGGGGAAGTTTGGTCTTAGAGACCAGGGAGTTAGTCTTATAGACTGGGGAAGTTTGGTCTTAGAGACCAGGGAGTTAGTCTGAGAGACTAGGGAGTTCAGTGTAAGAGACTGGGTGGGATAGTCTGGGAAGGCTAGGAAGATTACTTGCTTACATTGCTTGCTTACATTGTTATTACTGCATATATGCTTACTTGATGATTGATATATGTACATATGTTTGATTGTTTTGTCACAGACACCATGTCATCATCCTCCGAGAGTGGAGTGTCAGACACTATAGACCCGATAACCATAGTATCAGATGACGAGATCCTTCCAGAGGACGAGGTTTTCATTTCAGATACTACGAGCAGTGACGATGGTGACTTTCAGCCCTTCGCCTTACCGGATTTCGGAGATGATTTACCTTTAGCTGATGGTTTTCTTGACGGGGATCTACCTCCTGCTCAAATCCCTGCCCCTATTCCTCTAGCTGTTTTTCCTGTTGAGGATCTACCTCTCGATGATATGTTAGACGATGACGTCGATCTCTTCAACGAGGGTCCCCCTGAGGATGACCAAGATGGCGGGGTTCCGATTGAAGACGATGTCGCTATTCCACTTGCTGATATTCCAGTTGATGACCTTGATGTCCCTGTTGATGATATTCCTGTTGCCGATGCCATTATTTTGCCACCTGTCGAGGTTCCTGTTTTATCTGACCCGTCTGGTCCTGACTCGTTTGAGTCAGTGTCGTCTTCTACTCTTCATGCACTGGGATTACAACGATATCCTACAGACACTGATTCTGACACTGCTATGTCTGAAGCGCCCGTTCCACAGCTGGGTTTTGGGTTCATCCCTGACTTCCCACACGATTTTGATCCAAACCATGAGATGGAGTTTATCCCTAAGGAGCAGCCTGTTGAGGCACCTATTCTACCCGATGATCAGCTCCCTGATGTACCTGCTGATCATCAGCTTGCTCCTGCTGACCCAGAGCCTGAGATTGTACCTGATCCCATACATGCGCACGACTTTCCACCTGTGCACGACCCTATCCCTGTTGATGTTCCAGTTATTGCACCACCCTTGCCCAACCCGGTCCCTGTGTTTGTTGACCATGCACCTTTTGCTACACACGTTGACCCTAGATATGCTCATACCCGCAATGGGTGGATTGAGGATGACGACGACTATCCTCCTTTTGTTCGACCAATTACTCCCCCTTCTGTGCCTGTTTAGGTACCCGTTGATGTCACACAGTTTCACCCACACTTGTCAGATGCGCACCGTACAGACCTACCAGTTACATTTCTTCAGGACATTCCTCCTCCCCGTCCAGGGGAAGGACCTTCAGGTCAGCAGCACACTCACATACCTTTTGTGTCAGGAGCCGATCAGTTCATGCCACAGTTTCCTCACCCTCCTTCTTCTTCAGCACCCACGGGCGAGCCATTTATGTGGTCTTCGCCCAATGTCATGCCTGTCACTGACCCATAGCATCCCTTTCACGTGGGATACACGACGGATGATATACTTTTATCGCTGCAGTTACAGCAGGATATGTTGAGTCGTAGAGTCACTGAGCTTGAGAGGATCCTGCATCCTCCACCTTTTGCTGATCCATCACAGTCTGCTTTTCCACATGCTCTACTGTTTCCTTGCCCGGATTTTGGTATCCGTTTTCTCACCATGGAGCAGCAGATTGCCTGTTTGTTGTAGCTTGTTCATACGCTTGAGGAGGAGTTAGCGCGTATGTGCCATTTGCTTTTCATTCCTCCACCTCCTCCTCCTCCACCATCAGCTTAGGGGTTTTTGGTTTGTTGCAGATATCATGCTTTTGATGAGAGCACAGCTATTAAGCCTGATTGCGCATTTTGAAGACCACATGATGACTTATGACTTTTGACATTTGACTTTTGGTTGTTGTATATTGTTAGACGATTCAGACAAGGGTGATGTGACCCTTAGTCTCTTTTGATGTGTGATACAATTGTGAAACTTGTAAACTGTATTCGTGGTCTTGTTATATGATAGCTCAATCGCAACGTTCTCATTACATGCGTTGTTGGATTATTTGTTTTGTGTTATGACATGGGATGTTATGTGTTATTGTGCTGATGAATACTATTACATGCGCGTGTTACATACTCATTATACATATTATGGCCTGACCAACGTGATCTTCTTATAGAAGATGCCTCCTCGAAGGGAAAATCGTTTACCCACTACTGAGGCCGAATTGCAAGAAAGGATCTCCCGAGCAATAGCAGACTACGAGGCCTCACGCGCCGAAACTAGCGGAGGTTCCTCAAGGAACAACCCACCACATGGTAATGTTTAAGTCGCTTGAGACACATTACATTACAATTGGATATTCCATGTGCGGTTGCTAATGCTTTCTGTGAATGACGTTACTTGTACAGGTTGTACCTTTAAACAATTTTTAGACTGCAAACCGCTGAATTTTGACGGCACCAGGGGTACTGTAGGTTTTGTTCGATGGGAGGAGAAGACCGATTCGGTGTTAAGGATGAGCAAGTGCGCCCCAGATCAACAAGTTACCTACATTTACAGTCTGTTCATAGATGGAGTGCTCTCGTGGTGAAATCTCCAAGTCTAAACTCTGGAGAGGCAGCGGCTTACGCGTTGACTTGGAATGAGCTGAAAGAGCTCATGCGTAAAATGTATTGCTCCAGGGCCGAAATTTAGAAGTTGGAAACAGAATTTTGGAACCTTAAGATGGACGGCCCAAAGATCGCCGAATATGTGCAAAGATTCCACGATCTGTCTCACGTGGTACCCTATATGGTTACACCGGAATTCAAGCGCATTGAGCGTTTCATCTGGGGGTTGGCGCCCCAGATTATGAGCATGGTAACATGTCAAAGCCGCCAACCATTACTGAGGCAATCGACCTGAGCGTGTCACTGACTGAGGAAGCCATCCGGCTAAACAAGTTTTCGATCTCCGACCCAAAGAAGAAAGAGACTCACGTGGAGTCATCAGGCTAGAACAAGAGAAAGTTCTCCAACTTTAAAAAGGGTACCAGTAGTACCAACCAGAAGAAATAATCGTACTTACCGGCTGAAGCCAAGTCCGGGGTTGAAAACAGGGGGAAGGGTTACATGGGCACTCTGCCCAAATGCGGTACATGCCAGTACCATCATCCCGGCCAGTGTAGATTCAGGAAGTGTGAGTCATGTGGGAAGGTTGGCCACTCGAAGGAAACATGTTGGGTTGGTACTCGGCGTGGTAACAGTGGTCAAAGGGGTTATGGTAACAACAACCGAGGAGGGAATAGATATGGAAACCGCCCTCAAGGAGGGAATGACGGTAATGGAAATCGTGGTAACGTTGCGAATCAAGTTGGGAATCGCAACCAAAACAACGCTCAAGGTGGAAACGGGAATGGTAATGGTCGAGGACCTGGATGTTTTAATTGTGGGGACATGGGGCATTTCAAGAGGGAGTGCCCAAAGCTCAACCAAGCGTAGGGAAGAGTCTTTAACATCGGAGCGAGAGAAGCTAGCCAAGATCCCAACGTAGTCACTGGTACGTTCCCTATCAACCAACGCTTTGCATCTGTATTATTTGATACCGGAGCCGATTATAGTTTTGTATCGCTAGAATTTAAGAAAATACTTGGGTTGGTAACCAGTAAGTTAGATATTCCATATTCGATAGAACTAGCTAATGGGAAGCTAGTAGAAGCAAATAAAGTTATTAGGGGTTAAGTGATAGAACTGGGAGAGCACGAGTTCACCCTTGATTTGCTGCCAGTCGAGTTGGGAAGCATTGACGTGGTAGTAGGGATGGATTGGTTGTCAAGCAACCGAGCAGAGATTGTTTATCACGAGAAGATCATTCGCATTCCGATGGCGAATGGAGAAACAATTGTGGTAAATGGAGAGAAGCGCGATACGCCCCTAAGAATCATCAGTTGTTTGAAAGTTCGAAAGTGTTTGAAGAAGGGATATGTTGCCTTCTTGGCACACATCGTGGATAAAGAAGCCATTGAGCTGAAACTAGAAGACATTCCTGTCGTGAAGGAATATCCTGAAGTCTTTCCCGAAGACTTGCCAGGATTGCCGTCGCAGCGACAAGTCGAATTCCACATTGACTTAGTTCCAGGTGTTGCGCCTGTGGCTAAGGCACCTTATCGACTTGCGCCCTCCAAGATGCAAGAACTGTCAACGCAACTTCAGGAGCTATTAGATAAAGGATTTATCAGGCCAAGCTTCTCGCCTTGGGGAGCTCCAGTGCTGTTTGTCAAGAAGAAAGATGGTAGTTTCCGCATGTGTATCGACTACCAGGAGCTTAACAAGTTGACTATCAAGAATAGATATCCTTTGCCAAGGATTGATGACCTGTTCGATCAACTACAAGGTTCGAGTTGTTACTCAAAGATCGATCTTCGATCAGGTTATCACCAGTTACATATACAAGAAGAGAGTATTCCGAAGACTGCCTTCAGAACTCGATATGGACATTACGAGTTCCTGGTTATGCCGTTTGGTTTGACAAACGCACCAGCTGTATTCATGGATTTGATGAACAGAGTGTGTAAGCCGTACCTCAACAAGTTTGTGATTGTGTTCATTGACGATATTCTGATCTACTCAAAGACGAAGGAGGAACATGAGCAACACCTAAGAGCTATCTTAGAATTGCTCAAGAAAGAGAAGTTGTACGCGAAGTTCTCGAAGTGCGAGTTCTGGTTACGCAAAGTCCAGTTTCTTGGTCACGTGGTTAATGGAAATGGAATCCATGTGGATCCTACAAAGATTGAAGCAATCAAGAATTGGGAGACCCCAAAGACGCCAACCAAGATCCGCCAATTTCTAGGTTTGGCAGGATATAATCGCAGATTTATTGAGGATTTCTCGAAAATCGGTCAACCTTTGACCTTCCTTACAAAGAAAGACAAGAAGTACGAATGGGGAGACAAGCAAGAAGAAGCTTTTCAGTTGTTGAAGAACAAACTTTGCGACGCACCCATCTTATCCCTACCCGAAGGTACTGATGACTTCGTGGTATATTGCGACGCCACACTTCAAGGTTTAGGTTGCGTGCTGATGCAGCAACAGAAGATTATAGCCTATGCTTCACGCCAGTTGAAGGTTCATGAGAAAAAAAACTACACCACTCAGGACTTGGAGTTAGGCGTAGTGGTGTTTGCATCAAAGATCTGGCGACATTACTTGTATGGCACGCGATGCACCATCTTTACCGATCACAAGAGCTTACAACATATATTTGATCAGAAAGAGCTTAATATGAGACAGAGACGATGGGTAGAATTGTTGAACGACTATGATTGTGAAATCAAGTATCACCCAGGGAAGGCGAATGTAGTCGCCGATGCCTTGAGTCGGAAGGAAAGAATCAAGCCCATAAGGGTTAGGGCTTTGGAAATGATTGTTCAGACAGACCTCACGTTGCGCATCCGTGCTGCGCAAAGGGAAGCTCTTAAAAGGGATAATCTTGAGAATGAATATCTCCGGGGGATGGTGTCACACCCCGACCACGTTAAAACAACAAACCGTGGCGGAAACGTCAGGGAGTGTCGTGGCAGAATTATTGTTTCACAACCATGGATACAAAAGAGTTTCGTTTTATCAGAATATTTACATTAACATTGTTTTAAAACCAAAACCAACAAGTTACATATCGACTATCATTGTTATTATGTCACTAAGGCCTCGTCCAGATCCTATGTGAATCATGCATCCTATCAATCAACATCAAGCAACATCACCTGAAACATATGTAAAAACAAAGTCAGCAAAGAAATGCTGGCGAGCACATAGGTTTTATGAGAGTATCGGACTCATGGCCGTTTATATGCTGCAATACTTTATTAGACTACAAGAGTCAAAAATACACACCTTGTTTTGAAAAGTGTATTGCAACATAATTAACCAACTCAAATCAAGTTGGTTATAATTTATAAAATCTCGTAGCCATGATTCTTAACCCAAAAACATTTGTTTTAGTAAACCAAATTGTAAAACATTTCGTATTAACTCGTTTAATAAATCTCGTATGGTTTATATACTTTCGAAAACGTCGTTATGTGACATCGTTTCAAAATCGTTTACCCAAGTGAACTAAATAATGCCACGGTATGTAATATGTTGAAAACACTTATATATAAGAAGTACCAGCGGCGTATCTACCATGTTTTCACCATATTACACCCGTCCCATTATCTAAACACTTAACCAAAAACCAATCATTTATCCAATTCGTTTAATCTTGTTCAAATCGTTTCCAAATCGTTAACTCGTTTAAATCGTTTCCAAATCGTTTAACTCGTTTAAGTCGTTTCCAAATCGTTTAACTCGTTTAAGTCGTTTAAATCATCCTCGTTTTAATTGTGAAAAAACTATTTTTGGTCGTCTCGCTAATAACATTCAAACCTTCGTGACTCGACTATCTCGCTTCTCGCATTAACAAACCACCAAAGGGTAAGTTAATAATCAGATTCAGTCATTACCCACCTAACCCACACATAACCATGGGTGCAGTACGATAATGGGATTTGTCAGATCCTATGGTACCATAACCTAATACTGGTCGGCTTGATCAATGCTAATGAATTTCATTTGTTATGTAACTACAACCAAGTAGTTTGTTCACTTTATCAAAATCGTTATTAATTTAGTATAAACCATTTTAATTGCTTTTGAAACCATCGTTTAAACATCGAAAATCGTTTAACATATGAATCACCCCAAAACAATTGAAAACAGTAAAATAGGGGAACTATGTACTCACATGAAGTGCAAAGTATCCTCAATCAATAGAACTTCAACAAACTCAAGTAAACCAGAGAAATCAAGCAGCACCTAGTAATCGAATCACTAGTAAAGAAATTGACACCTCAATCGGAAGATCGGATAGAATGAGGTCTTATAAACCAAATGAGTGTTGGAACTCATGTGATATGGTTTAACGAAGTCTACATTCTAGATTGGAACCTAACCTAACATAAGTGCTTTCGACCCGTCACGACCTATTAAGGTAGCTTACGCTACTTTAACGAGTCGTGCGCGCATAAGCGCGTTCGAGACGTCTAACTAGTCCTATGACAAGTATTATATGCCTAAACATGTTTAAATTTGTTGCATAATCAGTTACGTGACAAAAGTTTATGTTACATATGCTTAATTACCAATTATGCATGAAAAGGGCATTTTGGTCATTTTCCTAAGGCATATAAACTACCAATCATACAACTAATTAAACCTAAGTGACCATAAGGTATAACCTCGGAAGGTTATTCCCTATGCAACAATGGTCACTAAATATGATTGGTCGGATCTTAATGAACGACCAAACGGGTCGAGTTCGAAAGTCTAAGCGGGTGTATAGTCCATTTGACTTACGACTCTACACAAGCACTAAACTAAAAGTGACGAGCTAAACATGTTAAGACATGTTTAGTTAAGTTAGAAAATAGGTTTTGGTATCAAAACAAACGGTTTTGATACCCAAGAGTAGTTTGGTTACAAAGTACGCATAAATACGCATTTTGGCCGAAACTACGACTCGTCACTACGCCTAGACAACGTGGTAATCAGTAGGTATAGTCACAAGGGACTATAACCATCGTGATTACGCTCACGTTACAAAGTTCAACGGAACTTTGTGTTGACCATTGACTGGTCAAAGCTGAAAGTCAAACTCTGTTTGACTTTCATGCTTGAAATACAAGAACAAACAAGAAGAGGACTTACAAAGGGTCCAAGAAGGTGTTTTGATTCAAAATTACTCAGGTATGAGGTGTTAAAACCTCAACTTAGAGCAGAGATTGAATCAAGGTGTAAAAAACCCAAATGAGGAAGCTTGCTATTTATAGGAAGTTAGGATCAATAGGATGATTCCAAGTATTTTGAGGGTGTAATCTTGGCCATACATGTGGGTACATGGTATTAGAATACAATGGGTGCCGAAAACCAGCTTAAGGTATTGCAAAAGTTGCATTAAAACCCCTGAATTCAGCCCAGATTGCTGAAACTGAACATTCTGTCTGATGGTGTCACGCGGCCCGCGTAAATAACAGGCCTCACCTTACGCGGCCGGTATGAAGAACTTTGGCAGAATGTTAAAACAGGTCCCTGCACATCAGAAACTTGCATTTCGGCTCATTTTTGACATGTTTAAGCCCCGTTAACCTCATTTCAAGGCTCTAAAATGAAGTTAAAGTATAGGGAACTTAAAACATGCTCAAAAATATCTCGGATGTTGGCTTGTTTGGTCGTACGGTTGCGTTGTTCGGTTAATTACGACGGAAGTCGTAACGAACGCAAAAAAGATCCAAATTAAGCGACGAATGGAATTTTATCAAGCCAATCACTAAAATAAAATATTTTAATGATTAAATAAATTTTTGGATGTCCGGATATATTCAGAACGTAAGATATGCGTTTAATGCAAACTTGTGCACTTTTGACGCTTTTAGTCCCCATTGATCAATAAAGTTTATTTTAGCCTATTTCTAAGCTATGTAAAGGATATTTAGAGTATGTTTAACTTATGATCAAGTTCCGGAATGTTCGTTACTATACAAATCGGTATAGTTTCACAGTTTGACACAAATAGTCCCTGCGATCGAACAAACTTGATTTCAACACACCAAACAATCCAAAGCTTATTTCTAAGTTATGAGGAGGTTATTAAAGGTATGTTAAGCCTATGTCACTATTCCGGAGTGTTTTTCGCGTTATACTGACTGCGTTTATGCACCAGTTTGCGTATAACCTTCCAGAAAGCGATTTAAAGCTTGAAATCGGAATCGAATTAAATCGTAAAATCATCAAACAAAAATACACACATAATAACACCAAAACACATATAATAACACCAAAGCACATTGTTTTATTAATATTCAACATTGTTTTACATTGTAGATTGATTACAGAACACAGTTGTCACAGTCTCCCCTACTTTAGGAAATTTCGTCCCGAAATTTTATTTAGAGGAAACTTGTGAAAACAAATGTGGATATTTCGTCTTCATCTGGTCCTCACGTTCCCAAGTAAAGTCTAGGCCACATTTGGATTCCCAAGGAACTTTGACCAATCGAATCCGTTTGTTCTTTAATTGTTTGAATGTATGATCCACTATCTCCACAGGTTTCTCGACAAAGTGCCTCGTTTCATCGATTTGGATTTCGTCGAGTGGAATGTGAAGATCAGCGTCAGCTAAACACTTTCACAAATTGGACACGTGAAAAGTCGGATGAATATTTCCAAGCTCTGGATGTAGCTCTAGTCGATAGGAAACCTTCCCAATCCTTTCCACAATCTTAAATGGTCCCACATATCGAGGTGCAAGTTTTCCTTTCTTTCCAAATCTCACCACTCCCTTCCAAGGTGACACCTTGAATAGGACACGGTCTTCGACTTGAAATTCTAAGGGCTTGCGTCGCATATCCGCGTAACTCTTTTGACGGCTTCGAGCTGTCACAAGATGATCGTGAATTTTCTTGATTTTGTCTGTTGTTTCTAGAATGAGCTCAGGTCCAGTAAGCTGAGCTTCACCGATCTCATTCCAACAGACAGATGAACGACATTTTCGACCGTAGAGAGCTTCGAATGGTGCCATATTAATACTAGCATGATGACTATTGTTGTAAGAGAACTCGATCAATGGAAGATGAGAATCCCAATTACCACCAAAGTCTATCACGCATGCTCTAAGCATATCCTCCAAAGTTTGAATCGTCCTCTCAGATTGGCCATCTGTTTGGGGATGATAAGCAATGCTTAGATTTAGTTGGGTTCCCAAAGCAGATTGCATGGTCTTCCAGAAATGAGATGAAAACCGAGCATCACGATCGGAAATGATATCCAAAGGAACACCATGTCGTGATACAATCTCATCAACATAAATCTTTGCAAGTTTATCAGCAGATAGATCCTCGCGAATCGGAATAAAATGAGCTGATTTCGTTAATCGATCGATAACAACCCAAATCGCATCGTGAGCCTTATATGTACGCGGTAATTTAGGGATGAGATCCATCGCAATGTTCTCCCACTTCCAAACCAGTATCTCTGGTTGTACAAGAAAACCAGAAGGTCGTTGATGTTCAACCTTGACTTTGAGACAAGTTAGGCATTTCGATACATACAAGGCAACATCCTTTTTCATACCAGGCCACCAGTACTGAGTACGGAGATCCTTGTACATTTTATCAGCACCAGGATGGATAGAATATCGAGACTTATGAGATTCGTCCATTACCAAGGTGCAAAGATCGTCTTGTTTCGGAATCCATAAACGATCCTTGAAATAAAGCAAACCATCATCTTTCCTTTAGAGCTTAAGCTCAAGCTGATGTGGTAATTCCTTACCTATCAAATTTTGTGAAACACAAAATTGTTGAGCTTGATAGACACGAGTTTGAAGATCAGATAGAGTGTGAACAGAATGAAGCTTGACTCGCTCTTTTCGACTAAGCGCATCGGCTACGACATTCGCCTTACCAGGATGGTAGCGAATTTCGCAATCATAATCGTTTAAGAGTTCAACCCAACGTCGTTGCCTCATGTTCAGCTCTTTCTGATTAAGAATATGCTGGAGACTTTTGTGGTCTGTGAAAACCACAGACTTTGTGCCATAAAGATAATGTCTCCACATTTCAAGAGCGAAAACCACAGCTCCTAACTCAAGATCATGAGTCGTATAGTTCTTCTCATGAACTTTCAACTGTCTAGACGCATAAGCTATGACTTTACCTCGTTGCATAAGAACACAACCAAGTCCTAGATTCGACGCGTCACAATAGACAACGAAATCATCATTTCCTTCAGCTAAAGATAGAACAGGAGCATCACAAACCTTCTGTTTCAGCGTTTGAAACGCTTCTTCTTGCTTGGGTCCCCACTCAAAAGGCTTATTCTTCTGAGTCAAAGCAGTGAGTGGAACCGCGATCTTCGAGAAATTAGAAATGAATCGACGATAATAACCAGCAAGACCAAGAAAAGATCGAATCTCTGTAGGTTTCGTCGGTGTGTTCCAATCCTTAATTGCAACAATTGTCACACCCCGACCACGTGGAACATACAAAACGTGGCGGAAAACGTCGGGGAGTGTTGTAACAGAATTAATTGTTTCATAACCATGGCATTCAAAGTTGTATTTTATTTATAAACATAAGAGTTACATTGTCTTAAATAGGAAATAAAGAGTTCAGAACATAATTAAACTAAGTCTATCTTCATTTTATGTCTCTAAGGCACAGGTCCGCCCTAGTGTCACGATCATCATCCTATGCAAAAGCTCCTGAAAACACATGTGAAAATAGGTACGTCAGCATAAAAATGCCTGTGAGATACATAGGTTTTGTGAAAATAGGATTCATGACTTAAGTTTAAGAAAATGTTTAGTCATGAACCTTGGAATTTTCTTTGTCTTGTAAATCATTTGAAAAGCAATAAGATCAGATGATATGTATAAATAAGAGAATAATGGATGGTTAAATGAATAACCAACTAAAATGAGTTTGTATAAGATAAGTTGTTTTGTAAAACAATGTCTTGTGAAAAGTATGTTATTTGTATAAAATGTTATATGTCTAAATTGAAATGATTCAAATAACGCTACGATATGTAATACCATACAAGGACTTATATATAGGAAGTACCAGCGGCGTGTCCACCATACTTGTATCGTATTACACACGCCTCGTTACTTAAATCACTTACCCAAACCAAACCAACAAAGTAAAATGTTTACGTATAATCAAATGTCAAAATGTTTATGTGTAAACCATGTCTAATGTCTATGTCTAATGTTTATGTCTAATGTAAATCATGAATTGTGTATGTAAATGTCAAAATGTTTATGTATGGTAAGTGAAATATATCAACTAAACCATATGTAAAATGCACAAAAACAAGGTATTGAAGTAAAACATGGTTTAAATCAAAGTTATGTTTTGTGTAATAAATGCATGCTATACTGATATAAACATTTATGCAGTATTGTGAAAATTCATACATCCAAGCCTTGCGACAGTCGGATAACCCTTTTAGTAAAGGTTATCAAAAAATGTATTCGGATTCGGTCATTCCTTCCATCCAAACAAACCCGAGATTACAGGAATGGGATTTGTCAAGTCCTATGGTACCACTACCTACTACCGAGCGGCATGATCAGTGTTAATGAATGTACATTGTCTCATTTAAACAAACCAAATGTCATACCAAAATGTAAGCATGTGATGAATAGAATAATGTACTAAGTATGCACACAATGGGCATACACAACATAGATTGTAATGTAAAATAATGTACTTAGTATGCACACAATGGGCATACACAACATATATGATGTGAAAACAGGAAAGGCACGAAAGTAACAAGTAGGCACATGTGTTTCACCCCAAAATGTTTGGAAAACAGTAAAAGAGGGGTCTATGTACTCACTTGAGATTGCTTAGTAGTCCTTGAGTAACAACCAAACAATGCTAGAGATCACGGATATCAAACGACACCTAATATAGGTAACTATGTTAATAAACCGGACCTATATCGGAGGATCGGATAGGATGAGGGTTCGTAAACCAACTGAGTATGAAAACTCATGTAATATGGTTTAACAAAGCCTACATACTAAATGAAACCTAACCTAAGTGCTTATGACCCATTATGACCCGTTTAGGTAGCTTATGCTACTTTAATGCGTCGTTCGCGTGAAACGCGTTCGGACCGCCTAACTAGTCCTATGACAAGTAAAATATGCCTTAACATGTTTAATATTGTTGATAAATCAGTTTAGAGGTCATAGGTTATGTTACATATGTTTAAATGAATTTTGGCATCAAAGGGGTATTTTGGTAATTTACCTAAGGCATATAAACTACCTATCATACAACTACTTAAACGAAGCGACCATATGGTATAACCTCGGAAGGTTATTCCCTACCTACTATGGTCACCTAAAGTATTTGGTCGGATCCTAATGAACGACCAAATGGGTCGGGTTCGAAGGTATAAGCGATTTATTAGATCGCTTACCCTTACGACCCTAGACAACGTGGTAATCAGTAGGCATAGTCCCAAGGGACTATAACATCGTGATTACAATCACGTTGCGAAGTTCAAACAAACTTCGCATTGACCATAAACTGGTCAATGCAGAAAGTCAAACAAAGTTTGACTTTCGGACTCGAAAAGCAATAAAAGAACGAAGGAACACTTACAAAGGGTCCCCGAATGCTAATCTCGATCCAAGTAGCTCAGGTATGAAACAATAGTTTCAGCTTAGAGCTTCTGAAATCATGATTCTTGTGGGTTTTGCAAATGAAGGCAAGGGGGTATTTGTAGGATTCGTAGAGCCATTAAGATCGTTTCTTGGAAACCATGATTTGATCTTGGCCATACACCTACAAACCCTGGTTTTCTAAAACCATTTGTGCCCATAGATTTCCCCAAAATCATGTGCAACAAGAGGAATGGACCAGATCCAATGTTTCTGCAATTCTGCTGTCTGGAGACTGCTTACGGACCGTAACACTCACAATGTTGAGGTCCGTAAGCCAACAACTTTAGAGAATTGTCAGTTTTGATCCCTGTTATGCATTTGAGCTATTTCTGACACGTTTTAGGCCCGTTAACCCCATCTCAAAGCTCTAAAATGAAGTTAAAGTAAAGGGAACTTAAAATGTGCTCAAAAATATCTCGGATGTCGGTTCGTTTAGCCGTACGGTTGCGATGTTCGCTTAATTACGACGGAATGCGCATAAGCGCGAAAAACGATCCAAATTGCGCGACGAATGGATTTTTCTTATGCCAAACACTAAAATAAAATGTTTTAGTGATTACATAAATTTTTGGATGTCCGGATGTATTCAGAACGTTAGTTATGCGCGAAAGTGCAAACTTGTGCACTTTTTGACGCTTTTAGTCCCTGAATGACCAAAAAGTTTATTTAAGCACACCGAACCCCTCAAAGCCTATTTCTAGGCTATGTAAAGGATATTTAGGGTGTGTTTAACTTATGGCCATGTTCTGGAATGTCTGTTACAGTTCAAATTGGCATACTTTCACAGTTTGTCAAATTTAGTCCCTGTAAGTGAATTAACTTGATTTCGGCATACCAAACCATCCAAAACTTATTTCTAAGTTATGTAGAGGTATTTTAAGGCATGTTAAGCCTATGTCACTATTTTTAAGTGTTTGTTGCATTAAACTGGTTATATTTACACATCAGTGCGCGTATAACCTTCCAGAAAGCGATTTAGAGCTTGAAATCGAACAAAAGTTGATATGTGCAAAAGATACACATATTTATACAAGTCCAAAGTATGAAATACAATATTTCATTGGTTTGGTATTTGTTTGATGGTCGCAGTGACACAGGTGTCACAGTCTCCCCTACTTTAGGAAATTTCGTCCCGAAATAAATTCGTAGGAGTCTGTCTTTGGTTTTGTGTTAAGTAACCATTAAAGATAAGCAAGGCATAATCCTGTTATTTCTCTTTAACGGACATTTTTTAGAAATGAAAAATGAACAGAGTTATTTTCAACAGGCATTCTTCAAAAACGAAAAAGAACGGAATGAGTCATTTTCCACAAGTTCTTCAGAAACGAAAATGAACGGAATGAGTCATTTTCCACAACCTCTTCAGAAACGAAAATGAACGGAATGAGTCATTTTCCACAACCTCTTCAGAAACGAAAATGAACGGAATGAGTCATTTTCCACAACCTCTTCAGAAACGAAAATGAACGGAATGAGTCATTTTCCACAACCTCTTCAGAAACGAAAATGAACGGAATGAGTCATTTTCCACAATCTCTTCAGAAACGAAAATGAACGGAATGAGTCATTTTCCACAATCTCTTCAGAAACGAAAATGAACGGAATGAGTCATTTTCCACAAGCTCTTCAGAAACGAAAATGAACGGAATGAGTCATTTTCCACAACCTCTTCAGAAACGAAAATGAACGGAATGAGTCATTTTCCACAATTCCTTCAGAAACAAAAATGAACGGAATGAGTCATTTTCCACAATTCCTTCAGAAACGAAAATGAACGGAATGATTCATTTTCCACAACCTCTTCAGAAACGAAAATGAACGGAATGAGTCATTTTCCACAATTTCTTCAGAAACGAAAATGAACGGAATGAGTCATTTTCCACAATTTCTTCAGAAACGAAAATGAACGGAATGAGTCATTTTCCACAATTTCTTCAGAAACGAAAATGAACAGGGTTAACTCTAAATACATGACAAAACTTGTTGTGGTTTCTATGCACAAAATTCCATAATTATGTATGCATCCATAATTACGTAATTCCTTGCACAGTCCGCACAGTTCGTTTTGTAATGTTGTGGGGAAGGATATCAAACTTGTGATGAGGGTGACTAGACTACCATATGGTCCTTTTAATTAGATCGACAGAGGATCTTCTTACTTAGGCCACCAAGGAGTCCTTTCAGCTATATCATCACATGATATCCCTAACCAGATTTTTGGATCAATCTGTTTAACTAGACCACTCAAGGGGTCTACTTATGGAATAGTACAATATAATCCAAGGGTCTTTACCATTACGTAAAAGATCATTAAAGATTTAATATAGTACCTTTGGATATCCTACCATGAATTCCTTATACCTACGAGGATTTGGATAACAAAACTTGGATTACACAAAAACATTAAAGGGAACACATAAGCACCTAATCACATAGTTATTTAACTTGATTATTAATTCGTTATCTTTGGACGCGGATACTTAAAGCACACCAGGAATCCAATTCGTGGATTTCATTTGGCACTTTAATCATTTCAAGAATCCATCCATGAAGATAGGATGATCTACCAAAAATTCGATTTTCGTTTTCAGGAAAACGCAATATTCGAATTAAGGTACACAATAATTTAGGACATACGGAAATACCCTTGGGTACCTTATTAAGAATCTATAGTGGTACTTTGGGTATTCGTACAGAATTATAACTTGTACCTTGTACTTCGTTTCCTTGCAAGAAACGGGTACTTAGGATCTTTGTGGAAAACGCAAGAGATTGTAAAATGGACGAATTTTGGGGGTAGTTTGCTTTTCAAGGAATACGATTCCTTGATTGTCGGTAGTGTAGGGGATATGTTGTTTATGCATACGACTACATAAATACATTGCAATGTATATAAAAGATTTATTTATAAACAATGATAACAACTGTTTCATGGACCTTGACAACAAAAGAAAATAATACATAAGACATGATTATTTCTAAAGGGTGTTGTCTTCTAGTCGGTCAAATGCTCATCCCTGTGCTGGATTTGCATTAGCAAGCTTTGGGCAATTTCTTCGGAAATGACCCATCTCGCCACATTTTTAGCAAGAACTTGGTGGAAAGCGAGCTTGAGCAGGATTGTTGTCAGCTTGATTTGGTGCAACTGCTGCTCGGCAAACTTTTGTTGTATGACCTTTAGGTCCACAAATTTGGCATTCGCGACACTTCACATTAGCATGATGATGGAGGTTACATTGGTTGCACAATGGTGAAGTTCCATTGTACGGCTTCCTAGCAGGGGGTTTAGTTGGTTGGTTGGGGGCGGCTTGACCATTGTGAGCGACCACGGCGAAGTTCTGAGAAGCCTTTCGCTTCTTTGACCTCTTAGGGGATCCAGACTGTTCATCCATGGTCTTTGATTCCTCGACCGGTTTCTTGTCACCTTTCCGGAAAAGTTTACCTTTCCTGATCTTTGATTCGGTCAAGGTTGCAGATAGCTCAATGGCCTGTCTAACTGTAGTGGGGTTACTACCAGTAACAGTGCCCTGAACTGAGTCAGGGAGACCATCAATGTATTTTTTGATCGCCTTATCCAAAGGCGTAACCATTGTAGGACACAACAGGCTCAGCTCCTCATATCAATCAGTGTATGCTCGATGTTCACCGCTGTCTTGCTTAAGATCGTCGAATTCCCTTTCCAAGGCCCTGATCTCATGACGAGGACAGAATTCCTTCATCATCAGTGCTCGAAGTTCTTCCCACGTTTGAGCCAGTGCCACTTCGGCACCCCTATCTCTCATCACACCGTTCCACCATGTCAAAGCTCGTTTCTCAAAGACGCTAGATGCAAAATCTACCTTTCGATCGTTTGGACATTGAACATGTCTGAAGGTGCTCTCTAAACTCTCGAACCATTGCAGAAGTGCAGTCGCTCCTTGAGACCCAGAAAACTTTGATGGCTTAGCCGAGTTGAACGTCTTGAAGTTGCAGGGGGCATTATTGTTGTTGAGGGCTTGGTTACATTGAGCAACGATGTTCGGGATTGCAGCAGTTATTTGCTGTGTAATGACAGCTGCCAGCTCTTCAATAGATACCGGATTTTCGCGTCGTGGAGGCATTCTAAAAAGGGGAAACAAGAGAGAAAACAAATGAAATGGCATGAGGTAAGAATAGGATGTTGCAATTACCGACCAAAAATCATGGGTGATGGTCATTTGTTTGAACCACGAAGCAAACAAACGACACACAAAGGCTGAATCAAAGCAAATAGATCCTCATAATGTATCGCGAAGACATGCTCGCCTATAAGTGGACACTCACCCCAAGAGTTCCCAGGTAAGAGTGACTGGTCCGATTATGTGGATTTGTACGAACACTCTAGCCTTAGACAGAAAACTCAGGGTACAGGCATTCACTCTTTCAGTTTGCACGTGTTCACCTTATTTAGGACCAAAAACTTTGACGAGATTTTGAAAACTCAAAGGGGTTCAAAACCTTGTAACAGAGGGTTCAAAACCTTACAACTGAGGGTTCAAAACCTAGTAATCAATCATCCAAAAACAGATGATTAATTTTCAAAGCGGATTCGGAATTAATGTTCTCGTTGTGATTGTCGCCAAAGGATAGGTGACGGTTTTGTTTTATGACTAAACGCAAGTAAACTCGCGTTAGGGTCCTAGGAAGGTTATAGACTAGGTCAAAGCATTACTAATAACCTAATTCCCTATAACCATTGGCTCTGATACCAACTCTTCTGTCACACCCCGACCACGTGGAACATACAAAACGTGGCGGAAAACGTCGGGGAGTGTTGTAACAGAATGAATTGTTTCATAACCATGGCATTCAAAGTTGTATTTTATTTATAAACATAAGAGTTACATTGTCTTAAACAGGAAATAAAGAGTTCAGAACATAATTAAACTAAGTCTATCTTCATTTTATGTCTCTAAGGCACAGGTCCGCCCTAGTGTCACGATCATCATCCTATCCAAAAGCTCCTGAAAACACATGTGAAAATAGGTACATCAGCATAAAAATGCCTATGAGATACATAGGTTTTGTGAAAATAGGATTCATGACTTAAGTTTAAGAAAATGTTTAGTCATGAACCTTGTAATTTGCTTTGTCTTGTAAATCATTTGAAAAGCAATAAGATCAGATGATATGTATAAATAAGAGAATAATGTATGGTTAAATGAATAACCAAGTAAAATGAGTTTGTATAAGATAAGTTGTTTTGTAAAACAATGTCTTGTGAAAAGTATGTTATTTGTATAAAATGTTATATGTCTAAATTGAAATGATTCAAATAACGCTACGATATGTAATACCATACAAGGACTTATATATAGGAAGTACCAGCGGCGTATCCACCATACTTGTATCGTATTACACACGCCTCGTTACTTAAATCACTTACCCAAACCAAACCAACAAAGTAAAATGTTTACGTATAATCAAATGTCAAAATGTTTATGTGTAAACCATGTCTAATGTCTATGTCTAATGTTTATGTCTAATGTAAATCATGAATTGTGTATGTAAATGTCAAAATGTTTATGTATGGTAAGTGAAATATATCAACTAAACCATATGTAAAATGCACAAAAACAAGGTATTGAAGTAAAACATGGTTTAAATCAAAGTTATGTTTTGTGTAATAAATGCATGCTATACTGATATAAACATTTATGCAGTATTGTGAAAATTCATACATCCAAGCCTTGCGACAGTCGGATAACCCTTTTAGTAAAGGTTATCAAAAAATGTATTCGGATTCGGTCATTCCTTCCATCCAAATAAACCCGAGATTACAGGAATGGGATTTGTCAAGTCCTATGGTACCACTACCTACTACCGAGCGGCATGATCGGTGTTAATGAATGTACATTGTCTCATTTAAACAAACCAAATGTCATACCAAAATGTAAGCATGTGATGAATAGAATAATGTACTAAGTATGCACACAATGGGCATACATAGCATAGATTGTAATGTAAAATAATGTACTAAGTACGCACACAATGGGCATACATAGCATAGAATGTAATGTAAAATAATGTACTAAGTACGCACAGAATGGGCATACATAGCATAGAATGTAATGTAAAATAATGTACTAAGTACGCACACAATGGGCATACATAGCATAAAATGTAATGTAAAGTAATGTACTAAGTACGCACACAATGGGCATACATAGCATAAACACAATGAAATCATGTACTATAAATGTACTAATGAACATAGCAAGTATATGATGTGAAAACAGGAAAGGCACGAAAGTAACAAGTAGGCACATGTGTTTCACCCCAAAATGTTTGGAAAACAGTAAAAGAGGGGTCTATGTACTCACTTGAGATTGCTTAGTAGTCCTTGAGTAACAACCAAACAATGCTAGAGATCACGGATATCAAACGGCACCTAATATAGGTAACTATGTTAATAAACCTGACCTATATCGGAGGATCGGATAGGATGAGGGTTCGTAAACCAACTGAGTATGAAAACTCATGTAATATGGTTTAACAAAGCCTACATACTAAATGAAACCTAACCTAAGTGCTTATGACCCATTACGACCCGTTTAGGTAGCTTATGCTACTTTAACGCGTCGTTCGCGTGAAACGCGTTCGGACCGCCTAACTAGTCCTATAACAAGTAAAATATGCCTTAACATGTTTAATATTGTTGATAAATCAGTTTAGAGGTCATAGGTTATGTTACATATGTTTAAAATGAATTTTGGCATCAAAGGGGTATTTTGGTAATTTACCTAAGGCATATAAACTACCTATCATACAACTACTAAAACGAAGCGACCATAAGGTATAACCTCGGAAGGTTATTCCCTACCTACTATGGTCACCTAAAGTATTTGGTCGGATCCTAATGATCGACCAAATGGGTCGGGTTCGAAGGTATAAGCGATTTATTAGATCGCTTACCCTTACGACCCTAGACAACGTGGTAATCAGTAGGCATAGTCCTAAGGGACTATAA
The DNA here is from genome assembly GCA_030545235.1 of Helianthus tuberosus. NCBI lineage: Eukaryota > Viridiplantae > Streptophyta > Magnoliopsida > Asterales > Asteraceae > Helianthus > Helianthus tuberosus. The sequence goes on from CM060437.1 coordinate 80,240,540, forward strand.
CCATCGTGATTACAATCACGTTGCGAAGTTCAAACGAACTTCGCATTGACCATAAACTGGTCAATGCAGAAAGTCAAACAAAGTTTGACTTTCGGACTCGAAAAGCAATAAAAGAACGAATGAACACTTACAAAGGGTCCCCGAATGCTAATCTCGATCCAAGTAGCTCAGGTATGAAACAATAGTTTCAACTTAGAGCTTCTCAAATCAAGATTCTTGTGGGTTTTGCAAATGAAGGCAAGGGGGTATTTATAGGATTCGTAGAGCCGTTAAGATCGTTTCTTGGAAACCGTGATTTGATCTTGGCCATACACCTACAAACCCTGGTTTTCTAAAACCATTTGAGCCCATAGATTTCCCCAAAACCATGTGCAACAAGAGGAATGGACCAGATCCAATGTTTCTGCAATTCTGCTGTCTGGAGACTGCTTACGGACCGTAACACTCACAATGTTGAGGTCCGTAAGCCAACAACTTTACAGAATTGTCAGTTTTGGTCCCTGTTATGCATTTGAGCTATTTCTGACACGTTTAAGGCCCGTTAACCCCATTTCAAAGCTCTAAAATGAAGTTAAAGTATAGGGAACTTAAAAAGTGCTCAAAAATATCTCGGATGTCGGTTCGTTTAGCCGTACGGTTGCGATGTTCGCTTAATTACGACGGAATGCGCATAAGCGCGAAAAACGATCCAAATTGCGCGACGAATGGATTTTTCTTATGCCAAACACTAAAATAAAATGTTTTAGTGCTTACATAAATTTTTGGATGTCCGGATGTATTCAGAACGTTAGTTATGCGCGAAAGTGCAAACTTGTGCACTTTTTGACGCTTTTAGTCCCTGAATGACCAAAAAGTTTATTTAAGCACACCGAACCCCTCAAAGCCTATTTCTAAGCTATGTAAAGGATATTTAGGGTGTGTTTAACTTATGGCCATGTTCCGGAATGTCTGTTACAGTTCAAATTGGCATACTTTCATAGTTTGTCAAATTTAGTCCCTGTAAATGAATTAACTTGATTTCGGCATACCAAACCATCCAAAACTTATTTCCAAGTTATGTAGAGGTATTTTAAGGCATGTTAAGTCTATGTCACTATTCCGGAGTGTTTGTTGCATTAAACTGGTTATATTTACGCATCAGTGCGCGTATAACCTTCCAGAAAGCGATTTAGAGCTTGAAATCGAACAAAAGTTGATATGTGCAAAAGATACACATATTTATATAAGTCCAAAGTATGAAATACAATATTTCATTGGTTTTATATTTGTTTGATGGTCGCAATGACGCAGGTGTCACAAAAATATTGGATGGATCCACATGAATACCCTGCTCGTTGACTATATGACCCAAGAACTGAACTTCTTTAAGCCAAAACTCACACTTGGAGAATTTAGCAAAAAGTTGTTCCTTCTTAAGGAGTTCCAATGTTAAGCGAAGGTGTTGCTCGTGCTCGGCTTGAGACTTTGAATAAATGAGAATATCGGCGATGAACAAAATGATGAACTTGTCTAAATAAGGTTTACAGACCCTATTCATTAAGTCCATAAAGATAGCTGGGGCATTCGTCAAACCAAAAGGCATGACAGTGAACTCGTAATGCCCATATCTTGTGCAGAAGGAAGTTTTGGGAATATCTTCTTCGAGAACACGAAGTTGATGATACCTGGAACGCAGGTCGATCTTGGAAAAGCATGAAGCACCTTGCAGCTGGTCGAAGAGATCATCAATTCGAGGTAGGGGGTATCGATTCTTGATGGTAAGCTTATTAAGCTCACGATAATCGATACACATTCGAAAAGATCCATCTTTCTTTTTCACAAAGAGGACAGGAGCTCCCCAAGGTGAAAAGCTCGGACGGATGAATCCTTTATCAGATAATTCTTGAAGCTGTTTTGATAACTCTTGCATCTCCGACGGTGCAAGATGATAAGGTGCTTTCGCAATCGGGCTGGCATTGGGTACAAGGTTAATATGAAACTCGACTTGACGAACTGGAGGCAAACCAGGCAGTTCATCGGGAAACACCTCTGGATAATCCCGAACAATCGAAATATCCTGAATACTGTTGCTCTTGCCTTTCTCCTCGGTGACATGTGCCAGAAAAGCAACATATCCTTTTCGCAAATAACTTTGGGCCTTTGTACACGACATAAGCTTCAAACCACCAGATGGCTTCTCGCCACGAACTTCTAGAACATCGCCAGACGGAAGAGGAATACGAACAATCTTATCGAAACAAACCACCTCAGCATGGTGTTTGGTTAGCCAATCCATCCCTACGATAATATCGAAGCTCCTAAGTTGCATCGATGTGAGGTCAATGGGAAAAAGATGGTTATCAAGGTTTAACTGACAATCACGAATAACAGAATCGAGAACAAGAGGTTTACTAGTAGCAACTTCGACAGATAAGGGTTTCCTCAGTTTAGTTCTAGGTATCGCAAGCAAAGGCTCAAAAGATAACGAAACAAAACTTCTATCGGCACCAGAATCAAAAAGAATAGATGCATGTCGATTGTTAACAAGAAACGTACCATTGACAACCTCGTTGTCAGCCCTCGCTTCGTTGGCATTCAAGTTGTACGCTCGTCCACGAGCATGATTTACATTCGCGTTGACATTCACGTTCGGATTCGCATTTGCATTCGCCAACCTCGGACAGTTGTTGCGGAAGTGACCAAACTCTCCACAATTGAAACATGATCCCGGTGGGAATCTCGCAACATTCCCCTAAACCTGTGCTGGAACCTGAGCAACCTGATTCTGACCCAGACGACAGTTATTGGCCAGATGCCCAAGCGTACCACACGTTGTGCATTTCTTACAAGCTTGCTGTGCAACATGATGACTGTTGCAGCGAGCACAATGAGGTGCGGTACCAGCATACACTTTCTTCGCAGGCTGTTGGTTCTGAGGGTTCTGAGCATTTTGTGCAGTTACTACAAAATTCTGGGAAGCCTTGCGCTTCCTTGAATTCTTCGACGACTCACCTTTCTTATCCTTACCCTTATCCTTGCCTTTAACAGAATCGGTCGACTTTTTCTTATCACCCTTGCGGGTAAGTTCACCCTTCCTGACCTGAGACTCAGTCAGGGTAGCAGACAACTCGATCGCGTGACGAACAGTAGTTGGATTAATGCCAGTTACAATATCCTGTATGGAATCTGGTAAACCATCGATATACCTCTCTATCGCTTTCTCCAACGGGGTAACCATAGTAGGACACAAAAGACTGAGTTCCTCAAAACGATCCTTATACGCACGGTGTTCTCCCCCATCTTGCTTTAGATCGTCAAACTCTCGTTCCAAAGCTCGAATTTCGTGACGGGGACAAAACTCTTTCATCATGAGAGCTCGAAACTCTTCCCATGTTTGTGCTAATGCCACTTAAGCACCCCTATCACGCATCACTCTGTTCCACCACGTAAGAGCACGCTTCTCAAACACACTTGATGTAAATTCAACCTTACGCCCATTCGGACATTTCACATATCTGAATGTGCTCTCGATACTCTCGAACCAATGAAGGAGCGCAGTTGCTCCCTGCGACCCAGAAAACTTCAATGGCTTAGCAGAATTGAAATTCTTGAAATTACACTGTGCATTGTTATTATTATTGTTGTTGTATAACTCATGGATTTGGGTCACAACGCCTAGAAGCACAACAGCCATTTGCTGAGAGAAAAGGGCTGCGACTTCTTCAGCAATAAAAGATTGTGCATCACGTGGAGGAGGCATTGTCTAAAAGGAAATATGAGAAACGAGTGAGGTTGATAATTAGGAAAAACAAAAGAGGTATCGACAAAACACATGGAAGGCGATCATTTATTCGTTACCTCGAACAAATAAACGACACGCAGTGACTAATCAAAGTAAATGAATCAAAATAATGTATCGCGAAGACATGCTCGCCTATAAGTGAACACTCACCCCAAGAGTTCCCAGGTAAGAGTGACTGGTCCGATACTGCGGATTTGTACGAACACTCTAGCCTTAGACAGAAAACTCAGGGTACATGCATTGACTCTTCCAGTTTGCACGTGTTCACATTATTTAGACCCAAACTTTGACGAGATTTTGGAAACTAAGAGGGATCAAAACCTTGTATTCAATCATCCTAGAACAGATGATTAATTTTTGAAGCGGATTCGGAATTTGTGTTCTCGTTGTGGTTATCACCTAAGGATAGGCGACGGCATTGTTTTAAAATCTAAACACAAGATAGCTCGCGTTAGGGTCCTAGAAAGTTATAGTCTAGGTCAAAGTATTACTAATAACCTAATTCCCTATAACCATTGGCTCTGATACCAACTCTTCTGTCACACCCCGACCACGTTAAAACAGCAAACTGTGGTGGAAACGTCGGGGAGTGTTGTGGCAGAATTATTGTTTCACAACCATGGATACAAAAGAGTTTCGTTTTATTAGAATATTTACATTAACATTGTTTTAAAACCAAAACCAACAAGTTACATATCGACTATCATTGTTATTATGTCACTAAGGCCTCGTCCAGATCCTATGTGACTCATGCATCCTAGCAATCAACATCAAGCAACATCACCTGAAACATATGTAAAAACAAAGTCAGCAAAGAAATGCTGGTGAGCACATAGGTTTTATGAGAGTATCGGACTCATGGCTCGTTTATATGCTGCAATACTTTATTAGACTGCAAGAGTCAAAAATACACACCTTGTTTTGAAAATAGTATTGCAACATAATTAACCAACTCAAATCAAGTTGGTTATAATTTATAAAATCTCTTAGCCATGATTCTTAACCCAAAAACATTTATTTTAGTAAATCAAATTGTAAAACATTTCGTATTAACTCGTTTAATAAATCTCGTATGGTTTATATCCTTTCGAAAACATCGTTATGTGACATCGTTTCAAAATCGTTTACCCAAGTGAACTAAATAATGCCACGGTATGTAATATATTGAAAACACTTATATATAAGAAGTACCAGCAGTGTATCTACCATGTTTTCTCCATATTACACCCGTCCCAGTATCTAAACACTTAACCAAAAACCAATCGTTTATCCAATTCGTTTAATCTTGTTCAAATCGTTTCCAAATCGTTAACTCGTTTAAATCGTTTCCAAATCGTTTAACTCGTTTAAGTCATTTCCAAATCGTTTAACTCGTTTAAGTCGTTTAAATCATCCTCGTTTTAATTATGAAAAACTATTTTTGGTTGTCTCGTTAATAACATTCAAACCTTCGTGACTCGACTATCTCACTTCTCGCATTAACAAACCACCAAAGGGTAAGTTAATAATCAGATTCAGTCATTACCCACATAACCCTCACATAACCATGGGTGCAGTACGCTAATGGGATTTGTCAGATCCTATGGTACCATAACCTAATACTGGTCGGCTTGATCAATGCTAATGAATGTCATTCGTTATGTAACTACAACCAACTAGTTTGTTCACTTTATCGAAATCGTTATTAATTTAGTATAAACCATTTTAATTGCTTTTGAAACCATCGTTTAAACCTCGAAAATCGTTTAACATATGAATCACCCCAAAACAATTGAAAACAGTAAAATAGGGGAACTATGTACTCACATGAAGTGCAAAGTATCCTCAATCAACAGAACTTCAACAAACTCAAGTAAACCTGAGAAATCAAGTAGCACCTAGTAATCAAATCACTAGTAAATAAATTGACACCTCAATCGGAAGATCGGATAGAATGAGGTCTTGTAAACCAAATGAGTGTTGGAACTCATGTGATATGGTTTAACAAAGTCTACATTCTAGATCGGAACCTAACCTAACCTAAGTGCTTTCGACCCGTCATGACCCATTAAGGTAGCTTACGCTACTTTAATGCGTCGTGTGCGCATAAGTGCGTTCGAGACGTCTAACTAGTCCTATGACAAGTATTATATGCCTAAGCATGTTTAAATATGTTGCATAATCAGTTACGTGACAAAAGTTTATGTTACATATGCTTAATTACCAATTATGCATGAAAAGGGTATTTTGGTCATTTTTCTAAGGCATATAAACTACCTATTATACAACTAATTAAACCTAAGTGACCATAAGGTATATCCTCGGAAGGTTATTCCCTATGCAACTATGGTCACTAAATATGCTTGGTCGGATCCTAATGATCGACCAAACGGGTCGAGTTCGAAAGTCTAACCGGGAATTTAGTCCGCTTAACTTACGACTCTACACAAGCACTAAACTAAAAGTGACGAGCTAAACATGTTAAGACATGTTTAGTTAAGTTAGAAAACAGGTTTTGGTATCAAAACAAACGGTTTTGATACCCAAGAGTAGTTTGGTTACAAAATACGCATAAATACGCATTTTGGCCGAAACTACGACTTGTCACTACGCCTAGACAACGTGGTAATCAGCATGTATAGTCACAAGGGACTATAACCATCGTGATTACGCTCACATTACAAAGTTCAACGGAACTTTGTGTTGACCATTGACTGGTCAAAGCTGAAAGTCAAACTTTGTTTGACTTTCATGCTTGAAATAGAAGAACAAGCAAGAAGATGACTTACAAAGGGTCCAAGAAGGTGTTTTGATTCAAAATTACTCAGGTATGAGGTGTTAAAACCTCAACTTAGAGCAGAGATTGAATCAAGGTGTGAAAAATCCAAATGAGGAAGCTTGCTATTTATAGTAAGTTAGGATCAATAGGATGATTCCAGGTGTTTTGAGGGTGTAATCTTGGCCATACATGTGGGTACATCGTATTAGAATACAATGGGGGCCGAAAAGCAGCTCAAGGTATTGCAAAAGTTGCATTAAAACCCCTGGATTCAGCCCAGATTGCCGAAACTGAACATTCTGTCTGATGGTGTCACGTGGCCCCCGTAAATAACAGGCCTCACCTTACGCGGCCGGTATGAAGAACTTTGGCAGAATGTCAAAACAGGTCACTGCACATCAGAAACTTGCATTTCGGCTCATTTTTGATACGTTTATGCCCCGTTAACCTCATTTCAAGGCTCTAAAATGAATTTAAAGTATAGGGAACTTAAAACATGCTCAAAAATATCTCGGATGTCGGCTTGTTTGGTCGTACGGTTGCGTTGTTCGGTTAATTACGACGGAAGTCGTAACGAACGCAAAAAACGATCCAAATTAAGCGACGAATGGAATTTTATCAAGCCAATAACTAAAATAAAATATTATAATGATTACCTAAATTTTTAGATGTCCGGATATATTCAAAACGTAAGATATGCGTGAAAATGCAAACTTGTGCACTTTTTGACGCTTTTAGTCCCTATTGATCAATAAAGTTTATTTTAGCATACCGAACCCCTCAAAGCCTATTTCTAAGCTATGTAAAGGATATTTAGGGTATTTTTAACTTATGATCAAGTTCCGGAATGTTCGTTACTATACAAATCGGTATAGTTTCGCAGTTTGACACAAATAGTCCCTGCGATCGAACAAACTTGATTTCAACACACCAAACCATCCAAAGCTTATTTCTAAGTTATGTGGAGGTTATTAAAGGTATGTTAAGCGTATGTCACTATTCCGGAGTGTTTGTCGCATTATACTGACTGCGTTTACGCACCAGTTTGCGTATAACCTTCCAGAAAGCGATTTAAAGCTTCAAATCGGAAAAGAATTAAATCGTAAAATCATTAAACATAAATACACACATAATAACACCAAAACACATATAATAACACCAAAGCACATTGTTTTATTAATAATCAACATTTTTTTACAATGTACATTGATTACAGAACACAGTTGTCACAGATGGAGAAGCAATAGGTACCAAAGGAGGATGGACCATTGTGTTTCTTGGGAAGAATTTGGGTTCCTTTCTTTGGTGGTCTGAGAGACGTTATTTTTGATGAGGCTCACAAGTCATGGTACTCGATGCATCCAGGATCGAATAAAATGTACCAAGATTTAAAGGATTTCTATTGGTGGCCAAGGATGAAAGGCGGCGTTGCGATATATGTTGGCAAATGTTTGACTTGCGCCAAGGTAAACGCCGAATATCAGAAGCCTTTAGGTCTTCTGCAACAACCCAAAATACCCATGTGGAAATGGGAGCAAATTTCAATGGACTTCATAACGAAATTGCCAAGGACACCAGAGGTCACGATATGATTTGGGTAATCGTGGACCGTCTGACCAAGTCTGCACACTTTTTGCCAATCAAGGAGAAAGACAACACAAGCAAGCTTGCTGAACTATACCTAAAAGAGATTTTTGCACGACATGGAGTGCCTCTCCCAATTATCTCGGATAGAGATTGAAGATTCGTATCGAGGATTTGGCAATCCTTCCAAGAAGCTTTTGGTTCTCAGTTGAATCTGAGTACTGCCTTTCACCCGCAGACAGACGGACAGAGCGAACGAACGATTCAGACGTTGGAAGACATGTTGCGAGCTCGCATAATGGATTTAGGGGGAAGTTGGGACACTCACCTACCATTGGTCGAATTTTCATACAACAACAGTTATCATGCAAGCATTCAGGTCGCACCGTTCGAAGCTCTCTATGGACACAAGTGTCGATCACCGTTATGCTGGTCTGACGCGGGTGATAGACAACTTGTTGGCCCGGAATTGATTCAAGAGACTACTGATAAGATTGCACAGATCCGAGAGCGCATAAAAGCGGCTCGTGATCCAACAAAGTGTTACGCGGACTGAAGAAGGAAACCTCTGGAATTTGAGGTGGGAGATATGGTTTTGTTGAAGGTTTCACCCTGGAAGGGTGTGGCACGCTTTGGGAAGCGTGGGAAGTTGAATCCGCGGTACATTGGACCATTTAAAATCTTGGAAAGGATTAGTCTTGTAGCCTACAAGTTGGATCTACCTGCTGAACTAAATGGCATTCACGATACATTTCATGTATCTAACCTGAAAAAGAGTCCAACTGAAGAAACAGTTGTCATACCTGCCGACGAGGTTCATATTGACGACACTCTCCACTTTATTGAAGAACCTGTTGAGGTTACGGATTGGAAGGTTAACAAGACACGACGGAGTAGTGTCAAACTCGTCAAGGTTCGTTGGAACGCACGACACGGCCCAGAATTCACTTGGGAGCGTGAGGATCATATGAAAGAAAAATACCCACATCTGTTCCCCAAGACCTCTGCAACTAGAAGCAGAACTTAAATTTCGGGACGAAATTTTCTTAACGGGGGGAGAATGTGACAACCCTCATTAAACCAGGTATCCGTACAATTAATTAATTATAATTACGTGCTTACTGCATCATACTTACCTGTGCATCACATATTACATTATGTCATATCATTATCACATACAGACTTTATTGACATACCTGATGCACAAAGCACTGTTAGCACAGTTAACGGTTAAAGCAGGAAAATGCTGACGGGGTTCAGTAAATAGACAGACAGTGTTTTGAGACCCAGTATGGGCCAGGGACAAGGTACTACACTAGTATGGAGTGTAGGGAAGTGAGGACCATAAAACTGCGTCACTAGGTGATAGTTTGAGTGCCGGAAAGTGCCTAAAACTCACTTTAAGTGCAGAATTCTGCATTTTTCAGCAAAATTCAGCTTTTTTAACAAACTAGTATTTTGCAGAAAATTTACTAAATGGTCCTGAATGCTTTCCTAAGTGTTGGGAATTAAAAGTGTCACAAGAAATTACATAAAAGACACTACACGGAATAGCTTGACACTTTAACGAACCGGTATCTAACCGAACAACCGGACATTACCCGGAACACCAAAATTTTGCCAGATACATTGTTTTATTATTTTTGAGCTAGTTATGGTCTCCGAATACCCCAACACACTATAAAATATGTCATACACATAATACACTAGGTATTACACTTAACCTCCTAACCATTTACCTACTAACCATTACAAGTTACAATTACCCCCCCCCCCCTTGATTATTTACGGTCACCATGGACCCACACCCCACTCAAGATTTCATTTTATATTTTAATAGATCTTGCTTGTTTACTTGAACAAAATATTGAAGGAAATCTCTATAAGTATGGTGCCTTAGATTTCAAGATCATTCCATATCTTCACACCTTCACCACTCCACTCCCTCAACCTCTCTCTCTCCCTCTCGGCCCTTGTTTGTGCTGCCACCACCACCACCTTGCAACCACCATACACCCATTTTAAACTCATTTCAAAGTGCAAGAAGGTGATACATGGAGCTTGGAGCTTGAAGAACTTGAAGAACCTTCATTCTTAGCTTTCATCCACCATTTTTCATCATCTTTTTCTAGTGATCTTCCCAAGCCTTTGAGCTAGTTGTAAGCTTCTTGCTACTAGTTTTTATTTCTTATTTTGTTTGTTAAAAAGATGTACATTGTTATGAAGAACAAGAAAACTAAAAGACTTAAACAAGAATCATGAACATGAAGCTTAAAAATGATGAAATCTTGTTAAAATAATGTTGTTAAATACATGCATGACACTTGATTGTTGTTTACTTGAATTATGATGTTGATCATCATAAGGAGCTTGCTAAATTGTGATTAAACACATGATTTAGCAAGTTAGAGGGTGATTATGTGTTAACCCAAGAAGATCATCCTCACTTATGAACATGAACTTGAAAATAAAATTATTTCTTGAAAAATTGTAAATAAAGTGAGCTAGTAATTTTGTGAATCTAAGATTTATGAATAATTTTCCAAGAAAATCAAGTCAAAATATGATTTTAGTAGAACTTGATTCTTACATAAATATACATTGTTTTTTGTGATAAAATAAGTGTAAGAACACTTTATTTACAAGAAGAGTTCGAAAGAATAATTTTTGTGGAATATGTTTACAAGTTGTAAACATCTAAAATTTTCAAGAAGGAAGTTTATTAAGAAATAAACATACTTTAAGGGGTAACTAAGTCTACTAAACATGTTACCAAGTTATTACGAGTTTTTGTGAAAGTTCATGTTCATGTTGTTATATACATTGTATAATTTTTGCACTTGGGAAGTGTAATTTGATTATTGATTGTTGGGTTGATTTTTTAAAAGAAAATGATATGCTCATATAGCATGGACACCTCCGTTTCTAGGGGAAACTATGGCGAAATTTTCTAAAAATATAAACACTTAGAAAATATTTTCTAGACAAGTGTTTACGAGTGTATTTTAAACTATGTTTTTCAAATATAAACCTCGCCATAATTTTTGTAACAAAAATACAAAGTATCGGAGGTTGGTTTTGTACATAAAAATGGTTAAATATATATTTTGAATATATTTTATACTAAGACACTTGTGTGATTATTTGTATACTCGGTGAAATGGTTATATTATATAACTTAACAAAGTACCGTGAAATTCATTATCCAAAAACGAAACCGTTACATATATATTTTTGGTAAATATTATTTTTGGACAAGGAGAAATATATTATTTTTGAGAAGTTAAAATATATTTCCTAGTATATTTAGAAGATATATGATTTTTGTGAAAAAATATATATTTTCGGGACAATACATTATTTTGGGACAAGATAAGTTTATAAATATATTTTCTAAATTGAGACTTGGGAATATATTATTTCGGAAATTACAAGTACAACAATAGAAATATACATGTATAAGATACTCTATCCTTGGGAAGGAAATACGAAGTTAAATACTTGAGAAGTATTAATACAAAAATATTGTTTAAACAATTATTCCAAAACCAAATATAATTTAAGTTGAAATATTAATTATTTTGACAAATAATTATAACTCGGAATAATATAAGAAACGTAACTCAAAACATTAATACTAAGCAAAGGCACGGCCCGTTCGTCTAATAGACATTAGTACACTGTAGGTAGTCGTGTTTGCTGACAGAGTTTGGGTTACGAGCTGAGGACGCAATACAGTGAGTTCATGTCCCCCTTTTCTCTTAACTGTTTTCAGTTTTATACTTTGGGGGTGGAATGCATGTTACAATTATTACAGTCATTTTATACATGGTATGGTTAGCCTAAGGAGGGTTTACTACTAGATCATGTGAAGGGTGGGTACAACACTTAAGGCCATTAATCCTCGTTGTAGGACCGAGGGACATGAGTGATAGATCTATTTGGGTGTAGCGAGCCCACACCCATGAGGCCGGGGCAGCCCATAGTGGTGACTATGTCTTTAAGCCGGAAGCTCGGTACAAATTTGCTAGGTTTGAGTTTTGCTACACCTTTTCACATATACCATTGGCTTTGCAACCCATTGGTGATCTCTTTTTCCTTATTGCTACATACTAGGGACAGTTATATATACAAGACATACTTCAAAGGTTTTTACACACAGACATACACATGAACTCGCTCAACTTGTTGTTGATATTTTTAAACTACATGTATTTTTAAACTACGTACAAATAAAAGATGTCATCTGGGGTAGTAGAGTTTAGAAGGTGTGTCCTATTCCTGGACGGGGCACATGTTTCTAAACCCAGTTTTAATTAAAGTCTTCCGTGGAGTCTTGTTAAACTCAATTAGACAAGTCATGGGTTGTAACATAATTTGGTATCGATGTTTTCAAAGACAAGTTGTTGTGTTATTTTCTAAACGTAATTAATGGATGAATATCTTTTGGTTTTATCATATAGCATTGTTATGATTGAATGCTATGGTATTAAGAAGTCACACCAAATAACCACGCTTCCGCAAAAGTCAGGGTGTGACAGATATCCTACTGATATTATAACTTTTTTAAAGTATATTGGCATACAGAACTTGTTCATGACTCATCCGGTTACCCGTTATCACTTATACGGGTATGGTTAGACTTAGGTAACTAGTATGCGTAAGTTTACCAAAACGAGTTTAACCTTATCATTTTTATCTTAAATTCCATAATGTTAATAGTTTACCCATATTATACAAGTCTTAGTACTTGTTGGGTTTAAACTACATTCTATTCCGGTCACACTTAATCAAGCGTATCGTACCGTTTTTGATACATTAAGCTAGCCGGTCTAATTCTATGACTTACATAAGACCCGTTAGATTATACCTACGCTTACTTAATTGAATACGGCTGAGTTGTTATAAATCTTGCTTTATAAGACGAGTGCTAGCTCAGGTAAATACTCTTAACCTATTTTCCCTATGCAGGTTTGGGATACGGTAAAATATTTACCGCATGGTCGGGTATGGGATTCGAAGACCAATGTGTCGGGAAATTCAAATAACCCGTTTTAATTCGTATTGCTTGAGTTAAACATTGGGGGTTAATGCGAACGTGTCTTAGATATCCTTGACTCATTTAATTGTAAGTGGCAATGACCTAAGCACGGGGTGTAGGCACACACCTAAAAGATGCGATATGGTTCATGAAATAATTTTATAACTCAATACGGGTTTTGCCCAATACGGGTGTTCCCAAATAATGGAATGAGTTATAATTTTATACCCAATATGGGTTTCCCAATAAGGGAACAAGTGGTGTGTCGGTTAATCATGAACCGACATAGTTTCCGGGCCCTATATGTATTGTCAAGTTATGTAAAACTGATAACACGAGATATAGTTTTTCTAAGTTATAAAAGATTTTCATGCCCTGTGCACCTAAATCAATTTTGAAAATGTTTTCAAAATGTGTCGGTTGATTGTATTTACCAATGAAAACTGACGTATTTTTAAATGATTAAGTGACAGGGGCAAATACGTAATTAGGCTGGAAGCTACTCGGTATTGATAAATGAGGAATTTGCAACTCCTTCGCATAAGCCTATAGTCTGATGTTCTTCTTTTGTATATAATGATCCGCCTATGGATTATTACAAGCTCGTATGTACTTATTACTTTGGTATTTTCAGACAATTGAGTTTGTAATAATATTTTATATTCCAAAGACTTTCGCTGTGCTATTCTATGTATGTTTGACTATGACGATACCAATCTTACGTCACAACCAGGCTGAGCTGTAAATATCGGGGTGTGACAGGTTGGTATCAAAGCCAACGTTTGAGTGAATTAAACACTAGCCTCTTGATGTTTAATCTCAAATATCACAGTAGCATAATCCTTAGACTTTCTGAGTTTAGACTTAACATAGTAATGCTCTCATCCCTATTAAGTAAGAATTGTTTTCGATTTTATTTTGAATTTGTCGCCAAGCAAAGAAGCCGTTGATGGAAATTCTCCACGCCCGAAGCCAAAGAATGCCAAGCTTCGTACGATAGTTGGGATAAGCATGCCACCGATTTGGAGGAAGACCTTTATGGATTCATTCCCAAAACCAAACCTATTTGAAACCTTTAACCAGACTTCGGAGTCCATACCAGAGGTCCTGAGGCTCCCATTCTGAAGATAATACCAATGGATGCTAATGATCCCTATTTTTTTACCTCCAAGTTTTGGAATCATGAACTTGGACTATGCTTGTCAAACTCCAATCTGTGATCCAATTTATTCTTTAACCATTGAATCTTGGATTCTACTTTTATGACGGATCCTGATTTGGAAGACTTACATTATTCACTGAGATCTTCAGTGCCACTAGCGTGTGCGGTGAACAAAGAAGATAAAAAAATCGGAATAAAGCAAGGAAGGTATTAGAAAATCCTTCTTTCAGTATATTTCATTTTCCTTTAAGTCCCTGTGTGGGAATTTGTTTATTATAGTATCTTCATGGACATGTTACTTCATTATAGTCCCTTCGTGGACATGATATTTCATTTTAATCCCTTCGTGGACATGATATTTCATTATAATCCCAATGTGGACATATTTTTTCGACTTAAGTCCCTGTGAGGACATTTGTTTAATATAGTTCCTTCGTGGACATGATATTTCATTATAATCCCAATGTGGACATATCTTATAGTCCCTATGTGTGGACTTATATTTTCTTTTAGTCCTTACGTGGACTTGTGTTACTTTAAGTCCCTGCATGGACAAATTAATTATTAAAAGTCCTAATTAAGGCACTATTGTAATTTCCTAATGATTTATGGAAAGTTTTGGAATTTTTATATATGTATTCATTACATCCTTTGTTCAAGCGATCGTCTCGATTTTAATTCGAACTTTATCGATCTGCAAAATGATTCCAAAAGATCTTCTTAATGGTTTAAACATGCCAAGTGGCAAGTCCACATTTATTGGCCAAAATTTTTGGTAGTTAAGGATAATTATTCCTTCTGCTATGATAGTTAAGGGAGATACCACTTCTATCTAGCGGTGGTGGACTATGTTCAACCCTCCAAACCTATATGGTCAATGCGACCATGGTTATATTGTCTAACCATTAAGACAATTATTCTATGTTAACATTCAGGTAATGTTAACACTTGTGGCAGTGCGACTTGAAAAACCACACTAGCAGTCAAGGTATTTGGACTACGTCCAAGCCTCATAGTCTATATAATCAACACAATCATGACTAATATCATAGAAAAGATGATCATGTTTAACATCCTTAGTGATGTTATGCCTACGGGCTATATATTATATTGTCCATTAGTGACATTGACAATTGTGATCTTTTATGATTCCCTATCCAATGTGGTGAGCTATGCTCAAGCCTAAATAGCCTATATGATCAGTGCGATCATGACTAATATCATCAATATGATGATCATATTATTAACATCCATAGTGATGAAGTGCCTACGGGCTATATATGTTGTCCAATAAAACAATGACAGTTGTGACCGTTATGGTTCACTATCCAAGGTGGTGTGCTATGCCCAAGCCTTATAGTCTATAAGATCAATGTGATCGTGACTACTATCATCAAATACGATGATTATATATATATATATATATATATATATATATATATATATAAACATCCATTAGTGATGTCAATTGATTTACCTATGGGCCAAAAAAATCGTCTTTCAAGGCGGTGACAGTTGTGGTCTATGACTCCCTGTCTATATCATTAAATTAGATGATAATAATATTGTAACATTCAATGTAATGTTAAAATGACAGGCCAATGCGCCGTATTTTATATGTCCTTCGTGACAAGCCAATGTGCTATATTTAAAGTCCTTCGTGACAAACCAATATGCTATATTTTAAATGTCCTTGTAACAAGGCCTTCGTGCCATATTTTTAATGTCCTTGTGACAAGCCTTTGTATCATATTCAAATGTCCTTCGTGACAAGGCCTTTGTTCCATATCTCTTAAATGTCCCCTATGACAGGCCTTTTGTGCCATATCTTATAATGTCCTCTGTGACAGGCCTTTTGTGCCATATCTTATAATGTCCTTGTGACGAGGCCTTTGTGCCATACCTATATGTCCTTTGCGACAAGGCCTTTATGCCATATGATTATTTATGTTCTTCATGACTAGACTTTATGTCGTATTATTTTATGTCCTTCGTGACTAGGCTTTATGCCAAATCATTTTATGTCCTTCGTGACGGGCCTATGTGCCATATGCTAAATTTTTCGAGACGGCCTTTGTGCCAACAACTTAACGTCCTTTGTGACAAGCCTATGTGCTACATCTATATGTCATTCGCAATGGGCCTCTGTGCCATATTTTAAAAGTCCTTTGAGGTAAGCCTTCGAGCTATTCATAATTGTCAATATGACAAAGACAGTTGTGACAATGTGATCCCCTGTCTAAAAGGTAATGGACTCGGTCCAAACCTTAAATGCCTTTGATAATCCTTTTGTGATCTAGGCTAAATATAATAGATGTATTTACAAATAACATTCATTAGAAATGTTAAAACCTAATAGCCCTTATGGTTAATAATACCATGGCTTATTAATCATCAAATACGATGATTCACTATTACTTTGCAACTAAGCAGTTGTTATCATTAGTGTTTAGTACTAAGTTTCCAGTATGGCAAACTCAAATAAGGTGAACAGCAATCACAACAATAATGATGTGTTACACCCGACCGATGGTGAAAACATCGGGATGAGACGAAATAGATTGCAAGAGACTTCATAACACTATGTGACAATATAAATTAAAGTTGAATTTCATATATTGCTAAAAATTGTCATACAAGAATCAAATAAAAGACAATATCGTTTCAAATATTCATTACAAAATAGATTAATCTAAGTGTGTTTCTAAGTCCACCTAAATCTCGTTTCTTCACTTAGCATCATCTTGACTATCAACCTGCAACATGTATTAAAATATGATCAACAAAAAGTTGGCGAGTATACAAGTTTGATACATAGCATAAAAATAGTTTTAAAATAGTGTAACAGCTCGTATCCAACATGAATCACAATATGCAAGTTACTAGTATGTCGAAACGGTGTCAAGTATATGTTCAAACCCAAGAATCCCAATGTGTTAAAATAGCCTATCCCAAATAGAATAACGGGAGGTAACATGTTTTACTTAACAATACCCCGAGACTAGTGGGCGGTGCATTACTCCTATAGCGGTATAATTGTTAAGGTAGGCTTGTACGAAGTTAATGAGCTTATAGACACGAAAAGCTTAACATCACATACGAGGTTAACAAGCATCATATAGTTTCATGTTCAAATATAGATAGAGAATAATTCAAATTTTTTCAAGTGTTTTTAAAATATAGAATACATGTTGCATCCCAAAGTGTTTAAAGAGTAAAAATGGGATCGAGTATACTCACAAAATTGCATGTGCTCTCCGATTATCCATTGTGACGAAGTTGTTGAGACTAGAAGGTTCAGTATGTTCGATTCGGAATTCTAAGGGATGATTAATTACGATTTACGGATTTGAAGTGTAAGGACATGAAAATAGACATATGAAAATAATCATCCATCACATATGATGCCTAGATGATAAACTTACTAACTTGACAATGTCCACTTGTTCATCATCAAAAGTTCGGTTTGTTTGAATGTTACATAGGTATTACATAGAGTATACTATATCATATATGTCAAGCATGAGGTAGAAGATTAAAGTCTTCATTTTGGGCACCTTTGAGTCTCATAGAAATCATGCCTGAGGTAGGAAGAACAAAGCTCCCATTTAGGTACCTCCATTGTTCACCACTACACTTGTTGTCATAAACAACAAGGAGGGCCATGAACTTACAACTATTAATGAAATAATAACAACTAATCTATGGAAAACATCAAGAAGTGAGTGGATTTTTTTATGAAAGATAGCCTAAGCTAGTCTAACAATCACACATACATCAAGCTTCAAGCTTGAACACTTCTTGTGGGTAAAACCCTTTGTAAAACATAATTTTTGTGAGGTTTTAATCTCTGATTTAACATTTCTTAGCCTTGTTTTTAAGCCCAACTTACCATTTAATTTATTATGAGCATTAGGACATAGGTTTGAGATGAGATAGACAAGTTTAGATGAAAATAGAAATGAACAGTCCACTTTGGAGCCTTTTTGGTGACATTCCAGAGCTTGGTTTTCCAAGGAAAACCTCTGGAAATATTCCTTAGGTTGTTCTAAGCAAGTGGGAAGAAGAATGGAGGAAAAACGTTGAGTATTGAGTGAGTTATGCTCACTTTTATGAAGGTTTGTGTTTCTGCTCGAACTTCAGTTTCATAGCTGATTAGAGACTGATTTGGGAGAGTTTAGAGTGATTAGTGATGTGTGTAAAATGCAACATATAAATTACATCAAATGAGGCATAAAACTAACCCTTTTTTAGTACTAATATTGGAAAAAGAGTGTTTTTGTCTTCCTTTTGTATTTTCAGGATTAAATGAGCTCAAAAACGCAAAAGATGCAAAAAGACAGCTAAATCCAACATAAATACAAGAAAAGGAACGTTAGTGGACTGCCCGAACCCTCAACGGCACCTTCCAAAGCAAAATAGAGAAAACAGAAGGCTGAACACGCCCCGTGCTCAGTCAGCACGGGGCCGTGCCCAAGAAGCAGCAGAAAAGACAAACCTATAGAAGCTTCTATTGCCCATCACGGGGCCGTGCTCAGCGGACACGGGGGCGTGTCAAAAGTACAGCAGGCGCATTTATTGTAATTGCGAATTACAATTAATGAGGAGAGAGAGTGTCAGACGGACACGGGGCCGTGCCCAGCGGACACGGGGCCGTGTCCAGCTCTCTGTTCAGCCTATAAATAGGAGTGCTTGGATTCATTTCATCTCATCCCTTGGCACACCACCTCTCTCACACTTCATCCACCACCCACCACCATCACAACACCATCATCCACCACCATCATCCATTGTCCATCGTAGAGTGTGTGAGTCGTCTCGGGATCCAAGATTGATCGTAAGAGTTCTTGACAATCAAGGCCATGTTTGCCTAAGTCTCTTACATCACTTGGTGAAGTCAAAGTGTCTAGTATAATACTTTTTATTTCTAATCTTTTGCACTTTTTATTTGGTTTTGTATTAATGACTTTAATAACTAGTTACTTATGTTGAAGGTGATCTTTCCTTATCGTTTGTCCGTGGTGTCTTGGCATTATTTTACTGTCTATATAAAATAAAGGATTTTCACCATTCATATCTCCACGGTCTATATGGAGGTATGTTGGCTACCTGGTAGGGGGTTAAGGGAACGGTTTGGTAAAGGTCTTGCCATTGTTCAGCGTTTAGAGGTCCTGCAATGGACCTGGGTCAAATTTAGTAGGACCTCCTTCAATACTTCACGGTATTGGATGGCGGGGGTCCAAACTCTTTGATCCCCTCATAAGTTAACTACTATTAATACTATAACCCGGCTATTTAGGACTGTATCCCTGCTGACTCAGACTACTTAGCCGAGGGTAACGTCACCGCCAAAAGCGGGGCCTACCACAATACTGCATTAATAACTTAATTCATTATCTTCCAATAATCCACCCCTTTAGGATTGTATCCCTGCTGACTCAAACTACTGGGGTGAGGGTAACGTCACCTTCAAAAGAGGGGCCTACTACAATAACTAAGATAATCTCTTAATTATGTGCAAAAGTGCGGAAATAATCAAAGGTTATACTAGATACGAGTCGGAACCAAGTGATTCATCTTGTCTATCTGTTTTTATTTTTATTTTTATTTTTATTTTCAGCATTTTAGTTAGTTTTATTTTTCTTAGTTTAAAACATTTTTCTAAACTTTTGTTTTGGTTAGACGTTGAGGATAAACCGGTACTAAAAGCTCTTGTGTCCTTGGACGACCTCGGTATCTTACCAACGCTATGCTACATTCAACGATGGGTGCACTTGCCCATATGTGTGTTTAGTGTTAGTGAAATATCGTGTTTTATAAATTTAAAACTTGGCTAAAATAAGTGTTAAAAAGGGCTTAAAATATACACCTAATATAAGTAACACTTCGCACGCATCAAGTTTTTGGCGCCGTTGCCGGGGACACAAGGATTTTAAGAAAGTTAGGAATCAACGGCCTAATCATCTTTTATTTTTCTTTTTATTTTTTTAGGATTTTCTTAGTTTTTCAGCTTCTGCAGCTCTCAGCACGGGCCGTGCCCGGTCAGACACGGGCCGTGCCCAGCAATCACCACTGGCAGTTTTTATTTTCTGAGTTACAGAGAGCTGAACACGGGGCCGTGTCGGTGCAACATGGGGTCGTGTCCAACTCCCAGTAACAGGGATCCAGAAATCAATTACTGTGCCTCTGAACACGGGCCGTGTTCATTGAGCACGGGGCCGTGGTGAACATTCTGACCAGCGTTCTTTTCTGTTTTTGTTGCAGGACTTGGAACCCAGGCGCCACATTTGAACCTCCTACGTAGTGCATGAGCTCCAGTTCTAGTAGAGACATAAAAGAACCCCTAGAAGAACCCGAGCGCTTTCTCAGAAAAAGACTAAAAGCTAAAAATCAAGAGAAAGCTTCGGGGGACCCACTTCCAATGGCGGACCAACGTACCCTCATGGATTACCTACGGCCTACCGTAGGCAATCTTGGCGCCGCTATCAATGCCCCGAATGTCGAGGCCAACAACTTCGAACTTCGGCCGCATTTGATACAAATGCTCCAAAACTCCGCAACCTTCCACGGGCTTGTGGACGAGGATCCCCATCTACATATTACTAACTTCTTAGAAATATGTGATACCTTTCGGATCAATGGAGCATCAAATGACGCCATCCGCCTTCGAATGTTTCCTTTTTCACTAAAAGACCGAGCTAAGGCTTGGCTTAACACCCTCCCAGCTGGATCGGTAAACACCTGGGATGAACTCGCCCAAAAGTTTTTGTATAAGTATTTCCCTCCTGCTAAAACGGCTAAATTAATGACTGAAATTAATACATACTCACAAGAGGATGGGGAATCCTTATATGAAACTTGGGAAAGGTTCAAGGAGCTTATAAGAAAGTGTCCTCACCATGGTCTAGCGGTATGGCAACAAGTATCCACTTTCTACAATGGATTGTTGCCACACACAAGACAAACACTTGATTCAAGCTCCGGGGGACTCTTAGGTAATCGTCGCCCAAATGAAATATATAACCAAATTGAGGAAATTGCTCAAACCAATTTTCAATGGCACACTCCCCGAGGTAATAAATCTATTGCCCCGGGCGCCCATAAGGTTGATGAAAGCACCTCTTTACAAGCCCAAATCGAGGCCCTCTCTTCAAAAATCAAAAGGCTAGAAATGACAAAAACGGCCTCAGTTATGGCTTGTGAAGGGTGTGGTGGGTCACATGAAAATTGGAGTTGTATGAAAGAATTAGATGAACAAACTGAAACGGTAAACTACATGGATAATAGACCTAGGCCGTCGGGTCCTCCAACGGGTACCTACAACCAAGGATGGCGTAACCACCCAAATCTTGGTTGGAGAGATCCCGGAAATAGTAGTAACCAACAAAACCAACGAACTAATTTTCAACAACCGCAAAATTTTCCTCAACAACAAGGTGGAAGAGAAAGGCTTGAAGATACTGTATCTCGCCTCATCTCTGACACTGAAAAGAAGAACTCGGATCGATTTCAACAATTGGAATCGAATTTCAGAAATCAACAAGCTAGCATTCAAAACGTTGAAAAACAATTAAATCAACTAGCTCAAAATTTCTCCGATAGACCACAAGGCGCATTACCCAGTAATACCGAACCGAACCCAAAGGCACAAGTCCATCTCATCACATTAAGGAATCGAACCGTGGGTCCCGAGGATGCTCCATTACCGCCAAATGAAAGAATCCATTCTAGCCAGCCTGTGACTCCTCCTGCGCCAGAAAAGGCTTCTACACCAATTCAAGAGCCCACCAAGACTCCTCCAATCCCGTACCCCGGTAGGTTAAATCGTCAAAAGACCGATGAGCAATTCGCAAAGTTCGAAAGTTTACTAAAACAATTGCATGTTAATATTCCTTTTATTGAGGTCCTAACCCAAATGCCTAAATATGCAAAATTCATGAGGGATTTCCTCACTCACAAAAGGAAAATTGAATCATTGCAATTAGTTAACTTAGGCGAAGAATGCTCAGCTCTAGTACTCAACAAACTTCCACAAAAGAAAATCGACCCCGGGAGCTTCACAATCCCGTGTTCGATTGGGAAGTCCCACGTCCGAAATGCTTTAGCCGATCTTGGGGCTAGCATCAACCTCATGCCCACCTCAATGTTCAAACGACTCGGCCTAGGAACAACAAGCCCTACAAAGATGAGCATACAACTCGCCGACAGGTCTGTCAAATTACCACATGGTGTCGCCGAAAATCTGCTAGTCAAGGTCGACAAATTCGTCTTTCCAACCGACTTTGTCATCCTAGACATGGAAGAAGACACCGAGGTCCCTCTCATCCTCGGGAGGCCATTCCTAGCCACCGCTCAAGCATTGGTGGATATGAATGACGGAACTCTAACACTGAAGTTTGGGGATGAGGAAGTGAAATTTGAATGTGGAAAGCGAGTAGAGGAAGAAGATCCGGTCAACTACATAAAGGTCATAGACTCAAGCTTGGATGACGCTCTCCGAGGGTGTAACATGGGATGCAACACATCCCACTTGGGTAACATATGACCAGGCTTTGGGTCTAGCCAAGGACCCTTATAAACGTGGCGCACCATGGAGGCATTCCACGGAACTATCCTTAGTTTAATTTAGATTAGTTTTTATGTTTTCTAGTTAGTTTAATTTTCAGGAATAAAACACACTCATGGCGGTAAAGGATGAAAAGGGGAACGAGAAAAAATGATCCCATGCACAAGAACGAGGCAACCCGACAATTTTCTCCAGTTCAGAAGGTTCAACACGGGCCGTGCTTAACCAACACGGCCCCGTGTCTAACCACCTGCAGAAAAACGCCCAGTACAGGTACCTGGACACGGGCCGTGTTCACTCAACATGCCCCCGTGTCCAGACTTCTGTTTCTCTTATTTCAATTTTGTTACTGGCACTTGAACACGGGGCCGTGCCCGGATAACACGGGGCCGTGTTCAGTGCCCAGTAACACAAATTTTTGCATTTTAAACACTATTTTACACATCTAATCAACCTAAAAATTTATTTTTGGGACACATTGAGGACAATGTGTAATTTAAGTGTGGGGGGGGATGCTAAAACCTTGAATTTTGCAAGTCCTAAATACAAGCCTTACACAAAACTCTATTGGAACCGCTAATCACCCCAAATTTTTTTCAAAAATTTCATTTTTTTTTACTTGTCTAGGTTTAACTCGGGAAATTCATGTTCTCAAAAAGGTTATATTTTTACAAATTTACAACCGATAGCGTAGTGATAAAAAGAACCAACATAAGAAAATTATGAAAAGGCATGACAAACTTATTTAAAATTTGATTATATATACTTGATCACATAAAAACCCATTCCCACAAAAGTGAGTTTTGAGCCTTTATTGAGCACACAATTACATATCATTTGACTAAATGCTCATTTTTCGTTTCTTGTGTGAATAGCTGCTTGGTTCTTACGACTCTAGAACTTGCCATGACAATACATTCCCGGTCCTTATCAACTTAAACCCGAGTAAGTAAATGATGGAGGCATTAGGACTTACCTTTTTCATTTCTACACCATTATTTTTCTTTTTCTTTTACCACCTACCCAAAAATCCCCCTAGTTAGCCCCTTTGAGCCTAAACCTTTTCGTTTCATCACCCAAACAAAAACCCTTTCATCCACCAAAACCTTTTTCATTTTTAACCCTTTATTTTAGTAACAAGTTCGGTTCTTCGTAAAAAAAAAAAAAAAAAAAAATCGATAATAATGAAGCAAAAAGAAAATAAACAAACAAAGTAATCAAAAATAACTTTGTTTGAATAAAAGCTTCATTAAAAATAAAAAGTTGCAAAAATACGAAAACCGACACTTGTTACGCTTTTAGCCTTTTTTCTACTAACCACTAACCCAACCACCTACCTTTAACCCTAGCCAACCCTTAACCCACAAAGTCCTCTTGATATCTACAAAGGTATAAAAGTTAAAAAGGAGGAGGATTGATTTCTTGGCAAGCCTATGGTAGGAATGAGTTCCGTGCCGCTCTCGAGTGATTCACTAAAAATACACCTTCGGCCGAGTGTGAGTGATTTCCCCGCGAGGTATGTGAACTTGTATATAAATAGAATTTTAAAAAGGCATGTTATGCCCAAATAAGTAATTTCTTTTATGAACAGTTCTAAATAAATCATTACGAATAGGAGTGTAAATAAATAAAAATAAAACCCAAAAAGATCTTGGAAATCCCGACACTCTACGACAAGCCCAAAACCTTCTCTTCTACCTATTCCATTTGGGAGTGTAAGCCACATATTAAAGAGTTTTGCTTGAGGACAAGCAAAAGTTCAAGTGTGGGGGTATTTGATGTGTGTAAAATGCAACATATAAATTACATCAAATGAGGCATAAAACTAACCCTTTTTTAGTACTAATATTGGAAAAAGAGTGTTTTTGTCTTCCTTTTGTATTTTCAGGATTAAATGAGCTCAAAAACGCAAAAGATGCAAAAAGACAGCTAAATCCAACATAAATACAAGAAAAGGAACATTAGTGGACTGCCCAAACCCTCAACGGCACCTTCCAAAGCAAAATAGAGAAAACAGAAGGCTGAACACGCCCCGTGCTCAGTCAGCACGGGGCCGTGCCCAAGAAGCAGCAGAAAAGACAAACCTATACAAGCTTCTATTGCCCATCACGGGGCCGTGCTCAGCGGACACGGGGGCGTGTCGAAAGTACAGCAGGTGCATTTATTGTAATTGCGAATTACAATTAATGAGGAGAGAGAGTGTCAGACGGACACGGGGCCGTGCCCAGCGGACACGGGGCCGTGTCCAGCTCTCTGTTCAGCCTATAAATAGGAGTGCTTGGATTCATTTCATCTCATCCCTTGGCACACCACCTCTCTCACACTTCATCCACCACCCACCACCATCACAACACCATCATCCACCACCATCATCCATTGTCCATCGTAGAGTGTGTGAGTCGTCTCGGGATCCAAGATTGATCGTAAGAGTTCTTGACAATCAAGGCCATGTTTGCCTAAGTCTCTTACATCACTTGGTGAAGACAAAGTGTCTAGTATAATACTTTTTATTTCTAATCTTTTGCACTTTTTATTTGGTTTTGTATTAATGACTTTAATAACTAGTTACTTATGTTGAAGGTGATCTTTCCTTATCGTTTGTCCGTGGTGTCTTGGCATTATTTTACTGTCTATATAAAATAAAGGATTTTCACCATTCATATCTCCACGGTCTATATGGAGGTATGTTGGCTACCTGGTAGGGGGTTAAGGGAACGGTTTGGTAAAGGTCTTGCCATTGTTCAGCGTTTAGAGGTCCTGCAATGGACCTGGGTCAAATTTAGTAGGACCTCCTTCAATACTTCACGGTATTGGATGGCGGGGGTCCAAACTCTTTGATCCCCTCATAAGTTAACTACTATTAATACTATAACCCGGCTATTTAGGACTGTATCCCTGCTGACTCAGACTACTTAGCCGAGGGTAACGTCACCGCCAAAAGCGGGGCCTACCACAATACTGCATTAATAACTTAATTCATTATCTTCCAATAATCCACCCCTTTAGGATTGTATCCCTGCTGACTCAAACTACTGGGGTGAGGGTAACGTCACCTTCAAAAGAGGGGCCTACTACAATAACTAAGATAATCTCTTAATTATGTGCAAAAGTGCGGAAATAATCAAAGGTTATACTAGATACGAGTCGGAACCAAGTGATTCATCTTGTCTATCTGTTTTTATTTTTATTTTTATTTTTATTTTCAGCATTTTAGTTAGTTTTATTTTTCTTAGTTTAAAACATTTTTCTAAACTTTTGTTTTGGTTAGACGTTGAGGATAAACCGGTACTAAAAGCTCTTGTGTCCTTGGACGACCTCGGTATCTTACCAACGCTATGCTACATTCAACGATGGGTGCACTTGCCCATATGTGTGTTTAGTGTTAGTGAAATATCGTGTTTTATAAATTTAAAACTTGGCTAAAATAAGTGTTAAAAAGGGCTTAAAATATACACCTAATATAAGTAACACTTCGCACGCATCATTAGCAAAATGTCATATGCTTGGAGGATGATGGGTTTTTATAGGGAAGAGTTAGGTTAGATTGTGGTTGAATAATAAATGTTAAAACTTGTTTAAAACTAAAAAAAACACCAAAACAGCGCCAAAATCATGTTTGTTTAGCTGGTTACGGATTGGGCTGCCCTCGGGGGCCGCGTATGGTTGAGATGAGTCAGGTCGCGGGTCGCCAGAGCTCAGGTTTGGGCTGCTGGTTTGATTTAAACAGGAGTTTAAGGATTAAACGATCCGGGTTTAGTTCGATGTGAAGGTCGTAGCCTTGCGGTTGGGCGCGTGTTTGTGAAGCTGGTGACCCAGGTTTGATCCCCGTGGTCATTAGTTTTAGTTATTTATTTATTTTTTTTGTTTCTTTTATAACCTTAAACTTTCAGCAATTTATATACACAGTCCCTGTAAGTTTAAAGTTTCAGCAATTAACTCTAACACCCCTTGACTTTAATTAAAACTCATGTTATGTTATTTTTTTAAGGAACTAACCTTATAGTTTAAACTAACTAGGTGAGTTTGTATATACTAAATTTAAAAATTAACGAGACTAACTAGTTATATAACCCTACAAAAAGTAACTTGGGTTATACCTTTTTGTTTAAAGACGCGTCGATTAATATATATATATATATATATATATATATATGAATTAAAAGGAAAAACTGTCTCATGTTCCAATCTATTGGAATGGTCGTCGCGCTTGTTTGACAATCAGGAAACACCGGTTCGATTCCCTTTCGCGCAGGATTCGTTGTTTTTACATGTGACGCGCATGTTTAATATATATTTTGATTAAAAGAATTACTTAACAAAAGGTCCCAACTGCTGGAGTGGTTGTCCCGGTCGTTCAACTCCCACGAGACTCCGGTTCTATTCACCCCTACAGCAGTTTCTTTTTTATTGTTGATTATGATTGAAGAGCCATTGAATCACATCTTATTATTAATTAACGGTTCCCTTATTTATTCATCAATATATTAATTATTCAAACACCACCACCTTCTTTCTGACAAACACATTTATGTGCAAACCATCATCCATAATCTTCAAAGTAACCATTCTTCTTCATCCCTTTGTTTGTATCCTTTTTTTTTATCAAATTCTAAACCATCTGATTAGTCCTACACCCTGTTTAATTCTGAATGACTATTCTACAACATTCCTTTGTTTGTGTACTTGATTTTTTAACGAATTCTAAACCATGTGATTAGTCCCTACACCATGTTTAATTCTAGATGAAATAGGATCATTACAATTCATTTTGACCAGATTTGTGTTCACGCCTAGATAGATTCTTTGAATTTCCGTTTTGTGTTTCATAAGGAATCAAGAAAATCTACAATTGCCTCTAAGAAATAATTCAAATAGTGTAAATTACGCCTTATAATATGATTATATTCAACCTTGAAGACGACTCTATGCAGCACCATACATTATTCATGAAATTAAAATTAACAATCAAAGGATATTTGAAGTGTCACCAGGCCCCGGCGTGTACTATAGTCTCTGTTTTAGTCCTGTTGATTTTTTGATTCCGACATCAGACATGAAAAATGGAAGGGGGTATTCGGTTGTCACAAAATTTGGTTATATTTATGTCGTACCAATAGTAGGGTTTGCGCAGAACCGTGATCCCAGTTCCTATTTGTAAACTTGCATATCTTGACAAACTTTTATTAAGAAACATTGACTATTGATTCGTTTTTGATTTACCGTGCTTTATTTTTTAAATCTTTCATTTCTTGACAAAACGTTTATTTCTTTCATACCAAAAACTCTTTCTATCACATCTCACTTTCCCTCTCTATATCTTTGATTGATTTCTCTCTCTCTAAATGGAAATGTGTGTGTACGCTGAGAGAAAAGAAAGTAATGACGAGACTTGAATACTTCTATATGAGAATTTGTAATGGTTGCACTATATCTAAATGGTTATTATTTGCAATATGATTTTCATTATCAAGATAATGGTTATTATTGTGTCAATTTTGATTATACCATGATATTTACACAGAGAATTATGGAACTGCTCTACATTTTACCTCATGTATTACATAAAGTGATGTCAAAAATTGTGTAAAACAATAATGTTTAAGTGTTTAAATTGGATTTGCATTATTTATTCATCCAAAATCCCGCAGCAATGCGCGGGTAGCGTAAACTCGTTTATTATAAAAATTAAACTTTTAAATAGTAAAATTAATTAATTTAATTAATTAAATAAAATAGGATAGGTAAATAACCATATTTATAAACGAATTTAAACTAGGATAAAAATCTTTAAACGATTATTCATTTCACGATACTTTCGAGTTTCGAGAATTAGGATCCGAGTTTCATTATTTTAAGAGTTTTAATTAGTTTAACGAGTATCAAGTTTCATTGTGTAATAACGAACCAAGAGTCTTGGATAATATATCGCTCAAACGTGAATTTCATTATGATTCAAGTCTCGGATTCTACAAAGATCACATCGAAACGACGATTACAAGAACACAAAATTTCAAAAAAAAAATAGAATTTCAAGCAATGGTTTCTAAATACGGGAAGTATGAACACGCAGGGCGTTACAGTCTCCCCTCCTTTAGGAAATTTCGTCCCGAAATTTATTCAAGAGGAAGACTTGAAATAGTTTTGGCAAAAGGTGATTATTTAAAATTGAGACTTGAAAATTTTGAAACGTAAAAAGGTATGAAATTTTGAAGAACGACAAGAGGGGTTTGTAAAAGAATTTGTTTGGGCTAAAATGGTTTTAAGGCATAAGCATGAATGAAACGTGTATAGGTAAAACGAGTTAGACAAGTTTTGAATAACTAAATTGGATGTGTATTAAAATGTGTCGTATTAGGAAGGGAAATTTTGTACAAAACGGTTTGTATTTTGATGAAAGTGGGGTAGCTTGTATAGGAAGGTTTAAGGATAGTATAAAATCCTATATTTGTAAAAATTGTTTATTGAGAGGAACGAGAAGGTTTGGTAAATAAAGTGATAACAGTCTACTAAGTATGTTTACACAAGAATAAAGAATAGGAAGACGGTTTTAAAGGTAAGGAGATAAGTTAGGATTCGAATGTTTAAACAGGCTTGATTGTGAACGAGGTTCATATAGAAGAAAAGAACAATGAAGAATAATGAGAGTATGGAAGTAAATGAGTGACCCTTAATGAATGCAAGTATAAGAATGGCATAAGTATTGGATAGACGAAAGTGGCGTGCTAAAAATGAAGTCTCGTCGTGGATAATCGAATATAACGCGTTTGGGAATTGTTTAAAGTTGTATTAGGTCCAAAGGTCTGCAAGAACACTGAATTTCTCATGGCACGTTTTACGAAATTTGGTAACATGGTGAAAACACTTATATATAGGAAGTACCGGTGGCGTATCCACCATGTTTTGACCATATTTCGTCCGTCTCGTATTCGGTGTCATGTTACGTTCCGTGTCTTACCATACGCAGTAGTACACTCTATGGTTCTCATACGTCCATTACTATAATCCCGTGTGCACCCGCGATTATACCAATCGTCGCATGATCCGCTTAGCTTGTACTAGTTGTGTATGAATCAAGGTATACATAAATTTTGAAAATAAGATTGTGTCTGTAAAGAAAATGTAGAATATAAGCATGTTTGCGTTCCAAATAGTATAAGACCAACGTAAGCGAATCCCTCGGGTTTCGCTCGCGTATAGGTGCGAAAGTATAAATTTTGAGTAAAAACGTGAGCATAGTATAAGTTTGAATATGAACACGCATATGAGCATAGCCACAACAACGCATGTCAAGAGTATGGGTACAAGTATAAGAAAAACGTGTATGAAAAAAAGGAGTATGAATGTGAGTACAAATTTGAGCATAAACGAATGAACGTGAGCATAAACATAAATCGTATAAATGAGAGTATATATATGAGTACGAGTATAACATAAATTGTATAAATGCGAGTATCATTATGAATATAAGTGTAATCATAATTGAATCAGTATGGATAAGACATATATGGGTGTGAATATAATTTTAAGCATAGTTGTATAAGTATAAGTATAAGTAAGATGTATGAGTGTAAACATGAATGTTAGTGTAAACGTAATTGTATAAATTTAAGTGTAAGTATAATTGTATGTATGTGAATATATATCTGAATGTAAGTGTAACATATGAGTATAACGGAAAATGTACGAATATGAATATTAGTGTTAGAGATAATGATTTTGTATACAGTATTAATTGTAATATATGAATTTAAGTACGTAAAAGATTGGGGAGTTTTGAGTATAAAAGAAAACAAAGATGAGTAGTATTTGTGAAATTGTCGTGAGATATAGACTAAAACATGTAAGATGATATGCATGTATAGTTGTTTGAGCAAGGCGTGAAGTTTAATTAAAATCAAAATAGATTAAGTTGACATGAAATATAGAATTTGGTTTGTAAATGTAAAAAGAGTATAAAATATCTATTGGTTATGTGTGTTATACCTTGGGGAAGAATGGAAATGCTACTCTTGTTTTAAAAGAATTTACATACGTTGAAAATGGTTGGTTCTTGTGAAGTTTCCTTGCCCACACGTTTTAAATTTAATTGACGTATTGATTAATGGTTAAAAAGGCTCTAGAAGTAAATAAGGTTGCATTATTTTAAATAACATTTCATTAACGAAGAATTTCAGGGTTTAGAGATTCTTGTGACAATGTTGATTCTTAAGAAAAGAGGATTTTGGTATACGAGCTTAGTGATTGTTGAAAAAGTGTCTTTAATAAAACATTTTATTGATTTTGAAAGAAGTTTTAGTAAATGATTGAATAATATTGGTAATAATTTATAGGTGTGTGCGAAAAAGTTGATTTGATTTCCAATTAAAAATAGAAAATCTCTAGTTTAGTGATATGAGATGAGCTTGTTTCAATAGTTACGTTGAATACAAGATTTCATGGGCAATGGATTTATTAGACCGACTAAGTTGAAAAGTAGCATTTTCGTGAATTTTGAAAATCGAGGAATAAGCGTTTATGGTAAAAGTTAAGAATTTTGTGTGTGTGAGCTATATGAAAATAGATTGTAGGATAAGAAATTCGTTCATATAAACAATGCATGTTGAAATAATTAGAGGTTTGGCTAATGATAAACGATTTAGATATAAACATGATCGTGTTTACATAATATAGTCTATTAAAAGAAAGTATCGGTAACGATCACCTAGGTAAGGGAATCACCCCTAACTCGTTGGCGAGGTCGTTGTAAGATGTGAAAAAGAAGTGGAGTTAATCGTCAAGGTCAGAAAATCACTCCTATCTCAATGATATGCTTCAATTTATTTTTACAAGGAACATAAATAAAATTATGTGGAATCATGTATGTGAATAATGTATAAATGCATGAAAAAGTTTTAGTACGGTACATCCACAAGAAGTGAAATCTCAAAAATAATTTGAATTCGAAAAGAGGAAGTTGTATCATAAATAATCGAGAATAATAAAACGCAAATTTAATTAAAACTTGGACGGTTCCAAAACGGAACGTTGACTAACAAATGTGGTCGAAAAGTCTTTTGAATTTAAGAAGCATGCTTTGGCATAATAGGTGGTATACTCTCGCCGACATGTCGGTTAACGGTATTCACCCTTCCGGTTACCACATGTCCCAATTCAAACAAAAATTCGAGACTTGGAGGGATTTATGAAAATTCAAGGAGTGGGACTAATCAACGAGATGCAGGTTTCACCCCTAACTTGACGATTTCGTACCCTAAGTGTGGTTGGTACTCATCGGGTCAAAATTTAATTTCGACACATTGACGAGGGTCTTGAAATTGAAATTATTCATCAAGGAGAGGACTTCACTCCTAACTTGATGGAAAATTTCGTGTAAAAAAGAATAGATGGATTGAGAGTCGTTCACCAAATTATGGGTTTCACGCCTAGTTTGGTGAAATCGTCTCGTTTGTATAATCCGAGTGTTTTTGAGTTTAGTGGAAATCGAGTAAAATATGTGAGGAAGATGTATGTTAAAAATTAAACCAACAATTATTAACATGTCAAGAATAGCACATAAGGAATGGAATAAATAAACATGTATTAACACATAGTAAAACAAGTATTAACACATAAGAATAACATGTTAAGTATAATACATAAGGATGGAATGACACATATGTTTAAAAGGGTCAAAGAAAATAAATAAGAAACACATAAAGTGGCATGCATGTAGTTTCAAGCAGAACATAAGAATAAGGCTCTAAAACTATAGACTAGGAAAAGCATTTCTACTTTTCCTAATTCCCTATAGTTATGGCTGTGATACCAATCTGTCACACCCCAACCGATGGCGGAAACATCGGGATGAGACGAAATAGATTGCAAGAGACTTCAAAACACTATGTGACAATATAAAATTTAAGTTGAATTTCATATATTGCTAAAAATTGTCATACAAGAATCAAATAAAAGACAACATCGTTTCAAATATTTATTACAAAATAGATTAATCTAAGTGTGTTTCTAAGTCCACCTAAATCTTGTTTCTTCACTTAGCGTTATCTTGACTATCAACCTGCAACATGTATTAAAATATGATCAACAAAAAGTTGGCGAGTATAAAAGTTTGATACATAGCATAAAAACAGTTTTAAAATAGTCTAACGGCTCGTATCCAACATGAATCAAAATATGAAAGTTACTAGTATGCCGAAACGGTGTCAAGTATATGTTCAAACCCAAGAATCCAATGCATTAAAATAGCCTATCCTAAATAGAATAACGGGAGGTAACATGTTTAACTTAACAATACCCCGAGACTAGTGGGCGGTGCACTACTTCTATAGCGCTATAATTGTTAAGGTAGGCTTGTACGAAGTTAATGAGCATATAGACACGAAAAGTTTAACATCACATACGAGATTAGCAAGCATCATATAGTTTCATGTTCAAATATAGATAGAGAATGATTCAAATAGTTTCAGGTGTGTTTAAAATATAGAATACATGTTGCATCCCAAAGTGTTTAAAGAGTAAAAATGGGATCGAGTATACTCACAAAATTGCATGTGCTCTCCGATTATCCATTGTGACGAAGTTGTTGAGACTAGAAGGTTGAATATGATCGATTCGGAATTCTAAGGGATGATTACATTAGGGTTTACGGATTTGAAGTGTAAGGACATGAAAATAGACATATGAAAATAATCATCTATCACATATGATGCCTAGATGATAAACTTACTAACTTGACAATGTCCACTTGTTCATCGTCAAAAGTTTGGTTTGTTTGAATGTTATATAGGTATTACATAGAGTATACTATATCATATATGTCAAGCATGAGGTAGAAGATTAAAGTCTTCATTTAGGAACATTTGAGTCTCATAGAAATCATGCCTGAGGTAGGAAGAACAAAGCTCCCATTTAGGTACCTCCATTGTTCACCACTACACTTGTTGTCATAAACAACAAGGAGGGCCATGAACTTACAAGTATTAATGAAATAATAACAACTAATCTATGGAAAACATCAAGAAGTGAGTGGATTTTTTTATGAAAGAAAGCCCAAGCTAGTTTAACAATCACAAATACATCAAGCTTCAAGCTTGAACACTTCTTGTGGGTAAAACCCTTTCTAAAACAGAATGTTTGTGAGGTTTTAACCTCTGATTTAACATTTCTCAGCCTTGTTTTTAAGCCCAACTAACCATTCAATTGATTATGAGCATTAGAACATAGGTTTGAGATGAGATAAACTCAAGTTTACTAAGAATAACAAAGTTTAGATGAAAACAGAAACGAACAGTCCACTTTGGAGCCCTTTTGGTGACATTCCAGAGCTTGGTTGTTCCAAGAAAGTGGGAAGAAGAATGGAAGAAAGACGTTGACTATTGAGTGAGTTATGCTCACTTTTGTGAAGGTTGGTGTTTCTGCTTGAACTTTAGTTTCACAGCTGATTAGAGACTGATTTGGGAGAGTTTAGAGTGATTAGCAAAATGTCAAATGCTTGGAGGATGATGGGTTTTATAGGGAAGAGTTAGGTTAGGTTGTGTTTGAGTAATAAATGTTAAACTTGTTTAAAACTAAAAAATATCACCAAAATAGCGCCAAAATCACGTCTGTTTAGCTGGTTACGGATTGGGCTGCCCTCGCGGGCCGCGTATGGTTGAGCGGCTGGGTCGCGGGCCGCCAGAGCTCAAGTTTGGGCTTCTGGTTTGATTTAAACGAGGGTTTAAGGATTAAACGATCCGGGTTTAGTTCGATGTGAAGGCCGTAGCTGGGCAGTTGGGCGCGTGTTTGTGAAGCTGGTGACCCAGGTTCGATCCCCGTGGTCATCATTTTTAGTTATTTATTTTTTTTCTTTTATAACCTTAAACTTTCAGCAATTTATACAAACAGTCCCTGTAAGTTTAAAGTTTCAACAATTAACTCTAACACCCCTTGACTTTAATTAAAACTCATGTTATGTTATTTTTTAAGGAACTAACCTTATATTTTAAACTAACTAGGTTAGTTTGTATATACTAACTTTAAAAATTAATGAGTCTAACTAGTTTATTATAAAAATTAAATTTCAAATAGTAAAATTAATTAATTTAATTAAGTAAATAAAATAGGATAGGTAAATAACCATATTTATAAATGAATTTAAATTAGGATAAAAATCTTTAAACGATTATTCATTTCACGAAGCTTTCGAGTTTCGAGAATTAGGAACCGAGTTTCATTATTTTAAGAGTTTTAATTAGTTTAACGAGTATCAAGTTTCATTGTGTAATAATGAACCAAGAGTCTTGGATAATATATCGCTCAAACGTGAATTTCATTGTGATTCAAGTCTCGGATTCTACAAAGATCACATCGAAACGACGATTACGAGAACACAAAATTTCCAAAAATAGAATTTGAAGCAATGGTTTCTAAATACGGGAAGTATGAACATGGAGGGCGTTACATGACGCGCCAATGCAAATGATGCTACAAATGTGAACCTCAATGTTAACGGAGTTGAACTCCAAGCTATGATCGACGCAATAGTCGTCAAAGCCATGAATACTTTCATGGAAAACTGTAAAGAGTCAAGTGCTACTTGCTCAAAGTCCCATACAAAACCACATTCATCAGCTCTCTAGGAGAGCTCAGTTCACTCCTCAAATGCGAAGAGCGAACTTCGGAAGTTAATGCATCAAGATAAGCCCAATTCAACTAAAAATTGGTACACATACAAATACTTTGTCTCCTTCAAGCCCAGAGACTTTAGTGGATAAATGGGGGCGATCGGTGCCATGAAACGACCCGATGAGATGGAGACTGTTGTGGACATCAGCAGTTGTGCTGATAAGGATGTGGTAAAATTTGTTTCACAATCCTTCAAGGGTGAGGCCCTCGGATGGTGGAAAGCCATGATACAGTCCACGGGGAAAATTCTCCTATACAATATGGGGTGGTCTAAGTTTGTGGAACTTATCAGGGAAACTTATTGTCCACATCATGAAGTGGAAAAAGTGGAGACAGATTTCCTGACTCTCACGATGAAAAACCTAGAATGTCGTCAGTATGTCACCGACTTCAATTCAATGTATAGGTTAGTACCCTATTTAATTACCCCGGACCCTAAACACATTGCGCGTTTCATCGGTGGTCTGGCACCGGAAATAAAAGGGAATGTTAAGGTTTCAAAGCCAACCACATACATATCAACTGTGGATCTATCTTTGTATCTCACTCTACATATCAACTGTGGATCTATTTTCCTATCCATAGTTTGAAACTCCATGTTTTGCTACTACAAGGACTTCACTTTGAGGGATTAACAATTCCGCTAAGAACCCTATCATGGCCCAGAGTTCTACTTAGGGTTCAAGGGATTCATTCAAAGCGAAAACATCACCGTTGTCCTCACAAGTTTCTCCTAAAATTAAATTTCGGGATGAAATTTCCTAAAGTAGGGGAGACTGTGACACATGTGTCACTTCAACCATCAAAAAAATACCAAGCCAATGAAATATTATATTTCATACTTGCGCATATCATTTCTTGTTCGATTTCGGGCTTTAAATCACTTTCTGGAAGGTTATACGCTAGCTGATGCGTAAATATAACCAGTTTAATGCAACGAACACTCCGAAATAGTGAAATAGGCTTAAAATACCTTAAATAACCTTTACATAACTTAGAAATAAGTTTCGAAGGCTTTGGTATGGCAAAATAAGTTAAATCGCTTACAGGGACTAAAGTTGACAAACTACGAAAGTATGCCAATTTGAACTGTAACAGACATTCCAGAACATGGCCATAAGTTAAACATACCATAAATATCCTTTACATAGCTTAGAAATAGGCTTTGAGGGGTTCGGTGTGCTAAAATAAACTTTTGGCTCATTCAGGGACTAAAAGTGTCAAAAAGTGCATAAGTTTGCACTTTCGCGCATATCTTACGTTCTGAATACATCCGGACCTCCAAAAATTTATGTAAGCATTATAATATTATTTTTAGTGTTTGGCTTGTCAAAAATCCATTCGTCACGCAATTTGTATCGTTTTTCCCGCTTATGCGCATTCCGTCGTAATTAAGCGAACATTGCAACCGTACGGCCAAACGAACCGACATCAGAGATGTTTTCAAGCATATTTCATGTTCCCTATGTCTTAACATCATTGTGGAGCTTGAAATTGGGATTGACTGGTGTTAGAAGTGCCGTTACGTAACGAAACAAGGTGCACGGACTGAAACTGTAATTCTGCCAAAGTTAATGGCTTACGGACCGTAAGCCATCACCCTTACGGTCCGTAAGGGGTCCCAAGAACAGCAGATCAGTTTAAACAGCTGTTGCCTCTTCAGGATAATGAGGGGCCAATTTGCACTTGCCTCTTCAGGATAATGAGGGGCCAATTTTGTGTACCATAAGGTTTCAACAAGTGTACGGATGAGATCAAAGCACGTTATTCGATAAACGATCCTAACGGTTCTAACATTCCTATAAATACCCAACCCACTCACTTACAAAACCACAAAAATCTGATCTAAGAATGCTCTAAGTTGAAGCCATTGCTTCATACCTGAGCTACTTGGATCAATATTAGCTTGCGGGGACCCTTTGTAAGTGTTCCTTCGTTCTTTTATCGCTTTTTGAGTCCGAAAGTCAAACTATGTTTGACTTTCTGCGTTGACAAGTTTATGGTCAACACGAAGTTCGATTGAACTTCATAACGTGAGCGTAATCACGATGGTTATAGTCCCTAGTGACTATATCTACTGATTACCACGTTATCTAGGCTCAGTGACGAGTCGTAGTTTCGGCCAAAATGCACATTTACGCGTATTTTGTAACCAAACTACTCTTAGGTATCAAAACCGTTTTTTTATACCAAACTTTTTTTCTAACTTAGTTAAGCATGTTTCAACATGCTTAGCTCGTCACTTTTAGTTTTGTGCTTGTCTAGGGTCGTAAGGGTAAGCGATCTAATCAATCGCTTATACCTTCGAACCCGACCCGTTTGGTCGATCATTAGGATCCGACCAAACACATTAGGTGACCATAGCATATAGGGAATAACCTTCCGAGGTTATACCTTATGGTCACATCGTTTGAGTAGTTGTATGATAGGTAGTATATATGCCTTAGGTAAATTAACAAAATGCCCTTTTTACACCAAATTTCATTTTAAGCATATGTAACATAACTTTTGGTATCTAAACTGATTTGGTTACAATATTAGACATGTTAAGGCATATTTTACTTGTCATAGGACTAGTTAGGCGTTCCGAACGCGTTTTACGCGAACGATGCGTTAAAGTAGCATAAGCTACCTAAACGGGTCGTAATGGGTCGTAAGCACTTAGGTTAGGTTTCATTTTAGTATGTAGGCTTTGTTAAACCATATTACACGAGTCTCCATACTCGTTTGGTTTACGAACCCTCATTCTATCCAATCCTCCGATTTTAGGTACGGTATATTAACATAGTTACCTATATTAGGTGCCGTTTGATATCCGTGATCTCTAGCATTGTTTGGTGGTTACTCAAGGACTACTAAGCAATCTCAAGTGAGTACATAGACCCCTCTTTTACCGTTTTCAAACTGTTTGGGGTGAAACACATGTGCCTACTTATTACTTTCATGCTTTTTCATGTTTTCATATCATATGCTTACTATGTTCATTAGTACACTATTAGTACATTGTTTTACATTACATTTCATGCTATGTATGTCCATTGTGTGCATACTTGGTGTTATGGGTGAAATTCTGAGCCCATATCCTGGAAAATATCTTGGTTTATATCTTGGTTGTGTAGTATCTGTTTACGTCCGGGATGCTGGTTCAGGATATTGGTAATATCCTGAAAGGTATCCTCAGAATTACTAATGGATTATGTGCAGGTACGTGGGATAGAAGCTAGCAACGTTAACAAGACTTATTCCGCGGAAGACTCGGTCCAGGCTGTTCAAAGAAAGACGTTGAAACCTTATTACTCGGTCTACAACGTTCGTGGTGGAATATTCGGAGTATCCCATATTTATAGGAATATTTGTTTGTATTTTGTTACTATAAATAGGAGGAACACCAGATCAAATAGGACACAACAATCTCACTGCAATCACACTCACTACACCCTAACACTTGTTCTCTCGCAATTTGTACTCTCGCACGAATTCATTGTAACACTTAGCGATCTGGTTGATATCCTGCACTGTATCCTGAAGTTTAAAGCAATAAGAAGAACAAGGCAGCTGCGATTGTCAGCTCCCGAGGTTTTATGCCGGCGATCTAGATTGATCAAGGGCTTTCCTCGTACATCTCGTGTCATTTCCTTTACTTTTTGTTCATTGTTTACTCATTGTTTGATCGTTGATACAGCTCGATATCCTGAGCCGTATCCTGAATACTAATTTTCTAAATAACTCAACAAGCATATTTTCTATACACTTTCCAGCACACTACCTCACATTACTAATTTGATCACTAAATTGCTTCGGTAATTTTTGACCAAAACAATTTGGCGCCCACCGTGGGGCAAGTGGTGCTCTCTTTACTAAAAATTTTTGCTAAGTCGCTAATCGGTTTTCTATTTTCAAAACTTTTTGCCACATTATCCATAATGGCCTCAAGATCAAACATGAGTTCCTCTACTGTGTCTGCTATGACTTCTGCCACTGCCGGTTCGGTGCTTCCACCACCTCCTCCAAGGATGCCAGCTTCTACGCAATCTCAAGATGTTATCCCTACTCGGAGTGTCCAGGGATCTGCTCCCGTTTTAGCTTCTAACGATGAAATTTTAACCTTATTTGGAAGTGTGCAGGAACAAATGAGGCAGCAACAGGAAACAAACCAAATGCTTTTGAGGGAAATACAACTCCTGAAGTCTGGCTCGAGCAGATCTGCTGAGGATATTGTCACTCCATTACATCCCAGAACGTTGAACTTCAGCTCGGCTGTGTATACTGAGGATAACAGGGGGAATATTGTGCCCAGCCTTCCTCAAAATCATACTCCTGAAATACCCTCCTCGGTCAGGATGTCGACCATAAGGAGCTCAGGATATGCTCCAGGATATGGGCAAAATCCTCCAACGGGTAACGTGTCAAATAATAATAATACTCATGCTACTAACAATAGTGGATCTTTGCAGGATACAGGTGTGACATCGGCACTTACTAGGGAACTTCAGAAGTTGAAGGACATGATATCAAGTGTACCCGGGGTGGTCCAGCCAATCCCGAAAGTGTCTCAAGACAGTCACAAGATATCTCGTTTTGCATATCCTATCTGTGATGCTGAGATCCCAAAGAGGTTCCAAACCCCCAACATGAAGCTTTACGACGGAACAACGGATCCTGAAGAGCATATTGCTCAATATAGGGAAAGGATGGAGATCAACCCTATCCCTCCGGATCTCAAGGAAACATGCTTGTGCAAGGGTTTTGGTTCAACCTTGACAGGATCAGCTTTGAAATGGCTCTTGAATGTTCCTCCACATTTAATTACATCTTTTGCTCATTTAGTAAATTTATTTAATAGTCAGTTTTCTTGTAGTAGAAGCTTCGAAAAATTAACAAGTGATCTCTACAGGATAACACAAGGGCCTCAGGAATCCCTTAGGGATTATGTGAACAAGTTCAGCCGGGAATCACTGGACATTCCTCATCTTGATGTTGCAACAGCTGTGCAAGCTTTCAAGATGGGGTTGCAAAAGGATTCTCAATTTTACCAAGACCTTGTAATGAACCCATGCAGGAACCTGGATGAAGCTCGGAACAGGGCCCTAAGATACATTCGGTTGGAAGATGACAGAAAGATGCAAGAAAGGATGAACTCATCCAACACTTATGAGTCAACTAACAGGAAGTCGGAATCCTCATTCAAGTCGTATCGGCCTAAGCCATATGGCAGAAATGAGAACAAGAGAGTGAATGCTGTCGAAGATGAGGATCCTGAAGAGTATCCTGAGTTATCTGAATATTGCTTTTCTGTTAACATTCCTGAATTGATGTATGCCATGCAGGGTCTAGGGGACAAGGCAAGATGGCCTCGAAAGAATCAACAAAAAGCGGATTGGAAAGACAAATCAAAATGGTGTGCTTTCCACGAAGATTTCGGGCATGTGACTGAGGATTGCATCGCTTTGAGGAAAGAAATAAGCTATCTTCTAAGCAAAGGATATTTGAAAGATCTCTTAGGAAGAAAGAAGAATAAGGGTCAGGATACTGAGAAGGATCCTGAGCGAGCAGCATCTCATCCCGCGGATGCCAAGATAAACAACTTCATTTCGGGAGGATCCGACATTTGTGGGACTTCGTATTCGGCAGCAAAGAGACATGCAAAAGAAGCTAAGGCCGAAAGGGGAGACAAACCTGTCAGGATGACTACACTCACAACTGACAAAGTGATCACATTTGATGCTGGTGACAGGGATACTGTCCAGGATCCTCACCATGATGCTCTGGTAATAACGTTATATGTGGCTAACCATTTTGTACGCAGGATATTGGTTGATAATGGCAGCTCCGTCAACATAATCCAACTAGAAACACTTAAAAGAATGAATGTATCTCCAATGGATATCACTTCAAAGTCTACCGTGCTTGTTGGGTTCAGTGGAGAGGCCAGAAACACAGTGGGAGAGATAAAGTTACCGGTGTACGTTGAAGGAGTCAACTCAATACAATGTTTTTGTGTGATGGACTCTCTATCCTGCTATAACATTATACTGGGAAGACCGTGGATTCACGATATGAAGGCTGTGCCATCAACATATCACCAATGCATCAAGATACCTACCCCTTGGGGAGTTGTTAAAGTTGATAGTGATCAGCAGGAGGCGAAAGAATGCTACTCATCCTCGATGAAATCCTCAACCAAGCCTAGTGCAGCATAGCAATTAAAGACGCGGGCCCAAGATATCGTGGAGGATCCGGAG
Organism: Helianthus tuberosus; assembly: GCA_030545235.1. Classification (NCBI taxonomy): domain Eukaryota; kingdom Viridiplantae; phylum Streptophyta; class Magnoliopsida; order Asterales; family Asteraceae; genus Helianthus; species Helianthus tuberosus. Next base: position 80,282,334 of record CM060437.1, read on the forward strand.
CAGGATGTGAAGAAAATTATCCTAGACCAGGATAATCCCAATATTTCGGTGCTCGTAGGAACCAATATCCCTCAGGATATTGAAGAACAATTAATTAACTTTTTAAAATGCAGGATGTCGACGTTTGCATGGAAGCATGAGGATATGACAGGCATATCCAAAGATATTATCACTCACAAGCTTGGAATCGATAAATCATTCAAGCCCGTGCAACAAAAAAGAAGGAAGTTTGCTCCTGAACGAAATACAATTATTCAAGAGGAAGTTGAAAGATTGTTGAAGTCCAAAATGATTAGAGAAGTCAAGTTCCCAAGATGGCTAGCAAACGTGGTTGTGGTACAGAAGAAAAACGGGTAATGGAGAGTCTGTGTAGATTACACAGACTTGAACAAAGCTTGTCCTAAAGACCCATTTCCTCTCCCCCACATTGATGCAATGGTAGATGCCACTGCTGGGCATGAAATGCTGACTTTCATGGATGCATCCTCAGGATTTCAACAAATCCAAATGGAGCCTTCTGACCAGGAGGATACTGCCTTCATGACACCAACAGGTATTTATTGTTATACAGCTATGCCTTTTGGTTTGAAAAATGCAGGTGCAACATACCAAAGATTGGTAAACACGATGTTCAAAGACAAACTGGGGGACACCATGGAGGTGTACATTGACGATATGGTGGTAAAGTCAAAGAAAGCTCAGGATCACCTCCAGGATATTAAAGGAGCGTTTGATATCCTGGATCAGTATAATATGAAGCTGAATCCTGCTAAGTGCCATTTTGGAGTAGGAGCAGGAAAATTCCTAGGATATATGGTGACCAAAAGAGGAATAGAAGCAAGCCCGGAACAGATTAAAGCCATCTTGGACATTAAATCACCCTCAAATATGAAGGATGTTCAACGATTAACAGGGCGAGTGGCAGCATTGAATAGATTTATCTCAAGGTCTTCAGAAAAATGTAAGAATTTTTATGATATCCTGAAGAAGAACAAAAAATTCGAGTGGGGTGAGAAGCATGAAGCAGCCCTACAGGATTTGAAACGATATCTCTCAACCGCACCTCTACTGATGAAACCTGAAAATGGTGAACCACTATCCCTGTACCTTGCTGTATCAGGGAATGCTGTAAGTGCCGTTCTTATAAAAGACCATGAAGGTCAGCAATATCCTGTTTATTATGTTAGTAAAAGTTTGTTAGATGCTGAGACTAGGTACTCTCATTTAGAAAAATTGATACTAGCATTAGTCATGGCATCAACGAAACTTAGACACTATTTTGAGACACATAGGATACACGTTAAAACAAATTATCCTGTTAAAAGTGTACTTAGGAAACCGGAAATGTCGGGTAGAATGGCTAAGTGGTCAGTAAAGTTAAGTGCCTATGATTTAGTATATGAACCTAGGAATGCCATAAAGTCTCAGGCTTTAGCTGACTTTGTGGCTGATTTTAGTAGTGACATTCAGGATGAGGTAGACCTAGAAGTTCAACAGCTAGGGGAATCCTCAGGATCCTGGACATTATATACTGATGGTGCATCTAATATAAGAGGAGTAGGATTAGGAATACTACTAAAATCGCCACAGGGGGACATATTACCCCAGGCTATTAGGTGTGAATTTCCTGCTACCAATAATGAAGTAGAATATGAGGCTTTAATTGCAGGATTAGAATTGGCTAAAAGCATGAATATCAAAAACTTACAAGTATATGTTGATTCTTTGTTAATTACTAACCATTTTAATGGATCCTATGCAGTTAAGGGTGAGAAGGTAATAGAATATCTTGATATTCTCAAAAAATTAGCAGGATATTTCGATGTTTTTACACTTGAACAGGTACCAAGGGAGGATAATGCTGAAGCGGATGCCTTAGCAAATTTGGGATCATCAATCAGGATACTTGAAGGGACCCAAATACCAATATTACACGTCTTATATCCTGCAACTAATCCTCAGGATAAAGCAGTAGCGGGTATTCAGGATCCTGAAGTGGGATATCCTGAACAGGATCCTAAATCTTGGACGACTCCAATTATGAGATATCTCAAAGAAGGACATATCCCCGAAAATGAAAATCCTAAGGCATTTAGGATGAAGGTATCACGGTTCACTGTTATAAATAATGTTTTATACAAGAAATCTCTTGCAGGACCGTATTTGAGATGCTTGGAGGATCCTGAAGCCAAAGAGGTACTTCAGGATATACATGAAGGGGAATGTGGTAATCACACCGGGGGCAGATCATTGTTCTCGAAAGTATTAAGGACAGGATATTATTGGCCAATGATGAGGAAAGATGCTGCAGAATATGCTCGAAGATGTGATGCATGTCAGAGACATAGTAACATACTACATCAACCAGCTGAACCATTATATCCTGTAGTTTCCCCTTGGCCATTCATGAAGTGGGGGATGGATATAGTAGGGAAGTTACCAAAAGCTCCGGGAGGAAAAGTCTTTATGTTAGCAATGACGGATTATTTCTCCAAGTGGGTTGAGGCTGAAGCATTTGTCCAAGTTAGAGACCAAGAAGTAGTATCCTTCATAAAGAGGAATATCCTGACCAGGTTTGGAGTACCAGCTGAGATCATTTGTGATAATGGGTCCCAGTTTATAAGCAAAAGAACTACTGACTTTTGCAAAAGTTGGGGAATCAAAATGATCACATCTACCCCAGTACATCCTCAAGCGAATGGACAAGCTGAATCTTCAAACAAGATAATAGTCAATAACTTAAAGAAGAGACTTGGGGCCAAAAAAGGAAGATGGGCAGATGAGTTACCCTTTGTTTTGTGGGCTCATAGGACAACGGTAAAGAATGCAACCAGCCAAACCCCGTTTTCCTTGGTATTCGGAGCGGAGGCGATGATTCCAACAGAAATGACGATACCTACTGCAAGATCTATGCTGCAGGATCCTGAACAGAATCCTGAAGTCTTATGTCAGGATTTGGATACTATAGACGAAAAAAGAGATGCAGCAAGGCTAAGGATAACAGCATATCAGCAAAGAATATCCAGAGCATATAATAAGAACATAAGGACTAGAAGATTTCGAGTTGGTGATTGGGTGCTAAGAAAGGCTTTTCAAAATACCACTAATCCTGCCGATGGCAAGCTAGCTCCAAAATGGGAAGGACCATATGAAGTTGAGTCAGAAGCAGGGAAAGGAGCATATCGACTCAAGAATATGGAAGGGGATATGCTACCAAGATCCTGGAATGCAATCCACTTAAAGCTCTATTTCAAGTAAGAATAGAATTTAATTTCTATCTCAAAAGGGTGTGTATTCTATCTCTTTTAAATATATTTGTTTATTATCCTGAACCCAATACTGACTTAAGCATCGGAGGGGTGTTAGCCAAGCTAACACCCACCTTAGTTTACAGTTGTTTTGCAGCATATGTTTCAGGATATAGCTCCAGGATATATGCTCAGGATAAATCGAAAGATTAGAGGATTGGCCCCCTCTCTCACGTTTAAGGGATCCTGGTCCCTTCACAGGTTTAAAGGTATTCACCTTTCTCACGAATTGGGTTTAAACACCCCGCCTGGAGCGCAAGTTATCCAGGGGTAGTTCAAGGTAGCGGGACCAGTTCATGTAAAAGTGGCTGACAATTTCGTTACTGTTGGCTATACTCTGGATCCTTAAGGTATATGAGGATTGATCACCCTCTCTCGCGAAAGGGTATTTTCATACTCTCTAAGGTTTAAAGGTTTTCACTTTTCTAAGAATTGGAGTTTATACACTCTCGCCAGTAGCGCATGAAATTTAGGGTTTATCCCCAGATATCAGGGTTTATCCCCAGGATATTAAGGGTTTATCCCAAGTATGCTAAGGATTCATTTCAGGATATCATGGGTTTTGCCCTGGGGTATTCGGTGTTCATTGGAGTCAAAATATAAATACATTAGTGTTTTTGGCAAACACAGGGGACATACGTAATACTGCTCAAAGGATGGATCCAAGTTTATAAGTATACACTGGGGACAAACTTATGATAAAAGATTGGAACTGATCCTCTAAGGATCTCTGGTATGATTTCTCCTTTTTATTTGGACAATTTATAGGTGTATTTTAATATCCTGATCAAGATATCTTTCAGGATATCTTCCAGGATTCATTTATAATATATGTTCCTAAGAATATTCAAACCAAACAATTTTCATAAGTAAAATTTGTATGACAATAACAATAAAGACAAAAGAGTAGTCATGTTATTAACATACCAAAAGATGTGCTCTTAGTTTCACCTCAAAACAAGGCCCATCCACTAAGAGCACTAATAGTTCATAACCATATTTACCCAACAGTTGAAGGCTTCATCTCAAACCGAGACCCTTCCACCTTCAACTGTTGTATTGTTCAAAAAGCATGCAGGAAATGTAAATTGTTCAGGTACGGGAAAGTAAAATGCAGAAAAGTAAATTGTTTGTGGAACTACAAACCAACATTCAAATTCAAAAAGGTGGGCTCTGGCCTTGGCACGTATATCCATCATCGCCCACCTAAGTGCCCTCACACAGCGGCATCTCCTTCAACTTTCTCAGACTTCTCCACTCCAGCATCCTGACCAGCATCCTGCGCAGCATCCTGACCAATGTCCATCCCAGCATCAGCTCCAGCATCCTTCTTCTCTCCAGCTTGGACCACCACCTCTGCTGACTTAGAAGACTCACCGGCTTCAGCAGGAAGCGGCACAGCTTTGCCTCGGAGCTCCTTTAACTTAGCCACCCAGGATTCAACTGGCCAAGATGGACAAACAAGGCCCGTCTCCTTGGCCTCATAGGCCATCTTGATGCGTGCTTGTAGCAGGGAGACAATAGCAGAAGCCTTGATTCCCTCTCGAAAGCTGATCAAGGCCTGATCATGATCCATTTGAACGCTGGCAAGTTTGACCTCAGCGTCTTGGGTGACCTTCTTTAGCAAGCTTTCATAGTGCCGGCTCTTCGCTTCAGCAATAGCACCTTGGCCGGCAACGGTGCTCTCGAGCTGCTTGATCCTGGCTTCATGAAGTGCCACAGTACCACAAGCGTCATTGTACAAGTGGAGCAAATGCTGGAGGCCCTGCACATTAATTACAGTTATGGAGTTAGAATGTATGCTGATTAAGATATCCTACCAGGATATCCTGTTAGGATATACGTGCAGGATACATGTGCAGGATATATTAGAAGGATATGCGTCAGGATATTACCTTGTTGAGGAAGGATGTCATTGGCTCTAAGGAGTCAGAGAAGCTGAGTTCGTCATAGGAGAACCCTTCTGAGCCTGGAGCACTGACCTCAAGACCCTTTCTCTTTTTCGCTGCGGAAGCACGGGTTCTTGGATTGGCCTTGGGAGCCGGGAGTGGCTTGGAGCTAGTAGCAGCAGGAGTCTCCTTCTTGACTATGGCTGGAGTTGGATAGCTGTCAAGTTCATCCAGGTCTAGATAGACTGGGACTTTGCTGGAATCTGCACACAGGGAGTAAATTCTAAATCCCTCCTATGAATAACAGATAAAAAAAATATATATGTGTGCAGGATATCTTGCAGGATCCTTATCAGACATGTTGGCACTTGAAAGAGGGCTTGGAGTTGGTGGAGAAGGATTGAAACTTCTCTCTGCCTCTGGAAGAAGTCTGATGGCGTCTATTCTTTCTTGAGAATTAGCAAGAGGAGGTGCAATCTTCCTGAAATCAGCTGCACAAAAATGAAAATTTATTAGTTCAGAATATGAGATAGGATAAGAGACAGGATCATTCTTAAACCCTAAGTCCTACCCTTTCTTAACCATCTCATCGGATAATCCGTTCCACCGGGGATTGAATCCCTTTTTACGAAGAAAAACTTGGATTGCCAACCATCCTCGTTTTTGGTGGCACGAAGTATCAATGGATCACCGGAAGTAGAATAAAATAGGAATCTAGATGAGCCGTGGCATCTAAGCTTGTAGGCTAAAGGGAGGTCATGGACGGAAAGGTCAGGTATGTAGTTTCTCTTGATTTGGTCAAGAACAGATAAAACACGCCAAAGCATTGGCATGGTTTGACTAAAAGAAATTATAGTGATGTTAAAAAACTCGGTAATGAAGTCCGGAAAGGGGAATCGTAGCCCTAAGGTAAAGGGGAAAGCATTGAAACAAATCCACTCGGTGGAAACCATATCTGACCGGATTTCTCTGTCAAAGGGTCGGAATATGGTTCCATCCGGAAAGATACCGGAGGATTTCAAAGCCGACAGATGAGCACTATCAAAAGTGCATGTTTCATTCTCCGGTTCTTGGAGAAGATTCTGTTGGATGAATGTGGGAGCCGAGTCGCCTGAACTGGACCTCGTTTGCCTAGGCATTTGTTCGCCTGAATTCTTGCCGGAGTAAAATGAAAGATGGTTATGAAGATGAGAGAGAGAATATTACCTTTTTCTTGTCGATTGTGGGTAAAAAAGGAGATGAGGATGAGAAGATATAGGGTATGATGAGTAAATATAGGCCGGGTGGTTGAAAGCTGTCACATCAATAGTCTTATCTCTTAATTGCCTTGGCCACCGTGAAAAAATGTAACCGTTAGGATATCAAACGGTAACATTTTTGGGGACAATTGTTATGGGTGAAATTCTGAGCCCATATCCAGGAAAATATCTTGGTTTATATCTTGGTTGTGTAGTATCTGTTTACGTCCGGGATGCTGGTTTAGGATATTGGTAATATCCTGAAAGGTATCCTCAGAATTACTAATGGATTATGTGCAGGTACGTGGGATAGAAGCTAGCAACGTTAACAAGACTTATTCCGCGGAAGACTCGGTCCAGGCCGTTCAAAGAAAGACGTTGAAACCTTATTACTCGGTCTACAACGTTCGTGGTGGAATATTCGGAGTATCCCATATTTATAGGAATATTTGTTTGTATTTCGTTACTATAAATAGGAGGAACACCAGATCAAATAGGACACAACAATCTCACTGCAATCACACTCACTACACCCTAACACTTGTTCTCTCGCAATTTGTACTCTCGCACGAATTCATTGTAACACTTAGCGATCTGGTTGATATCCTGCACTGTATCCTGAAGTTTAAAGCAATAAGAAGAACAAGGCAGCTGCGATTGTCAGCTCCCGAGGTTTTATGCCGGCGATCTAGATTGATCAAGGGCTTTCCTCGTACATCTCGTGTCATTTCCTTTACTTTTTGTTCATTGTTTACTCATTGTTTGATCGTTGATACAGCTCGATATCCTGAGCCGTATCCTGAATACTAATTTTCTAAATAACTCAACAAGCATATTTTCTATACACTTTCCAGCACACTACCTCACATTACTAATTTGATCACTAAATTGCTTCGGTAATTTTTGACCAAAACACTTAGTACATTGTTTTACATAACATTTCATGCTATGTATGTCCATTGTGTGCATACTTAGTACATTGTTTTACATTACATTTCATGCTATGTACGCCCATTGTGTGCATACTTAGTACATTGTTTTACATTACATTTCATGCTATGTACGCCCATTGTGTGCATACTTAGTACATTGTTTTACATTACATTTCATGCTATGTACGCCCATTGTGTGCATACTTAGTACATTGTTTTACATTACATTTTATGCTATGTATGCCCATTGTGTGCATACTTAGTACATTGTTTTACATTACAATTTGTTGCATATGCTCATCCAGCATATGAACACATTATATTTCATTATGTGAACCATTTGTATCTATTGAACCATGTGAACCATTTGACAATAGACATTTGACTATACCTAAACATTTCTACAATTGTTAAACATTACATCTTGATGGTTTGGTTTGAGTAAGTGGTTTAAGTAACGAGGCGTGTGTAATATGATACAACCACGGTGGATACGCCGCTGGTACTTCCTATATATAAGTGTTTGTATGGTATTACATATCGTAGCGTTATTTGAAACATTTCAATTTAAGACATATAACATTTTATACAAATAACATACTTTTCACAAGACATTGTTTTGCAAACAACTTATATTATACAAATTCATTTTACATGGTTATTCATTTAACCATACATTATTCTCTTATTTATACATATCATCTGAACTTATTGTTTTTCAAACGATTTACAAAACAAATCAATTTACAAGGTTCATGACTAAACTTTATTAAACAACTCTTTCTAAACTTACAAGTCATGAAACCTATTTTCACAAAACCTATGTATCTCACAGGCATTTTTATGCTGACGTACCTATTTTCACATGTGTTTTTAGGAGTTGATGCATAGGACTTATCAAGACATACTTAGGCGGACCTGTGCCTTAGTGACTTAAAACGAGACAAGAACTAGTTAATTTATGTTATGTACTCTTTATTTCTTGTTTAAAGACAATGTAACTCACTTGTTTGATGAATGAAACGAAACTTTAATTTCCATGGTTGTGAAACAATTAATTCTGTTACAACACTCCCCGACGTTTCCGCCACGTTTTGTTGTTTTACGTGGTCAGGGTGTGACAGACATAAAGAGTGCGGTATGCTTCAGCTTTGGCGAGAAGGGCCACATCAGTACTAATTTCCTTAAAGCTGCCAAAGAAGGTACAGCTAAGCCTGGGGAGGCTAAGAAAGGAAAAGCATGAACCTTCCTAATAAATGCCGGAGGCAGTAATATCATTATATCAATTATGTCATCAGGTACATTCCTTATCCTCAATCAATGATATATTTGTTATGAGTCCTGTTTTAATTCAAGTACTAATAAGACTTTCATAGACCATAAGTTAAGCAAACTTTTAAATTTACTCATGAGAACCCCAGATATTAAGTATAAGGTAGAACTTACCAATGAAACCATAGAAACCGTCTCTTCTATTCTCGACGGATGATTCTTATCCATAAAAATCAAGAGTGCTCTTTCTCCAGCTGGAGAACGACAATTTATTTTATTTCACTTTATTTATTTCATTGATTTCTATCGACTATAAATGCTAAACTTAGTTTGATAGAAGCGCCATATGATAATTGGCGCTATCTTAGTGAGTCCCATAGATTGCTTTCATGCCCGATCAATATGAAGGTTTAATGCATGGAACCACTAAAATCTCCCAAAGGTCATATTGTACTAAAATCAACTAATGGTATTCAAGGAGATATTCACTATGGAAATGCCTGAGTAGGTGTCTCTACTCAAGGCATCCATGTATTCGTAAAACGGATGTGTCATTTACATGGCACAGGTGTCGGTAGATGAACCGAAGCCTGAGTTTGAAAATATCTCTATCATCTCTGATTATCCTAATGTCTTCTCCGAAGAACTAACTAGTTTACCTCCTGAGAGGCAAGTGGAGTTAGGATTGACATCCTACAAGGAACTGCACCTGTGGCAAGAGCTCTATAACGGTTAGGACAGACTGAAATGTTAGAACTAAAAGCCATATCAGATAAGCTTTTGGAGAAAGGGTCGTACAGTCTAGCTCATCATTTTGGGAGCTCCGATATTGTTTGATAAGAAAGACGGTTCAATGCGGAAGTGCATCGATTACCGCAAGCTTAACTAAGTAACGATTGAAAATCGTTATCCGCTGCCCAGGATCGTCGATTTGTTTGACCAACCATCTGGGTAGCTATTTCCATAAGATCGATTTGGGTAGTAGTTGGAATGACCATCTTACCCTAATTAAGTTCTCCTATACTAATAGTTGTTATATAAGCATCAAGGATGCTCCTTTGGAGGCCTTGTATAGGAGAAAGTGTCCAACGCATGTTTGTTGGACAGAAGTTGGGAAGGCCTAACTATCAGGACCTGAAATTTGTCTTGGAGATGAAGGATAAGATCATACAAATCCATGATCGTCTGCAAGCTGTCAGTAATTTGCAGAAGAACAATGCTAACAAGAGGTGCAAACCTCTTAAAGTTCCAAGTAGGAAACAAGTTTCTACTGAAAGTGCCACCGTGGAAAGGTGTGATACGTCTCGTGATGAAGGGTGAGTCGAGCCCTAGATATATTAGACCATTCAAGATAATCGAATGCGTCGGATGTGTATCCTATAACCTAAACTTACCTGTGGACCTTGGTGGAATTCACAATGTGTTCCACATCTGTAATTTAAAGAAATATCTAGCCAATGGGCCGCTAGCCTTGTCACATATTGATGGGCAGATTAATGAAAACCTATGGTTTGTTGAGAAACCGGTATCGATCAAGGATCGACAAGGTTAAGAAGCTCCAACGGAAGCATGTACCTATTATAAAGGTTAAGCGGGATGCCTGTTAGGCCCCAAATATACATGGGAGGTCGAGTCCACTATGCGACAGAGGTACTCCAATCTTTTTGAGCAAATCTCGAGGTCGAGATATATTTTAAGGGGGTGAGGATATAACACCTCGTAAAATCGTGTCCAATAATATAATGACACGTGTCCTTAATCTTAACATGCCTAAAAGTTGGCTAAAAGGGACTATTTTTGTCAAAATTGAAAACTATGAATGTGGAGGGACTAAAAGTGTCAACATGCTTAAACTAAGCCTCTGAATGACCTTACACGGTGTTCGTATTCTCTTAACGAGCCACTTATTGGATAAACGAAACCGTTTGTGATATAATTCAAAAGTTTGTGCATCGAAGGGTTAAAAGTGTCAACATGTTAATTCTTACCTCTGAGTGACCTTTTAACGAACCCAGAGCTTCATGATGTTGGATCATAGTCTCGGGAATGCCTATATTGGCCGTTTAGGGCTTTGATACCATTAAATGATAATACGCGCAAAGATGTGAGTTAAAAGGATTAAAAGTGTCAACATGTGATTTCTCACCTCTGAGTGACCTTTTAAACGAACAAGGAACTCTATGATGTTCAATCATACTCCCAAGTGTGCCTAATATTGGCTACTATGGGCTTTCGTGCTTTATATTGATATTATAAAAGAAATTAGAAGTTTTTTGCTAATAATGTCAACTTTGAAAGTTTAAAAGTGATTAAAAAGGTGCAGGGGCTAAACTTGCCAACATTTAAACATGTTTGGCTGGAATAGTGGTGGTCGCATGCCGCGACGGGACTCCTGGTCCCCTGTCGCGCGACACGAAGGCACAAAATGTGTAGAATGTTTTGACAGGTGCCATGTTTAGCCTTGTTCATCACTCATACCACCCTATACTCTTATGAATTGAAACTAGGAGATCTTTGATGGTTTTAACACATGCCATGACACTTGGAATGATTCTGGAGCTCCCTAAACACATGGCATGATCTAAACAACTCTCAAAAACTATAAATAGGGGCGAGTTTCATTCTCAAAACTTGCACCGCTTGAAATCTTTCTATATCTCTCATAATTGGAGGATGATGAGCAATTGGGAACTTCCTTTGAGTTTTCTTAAGTCCCTAGGACCACTTGTAAGTATTCCTTTCGTGACTAGTTCGTTTATTAGGCTCTTAAAGCCGAAAAGTCAAGCGTTTTTTTTAAACGCTTTGACTTTCAGTTTAGACCTTAATGGTCAAGACATTGTTCGTAATGAACATGGCTATGTGATCTTAATTAGGTAGGTGTTAATCACTCAAAAGGGCACCTCCTAAGAATCACGTTTGCTTGGTCAATTGACAATTCAACATATAAATATTTTAAAAAGTCAACAGGTCAGTTTTTAAAATAATTACGATCTGAGTTTAAAGATGTTCTAAAATAATTTTAACACATAACCAACTCGGTAATAATTATTAGAACATGTGTAAACATGTTCGGCTCGTCAATTCCAGTTTTAGGGTCGGTTCGCAACCGAATGTCGCGAAGTTTGACTCCTACTTTGACTTTCGATTATGAACCGAACTAGGCTAGTATGCTACTGATTTAAGGTTCTGTTATGATCGTATTATGATGTAGCATAACCCTATAAGGTTATATTACATGATCATAATAGTAATCTAAGTTTTATGTAAGATTTCGTGATTATGCCATACTTTGACCATTATGCCCTTTTTAGCATAAATAAGGTTTTAGACACCAATAAGCTTACAAATGATTTAGGTATTGATATGTTAAGATGTTTAAGATATTTTGAAGTTGGAAATCTGATCATAAACTGAGTTTGCATATAATGTCGTAAATTGTGCTTTAAAGTGACCAAAATTCCCTTTAGGAGCATAAATCGGTTTTAAGCATAATTTCTTATAACAAACTCATTGTATAATGATGTAATATCATAATTAGGATATTTTGGATATTAAATCAGATTATAAACAGAGGTTATGCACATGTCTTTGTATTACGTTCTTAAATGACGATAACACCCTTATAACACACAAAATGGTTTTAAAGCATGATTTTCATATAGAACCTTTTACCTACTGATAAGTTATATTAAATAACTTACTTTGATCATATAAACCTGATCATAACCTCAGTTTTCCTTAAACATCGCACATATCGTCATTCAACGACTTTAACACCGTTTCAGTGCATAATATGGTTTTAAACCATATTTAGCAATCCAGACTTGTTACCTACTGATTTTATAAATAATTTTAAATATTTTTACAGTTGGCACATTATATAAACTCAGATTCCCAAATTAGCTTTCAAAACTATGTGTGAAATGACCAAAATGCCCCTTCTGAGCATAGTTTGGTCTTAAACAATAAAACTTAGATATGTTTGATATCCTACTGATATTATATCATAAATAAAGTGTTTTTACAGAATTTTTATGGTCATAACATCATATTATACCCATTCCATAATGTTAATAGTTCACCCATATTATACAAGTCTTAGTACTAGTTGGGTGTAAACTACATTCTATTCCGGTCATCGCTTAAGCAAGCGTATCGTACCGTTTTTGATACATTAAGCTAGCTGGTCAAAGTCTATGACTTACATAAGACCCGTTAGCATTCTAATTGATTATTCATACTGATGTGCGTAAAGTGTGTATATAATTTTAAGTATATTTTAAGCCCTTTTTACACGTTAGTCAAGTTTTAAATTTATAAAACACGATATTTTACTAACACCACCCATCGTGAGCGTAGTATAGTGTTGGCAAGATACCGAGGTCATCCAAGGACACAAGGGCTTTTAGTACCGGTTTATCCTCAACGTCTAATCAAATCGAAAATTAGAAAAAAAGGTTTTAAACTAGAAAAATAAAAACTAACTAAAATGCTGAAAATAAAATAAAAATAAAAACAGATAGAGAAGATGAATCACTTAGCTCTGACTCGTGTATAGTGTAACCTTTGATTATTTCCGCACTTTTGCACTTTTTAAGAGATTATATTAGTTATTGTAGTAGGCCCCTTTTTTGAAGGTGACGTTACCCTCAACCCAGTAGTTTGAGTCAGCAAGGATACAATCCTAAAGGGTCGAATTATTGAAAGATAATTAATTAAGTTATTAATGCATATTATGGCAGGCCCTTCTTTTGAAGGTGACGTTACCCTCGGCTAAGTAGTCTGAGTCAGCAAGGATACAGTCCTAAGTAGCCGGCTTAAAGTATTAATAGTAGTTTACATATGAGGGGATCAAAGAGTTTGGACCCCTGTCATCCAATACCGGTGAGTATTGAAGGAGGTCCTACTAAATTTGACCTAGGTCCGTGCAGGATCTATACACTGAACAAGGCAAGACTCTTACCAAACCATTCCCTTAACCCCCGACCAGGTAGCCAACATACCACCATATAGACCGTGGAGATATGAATGGTGAAAATCTTTTATTTTATATAGACAGTAAAATAATGCCAAGACACCACGGACAAACGATAAGGAAGAATCTCCTTCAACATAAGAAACTAGTTATTAAAGTCATTAATACATAACCAAGTAAAAAGTGCGAAAAGATTAAAAATAAAAAGTATTACACTAGACACTTGTCTTCACCAAGTGATGTAAGAGACTTAGGCAAACTTGGCCTTTGATTGTCAAGAACTCTTACGATCAATCTTGGATCCCGAGATGACTCACACACTCTATGATGAACAATGGATGATGGTGGTGGATGATGGTGTTGTGATGATGGTGGGTGGTGGGTGAAGTGTGAGAGAGGTGGTGTGCCAAGGGATGGTTTGCAAATGAGCCAATCACCCCTATTTATAGCCTGAACAGCAGCCCAGGGACGGCCCCGTGTCCATCCTCTTCTCGGTCTTCATTAATTGCAGTTTGTCTGCATTAGTTGACCTCGCCCCCGTGTTCGCTGGGCACGCCCCCGTGTGCAGAAGCATATCTGTACTATCAAGATTTGCCTGGATTCTGCGAATCTTATAGTTGACCACGAGCCCGTGTCCGCTAAGCACGGCCCCGTGGTGGGCGATAGAAGATTCTATAGCTTTGTCTTTTATGCTGGCACTTGGGCACGCCCCCGTGTTCACTGAGCACGGGGCGTGTTTAGCCTTCTGTTCTCTTGTTTTGCTTGGGAAGATGCGGTCGGGGAGGTCGGGCTTGTTCCTTTTCTTGTATTTATGTTAGATTTAGCTGCCTTTTTGCTTCTTTTGTTAATTTGAGCTCATTTAATCCTGAAAATACAAAAGGAAGACAAAAACACACTTTTTCCAACATTAGTACTAAAAAAGGGTTAGTTTTATGCCACAATTGATGTAATTTATATGTTGCATTTTGTGCACATCAAATACCTCCACACTTGAATCTTTGCTTGTCCTCAAGCAAAACTCTTTATAATGTGGCTTTACACTCCCAAATGGAATGGGTAGAAGAGAAGGTTTTTGGGCTTGTCATAGAGTGTCGGGATTTCCAAGATTCTTTATCAAGTTTTATATTTTTTTATTTATTTACAATCCTATTCGTCATGATTTATTTAAAACATTACATAAGATAAATTACTTATTAGGGCATAACATGCCTTTTTAAAATTCCATTTATATACAAGTTCACATACCTCACGGGGGATCACTCAACACTCGGCCGAAGATATATTTTAGTGAATCACTCGAGAGCGGCATGGAACTTATTCCTACCATAGGCTTGGCAAGCGATCAATCAACCTCCTTTTTAACTATATACCTTTGTAAATATCAAGAGGACTTTTGGGTGAAGGGTTAGGCTTGGGTTAAAGGTAGGTGGTTGGGTTAGTGGTTAGTAAAGGGCGAAAGGCGTAAAAGCGTCGGCTTTCGTAAGACTTTTTATTTTTGCAATTTTTATTTTGATGAAGCCATTATTCAAACAAAGTTATTTTGGATGAACTTGTTTGTTTATTTCTCTTTTGCTTCATCATCAACATTTTTTTTAAAGTCATAAGAAAAACCGAGCTTGTTACTAAAACAAAGGGTTTAAAATAAAAAGGGTTTTGGTGGGTAAAAAGGGTGTTTGTTTTTAGGTTAAGAAATGAAAAGGTTTAGGCTCAAAGGGGTTAACTAGGGGGATTTTGGGTAGGTGGTAAAAAAAGAAAAATAATGGTGTAGAAATAAAAAGGGTTAGTCCTAATGCCTCTGTCATTTACTTACTCGGGTTTAAGTTGGTAAGGACCTGGAATGTATCGTCGTGGCAAGTTCTAGAGTCGTAAGAACCAAGCGTCTATTCACACAAGAAACGAAAAATGATCATTTAGTTTAATGATATATATTTGTATGCTCAATAAAGGCTCAAAACTCACTTTTTGTGGGAACGGGTTTTTATGTGATCAAGTATATATAATCAAATTTTAACTAAACTTGTCATGCCTTTTCATAATTTTCTTACGTTGGTTCTTTTTATCACGACGCTATCGGTTGTAAATTTGTAAAAATATAGCCTTTTTAGAACTTGAAATTCCCAAGTTAAACCTAGACAAGTAAATAAAAAAATGAATTTTTTTGAAAAAATTTGAGGTGATTAGCGGTTCCAATAGAGTTTTGATGTGCGTAAAGTGTGTATATAATTTTAAGTATATTTTAAGCCATTTTTACACGTTAGTCAAGTTTTAAATTTATAAAACACAATATTTTACTAACACCAAAAACACATATGGGCAAGTGCACCCATCATGAGCGTAGTATAGTGTTGGCAAGATACCGAGGTCGTCCAAGGACACAAGAGCTTTTAGTACCGGTTTATCCTCAACGTCTAATCAAATCAAAAATTAGAAAAAAGGTTTTAAACTAGAAAAATAAAAACTAACTAAAATGCTGAAAAATAAAATAAAAATAAAAACAGATAGACAAGATGAATCACTTGGCTCCGACTCGTGTATTGTGTAACCTTTGATTATTTCCGCACTTTTGCACTTTTTAAGAGATTATCTTAGTTATTGTAGTAGGCCCCTTTTTTGAAGGTGACGTTACCCTCAACCCAGTAGTTTGAGTCAGCAAGGATACAATCCTAAATGGTCAGATTATTGAAAGATAATTAATTAAGTTATTAATGCATATTATTGTAGGCCCGTCTTTTGAAGGTGACGTTACCCTCGGCTAAGTAGTCTGAGTCAGCAAGGATACATTCCTAAGTAGCCGGATTAAAGTATTAATAGTAGTTTACATATGAGGGGATCAAAGAGTTTGGACCCCCGCCATCCAATACCGGTGAGTATTGAAGGAGGTCCTACTAAATTTGTAACACCTGTGCCTTCACGGCCATCAAACAAATGCCAAACCAATGAAATATTATATTTCATACTTGGAATTTGTAAAAATATGTGTATCATTTGCTCATATCAATTCTTGTTCAATTTCAAACTCTAAATCACTTTCTGGAAGGTTATACGCGCTTTAATGCGTAAATATAACCAGTTTAATGCAACAAACACTCCGGAATAGTGAAATAGGTTTAACATACCTTAAATAACCTTTACATAACTTAGATATAAGTTTTGGAAGGTTTGGTGTGGTGAAATCAAAGTTTAATCGCTTACAGGGACTAAAGTTGACAAACTGCGAAAGTATGCCAATTTGAACTGTAACAGACATTCCGGAACATGACCATAAGTTAAACATACCATAAATATCCTTTACATAGCTTAGAAATAGGCTTTGAGGGGTTCGGTGTGCTAAAATAAACTTTTGTGTCATTCAGGGACTAAAAGTGTCAAAAAGTGCACAAGTTTGCATTTTCGCGCATAACTTACGTTCTGAATACATCTGGACATCCAAAAATTTATGTAAGCATGACTACATTATATTTTAGTGTTCGCCTTAAGAAAAATCCATTCGTTTCGTCATTTGGATCGTTTTTCGCGCTTATGCGCATTCCGTCGTAATTAAGCGAACATCGCGTTCGTACGACCAAACGAACCATCATCCGACATATTTTTGAACATGTTTCATGTCCACAATGTTTAGGCAACATTTTAGGGCCTTAAAGATGGCTTTACGGGCCTTGGAAGTGTCGGAAATGCCTTGAAACACGTGCAGGGACCAAACTTGTAACTTTTGAAACTTTCTGGATCAGGTGAGGGTGTCGCGTAGCGCGAGCCCTAGAGGCTCACCTGTCGCGCTACGCGACTGCCTAAACTGGGCCAGATTCAATGTTTTGTTGCAAGTTGCAGCTGGTTAATTCGTGTCCACACGTTTCTTATCGTCTAGTCAGCGGATAAGAACAACCTTTTAGCCACCATAACATCTCGACAAGTGTACGCCTTGGATTCGATCACGTACCACGAGAAACGATCCTAACGGTGGAGCATATCCTATAAATACCCAACCCCCCTTCCATTCAAAACCCACCAAATCTGATCAAGAAAGCTCTAAGTTGGAACCTTCGTTTCATACCTGAGCTATTTCGATCCGGGTTAGCATTCGGGGACCCTGGGTAAGTATTCTTTCGTTCTTTTCCTTATTTTACTGCTTTTCGAGTCAGAAAGTCAAACTTTGTTTGACTTTCAGCGTTGACCAGTAATGGTCAATGCGAAGTTCGTTTGAACTTCGCAACGTGATTGTAATCACGATGGTCTTAGTCCCTTGGGACTATGCCCACGGATTACCACGTTGTCTAGGGTCGTAGGGTAGGCGATCTAATAAATCGCCTATACCTTCGAACCCGACCCAGTTTGGTCGATCATTAGGATCCGACCAAATACATTAGGTGACCCTAGTATAGGGCATAACCTTCCGAGGTTATACCCTATGGTCACATCGTTTAAATAGTTGTATGATAGGTAGTTTATATGCCTTAGGTAAATTACCAGAATACCTTTTTCATGTATAATTGGTAATTTAGCATATGTAACCTAAACTTTTGTCACATAACTGATTATGTAACATGTTTAGGCATATAACACTTGTCATAGGGCTAGTTAGACGCGTTAAAGTAGCATAAGTTACCTTAATGGGTCGCGATGGGTCGAAAGCACTTAGGTTAGTCTCATTGTAGTATGTAGGTCTTGTTAAACCATATCATATGAGTTCCAATACTCATTTGGTTTGCCAAGCCTCATCCTATCCGATCTCCCGATTTAAGTCCGGTTTATTATATAGTTTTAGATCGCCGACTGATTCCGTGCTCCCTCAAGCTTTGTTTGGTTGTTGTTCAAGACCTCCGAGCATTATCAGGCGAGTACATTATTCCCCTATTTTACTGCTTTCAATTGTTTTGGGGTGACTCATATGTGCTAAATGTTTTCAAGGCTTTAACGATGATAACAAAACGATTTTCGATGTTATAACGATGGTTTCTAAAACGATTAAGACGATTTATACAAAACTAATAACGATTTCAATAAAGTGAACAAACTTGTTGGTTGGGTTACATAACAAATGACATTCATTAGCAATGATCAAGCCGACCAGTATTAGGTTATGGTACCATAGGATCTGACAAATCCCGTTATCTTACTGCACCCGTGGTTATGTGTGGGGGTAGTGGTAGCGACTGAATCTGAAATTGTTAATTTACTCTTTGGTAAGGGTTTATTAATGCGAGATGTTAATTTATCCTTTGGTAAGGGTTTATTAATGCGAATTGTTAATTTATCCTTTGGTAAGGGTTTATTAATGCGAGTCACGAAGGTTTGGATGTTATTAGCGAGACGATCATTTAAGTAGTTTCACGACCTAAAACGAATTAAACGATTTACGATTGGGTTTCACACGATGTTTTAACGATTGGATAAACGATTGGTTTCAAAGCGATATACGATATTATTCATTTATACATATTACACGATTTACATCTTGACATGAACATTTTACATTGTTTGGTTTGGTTTGATTAAGTGATTAAGTAACGATGCGTATGTAATATGATACAAGCATGGTGGATACGCCGCTGGTACTTCCTATATATAAGTGTTTGTATAGTATTACATATGGTAGCGTTATTTGAATCATTTCAGTTTGAGACATAGAACATTTTATACAAGTAACATACTTTTCACAAGACATTTATTTACAAACAACTTATCTTATACAAATTCATTTTTACATGGTTATTCATTTAATCATGCATTATTCTCTTATGTATACATATCACCTGAACTTATCATTGTTTTTCAAATAGTTTACTAAAACAAATGTTTTTGGGTTAAGAGTCATGGCTACAAGGTTTTACAAATTATAACCCGCTTGATTTAAGTTGGTTAATTAAGTTGCAATATTATACTCTTTTTCAAAACAAGGTTTTTAAATAAAGTATTGCAACGTCTAAACTAGCCATGATTTCGACACTCCTACAAAACCTATGTACTCGCCAGCATTTCTTTGCTGACCTCGTTTTCATATATGTTTCAGGTATTGTTGGATGATATCAATTGATAAGATGCATGCTCACATAGGACTGGACAAGGCCTTAGTGACTCAATAACAATGATAGACTATGTTTAAATAGTGTATTTAGATTTCAAGACGATGTAATTACTCAATGTTTAATAAAACGAAACACTTTTGATATCCATGGTTATGAAACATTAATTCTGTTGCAACACGCCCCGATGTTTCCGCCGCGATTTGTTGTTTTACGCGGTCGGGGTGTGACAGAAAAGATGGTATCAGAGCCAATGGTTATAGGGAATTAGGTTATTAGTAATTAGTAATGCTTTGACCTAGTCTATAACCTTCTTAGGACCCTAACGCGAGTTTACTTGCGTTTAGTCATAAAACGATACCGTCACCTATCCTTAGGCGACGACCACAACAAGAACATAAATTTCAAAACCGCTTTGAAAACTAATCATCTGTTCTAGGATGATTAATTTCTAGGTTTTGAACCCCTTTGAATTTTCAAAATCTCGTCAAGGTTTTGGGTTTTAAATAATGTGAACACGTGCAAACTGGAAGGGTGAATGCCTGTATTCTGGGTTTTCTGTCTAGGCAAGCACTTCGTATACATCTCATCAGACGCGAGACCAGTTGTGCTTACCTGGGAATTCTTGGGATGAGTGTTCACTTATAGGCGAGCATGTCTTCGCGATACATTATTTTTACCTATTTACTTTGATTAATCACCGAGGTCGTTTGTTGCTTTGTAGTAACAAACAAATGACCACTATCCTTGCTTTCATCAGATTTGTTCATCTCATTCTTTTCGTCTAAATTCTCTCACTCGTTTCCTTTCATGTTTCCTCTTTTAGACAATGCCTCCTCGACGCGAAAACCAGATAGAGACTGCCGAGCTGGCAGAAATTATTGCGCAGCAAATGGCTGCTCAATTCCCAAACCTCTTTGCTCAATGGATCCAAGCCTACAACAACAACAATGTTCCATGCAAATACAAGGACTTTAATCAGGCTAAACCACTCAAGTTTAGTGGTTCTGAAGGAGCGACTGGGCTTCTTCAGTGGTTTGAAAGCATAGAGAATACTTTTCGCCACGTGCAGTGTCTTGACAATCGCA
Source organism: Helianthus tuberosus (assembly GCA_030545235.1). NCBI lineage: Eukaryota > Viridiplantae > Streptophyta > Magnoliopsida > Asterales > Asteraceae > Helianthus > Helianthus tuberosus. The sequence goes on from CM060437.1 coordinate 80,303,053, forward strand.
AGGTCGAGTTTGCTTCGAGCGTATTTCAGAAGAGGGCTTTGACATGGTGGAACGGGGTTATGAGAGATAGGGGTGCTGAGATTGCCTTGGCACAGACATGGGCTGAACTAAGAGCTCTTATGATGAGGGAATTCTGTCCTCGTCATGAGCAGCGAGCCTTAGAGAAGGAATTTGATGATTTGAAGCAGGATAGTGGTGAGCACAGGGCTTATACTGATAGGTTTGAGGAGCTGAGTCTGCTTTGCCCGACAATGGTTACCCCGCTTGACATAGCTATCGAAAGGTACATCGACGGCCTACCTGACTCGGTACAAGACATCCTTACTGGTAGTAACCCTGCCACACTCCGTCAGGCGATCGAGTTATCAGCGACATTGACTGAGTCGCAGATTCGGAAGAACAAGTTACACAGGAAGGGTGACAAGGGCAAGAAACAGACATCTGACATGGAGGATAACAAGAAAGGTCAAAACAAGAAGGGTAAGGAAGGTGAGACGTCAAAGAAATCAAGAAAGCGAAAGGATGTTCAGAACTTTGCTGTTACAGCACAGACTGCTCAGAACCCGCGGAACCAACCAGCTCAGCCACCTGCAAAGAAAGCATATGCCGGTACCGCACCTCATTGTGCCCGTTGCAACGGTCATCACGTTGCACAACAAGATTGCAAGAAATGCACAACGTGTGGTAGACTTGGGCATTTGGCCAATATTTGTCGTTTGGGACAAAATCAGGCTGCTCAGGTTCAAGCTCCGGTTCAAGGGAATGCTGCGAGATTCCCATTGGGTTCATGTTTCAACTGCGGAGAGATTGGTCACTTCCGCCACAACTGCCCAAGACTGGTGAATGCAAATGCTAACGCAAACCCAAATGCGAACGCCAACGTCAATATGAATCCAGCACATGGTTGAGTGTTTAACCTCAATAAGGCTGGCTATCAACGATGCAGCGATGAACGATTAGCATTTTGTATTTCCTCTGGTTGTTATCTTGTAACATTTAAAAACAATGCGGATGTTATATAAATAAAATTTGTGGTTTTATTTTTAACTAATGCAATTGTATGAATGTTTGATTCAACCTTATGATGTTAACACGAAGACAAAACTACTCGTGTGGTTCTGTCATTTTTACGATCATTTGTGATCTCCCTAAGAGCCTTAAACACTTGTTTCTTTTAAATCTAAATTATCTTATCGCCTTGCACCGTTCGAGATGCAAGAATTATCAAAACAACTTCAAGAGTTGTCTGATAAAGGATTCATCCGTCCGGACTTTTCACCTTGGAGAAACTCTTGTTCTCCTTGTGAAAAGAAAAATGGATCATTTCGAATGTATATCGATTAACGTAAGCCTAAGTAAGCTTACCATCAAGAATCGATATCCCCCTACCTTAAATCAACGATTTCCCCGATCAACTGCATAGCGTTTCATATTTTCCGAGATCGATTTGCATTTTGGGTATCATCAACTTTGTATTCTCAAAGAAGATATTCCCAAAACGGTTTTCTGCACGAAGTATGGCCATTACGAGTTTACAGTCATGCCTTTTAGGTTAACAAATACTCCAGCCATCTTCAAAGACTTAATAAATAGAGTCTGCAAGCCTTATTTGGATCAGTTCGTCATTGTTATTAATGACATCTTGATCTATTCATGTCCCGAGCCGATCGCGATCAACACTTTCATTGACACTGGAACCCTTAAAGAAGGAACAAACTTTTCGCTAAATCCTCCAAAAAGGAAATTTTGGCTTAAAGAAGTTCAGTTCTTGGGTCATGTAGTCAACAAGCAGGGTATTCATATGGATCAATCCAAATTATCGCAATTAAGGATTTGATTCCTAGTATGCTTTAAATACCCGTGTTCAAAGATAACAAAATTTAAACAATTATGCGAGTATACGATTATGCGATTATGTGGTATGTGTCTATGTGTTCTCCTCTATGTTTTTGTGTGGTAAACGATTTTCAAATCCTCATAGAATCTTTTATATCTTCATATGAGAGATTCATAGTAGGATATTCAAAAGGTACTACCTTAAATCCTTATGGGCTTCTACGTGGTAGTTAAGACCCTTGGGTTATATAGTACCATTCCAGTATTCGATGATAGACCCTTTAGCGGTCTAGTCAAAAAGATTGATTCAAGATCTGGTTAAGAATGGCATGTGATGATACAGCTGAAAGGACCCTAGGGTGGTCCAGTCACACTCATCACAGGTTTGTTCATTTGGTTTTACCCTACACATTATAAAATAGACTGTGTGAACTGTGCAAGGAATTGTCTAATTATGGACGCGTACATAATTATGAAATTTAGTGCACAGAAACCTAGTAAGGTTTATTATGTGTAAGAACCGATAGTGACAACAATAACAAAATGATAACGATGTAATGGAGACATGGTGGACGCACCAATGATGCTTTATGTACTTGTATATAAGTATCCCTCTTACGTTGCAATCATGATAATTATTAAAGTTACTAGAAGTTCAGAAACCTAGCCAATATTGTTCGATCTTTTCAACCTCATGCTTTCAAGCTCTTACAAGTTTCCTCTAAATAAATTTCGGGACGAAATTTCCTAAAGTAGGGGAGACTGTAACACCTGTGCCTTCACGGCCATCAAACAAATGCCAAACCAATGAAATATTATATTTCATACTTGGAATTTGTAAAAATATGTGTATCATTTGCTCATATCAATTCTTGTTCAATTTCAAACTCTAAATCACTTTCTGGAAGGTTATACGCGCTTTAATGCGTAAATATAACCAGTTTAATGCAACAAACACTCCGGAATAGTGAAATAGGTTTAACATACCTTAATTAACCTTTGCATAACTTAGATATAAGTTTTGGAAGGTTTGGTGTGGTGAAATCAAAGTTTAATCGCTTACAGGGACTAAAGTTGACAAACTGCGAAAGTATGCCAATTTGAACTGTAACAGACATTCCGGAACATGACCATAAGTTAAACATACCATAAATATCCTTTACATAGCTTAGAAATAGGCTTTGAGGGGTTCGGTGTGCTAAAATAAACTTTTGTGTCATTCAGGGACTAAAAGTGTCAAAAAGTGCACAAGTTTGCATTTTCGCGCATAACTTACGTTCTGAATACATCTGGACATCCAAAAATTTATGTAAGCATGACTACATTATATTTTAGTGTTCGCCTTAAGAAAAATCCATTCGTTTCGTCATTTGGATCGTTTTTCGCGCTTATGCGCATTCCGTCGTAATTAAGCGAACATCGCGTTCGTACGACCAAACGAACCATCATCCGACATATTTTTGAACATGTTTCATGTCCACAATGTTTAGGCAACATTTTAGGGCCTTAAAGATGGCTTTACGGGCCTTGGAAGTGTCGGAAATGCCTTGAAACACGTGCAGGGACCAAACTTGTAACTTTTGAAACTTTCTGGATCAGGTGAGGGTGTCGCGTAGCGCGAGCCCTAGAGGCTCACCTGTCGCGCTACGCGACTGCCTAAACTGGGCCAGATTCAATGTTTTGTTGCAAGTTGCAGCTGGTTAATTCGTGTCCACACGTTTCTTATCGTCTAGTCAGCGGATAAGAACAACCTTTTAGCCACCATAACATCTCGACAAGTGTACGCCTTGGATTCGATCACGTACCACGAGAAACGATCCTAACGGTGGTGCATATCCTATAAATACCCAACCCCCCTTCCATTCAAAACCCACCAAATCTGATCAAGAAAGCTCTAAGTTGGAACCTTCGTTTCATACCTGAGCTATTTCGATCCGGGTTAGCATTCGGGGACCCTGGGTAAGTATTCTTTCGTTCTTTTCCTTATTTTACTGCTTTTCGAGTCAGAAAGTCAAACTTTGTTTGACTTTCAGCGTTGACCAGTAATGGTCAATGCGAAGTTCGTTTGAACTTCGCAACGTGATTGTAATCACGATGGTCTTAGTCCCTTGGGACTATGCCCACGGATTACCACGTTGTCTAGGGTCGTAGGGTAGGCGATCTAATAAATCGCCTATACCTTCGAACCCGACCCAGTTTGGTCGATCATTAGGATCCGACCAAATACATTAGGTGACCCTAGTATAGGGCATAACCTTCCGAGGTTATACCCTATGGTCACATCGTTTAAATAGTTGTATGATAGGTAGTTTATATGCCTTAGGTAAATTACCAGAATACCTTTTTCATGTATAATTGGTAATTTAGCATATGTAACCTAAACTTTTGTCACATAACTGATTATGTAACATGTTTAGGCATATAACACTTGTCATAGGGCTAGTTAGACGGTCCGAACGCGTTTCACGCGCACGACGCGTTAAAGTAGCATAAGTTACCTTAATGGGTCGCGATGGGTCGAAAGCACTTAGGTTAGTCTCATTGTAGTATGTAGGTCTTGTTAAACCATATCATATGAGTTCCAATACTCATTTGGTTTGCCAAGCCTCATCCTATCCGATCTCCCGATTTAAGTCCGGTTTATTATATAGTTTTAGATCGCCGACTGATTCCGTGCTCCCTCAAGCTTTGTTTGGTTGTTGTTCAAGACCTCCGAGCATTATCAGGCGAGTACATTATTCCCCTATTTTACTGCTTTCAATTGTTTTGGGGTGACTCATATGTGCTAAATGTTTTCAAGGCTTTAACGATGATAACAAAACGATTTTCGATGTTATAACGATGGTTTCTAAAACGATTAAGACGATTTATACAAAACTAATAACGATTTCAATAAAGTGAACAAACTTGTTGGTTGGGTTACATAACAAATGACATTCATTAGCAATGATCAAGCCGACCAGTATTAGGTTATGGTACCATAGGATCTGACAAATCCCGTTATCTTACTGCACCCGTGGTTATGTGTGGGGGTAGTGGTAGCGACTGAATCTGAAATTGTTAATTTACTCTTTGGTAAGGGTTTATTAATGCGAGATGTTAATTTATCCTTTGGTAAGGGTTTATTAATGCGAATTGTTAATTTATCCTTTGGTAAGGGTTTATTAATGCGAGTCACGAAGGTTTGGATGTTATTAGCGAGACGATCATTTAAGTAGTTTCACGACCTAAAACGAATTAAACGATTTACGATTGGGTTTCACACGATGTTTTAACGATTGGATAAACGATTGGTTTCAAAGCGATATACGATATTATTCATTTATACATATTACACGATTTACATCTTGACATGAACATTTTACATTGTTTGGTTTGGTTTGATTAAGTGATTAAGTAACGATGCGTATGTAATATGATACAAGCATGGTGGATACGCCGCTGGTACTTCCTATATATAAGTGTTTGTATAGTATTACATATGGTAGCGTTATTTGAATCATTTCAGTTTGAGACATAGAACATTTTATACAAGTAACATACTTTTCACAAGACATTTATTTACAAACAACTTATCTTATACAAATTCATTTTTACATGGTTATTCATTTAATCATGCATTATTCTCTTATGTATACATATCACCTGAACTTATCATTGTTTTTCAAATAGTTTACTAAAACAAATGTTTTTGGGTTAAGAGTCATGGCTACAAGGTTTTACAAATTATAACCCGCTTGATTTAAGTTGGTTAATTAAGTTGCAATATTATACTCTTTTTCAAAACAAGGTTTTTAAATAAAGTATTGCAACGTCTAAACTAGCCATGATTTCGACACTCCTACAAAACCTATGTACTCGCCAGCATTTCTTTGCTGACCTCGTTTTCATATATGTTTCAGGTATTGTTGGATGATATCAATTGATAAGATGCATGCTCACATAGGACTGGACAAGGCCTTAGTGACTCAATAACAATGATAGACTATGTTTAAATAGTGTATTTAGATTTCAAGACGATGTAATTACTCAATGTTTAATAAAACGAAACACTTTTGATATCCATGGTTATGAAACATTAATTCTGTTGCAACACGCCCCGATGTTTCCGCCGCGATTTGTTGTTTTACGCGGTCGGGGTGTGACAAAATTTGACCCAGGTCCTTGCAGGATCTATACACTGAACAAGGCAAGACTCTTACCAAACCGTTCCCTTAACCCCCAACCAAGTAGCCAACGTACCTCCATATAGACGGTGGAGATATGAATGGTGAAAATCTTTTATTTTATATAGACAGTAAAATAATGCCAAGACACCACGGACAAACGATAAGGAAGAATCACCTTCAACATAAGAAACTAGTTATTAAAGTCATTAATACATAACCAAGTAAAAAGTGCGAAAAGATTAAAAATAAAAAGTATTACACTAGACACTTGTCTTCACCAAGTGATGTAATAGACTTAGGCAAACATGGCTTTTGATTGTCAAGAACTCTTACGATCAATCTTGGATCCCAAGATGACTCACACACTCTATGATGGACAATGGATGATGGAGGTGGATGATGGTGGGTGGTGGGTGAAGTGTGAGAGAGGTGGTGTGCCAAGGGATGGTTTGCAAATGAGCCAAGCACCCCTATTTATAGCCTGAACAGCAGCCCGGGCACGGCCCCGTGTCCATCCTCTTCTCTGTCTTCATTAATTGCAGTTTGTCTGCATTAGTTGACTACGCCCCCGTGTCCGCTGGGCACGCCCACGTGTGCAGAAGCATATCTGTACTATCAAGATTTGCCTGGATTCTGTGAATCTTATAGTTGACCACGACCCCGTGTCCGTTGAGTACTGCCCCGTGGTGGGCGATAGATGTCACACCCCGACCACGTATAACATACAAAACGTGGCGGAAAACGTCGGGGAGTGTGGTAACAGAATTAATTGTTTCATAACCATGGCATACAAAGTTGTATTTTATTTATCAACATAAGTGTTACATTGTCTTAAACAGGAAATAAAGAGTTCAGAACATAATTAAATTAAGTTTATCTTCATTTTAAGTCTCTAAGGCACAGGTCCGCCCTAGTGTCACGATCATCGTCCTACGTAAAAGCTCCTGAAAACACATGTGAAAATAGGTACGTCAGCATAAAAATGCCTGTGAGATACATAGGTTTTGTAAAAATAGGATTCATGACTTATGAGTTTAGAAAATGTTTAGTCATGAACCTTGTAATTTGCTTTGTCTTGTAAATCATTTGAAAAACGATAAGATCAGATGATATGTATAAATAAGAGAATAATGTATGGTTTAAATGTATAACCAAGTAAAATGAGTTGTATAAAGAAAATTGTTTGTAAACCAAAGTCTTGTGAAAATTGTGTTACTTGTGTAAAATGTATAAGTCCAAATTGAATGATTTAAATAACGCTATGATATGTAATATAATGCAAACACTTATATATAGGAAGTACCAGCGACGTATCCACCATGCTTGTATCATATTACTCACATCTCGTTACTTAAGTCACTTAAACAAACCACCAATGTATAAAGTCTATGTTTAAACCAATAGTCAAAAGTCCTTGTATAAGTCATGTCAAATGTTTATAAGTCCAAAGTAGTCAAGTAATGTGTATCAAATGTTATGTATTGTAAGTAAAGTATTGTCACGTAATCCAAATGTAGAAATGTACAAAACAAAGTATTTTGAATATATCAAAAAGTTATGTTTTGCAAAGTAATGCATGTTACATTGATACAAACATTTATGTGGTAAGTTAACGCATACATTCAAGCCTTGAGACAGTCGGATAACCCTTTCAGTCAAGGTTATCAAAAGAAATGTTTTCGGATTCAGTCATTCCTTACATCCAAACAAACCCGAGATGTCAAGAATGGGATTTGTCAAGTACTATGGTACCAGTACTTACTACCGAGCGGCGTAGCTAATGTTAATGAACATATATAAGTCTCGTTTGTGCAAACCAAATGTTATAGCAGTTGTATACATGTCATATGAAAACAATGTTCTAAGTATGCTAAGTTAACATACAAAGCAGAAAAGCCATGTAAATCAATGTGCTAGCATGCTATCAGTCAACATACATAGCAGAAATGTAAAGTAAAACAATGTACTAAGTATGCACACAATGGACATACATAGCATGAAATGTAATGTAAAACGATGTACTAAGTACGCACACAATGGGCATACATAGCATGAAATGTAATGAAATCATGTACTATAATGTACTAACAAACATAGCAGGTATATGATGTGAAAACAGGAAAGCATGAAAGTAACAAGTAGGCACATGTGTTTCACCCCAAAACAGTTTGGAAAACAATAAAAGAGGGGTTCTACGTACTCACTTGAGATTGCTCAGAAGTCCTAAGATAACCACCAAGCAATGCTAGAGATCACGGAATCAAACGGCACCTAATATAGGTAACTACGTTAATAAACCGGACCTAAATCGGAAGATCGGGTAGCATGAGGGTTTGTAAACCAAATGAGAGTAGGAACTCATGTAATATGGTTTAAAAAAGCCTACATACTAAATGAAACCTAACATAAGTGCTTACGACCCATTACGACCCGTTTAGGTAGCTTATGCTACTTTAACGCGTCGTTCGCGTAAAACGCGTTCGGAACGCTTAACTAGTCCTATGACAAGTAACATATGCCTTAACATGTCTAATATTGTTGTCAAATCAGTTTAGATGTCAAAAGTTATGTTACACATGTTTAAAATGAATTTTGGCATCAAAGGGGTATTTTGGTAATTTACCTAAGGCATATAAACTACCTATCATACAACTACTTAAACGAAGCGACCATAAGGTATAACCTCGGAAGGTTATTCCCTATATACTATGGTCACCTAATGTGTTTGGTCGGATCCTAATGATCGAACAAATGGGTCGGGTTCAAAGGTATAAGCGATTTGTCAGATCGCTTACCCTTACGACCCTAGACAACGTGGTAATCAGTAGGCATAGTCACAAGGGACTATAACCATCGTGATTACAATCACGTTGCGAAGTTCAAATGAACTTCGCATTGACCATAAGCTGGTCAATGCAGAAAGTCAAACAAAGTTTGACTTTCGGACTCGAAAAGCAATAAAAGAACGAAGGAACACTTACAAAGGGTCCCCGAATGCTAATCTAGATCAAAATAGCTCAGGTATGAAACAAATGTTTCAACTTAGAGCACATTAGATCAGATTCTTGTGAGGAAAAGTGAAGGGTGGAGGTGGGTATTTATAGTTTTCGGTTCACCGTTAGGATCATTTCTTGGAGAAGAGGGAATGATCACATCCCTACACTTGTTGGAATGTTGTGGTAACTGAATTTGGCCACCATAAGAGATTAACATGTGGCACTTGACCTTTGGAGGGTGTTAGGGGCTGTTAACTTGTGTTTAAAATGACCTTTGCTGATCAGAAGAGGCCTAGCGTGACGCCAACGGGGCTAGGTGTCACGCTAGGGTCCCCCTGATCAGCAAACACTTTCTAATGTTCACCTTTCAGTCCCCGTTGCGTATTAAGGCCATTTCCGATATGTTTAAGGCTCGTTAAATCATTTTCAAGGCTCCACAAGGATGCCTACACATTGTGGGCATGAAACATGCTCAAAAATATGCCGGATGTCAGTTCGTTTGGTCGTACAATCGCGATGTTTGCTTAATTACGACGGAATGCGCATAAGCGCGAAAAGTGATCTAAATTGCGTGACGAATGGATTTTTCTTATGCCAAACACTAAAATAAAATATTTTAGTGCTTACATAAATTTTTGGTTGTCCGGATGTATTCAGAACGTAAGTTATGCGCGAAAATGCAAACTCGTGCACTTTTTGACGCTTTTAGTCCCTGAATGACCCAAAAGTTTATTTTAGCACACCGAACCCCTCAAAGCCTATTTCTAAGCTATATAAAGGATATTTAAGGTGTGTTTAACTTATGGTCATTTTCCGGAATGTTCGTTACAGTTCAAATTGGCATACTTTCGCAGTTTGTCAAGTTTAGTCCCTGTAAGCGAATTAACTTGTTTTTGCCATACCAAAGCCTTCAAAACTTATTTCTAAGTTATGTAAGGGTTATTTAAGGTATGTTAAGTATATGTTGATGTTCCGGAGTATTTTTCGCATTAAACTGATTACGTTTACGCACCAGTTTGCGTATAACTCTCAAGAAAGCAATATAGAGTTTGAAATTGGATAAAAGTCAAAACATGAAAAATGTAAAACACAACCAAACAAACATTGGGGTCAAATAACATTTTTTATTGATAATAGAACTGTTCACAATGATTACAAGCACAGATGTTACAGTCTCCCCTACTTGTGGAAATTTCGTCCCGAAATTCATTTAGAGGAAACTCGTGGGAAAAGATGCGGATATTTCGCCTTCATTTGATCTTCGCGTTCCCAAGTAAACTCGGGTCCACGTTTAGCTTCCCAACGAACTTTGACCAAAGGAATGCGCTTGCGTTTGAGCCACTTGACTTCACGTTCCATGATTTCCACAGGCTTCTCAACAAATTTCAGTGTTTTATCAACACGAATTTCGTCAAGCGGTATGTGGAGGTTCTCATCAGCTAAACACCTCTTGAGATTGGACACGTGAAAGGTTGGATGAACATTTCCAAGTTCAGGAGGTAACTCAAGTCTGTAGGCTCCCTTACCGATTCTTTCGACGATCTTGAATGGTCCAACGTATCTAGGTGCAAGTTTTCCTTTCTTTCCAAATCTGATCACACCTTTCCAAGGTGAGACCTTAAGTAATACTCGATCACCGACTTGAAATTCCAAGGGTTTGCGTTTTGGGTCCGCGTAACTCTTTTGACGGCTTCTAGCTGTCTGAAGGTTATCACGAACTTTCTTAACCTTATCAGTTGTCTCTAAAATGAGAGCAGGTCCAGTAAGTTGAGCCTCGCCGATCTCATTCCAGCAGACTGGTGAACGACATTTTCGACCATAGAGAGCCTCGAAAGGAGCCATTTTGATACTAGTGTGATAACTGTTGTTGTAGGAGAATTCAATCAAAGGAAGATGTGAATCCCAACTACCACCAAAATCGATCACACAAGCTCTAAGCATATCCTCCAGAGTCTGGATTGTTCTTTCAGATTGATCATCCGTTTGCGGATGATAAGCTGTGCTCAGATTAAGTTGGGTCCCCATAGCAGATTGCATGGTTCTCCAAAAATGAGAAGTGAAACGAGCATCTCTGTCAGAAATGATGTTCAAAGGAACACCATGTCGAGCTACAATTTCATCCACATAGATTTTAGCAAGTTTGTCAGCAGGAAAATCCTCACGAATTGGCAAGAAATGCGCTGACTTAGTAAGACGATCAACAACTACCCAGATGGCATCATGACCTTTCTTTGTGCGCAGGAGTTTAGTAATGAGATCCATAGTAATGTTTTCCCATTTCCAAACTGGTATTTCTGGTTGCACCAATAAACCAGAAGGATGCTGATGTTCAGCCTTAACCTTAAGACAAGTAAGGCATTTTGATACATATAAGGCAATGTCTTTCTTCATACCAGGCCACCAATACTGAATACGAAGATCCTTATACATCTTATCTGAGCTAGGATGAACAGAATAACGAGACTTATGGGATTCATCCATAAGCAAGGTACGAAGGTTATCTTGGTTTGGGACCCACAAACTGTGACAACTGCCACTTTCGGGTAAATTACTTACATTTAAAACGATGATTTACATTATACAAGTATGTGTTTTGAATATTCGGACTGCATGATTTCATGATATACATCTTAGAAAACTTATGGAATATTCGTTTATTATTACACATGATTCACTTTTATTGGGTACGTTGGAAATAGTGCAAACAATTCACCGAAACAACTAGAGTGGTGCCTAGTGAACTAGAGTGCTGACAAAAACTCCGGATCCGCAGAAAACATCTAAAATGACATCTTTAGGAATCGGAGGAGAGTCCAATATCAATTATATATTAAACCCTATATGGGAATACAAGAGTTTGGTTAATATTTTACCAATGCCCGGTAGCACTAAAAACTGTCCGAAATGCGCTAAAAGTGACCATTTCATGAATTTTCCGCAAAATTCAGCAATTGTATTTTATTACAAGATGCAAAAATTGATGTTTAGGCACCAATTTCATATAAGAATAATTATGGAATATCCATTACACACATAACTGGAATTTTTCCTACAACTTCCTTAAGCGTACCTTTCGACTATCTACTTGCGAAACGAGCGCTATACATCTAGCCGAACCATGTTTTGGCACAAGTAGCGAACTAGTGAACATTATTTTTAGTGTTGTAAGACTAGTTTATGGTCATTTCAAGTCAAGAAACATCTCGGAAAATTGCAAACCTTAAACACCTTAATACTTACATCTTTATAATTCATTTTGAGTCTTGAAAATAACTAACACTTTTCAACAACATAAGACCCCCCCCCCCCCATGTTGAGGCCGTGAACAAGGGGTCCCACACCCCTTGTTTATGTTGCATAATATCTAGATATTATGTTAACTTGCAAGTGGATGGAATTGGTGAATTGTTATAACACTTATATCACATAGTTTACTAGCACTTATCACCACTTTACACCATATCTTACACACACATAAAGAACACTCTCATCATCTTCATCTTTTCCTCAAGAACACCCACCATAAACCCATTTCTTTTTATCATCTCCTTCATGATCAAGATGTATTTCTTTGGAACATAAGGTGATCTAAAGCTATTGGAAGTAAAAGGAAGGGGTTTCATCCATACAAAAGCGTTCTACCATCAAGATCATCATCTTCTTAGTTCTTATTAATCTTCTAAGATCATCCCTAGCCTAGTGCTAGAAGTAAGCTTCTATATCTATTTTTTTTTATACAAATATATTATGTTTATGGTTGTTATTATAGCTAATAATAACTAAATATCATACATGATAAACATGAAAGAAAAATACAAAGAAGCAAAGAATAAAAATCATGATATAATTATGTTTGTTTATATTGTGATTTAAGACTTGTTATATGCACATATGATCTTGTTATGATGATTATGATACAAATAAATTGTTAGAAGATGTTGTAAGATGATCTAAAAATTATACATGTTTATGTTAAAGGGTTTTTAACATAAAGGATTAAATGGATGATCATAACTAGTGATCTTGTGAAAGTACTTAGGGTTTTTATTTAAAAATAAGACTTTCACAAGATTATAAAAAAAATAACATACAACTAGAGATTTTTATAAAAGTTGTTAAAACTAGAATTAAACTTGGTTTTTGAACTAGTTAATACATGTTATGATCATGTTTAAAACCCTACATGATTTGGATATCATCTTGATAATTTCATGATATAAAAGTCTCATATGTTTATTTAAGATGTTGAGTAAATTGTTGGTGATTTGAAAAAGAAAATGATATGTTTATAAAGCATGGTTAGAATAAAAATACAAAGGTTATATAGCCATTTTTCATAAAAACTTTATTTTATAAAGTAACAACATTTTTGGTTGTATTTAGACAAGAGAAATATATATATATTTTAAAAAAAAAAAATATATATTTGGTGATTTAACAACTTATGTGCTATGTGATTATTTGATGGTATTAGTTATATATATATCAAAGATAGGAACTTTATTACAATGGTAATAATGAACACGTGATACATAATAATCAAAGTCTTATAAGACTTCACATAATTACGCCTTAAAACGAGTTACGGACGATTCGAATAATCGGACACCAATTATGGTCAAAATGAACGACGGACGACTACATAAGTGAATTGCCAATCCGGGGAGTTACTACGACGTTTAGACGATTTATCGACACGAAATATAAGTATCCTATCAATAACAAATTTCGGATGTTTATAAACTTATAAAAACTAGTATGTTTTTATTTACTAACAAGTATACTTAGTAAATTTTTATAAAAAGTTTTTTATAAAAATAAATGGGCTTATTATACTAGTGGGCTATTTTTATAACAAATGGGCTTATATTACTTAAAGGGCTATTTTACTTAATGGGCTATTTTTCTTAATGGGCTTATCTTCATAATGGGCTTAACATAAATTCATGGGCTAAGCCCAAATACTAAACATATGGGCCAAAGCCCAACACTATTCAAGCCCAACACTATTCAAGCCCAATTCAAGCCCAACACTATTTGAAGCCCAACTCTATTTGAAGCCCAACACTATTTGAGGCCCAACACTATTTGAGGCCCAACACTATTTGAGGCCCAGCACTATTGAGGCCCAACACTATTTAAGGCCCAGCACTATTTAAGCCCAATAACTTGAAAACATGGGCTTGGCCCAATGTTACCATTATTGGAAACACAACTATACAATTGATACATATAAGACACGAAATTCAGCGGACTAGATCCGACTAAACAACTCATTCATCGAATACACAGTTAACGAACAGTAAAGACATACAAGTCTTACACATATTGAAGACACAAGACTTGTACTCAAGTTCTTTACAAAGACCGAAGTGTCTAACAAAAATAAGAACATTTGTAGGTCGCAACGCTATTCAGGACGACCGCACGTGAGATCTTATTTACTTCTATTCACGGACGCAATTCTGTGAGTTCATGTCCCCTATTCATTTAAATGTTTTACAACTTTACAACTATCGGGGAAAATACATGTTCATCGTATGTTAAAGTTAGGGAATGAAACACCTTAGATCATGTGCGAATTAGGGTCTATACATATAAGCACCATTAATCCAGTTTGGACCTAGGTACAAGGGGTTAGATCTAATGGGTTTTGGCGAGCCCCACTCTTGGTCGTGGACCCATACAGAAGAGTGCGTTTGTGTCCCAGTCGATAGGAGTCGACATAAAATCGTCTAGGGTTGGATTGCTTCCTAATTCGTCACACATATTAATGTCCTCGCGAAACATTAATGATCAACGATTTCATTGACGCTTTACATACTACATCATACATACAGATACATTTTATACAATTCACATGTTGTGGATACAGTTTATACATCATACATACAGATACATTTTATACAATTCACATGTTGTGGATACAGTTTATACATCATACATACAGATACATTTTATACAATTCACATGTTGTGGATACGGTTTATACATCATTCATACAGATACAGTTTATACAACTCACATTTTACAGATACATCTCATACAGCTAAACTGCATGAACTCGCTCAACTTTTGTTGATGTTTTCAAACTTAACATGTATTTCAGGAAATTAGTGGACCTGGCAGACATTTCAGTCAAGGAAAGCAAGTATCAAGACTCCATGCCACCATTTGAAGGGTTTGCCCGTTATATACCGCCTCTTTGCGGTGATATAGTGGTCAAAGCCTTGACATTTTAAGACTTACATTTTGATGTATAGAGCGATGAAAACGCATTTTCATTTGATGGTTTGTAACAAATACATTTAACTTATGTTGCGTTCTTTCGAAACAATTATGACAATGGCATTGGAGCTTGTTTTTATTCATTTAGTATTGTTCACTTATATTGTTATGCAATGAGAACTGATCAGATCACACCTCGCGCTTCCGCTACGAGCAGGTGTGACAGATTGGTATCAGAGCATCGATTGTAGTGAACCAGGATTCTTTCTCGAGTCTAAGTCTACAATCACTAGGGATCTCTCACGAAAACCTCTTGTTCATGTTGAACAGATAATAAATAAAATTGGACAAGTCAAAAGGTTTTCATTGCATAAACATTTTTTCAAGGTCCACTACAGCAAAAATTCATTTCACATAAATCAAGCGAGGACATTTCCATGGGTGAAGTCTTTGAGAAACAGACACAATACATTAATAGACTATGTGCCTACAATACAATACATTATCAGTTTATGCATTATAAACAGTTTACTGGTTCAGCTTATACAAGATAGAAATCCTTGATTGATAGGATTTACATGATTATATATATAGGTGGTTCATATATATGTTGCATGAAATATTTTGCCAAGAACAAAATACCTTCGACTTCAAACTCTATTATTATTCTTTACTCACACGGTGAAAATATCGACCTCATGTCTATTGCGGAGCTTATGGCGAACATGATTCCTAAGTGAAATCTTAAACTTAATTCCGTAAAATATGGTTGCTTTCTCGCGAATGCTGAGATGCCTGACCATGATAATGACGATGAGGCGAAGGTGGTAACCTTGGACAATAACTCCATTAGTGGGACGAGATCCATGTGACTCATACTAATCAAGGTGGATATACTCTTATCCTTACAAGGAAGATGAAGTACTCATCTTGAAGGTGCCTCTTCAATTGTTATTGTTACAGATTCTTTCCATTTCTATTTCATCTAACGTCGTACCGTCCTGCGAGTAACAACAATGGACGTTGACACGTGAGTTATCACGAAGGTCCCTCCTATGTTGAAGGTATATAGACAATAGTGTCCCCCCTCTGACTGATCGGTTGTTTTGTACGAGAGAACGCTAGGGTGACCATGCAAGGCAATTTATTATTACGGAGGCCTACGTAATAACAACTTGTAGTGCATGGGAATTCTGGTGGACTCTGCGGTCCAAGCTAATGATCACTATTCGTTCAAATTCTTAAATTATTATTCGAGATTCAATGTTTCTTATCTATTAGAACACGAACTGTGGTGGTTAGTATAACACCCTACAATACAATACAATACAATACAATACAATACAATACAATACAATACAATACAATACAATACCATACAATACAATACAATACAGGAAGACGACAAGTATTTGTTCACACCTAACATTCGATCTATATCACGTTTCAGTTGAGACTAGTCATTTAAACGAATAAAACGTGTTAGCTACTCATGGAGGATTTTCCTCAACATTCTCGGAATTCTTGAACATGGGTTGGTTCCAGGGTGTCTATGACACTTTATCCTACTTTACCTTACCTTACTTTATCATATTCCACCTTATCATATTTATTGGAAGTGATACAATAAATTCCGTCGTTTGACATTTGTCTTTTTCCAAGGGATGGTATGGCATGCGCCATGCTGCAACTCCCTCATTACATTCTATTCTACATTTTTGGAGATTCTAATAATCTTGCTAGAGCTCGTGAAACTCAAGCACTATTACCATAATTGTCACATGGACAAGTAAGACAAAGGATTTTCTCTATTTAGGACGATCGAGGTCCATAGAGTAGGGAATACATATTATATAGACGAAGACCACTGGTTGGTTTCCCCTCCTCAACGAATTATTTTTTTTCCTTTTTTTTTTCCATTTAAACATATGACCAATACACGCAAGAGGCATTACACCTTTTGGTTTTGGTTATCCACATTATCATTTATTCAAACATGTATGAACAATATAGTCTTGAGGTTTCCATGACCGATTGATTGCATTCTTCATTCTTGGGCACATGATAGACTCTATTTATCCAAATACATGTCTAGATTCTTTTAATAGTGTGTATTAAAAAGATCATGGCGCCAAAAGAATCAATTGTTTAAGTTAAAAGTTATGTGTTGAAAACCATTGCTTTTAATCAAGACATGTTTTATACATGACATTGTTACGCAAGACATTGTTATACATGTCATTGACGTTGGTATACACAAGACATTTTTGGTGGTTATTTGTAAGTGATGAGACGTGTGTAATATGATAAAAGCATGGTGGATACGCCGCTGGTACTTCCTATATATAAGTGCTTATATTATATTGCATATCGTGGTGTTATTCAAATCTCTTCGACAAAGACAAGACACGACATTTTCGCACAAGACACGACATCCTCTACACAAGACATAATATTCTATTTCGAGACATGATATATTTATACACTACATTTTCATTGGTTATTTATTTAACCATACATTATTCTTTTATATCATCTGATTTTCATATCTATCTTCATATGATTTTATAAAAGAACTCGATCATAACTAGAGCCAATATTGTTGGTTACACTTGATGCTTTCACGATATCTCAAGGGTTGTTCCATAATGGGTAACACCCGAATTCAAACACACTGAGTGTTACATTTTAGGTTTAGCCTCGGAGATCCGAAGCATGACAGCATCATCCCTCCCTACCGCAATCACTCAAACAATAACTCTCGCCATGAGAGAAATGAAGGCAACTGCTGCCATAAACGATTTTGGTACCAGGATGTATGCTGGTAACTTGTCGAAATCCTAAATGTGAATAAGTGTGTGTGTGGTTAGAACTATGAATACTCCACAAAATCCCAATGAAGTCATGAGTACGTACACTCTACGATCATCATGTATCAATTTTATTAATACCAACACCGAGCTTAGCTATTGCTTTTAAATGTTAAGCATATACTCGAATTAGAGTCTTGTTGGACACACATTACTATATCAAGTTAGCTAATGGGGAATTAGCTGACTCTTGTCAAATCATAAAGGGTCACCGTTACGTATCCTATTCGTCAACATTTCACATCCATGTTATTTTATACAATTGGCAATTTTAGCTTCATCTCAACATTTCACATACATGAGTTTCATGGCTAGGGACGGGATTGTCCTAGCTACAATTAGGGATTGGGTTATCCTACATCTAAACATATGGTTGGGTTATCCAACAACTAAACTTATGGATCGGGTTATCCTACATCTAAACATATGGATTGGGTAATCCTACATTTAAACATAGGGTTCCTAAAACTATACAGTGAAGTCCTCGCCACACAGAATTTAAAATGTACTTGGCCTAGAGTCAAGCAAGCTAGACGTCTCCTCATTCTATAGAATTGGCAAAAAGTAAACTAGTCGAGTCTAGAGCTGAAATTCAATATCGATCTCTTCCCTGTTTAGTTGAGTAGTTTCGAAGTAGTGGTTGACATGGATTGGTTATCCGATAACCTAGCCAAAGTCTTATGTCGCGAGAAGATCATTCGCCTACCACTACTGAACGAAGAGACACTTGTGATACATGGAGAGAAGCGCGACACCCCATTGCGGATCATCAATGGCATGAAAGCACATAAGTGCTTACGGAAAGGTTGTATTGCCTATCTAGCACTTGTTGTAGACAAGAAGCCCGTTGGGCCACAGCTGACAGATATTCTTGTGGTAAAAGAATTCCCTGAAGTCTTTCCTAAAGACTTGCCAGGACTACCACCATATCGACAAGTCGAGTTTCACATCGACTTGGTACCGGGAGCTGCAACCGTAGCCAAATCTCCATGTTGACTAGCACCTTCTGAACCTTGTAGTTGACCGAATAAGGATGTTGTGAGTTCATAACCCCCACTCTTTACCATTATACATCTTTATAAAGGTTTTGGGGGTGGAAAAGACATGAAAGTTTCGCAAAACTGCACAACATTTCGATGAATGAAAATTCATATTTCTAGACCATGTTACAAATGAATTTCCAGCTAACTCAAATGGTTTATGAAAGGTTCTAGCTTCTACTCTAAGATAGACTTACGATCGGAGTATCATCAGTTACGAATTCAAGAGGAAAGCATACCGAAAACGGCTTTTAAGACTCGTTACGGTCATTACGAGTTTCTCGTTATGCCTTTTGGTTTAACAAATGCACCAGCGGTCTTCATGGATTTAATGAATCGTGTGTGCAAGCCGTATCTTGACAAATTCGTCATAGTGTTTATTGACGACATTTTGATATACTCTCGATCGACTGATGAACATGAGCAACATTTGAGAACCATTTTAGAGTTGTTAAAGACAATAAATTCGCCCCAAATCGAAAAACAAGATATAGCCTTACAACTTATTCTTAAGGTTGGTGCATAGTATTTTACAATCTTATCATTATCCGACGATACCGATGACTCTGTTGTAGACTATGATGCTTCGCATCAAGGATTGGGTTGCGTACTCAGGCAATGTGAAAAAGTTATTGTGTACACGTCGCGCCCAATTAAAAAGTTCATGAGAAGAACTATACCACTCTCGACCTTGAGTTAGGCGTGGTGGTATTCGCTTAAAAATTATGGCGACATTATTAATATGGTCCTTAATGCATTATTTTCACGGATCATAAAAGTCTTCAACACATATTCAACCAAAAAGAATTAAATATACGTCAACGAGGTATGTTGAATTGTTGAACGACTATGATTGTGAAATAAAGTACCATCCGGGCAAGGCAAATGTTGTAGCAGATGCCTTGAGCCGCAAGGAACGAGTTAGAACACTGAGAGTTCAAGCATTAGAGAAGATGATTCACAAGCGCTCAAGGAAGAGCATATTCAACTAGAAACACTTCGAGGCATGAAGGAACAATTAGTGTAAAGAAGATGGAACTTTATACATTATGAGTCGAAATTGGGTTCTATTCTTTGGCGGCCTTCGAGATGATATTTTGAGGAAGCACATAGGCCTAAGTAGTGAAAGAATACTACTGGTGGCCTAACCTCAAAAGTGATATCGCGACTTATATCGGAGAATGCTGGACTTGCGCGAAAGTCAAAGTCGAGTAGCAAAATCCCTCGGACTTGTTACAACAACCCGAGATTCCCGTTTGGTAATGGGAACAAATATCGATGTACTTCATTACGAAGTTACTCAGGACCTCAAGAGGTCACTACATGATATGTGTAATCATCGATAGACTAACAAAGTCCATGCACTTCTTACCGATTTGGTAGAAGGATAATACTGAGAAACTAGCGGAACTCTATCTCAAAGAAATAGTGGCTCGTCATGGAGTGCCTATTTCAATCATTTCAGACCGAGACGGTCGTTTTATTTCTAGAATTTGGAAATCATTTCAACAGGCCTTTGGATCTCATTTGAATCCAAGTACAGCCTTTCATCCATAAACTGACGGCCAGAGCGAACGGACAATCCAAACACTCGAATATATGTTTCGCGCATGTGTTATGGATTTAGGCGGCAATTGGGATACTCATCTACCTTTAGTTGAGTTTTCCTACAATAACAGCTACAATACTAGTATACAATCTGCACCGTTTGAAGCTCTTTATAGTCGAAAGTGTCGCTCTCCGCTATGTTGGGCGGAAACAGGCGATAGTTAAATAATTGGTCCGAAACTAGTCCAAGAGACTACGGATAAAAATTTTTCAGACCCGAGACCGTATCAAGACGGCTCGCGATCGACAAAAGTGCTACGCAGATAAAAGACGAAAACCATTATCTTTCGAGGTTGGAGACAAAGTCTTGTTGAAAAGTCTCGCCTTGGAAGGGCATATCAAGGTTTGGTAAACGTGGAAAGCTTAACCCACGTTACGTTGGACCATTTGAAATCTTAGAAAAGATTGGCACTGTTGCCTACAAGTTGAAGTTACCAGATGAACTTAACAGTATGCACGACACGTTTCATGTGTCGAATCTTAAAAAGAGTCCAACACAAGCAACCGTTATCATTCTATTCACATTGACGACAAACTCCAATTCACTAAAGAACCTGTTGAAGTCATGGACTGTAAAGTCTAGAAATCATGGAGGAGTCGTATAAAATTATTAAAATGTACTTTGGAACTCTCGACACGGACCCGAGTATACTTGGGAACGAGAACAATAAATCAAAGCCAAATACTCTCACCTGTTTGAGAACAATCCTGCAAAGGATGACTCATCTTGAATTTCGGGACGAAATTCTCAATAACAGGGGGAGAATGTGACAACTGCCACTTTCGGGTAAATTACTTACATTTAAAACGATGATTTACATTATACAAGTATGTGTTTTGAATATTCGGACTGCATGATTTCATGATATACATCTTAGAAAACTTATGGAATATTCGTTTATTATTACACATGATTCACTTTTATTGGGTACGTTGGAAATAGTGCAAACAATTCACCGAAACAACTAGAGTGGTGCCTAGTGAACTAGAGTGCTGACAAAAACTCCGGATCCGCAGAAAACATCTAAAATGACATCTTTAGGACTCGGAGGAGAGTCCAATATCAATTATATATTAAACCCTATATGGGAATACAAGAGTTTGGTTAATATTTTACCAATGCCCGGTAGCACTAAAAACTGTCCGAAATGCGCTAAAAGTGACCATTTCATGAATTTTCCGCAAAATTCAGCAATTGTATTTTATTACAAGATGCAAAAATTGATGTTTAGGCACCAATTTCATATAAGAATAATTATGGAATATCCATTACACACATAACTGGAATTTTTCCTACAACTTCCTTAAGCGTACCTTTCGACTATCTACTTGCGAAACGAGCGCTATACATCTAGCCGAACCATGTTTTGGCACAAGTAGCGAACTAGTGAACATTATTTTTAGTGTTGTAAGACTAGTTTATGGTCATTTCAAGTCAAGAAACATCTCGGAAAATTGCAAACCTTAAACACCTTAATACTTACATCTTTATAATTCATTTTAAGTCTTGAAAATAACTAACACTTTTCAACAACATAAGACCCCCCCCCCCCATGTTGAGGCCGTGAACAAGGGGTCCCACACCCCTTGTTTATGTTGCATAATATCTAGATATTATGTTAACTTGAAAGTGGATGGAATTGGTGAATTGTTATAACACTTATATCACATAGTTTACTAGCACTTATCACCACTTTACACCATATCTTACACACACATAAAGAACACTCTCATCATCTTCATCTTTTCCTCAAGAACACCCACCATAAACCCATTTCTTTTTATCATCTCCTTCATGATCAAGATGTATTTCTTTGGAACATAAGGTGATCTAAAGCTATTGGAAGTAAAAGGAAGGGTTTTCATCCATACAAAAGCGTTCTACCATCAAGATCATCATCTTCTTAGTTCTTATTAATCTTCTAAGATCATCCCTAGCCTAGTGCTAGAAGTAAGCTTCTATATCTATTTTTTTTTTATACAAATATATTATGTTTATGGTTGTTATTATAGCTAATAATAACTAAATATCATACATGATAAACATGAAAGAAAAATACAAAGAAGCAAAGAATAAAAATCATGATATAATTATGTTTGTTTATATTGTGATTTAAGACTTGTTATATGCACATATGATCTTGTTATGATGATTATGATACAAATAAATTGTTAGAAGATGTTGTAAGATGATCTAAAAATTATACATGTTTATGTTAAAGGGTTTTTAACATAAAGGATTAAATGGATGATCATAACTAGTGATCTTGTGAAAGTACTTAGGGTTTTTATTTAAAAATAAGACTTTCACAAGATTATAAAAAAAATAACATACAACTAGAGATTTTTATAAAAGTTGTTAAAACTAGAATTAAACTTGGTTTTTGAACTAGTTAATACATGTTATGATCATGTTTAAAACCCTACATGATTTGGATATCATCTTGATAATTTCATGATATAAAAGTCTCATATGTTTATTTAAGATGTTGAGTAAATTGTTGGTGATTTGAAAAAGAAAATGATATGTTTATAAAGCATGGTTAGAATAAAAATACAAAGGTTATATAGCCATTTTTCATAAAAACTTTATTTTATAAAGTAACAACATTTTTGGTTGTATTTAGACAAGAGAAATATATATATATTTTAAAAAAAAAAAATATATATTTGGTGATTTAACAACTTATGTGCTATGTGATTATTTGATGGTATTAGTTATATATATATCAAAGATAGGAACTTTATTACAATGGTAATAATGAACACGTGATACATAATAATCAAAGTCTTATAAGACTTCACATAATTACGCCTTAAAACGAGTTACGGACGATTCGAATAATCGGACACCAATTATGGTCAAAATGAACGACGGACGACTACATAAGTGAATTGCCAATCCGGGGAGTTACTACGACGTTTAGACGATTTATCGACACGAAATATAAGTATCCTATCAATAACAAATTTCGGATGTTTATAAACTTATAAAAACTAGTATGTTTTTATTTACTAACAAGTATACTTAGTAAATTTTTATAAAAAGGTTTTTATAAAAATAAATGGGCTTATTATACTAGTGGGCTATTTTTATAACAAATGGGCTTATATTACTTAAAGGGCTATTTTACTTAATGGGCTATTTTTCTTAATGGGCTTATCTTCATAATGGGCTTAACATAAATTCATGGGCTAAGCCCAAATACTAAACATATGGGCCAAAGCCCAACACTATTCAAGCCCAACACTATTCAAGCCCAACACTATTCAAGCCCAACACTATTCAAGCCCAATTCAAGCCCAACACTATTTGAAGCCCAACACTATTTGAAGCCCAACACTATTTGAGGCCCAACACTATTTGAGGCCCAACACTATTTGAGGCCCAGCACTATTGAGGCCCAACACTATTTAAGGCCCAGCACTATTTAAGCCCAATAACTTGAAAACATGGGCTTGGCCCAATGTTACCATTATTGGAAACACAACTATACAATTGATACATATAAGACACGAAATTCAGCGGACTAGATCCGACTAAACAACTCATTCATCGAATACACAGTTAACGAACAGTAAAGACATACAAGTCTTACACATATTGAAGACACAAGACTTGTACTCAAGTTCTTTACAAAGACCGAAGTGTCTAACAAAAATAAGAACATTTGTAGGTCGCAACGCTATTCAGGACGACCGCACGTGAGTTCTTATTTACTTCTATTCACGGACGCAATTCTGTGAGTTCATGTCCCCTATTCATTTAAATGTTTTACAACTTTACAACTATCGGGGAAAATACATGTTCATCGTATGTTAAAGTTAGGGAATGAAACACCTTAGATCATGTGCGAATTAGGGTCTATACATATAAGCACCATTAATCCAGTTTGGACCTAGGTACAAGGGGTTAGATCTAATGGGTTTTGGCGAGCCCCACTCTTGGTCGTGGACCCATACAGAAGAGTGCGTTTGTGTCCCAGTCGATAGGAGTCGACATAAAATCATCTAGGGTTGGATTGCTTCCTAATTCGTCACACATATTAATGTCCTCGCGAAACATTAATGATCAACGATTTCATTGACGCTTTACATACTACATCATACATACAGATACATTTTATACAATTCACATGTTGTGGATACAGTTTATACATCATACATACAGATACATTTTGTACAATTCACATGTTGTGGATACAGTTTATACATCATACATACAGATACATTTTATACAATTCACATGTTGTGGATACGGTTTATACATCATTCATACAGATACAGTTTATACAACTCACATTTTACAGATACATCTCATACAGCTAAACTGCATGAACTCGCTCAACTTTTGTTGATGTTTTCAAACTTAACATGTATTTCAGGAAATTAGTGGACCTGGCAGACATTTCAGTCAAGGAAAGCAAGTATCAAGACTCCATGCCACCATTTGAAGGGTTTGCCCGTTATATACCGCCTCTTTTCGGTGATATAGTGGTCAAAGCCTTGACATTTTAAGACTTACATTTTGATGTATAGAGCGATGAAAACGCATTTTCATTTGATGGTTTGTAACAAATACATTTAACTTATGTTGCGTTCTTTCGAAACAATTATGACAATGGCATTGGAGCTTGTTTTTATTCATTTAGTATTGTTCACTTATATTGTTATGCAATGAGAACTGATCAGATCACACCTCGCGCTTCTGCTACGAGCAGGTGTGACACAAACGGTCCATGAAGTAATACGATCCATTGTCCTTCAATTCTAGATCAGGTGTTATGTGATAAGGAAATTCCTTATCCATCAAACCCTGTGAAACACAAGATTGTTGAGCCTGAGAAATGCGGGCTTGGATATCGGATCGAGCTTGAATAATAGATTGAACACGAACACAATGAAGCTTAGTACGTTCCTTACGACTCAATGCATCGGCTACGACATTCGCCTTACCAGGATGGTAGCGAATTTCGCAGTCATAGTCGTTTAGAAGCTCCACCCAACGTCGTTGCCTCATGTTGAGTTCTTTCTGGTTGAAGATATGCTGAAGACTTTTGTGGTCAGTGAAAACCACACATTTTACTCCGTACAAATAGTGTCTCCAGATCTTAAGAGCGAAGACAACTGCACCTAACTCAAGATCATGAGTGGTGTAGTTTTTCTCATGTATCTTCAACTGCCTCGATGCATATGCTATGACTTTGTTCCTTTGCATCAGAACACAGCCAAGACCCAATTTAGATGCATCGCAATAAACGACGAAATCATCATTGCCCTCAGGCAAAGTTAGAACAGGCGCGTCGCAAAGTTTTTGTTTCAAAGTCAGAAATGCTTCCTCTTGTTTGAATCCCCAATCAAAGGGTTTGTTCTTCTGAGTTAGAGCAGTTAGAGGAACTGCAATCTTCGAGAAGTTCTCAATGAAGCGGCGATAATAACCCGCCAGACCAAGAAAAGAACGAACTTCAGTAGGAGTAGTAGGCGTATCCCAATCCTTAATCGCACTGATCTTGGAGGGATCCACATGAATACCTCGTTCGTTGACAATATGCCCCAAAAATTGAACTTCTTTAAGCCAGAATTCGCACTTGGAGAATTTGGCGAAAAGTTGCTCTTTCTTTAGGAGTTCCAGAGTAAGACGAAGATGTTGCTCATGATCAGCTCGCGTCTTAGAATAAATCAAGATGTCGTCAATAAAAACAATGACGAACTGATCCAAATAAGGCTTGCAGACCCTATTCATCAAGTCCATGAAAACAGCAAGAGCATTAGTCAAACCGAATGGCATGACTGTGAACTCATAGTGCCCATAACGAGTACGGAACGCTGTCTTGGGAATATCTTCCTCATGCACCCGAAGTTGATGATATCCAGATCGCAGATCAATGTTCGAAAAATAAGAAGCACCTTGTAATTGATCAAAGAGATCGTCTATGCGCGGTAGGGGATATAGATTCTTGATGGTAAGCTTGTTAAGCTCATGATAATCAATACACATCCTAAAAGATCCATCCTTCTTCTTGACAAAAAGAACGGGAGCACCCCAAGGTGAAAAGCTAGGACTGATAAAACCTTTGTCAGAGAGCTCCTGAAGCTGCTTAGCCAACTCTTGCATCTCAGATGGTGCAAGACGATATGGAGCTCTGGCAATGGGATTTGCACCAGGTACGAGATCAATGCGGAACTCGACTTGGCGTGCTGGGGGTAGACCAGGTAAATCTTTAGGGAATACTTCAGAATAATCCCGAACGACAGGAATATCTGAAATAGACTTACCCTTGCCTTTATCTGCTGTAACATGTGCTAAGAAAGCCACATAATTCTTTCGCAGATATTTTCGAGCTTTAAAACAAGACATGAGCTTGAGACCACCAGACGGTTTCTCACCTTGAACCTGTAGGATCTCGCCTGTCGAAAGCGGCACACGAACGATCTTCTCGAAACAAACAACCTCTGCGTGATGCTTGGATAACCAATCCATACCCACAATGACGTCGAAGCTTCCAAGTTGCATAGGCGTGAGGTTGATAGGAAAAAGATGGTCGTTAAGATTCAACTGGCAGTTGTGAAGAACAGAATCAAGAACAATGGGTTCACCACTAGCAACCTATACTGTCAAAGGTTTACCTAGTTTTGTTCTAGACACGCGAAGCATTGGCTCAAAAGACAATGACACAAAACTCTTGTCGGCACCCGAATCAAAAAGAACAGATGCAGGCTGATTATTAATAAAGAACGTACCGTTCACCACTTCATTGTCTGCTTGTGCTTCTTGAGCATTCTTGTTGAAGACTCGACCTCGAGCTGGAGCCTGATTCTGAATCTGATTCTGGTTGGCTAGCCTTGGGCACCGGTTCCTGTAGTGGGTCAGATCCCCACAATTGTAGCACGAACCAGGAGGAAAATGAGGTCGTGCAGCTTGACCTTGTTGCTGAGCAAGAGGCTGAGCAACTTGTTGGGCTTGGTTCTGAACTGCCTGGTTCTGGTTAACAAGAATGCGACAAGTAGCGGCAAGATGACCAGATCTTCCGCAGTTGGTGCACTGACGACACTGGAGGGGTGGTGGATGATGGCCGTTACACCTGTTGCACAAAGGTGCATTGCCAAGATAAGGCTTCTTGGCTAGTGGCTGCGCAGGCTGATTTGGTGCAGCTTGGGCCTGTGCAGTAACGGCATAGTTTTGGGAAGCCTTCCGCTTCCTAGACCCTCCAGAATTCTTTCCCTTCTTGTTTTGACCTTTCTTGCTATCTTCCTTATCAGACGCCTGCTTCTTACCCTTGTCACCCTTTTTGTGCAGCTTCCCCTTTCGAACCCGCGACTCAGTCAATGTCGCTGCTAACTCGATAGCCTGACGGAGTGTGGCAGGGTTACTACCAGTAATGATGTCTTGCACTGAGTCAGGTAGGCCGTCGATGTACCTTTCGATAGCCTTGTCGAGTGGGGTAACCATAGTCGGGCAAAGCAGACTCAACTCCTCAAATCTATCAGTATATGCCCTGTGTTCGCCACTGTCTTGTTTCAAGTCCTCAAACTCTTTCTCCAACACTCGCTGTTCATGACGAGGACAGAACTCCCTCATCATAAGGGCCGTAAGTTCAGCCCATGTCTGTGCTAGAGCAACTTCTGCACCTCGGTCTCTCATAACCCCATTCCACCATGTGAGAGCCCTCTTCTGAAACACACTCGAAGAAAACTCGACCTTGCGATTGTCAGGACACTGCACGTGGCGAAAAGTATTCTCAATGCTCTCGAACCATTGAAGAAGCCCAGTCGCTCCCTCAGAACCCTTAAACTTGAGTGGTTTAGCCGAGTTAAAATCCTTGTATTTGCATGGAGCATTGTTATTGTTGTTGGCTTGGTGCCATTGATCAAAGAGATTTGGGAATTGAGCAGCCATCTGCTGCGCAATGATTTCTGCCAGTTCGGCAGTCGCTATCTTGTTTTCGCGTCGAGGAGGCATTCTGAAAGAGGAAAACATGAAAGGAAACGAGTGAGATGATTGGATGAAGAGAATGAGATGAAACAAAATTAACAAAAGAAAAGATGGTGGTCATTTGTCCGCATTACCAAGCAAACAAACGACACACAGTGACTAATCAAAGTAAATGGATCAAAAATAATGTATCGCGAAGACATGCTCGCCTACAAGTGAACACTCATCCCAAGAATTCCCAGGTAAGCACAATTGGTCTCGCGTCTGATGAGATATATACGAAGTGCTTGCCTAGACAGAAAACCCAGAATACAGGCATTCACTCTTCCAGTTTGCACGTGTTCACACTATTTAGAACCCAAAACTTTGACGAGATTTTGAAAGTTTGAAGGCACAAGGCCAAAAACCAAACTGGAAGGGTTCAAAACCTTACAATAGAGGGTTCAAAACCTTGTAATAAATCATTCAAAAACAGATGATTGTTTTTCAAAAATCATTTCGGAAAATTTTGGTTTTTGTTTTGATAATCACCTAAGGATAGGTGATGTGCATGTTTTAAGATCTAAACACAAGATAACTTGTGTTAGGGTCCTAGAAAGGTTATAGTCTAGGTCAAAGAATTACTAATAACCTAATTCCCTATAACCATTGGCTCTGATACCAACTCTTCTGTCACACCCCGACCACGTATAACATACAAAACATGGCGGAAAACGTCGGGGAGTGTTGTAACAGAATTAATTGTTTCATAACCATGGCATACAAAGTTGTATTTCATTTATCAACATAAGTGTTACATTGTCTTAAACAGGAAATAAAGAGTTCAGAACATAATTAAACTAAGTCTATCTTCATTTTAAGTCTCTAAGGCACAGGTCCACCCTAGTGTCACGATCATCGTCCTACACAAAAGCTCCTGAAAACACAAGTGAAAATAAGTACGTCAGCATAAAAATGCCTGTGAGATACATAGGTTTTGTAAAAATAGGATTCATGACTTATGAGTTTAGAAAATGTTTAGTCATGAACCTTGTAATTTGCTTTGTCTTGTAAATCATTTGAAAAACGATAAGATCAGATGATATGTATAAATAAGAGAATAATGTATGGTTTAAATGTATAACCAAGTAAAATGAGTTGTATAAAGAAAATTGTTTATAAACCAAAGTCTTGTGAAAATTGTGTTACTTGTGTAAAATGTATAAGTCCAAATTGAATGATTTAAATAACGCTATGATATGTAATATAATACAAACACTTATATATAGGAAGTACCAGCGACGTATCCACCATGCTTGTATCATATTACTCACATCTCGTTACTTAAGTCACATAAACAAACCACCAATGTATAAAGTCTATGTTTAAACCAATAGTCAAAAGTCCTTGTATAAGTCATGTCAAATGTTTATAAGTCCAAAGTAGTCAAGTAATGTGTATCAAATGTTATGTATTGTAAGTAAAGTATTGTCACGTAATCCAAATGTAGAAATGTACAAAACAAAGTATTTTGAATATATCAAAAAGTTATGTTTTGCAAAGTAATGCATGTTACATTGATACAAACATTTATGTGGTAAGTTAACGCATACATTCAAGCCTTGAGACAGTCGGATAACCCTTTCAGTCAAGGTTATCAAAAGAAATGTTTTCGGATTCAGTCATTCCTTACATCCAAACAAACCCGAGATGTCAGGAATGGGATTTGTCAAGTCCTATGGTACCAGTACTTACTACCGAGCGGCGTAGATAATGTTAATGAACGTATATAAGTCTCGTTTGTGCAAACCAAATGTTATAGCAGTTGTATACATGTCATATGAAAACAATGTACTAAGTATGCTAAGTTAACATACAAAGCAGAAAAGCCATGTAAATCAATGTGCTAGCATGCTATCAGTCAACATACATAGCAGAAATGTAAAGTAAAACAATGTACTAAGTATGCACACAATGGACATACATAGCATGAAATGTAATGTAAAACGATGTACTAAGTACGCACACAATGGGCATACATAGCATGAAATGTAATGAAATCATGTACTATAATGTACTAACAAACATAGCAGATATATGATGTGAAAACAGGAAAGCATGAAAGTAACAAGTAGGCACATGTGTTTCACCCCAAAACAGTTTGGAAAACAGTAAAAAAGGGGTTCTATGTACTCACTTGAGATTGCTCAGAAGTCCTAAGATAACCACCAAGCAATGCTAGAGATCACGGAATCAAACGGCACCTAATATAGGTAACTACGTTAATAAACCGGACCTAAATCGGAAGATCGGGTAGCATGAGGGTTTGTAAACCAAATGAGTGTAGGAACTCATGTAATATGGTTTAACAAAGCCTACATACTAAATGAAACCTAACATAAGTGCTTACGACCCATTACGACCCGTTTAGGTAGCTTATGCTACTTTAACGCGTCGTTCGCGTAAAACGCGTTCGGAACGCTTAACTAGTCCTATGACAAGTAACATATGCCTTAACATGTCTAATATTGTTGTCAAATCAGTTTAGATGTCAAAAGTTATGTTACACATGTTTAAAATGAATTTTGGCATCAAAGGGGTATTTTGGTAATTTACCTAAGGCATATAAACTACCTATCATACAACTACTTAAACGAAGCGACCATAAGGTATAACCTCGGAAGGTTATTCCCTATATACTATGGTCACCTAATGTGTTTGGTCGGATCCTAATGATCGACCAAATGGGTCGGGTTCAAAGGTATAAGCGATTTGTCAGATCGCTTACCCTTACGACCCTAGACAACGTGGTAATCAGTAGGCATAGTCACAAGGGACTATAACCATCGTGATTACAATCACGTTGCGAAGTTCAAACGAACTTCGCATTGACCATAAGCTGGTCAATGCAGAAAGTCAAACAAAGTTTGACTTTCAGACTCGAAAAGCAATAAAAGAACGAAGGAACACTTACAAAGGGTCCCCGAATGCTAATCTAGATCAAAATAGCTCAGGTATGAAACAAATGTTTCAACTTAGAGCACATTAGATCAGATTCTTGTGAGGAAAAGTGAAGGGTGGAGGTGGGTATTTATAGTTTTCGGTTCACCGTTAGGATCATTTCTTGGAGAAGAGGGAATGATCACATCCCTACACTTGTTGGAATGTTGTGGTAACTGAATTTGGCCACCATAAGAGATTAACATGTGGCACTTGACCTTTGGAGGGTGTTAGGGGCTGTTAAATTGTGTTTAAAATGACCTTTGCTGATCAGAAGAGGCCTAGCGTGACGCCAACGGGGCTAGGTGTCACGCTAGGGTCCCCCTGATCAGCAAACACTTTCTAATGTTCACCTTTCAGTCCCCGTTGCGTATTAAGGCAATTTCCGACATGTTTAAGGCTCGTTAAATCATTTTCAAGGCTCCACAAGGATGCCTAAACATTGTGGGCATGAAACATGCTCAAAAATATGCCGGATGTCAGTTCGTTTGGTCGTACGATCGCGATGTTTGCTTAATTACGACGGAATGCGCATAAGCGCGAAAAGTGATCTAAATTGCGTGATGAATGGATTTTTCTTATGCCAAACACTAAAATAAAATATTTTAGTGCTTACATAAATTTTTGGACGTCCGGATGTATTCAGGACGTAAGTTATGCGCGAAAATGCAAACTCGTGCACTTTTTGACGCTTTTAGTCCCTGAATGACCCAAAAGTTTATTTTAGCACACCGAACCCCTCAAAGCCTATTTCTAAGCTATATAAAGGATATTTAAGGTGTGTTTAACTTATGGTCATGTTCCAGAATGTTCGTTACAGTTCAAATTGGCATACTTTCGCAGTTTGTCAAGCTTAGTCCCTGTAAGCGAATTAACTTGTTTTTGCCATACCAAAGCCTTCAAAACTTATTTCTAAAATATGTAAGGGTTATTTAAGGTATGCTAAGTATATGTTGATGTTCCGGAGTATTTGTCGCATTAAACTGATTACGTTTACGCACCAGTTTGCGTATAACTCTCTAGAAAGCGATATAGAGTTTGAAATTGGATAAAAGTCAAAACATGAAAATTGTAAAACACAACCAAACAAACATTGGGATCAAATAACATTGTTTTATTGATAATAGAACTGTTCACAATGATTACAAGCACAGATGTTACAATAGAAGCTTCTATAGCTTTGTCTTTTCTCCTGGCACTTGGGCGCGCCCAAGTGTTCACTGAGCACGGGGCGTGTTCAGCCTTCTGTTCTCTTGTTTTTCTTGGGAAGATGTTGTCTGGGAGGTCGGGCATGCCACGTTTGTTCCTTTTCTTGTATTTATGTTAGATTTAGCTGCCTTTTTGCTTGTTTTGTTAATTTGAGCTCATTTAATCCTGAAAATACAAAAGGAAGACAAAAACACACTTTTTCCAACATTAGTACTAAAAAAGGGTTTGTTTTATGCTACAATTGATGTAATTTATATGTTGCATTTTGTGCACATCACATACCATCATTGCAGACTAGACCCTTTCGGTAAATTGTACCTACTCTTACTTTATTGAATACGGCTGAGTTGTTATAAATCTTGCATTATAAGACGAGTGCTAGCTCAGGTAAATACTCTTAACCTAGTTTCCCTATACGGGCTTGGGATATGGAATAATATTTACCATATGGTCGGGTGTGGGATTCGAAGACCAATGTGTCGGGAAATTCAAATAACCCGTTTTAATTCTTATTGCTTGAGTTAAATATTAGGGGTTAATGCGATCGTGTCCTGGATATCCTTGACCCATTTAATTGTAAGTGGCCACGACCTAAGCACGGGGTGTGGGCATATACCTGACAGATGTGATATGCTTCATTAAATAATTTTATAACCCAATACGGGTTTTGCCTAATACGGGTGTTCCCAAATAAGGGAATGAGTTATAATTTTATACCCAATATGCGTTTCCTAAAAAGGGAACAAGTGGTGTGTCGATTAATCATGAACCGACATAGTTTTCGGGCCCTATATGTATTGTCAAGTTATGTAAAACTGATAACTTGATATATAGTTTGTCCCAAGTTATAAAATATTTTCCGTGCCTTGTGCACCTAAATCAATTTTGAAAATGTTTTGAAAATGTGTCGGTTGATTGTATTTATCAGTGAAAACTGACGTATTTTCAAAAGATTTAGTGACAGGTGCAAATACGTAATTAGGCTGGACGTTACTTAGTATTGCTAAATGAGGAATTTGCAACTCCTTCGCATAAGCCTATAATCTGATGTTCTTCTTTTGTATATAATGATCCGCCTGTGGATTATTACAAGCTCGTATGTACTTATTACTTTTGTATTTTCAGACAATTGAGTTTGTTATAATATTTTATATTCCAAAGACTTTCGCTGTGCTATTCTGTGTATGTTTGACTATGACGATACCAATCTTACGTGATGATACTCCCCACCGGGCTAAGCTGTAAATATAGGGGTGTGACATTATCATCTAGCTCACAGGCTTTGATGACATAAATTATCTCGGTGAGAGTAAGACGCTGAAGATCATTAGTTTGTTGATCATAGCAACATTTGCATCCCAACTACTTGGTAGAGCTTTCAAAGGTTGACGATTCACAGTTGCTTTTTTGTAGTTCTTTCTTAGCAGCTTTCATCTGAGTCACCAACTTTACCCTTCTTCTGATCAGGTTATCAACAGTCTCTCCAAAAAAGTAATTGAATGTGCTGAAGCTATGTTACAATGCATCTCTATCACTCTCTTGCGTATCTTTGTTTCCTTCAAACAACCTTTGCAGACTCAACCATAATTCTCTCAATCCCATGTTGAGAATAGACAGTACCTTCGAATCCTCTTCGATAAGTGTGTAATCTTCATCAGTATAATTAGCTTCTGGTTTTTCCAACTTTGTGTCTGGATCTCCCTGAGTAGAGTAGGTAAATTTGAGAAGACCCCTTTGTATGCTTCTCTAGACCTTGGGTTCTTTGGCTTTCACATATTGCTCAAAACGAAACTTCCATTCAAGATAGTCATCACCAGATATAAGTATTGGAATTCTAGTGGAGGTTCCAATTATAGCATCCAGTTCAGTCTGGAGATTAGCAACATTGGCAACAGCGAGTGTGGCATTGGTCAAGTCAATAGGATTCATTATTTTTTAGATTAAAATTACCAACTCTTGTTAAGTAAATTTTAATGTGAGTGAAAGAAGTCCTTGTCTTAAAAAGTCCTGGTCTCGAAATCTCCTATGTTCTCGAAAACTAAGGGGCTGTTTGTTTAGCTCTTAATGAAGCTCTTAATGGTTCAGACTTCTTATTGGTTCAGCACTTAATGGTTTAGACTGATTGTTTCACGAGCAGATGTCTGAATGGTTCAGACATTTGCCTCTGAATGGTTAAGATTTATAAAGAGTCTGAATGGTTAAGACCTCTAATCTGAATTGGTCAGTCATTTGCCTCTATACGGTTAAGAATTATACAGACTCTTAATAGTTCATACCTCTTACTGGTTCAGCACTTAATGATTCAGACCTTTTACTGGTTCAGCACCTAACCATTCAGATGTTGCCAAACAGCCCCTAAGTCTTTTTCAAAAACTGAAGTCAATCTCGAAAAGACTCAGTGTTGTCGAAAACTTGAAGACTTTCTCGAAAACAATAGCATTCCTCAAAAACTGATAACCTTCTCAAAAACTTATGACTTCCCGGAAACTATAAGCCATCCCGAAAACTAATAGGATTATCGAAAACTGATGATGCCGAAATCAACAATCTTGTCGAAAACTGATGCTTCACGAAAACTGATAAATGCCGAAAACTTGTGTAAATACCGAAAACCTGCAAAGATAAAAAGGAAACCAAATAACAAACTTCTGAAAACTAAGGAATTCGAAAACTTGTGATTTTAATAGATTTCTAAATCTACAATCTGAGGATCCTGAATAACTCCAAGTAGATGATAAACAACAACACCCTTAATCTTCAAAAGAACACCGAACACAAACAATTCTTCAAAAATCCCTTGAAACAGATTGTTATCAAGTCGAGCCTAGAAATAGGTTTTATGGCTCTAATACCACTTCTTAGTCCCTAGTCTGGATCTTAACAAAGATATCAATAACTCTGAATCACATGTGGAGGAAACACATAAGAATCGATGAAACAAGAGAATCAAAAAGAGATGAAACAAAAGAAACTTGCATACGATAATAAGATAAATCATCTGATACAAGTACAACACTTCTAGGTTTCGATAATCTCCCATTGAACCAACAACCTGTAACGCCCCAAAACCTGAATAATGATATTCGCCATATGTTTCTGTATGATATATCATGAAATAAATAACTAGGCTATTTAACCTAGTTAAGCGTATGATAAAATCTATTATAGGAGAAAAGTTATGCCAATTATGTTCTAGAGGTAAACACGAGGGACGAAAGTGGGATAAGATGAAAGTTGAGTTATAATATGAAAATATCACACACAAACCCACTTCGTGTGTGTTCTCGAACGACCAGGGGCTCCCAAGGAGCCAAAACCCTAACTAGTCCAAAATCACCAAATTGAAGGGTAAAATCGAAGCTCAAATTCATGAATGAACATGAATGATCACCTACACGAGGGGTGTAACGCCTCATATTTCCATATTTTTAAGAAATACGTGTTCGCTTTTTATTTTTTAGAATCACAGTCGAAATCAGATCGAAAAACTGACTAGAAACAACAACTGACGCGTTTTTAACGCAATTGACGAACGTACGCGTCAAAGCCGACTTATAACATACATTTTACGTATTTTCAACTTTAAATAAAATATTACAACGTTTTATGAGGTTCGGACGTGAAAACGGGTCTTGAAACGCGATTGGGCCGCTAACAGGCTTTAGGCCCAACCCACTCGAAACCCTAACTATATAAACACAAACCTTCTTCATTTCAAAACCCTAGCCCCCCCCCCCCCCCTTATCAATCCCCTTTCTCTCTCAAAATTTTGGCAAACAGAGACGAATTCCGGCGACCTCCGGTGTCGTTCGTTTTCCAGCGAATACCCACTACACCTCTCACCCCCTCTTCTTCTTGCATCACCTCACAATCCAATGTTTTCCCTTAAATAACTGGCCGGCCACCACCATCTGGTGGTGGCGCACAGCGGCGAGAACACGGAGAAGAGAGAGAGAGATGAGAGAGAAAGATTGGAGCAGGGAGAAAGAGAAAGACGGCGGAACCGCCTTTCCTGCAAACCTCGTCCGCGGCGGCGGCGCCAGTGGTTCCGCTCCGATTTAGTTCAATGTCGGTCAGTTGGTTTTGAGTTTGTTTTGACCGGTTGCTGTTCAGGTTAGCTTTGGTCAGTTGGTTTTGAGTTTATATCAGTTCCGATTTCGGGTTCGAGTTCCGGCCGACGTCAATCAAGTCCAGTCGACATTAGTTTGGTTTGTTTTCATTTCAGGTTTAATCTTGGTTCTTAGTTCGGTTCTAAGTCTCAGGTTGTGATTTGTTCGTTTCAGGTTCAAGAACGGTTCGAACCCCGTGTTTTCTGCAACCGGTGACAACAGTAGTGCCGGTTATGTTCGGTTCAAGTTTGGCTCTGTTCTAGTGTGTGTTAACTCGGTTTAGTCTGGGTTTACACTGTTCACTCTAGTCAAGTCAGTTCAGTTTCTTGTGTCAGGCCTCATGTCGGGTCAAACAGTCAACTAGCCAACTCGGGTCACGGGTTAAACACGAGACTCGAATAACAATGACAAGATTATTACTTTATTTGTTTCGTGTTTTTTTAATATTTTATCGTGAAACCGAACCTTATAACCTATTTATAAAAAAATACATAGAACAATATTTATTTATATATTATTATTGAATTGTTGCATTTTGGAAAATATATCGACAAATTGTGTTGTCGGGATCGTCCAAAAACTGAGGAAACTCTGCCCGTTTTTCGTAAAGATCCGTGAAACGATACGCGTTTAATTATAAAATTAAACCTATCGGCTTCAAGTTATTTTTTTTTATAAAAATAAATATAAAAGTATATTTGTTTTGATAACACTCCTTTGATCTCCAAGCCCTCTCAAATTCTTTGCATTTGCAAGACTCAACTCGAATTCTTCAAGAACTAAAAGGTGACCTTGGTGCCCCATCCTCCAACCCTTCAACTCTTCATAGGATTACCAAAGAAGACTTAGCAATTTTGTGAGTATCTTGACCCATTTTACCGTTTTCACACTTTTGGGTGTAACATGTTTTTATGTACAAAACACACTTAGTATACATATTCTTATGCAATTACACAAACCAACAATCCAATACATGCTTACTATTTGTTATGCTTGATTCGTGTTTTCTGGGTGATTCTTATGTGATGAACTTGTCATTAGCTTCGTACGAGCCTCCACTTAACATGTATAGCGCTATAGTAACACACCGCCCGTATTCTTGAAGTCATGTTAAGATATCATTCATGCATTTTGCTACTTGCGTAACAAAGGGTTGACTTGTAAATCGCATGCCAGTTTATATGTTAATCATGATAACTAGGTTTGCCATGTGGATTGTTCCTTATTAAATTTATACTTAAATACTACGTACCAAACTTGTATACTCGCCAATACTTTTTGTATTGAACTACGCCTTAAAACATGTTGCAGGTTTATCGATGATGTTGGTGATGCATGGAATCTAGTAGGATGCTTAGATACACACTTTAAATTTTTGTACTCATATTGTATTGTATTTCATTATTCATGTTGTTGTATTTGTTTCAATTCCTTGTAATTAACTCTTTAGAAATGGAATGAAATTTTATTATTTAAATACTTGTCATAAATATTAGTGTTATGATTTCTTGAGCAATCTATTTCATCTCACTCCGATGTTTCCACTATCGGTTGGGGTGTGACAGATTGGTATCAGAGCCATAACTATAAGGAATTAGGAAAATTGCCATGCTCTTGACCTAGTCTATAGTTAAGTACCAAATTCGACCATACTTGATTTATATTCTAATTTCTTGAAATGTCTCTTACGTGTTATTTTCTCAAAATGCTTTATCTGCTCATACTTATTATTATTTCGAACATACGTGTTTTACTCGTTTATACTAAACTCAAAATCACTCGTATTGTACAACCAAGATGACTTCACCAAAATAGGCGTGAAAGCCACAATTTGGTGAACGACTCTCAATCCACATATTCTTTTTGCACGAAATTCACCATCAAGTTTGGAGTGAAATCCTCACCTTGATGGATAATATCAATTTCAAATTCTAGTGGACCCTCGTCAAAGTGTTGAAATTAAATTTTAACCCGACAAGTACCAACCACACTTAGGGTACAAAATCGTCAAGTTAGTGGTGAAACCCGCACCTTGTCGACTAGTCCCACTCCTTAAGTTTCATAAATCCCTCCAAGTCTCGAATTTTCAATTGGACATGTAGTAACCGGAAGGGTGAATACTGTTAACCAAAATTTCGGCGAGAGTGTTTCACCTATTAGGCCAAAGCATGTTTCTCAAATTCAAAAGAATTTTCGACCACTTTGGTTTAGTTAAAGTTCCGTTTTGGAACAATCCAAGTTTTAAACAAACCTATGGTTTACTAGTATCAATCTCATATGATGCGATTCTCCCTTTCCAAATTCAAATTTCTTTCAGGATTGTTTTCTTATATGCACATCGTACTAAATCTTTCTTACATCTATACATCATTTACATGCATGATTTAAAAAAAATGTCACTAAATTAGATTCACATTTCTTATAACCACAAAATGGAGACAAATCATCGAGATAGGAGTGATTTCCTTACCTTGACGATTAACTCCACTCCTCCTTTTCTTAAAACGACCTCACCGAAAAGTTAGGGGTGATTCCCTTACCTAGGTGAACGTTACCAAAATTTTCCTTCAAAAGCGACTTCATTATACAACACGCTCAAGTTTTATATCTAAGTCGTTTTTCATTTGTCAAAATCCCTACTTATATCCATTTCAAAATTCATTGTTTTATTAAACATACATCTCACCCCATAATCTATTTCACATTAACTTCATTCCCGAAATACTTAGTCATACCATGAACGTTTTGTTCCTTGATTTTTCAAAATCTGACGAAGTGCTACCCATCAACTTAGTCGGCCTACTAAATCTATTGCCTCCAAATTTCATGTTTCACATAAATTGCTAAAACACGCTCACGTCATGTTATTATACTAAGAACTTTTATTCTCAATCGAAAATAGAACCAACTTTTCTCACATGCCTATAATATCTTCTAGGTGTTATAAGTTCGTTTTACTCAAACTCTTTTCAAAGTTAATAAATCATTTTATTAAAGATAATTTTCAAGGATCGCTAAGTTCATTATGCTAAATTTTTTTTAACCAACATTTCACGAGAACCTCCGAATTTCAAATTTCTTATTTTAATGCTAGATCCTTTAAAACGATGTAAACTTGCTCTTTCAAAAACCTTTTCATACACCGTTCATTACGTCATTCAAATTTCCAAACACGTGGGCAAGAAGACTTCATGGGGACCGACAGTCTTCAACTTACGTAAATCTTTTATGAAATAAAAAACCAAAGGTAGCATTTCCGTTCCTTACAAAATACGTCATGCATAACCAATAAGTACTTTATATTCTTTTACATTTACAAACGAGATTCTACCTTCCAAGTCAAACTCGGTCCATTTTGATTTGATAAACTCAACGTTTTGCTCAAACAACTATACATACATACCATCATACACGTTTTAGTCGATATCTCATGACAATTTCATTTATATCATTCGTATTTACATACTCAACCTTTTGAACACTTTTATACGCTTAAATTCGTTATGTTGCAACGTATACTACAAACGTAATCTTTATTATTCGTACCAACACTCATACTCATACTCATGAAAATACATTTATGCTTATACTCGTATTCATATTCATACTCATACGTTTTATGTTCATGCTTATACACACATGCGTATTCATACTTAAACTTATACTTCTGCTCATACTTTCATCATACTCATGATTCATACATTCGTACCCTTACGAGAGTGGAATCCGAGGGATTCGCTTACGTGGGTTCCATACATACTTAAACATAAACATGCTTATAAACTACATTCTTATATGTACACGTTCTTATTTTAAAAATTTATGTATACCCTAATTCATACGCAACTAGTACAAGCTATGTGGATCATGCGATGATCAGTATAACGAGGGTGCACACGGGATTATAGTGATAAGCGCATGAGAATCATGGAGTGTACTATTGTGTATGGTAAGACATAGAACGTAACATGACACTGAATACAAGACCGACGTAACATGGTTAAAACATGGTGGATACGCTGCTGGTACTTCCTATATATAAGTGTTTTCACTGTGTTTCCAAATTTTCGTAAAACGTGCCATGAGAAATTCAGTGTTTTGCAGACCTTTAGACCCAATACAAACTTTAACAACTCACAAATGCATTGCTAAACACGCGATATCTGATTATCCACGACGAGACTTCATTCTTAACACACTACTTTCGTCTGTCCAATACTCGTATCGTCCTTATACTCCCATTCATGGTTGGAGTGACCGAATCACTCTTATACCTCCATCACTCTCCAACCCTTGTCTTTTATACAAACCTTATTTACAATCAAATGGTTTAAATGTTAAAATCCTAAAATACTTCCTTGCTTTTTAATCTTTCTTCCATTCTTTGTTTACGCGCAAACATATTTAGACGACCCGTAATCTCAACACTTTTTTTTATAAATACCTAACCTTCTCGATCGTCTCAATAAATGATTTTCTACAAATATGCGATTTAGTACTATTCTTAAACTTTCCATACAAACTACCGCACTTTTCATCAAAATACAAACCGTTTTGTACAAAATTTTCTTCTTAACACGACACGTTTTATATATATACATCTCCAATTTGTTTTATTCAAAAACTGTGTAAACTCACTTTGCCTATACACACACGTCCACGTTATTACTTATGCTTTATATCTCTATCCATTTTTAACCAAACAAACTCCTTTTACAACCTATCTTTTCGTTCTTCAAATTTGATACTTTTTAAAACGTCTCAAACTTCAAAGCTCCAATTTTAAAAAATCGTCTTCGGTCTGCCAAAACCCTTTCAAGACTTCCTTCTGAATAAATTTCGGGATGAAATTTCCAAAAGGAGGGGAGACTGTAACGCCTCGTATTTTCGTATTTCCATATTTTTAGGAAATACGTGTTTGCTTTTTATTTTTTAGAATCACAGTCGAAATCGGATCGGAAAATTGACTAGAAACGACAACCGAAGTGTTTTTAACGCATTTGATGAACGTACGCGTCAA
Organism: Helianthus tuberosus; assembly: GCA_030545235.1. Lineage (NCBI taxonomy): Eukaryota > Viridiplantae > Streptophyta > Magnoliopsida > Asterales > Asteraceae > Helianthus > Helianthus tuberosus. The sequence continues at coordinate 80,345,050 of CM060437.1, forward strand.
AGCCGACTTATAACACACATTTTACATATTTTCTACTTTAAATAAAATATTACAATGTTTTATGAAGTTCAGACGTGAAAACGGGTCTTGAAACGCGATTGGGCTGCTAACGGGCTTTAGGCCCAACCCACTCGAAACCCTGACTATATAAACACCTTAAACCCACCTTCTTCATTTGAAAACCCTAGCCCCCCCCCCTTATCACTTCCCCTTTCTCTCTCAAAATTCTAGCAACCTGAATTCCGGCGACCTCCGGTGCCGTTCGTTTTCCGGCGAACACCCACTACACCTCTCACCCCCTCTTCTTCTTACATCACCTCATAATCCAATGTTTTCCCTTAAATAACTGACCGGCCACCACCATCTGGTGGTGGCGCATAGCGGCGAGAACGCGGAGAAGAGAGAGAGAGATGAGAAAGAGAGATCGGAGCAGGGAGAAAGAGAAAAACGGCGGAACCGCCTTTCAAGAAAACCTTGTCTGCGGCGGCGGCGACAGTGGTTCAACTCTGATTTGGTTCAATGTTGGTCAGTTGGTTTCGAGTTTGTTTCAACAGGTTGCTGTTCAGGTTAGCTTTGGTCGAGTTGGAAATCGATGAGGATGTTGAAGACGGAATGGTAGCGACACTGCTGCCGGCGGCTTCGGTTCAGCAGTTCAGGTCGAGTCAGGTTTTGGCTTCGAATTGTTTTAGTTCCGGCTTCGGGTTCAAGTTACGGCCGACATCAATCAACTCCGGTCGACATCAGTTTGGTTTATTTTCATTTCAAGTTTAAACTCGGTTCTTAGTTCGGTTCTAAGTCTCAGGTTGTGATTTGTTTGTTTCAGGTTCAAGAACGGTTCGAACCCCATGTTTCCGGCATCCGGTGTCAACAGTACTGGCGGTCATGTCCGGTTCAATCTCGGCTCTATTCTAGTGTGAGTTAACTCGGTTAAGTCTGGGTTAACTCAATTCAGTCTAGTTCAAGTCGGTTCAGTTTCTCGTGTCGGGTCAAACAGTCAACTGGCCAACTCGGGTGACAGGTTAAACATGAGACTCAAATAACAATGACGAGATTATTAATTTATTTGTTTCGTGTTTAATTAATATTTTATCGTGAAACCGAACCTTATAACTTATTTATAAAAAATACATAGAACTATATTTATTTATATATTATTATTGAATTGTTGCGTTTTGGAAAATATATCGACAACTTGTGTTGTCAGGATCGTCCAAAAACAAAGGAAACTCTACCCGTTTTTCGTAAAGATCCTTGAAACGATACGTGTTTAATTATAAAACGAAACCTATTGGCTTGAAGTTATTTTTTGTAAAAATAAATATAAAAGTATATTTGTTTTGATAACACTCCTTTGATCTCCAAACCCTCTCTAATCCTTTGTATTTGCAAGACTCAACTCGAATTCTTCAAGAACTAAAAGGTGACCTCGGTTCCCCATCCTCCAACTCTTCAACTCTTCACGGGATTACGAAATAAGACTTAGCAATTTTGTGAGTATACTTGACCCATTTTACCGTTTTCACACTTTTGGGTGTAACATGTTTTTATGTACAAAACACACTTAGTATACATATTCTTATGCAATTACACAAACCAACAATCCAATACATGCTTACTATTTGTTATGCTTGATTCGTGTTTTCTGGGTGATTCTTATGTGATGAACTTGTCATTAGCTTCGTACGAGCCTCCACTTAACATGTATAGCGCTATAGGAGTAATGCACCGCCCGTATTCTTGAGGTCATGTTAAGATCTCATTCATGGATTTTGCTCCTTGCGTAACAGAGGGTTGACTTGTAAATCGCATGCCAGTTTATACGTTAATCTTGATAACTAGGTTTGCCATGTGGATTGTTCCTTATCAATTTTATACTTAAATACTACGTACCAAACTTGTATACTCGCCAATACTTTTTGTATTGAACTACACTTTAAAACATGTTGCAAGTTTATCGATGATGTTGGTGATGCATTGAATCTAGTAGGATGCTTAGATACACACTTTAAATTTTTGTACTCATATTGTATTGTATTTCATTATTCATGTTGTTGTATTTGTTTCAATTCCTTATAATTGACTCTTTAGAAATGGAATGAAGTTTTATTATTTAAATACTTGTCATAAATATTAGTGTTATGATGTCTCGAGCAATCTATTTCGTCTCACTATGATGTTTCCGCCATCGGTTGGGGTGTGACAAGGGGATCATGAGGTATGTCTTAAAACTTAGATTGGTAATCTTGTATGAAGTGGGTTATGTTTTAATTCGTGAATTGGTATGAAATTGAGTATGAATATGTGTTAGAATCACAATATACAACATGGATTATGCATGGTTTGGATCAATTTGATGTTTTGAGGTGAAACCCATTTGTTATGGTAAGGATGATGACTTGGATTATCATCCACGTCCAATTCTTGTTAAGTGTTGATGTACTATGTTGTGTATGATGAATTCTTGTTAGATGAATTGAAAGAAATGTGGTGTTAATATGTTTGATGTTTATGTGTGAATGATACCAGTTGATTAGTAAGAAGAGTTGATGAATTATGTATGAGCTTAGAAGATTATTCATGAATTAGTTGTACATTGTGCTTAGAAAGTAGTATGCACACCAAGTGTATGATGAAATGTCTAAGTGAAGTTAGGATGCGAAATTTTATGAAACGGCTTGATGTATATAGTGTCGTTCGTATAGCCTATTATGATATTACAGATATATGAGGATAAGTTGAAAGTTAATATTATGAACTGTTGACTTCTGAAAGTCAACTACGCATAAGAAGCATGATTTGACTTGTTGTCGTAACGGTAGGATTATAGGAAGTCGTATGGTACATGTTGTATCAATACGCGTTAAATAGAATGACATGATAAATTGCATGAGTTTGTAAGGATGTGAATTTGGTCAAATGTCCTATGCTTTTTCGAATTGACTAATGAAAGTCAAATGTAAAATATGCAATTGATATGATCGTTAAGATGTACAATGGTGTATGCTAACAAGATTGTAATTTCGATGACATGAAAGTATAGGAATCATGTCGAGATGGACGCAAGCACGAAAGGCTAACGGGTCAAGAAGAGGCACGGAAGCGGATATGAACACGGATGCATAAGGTAAGTGATTTTCGGAATCACTTCTTAGTTTGTTTAAGTAAAGTAGTGTCACACCCCGAAATTATCAGAGCTGGCGTGACTGGACTGGTATCTTCATTGCACAGCGGAAGCAAAATAAGCTAAGTCTTTTAGTAAATTGAACGCCCACTACGTACTCGAATCCCCAATGGTTCTCCTATTCCAACCGTGCCTTGTCTTAGAACTGTAACCTGAGAAAGAAACATGCGAAAAATCAACATAAAGTTGAGCGAGTTCATAGTTTGTTTGTAAAAGATTTGAAATAAATCTTTTGAATAACCGGTTTGTGAAATCATATTGAGAAAACGAATTTAGAAATCATTTTCTTGCCAAGTTATATGGAAATGTTGTATTTGTAACCATGTATTTGTAAAGTCTCGTATTTGTAATGTATGTATACCCGTCAATGCCCACCCTGACTTTGACTTCCTGCCCGCATAATCCTATGCCGTTTGAATTTGTATAAAAACATGACGTTTAATTTGTATAAATCAAGTATTTCTGTGAGTATGTATAAACCTTTCATGTATGAATAAAAGTCCCTGGTATGTAGCATTAAGGAAAAAGAGATCACCAATGGGTTGCAAAGCCACTGGTATGTGTGACAAGGTGCAGGGAAACTCAAACCTAGCAAATTTGTTACCGGGCTTCCGGCTGGAAGACATAGTCACCTCATGGTCCATCCCGCGGACTCATGGGTGGGGCTCGCTACACCCAAATAGATCTATCACTCATGTCCCTCGGTCCTATAATGAGGATTAATGGCCTCAAGTGTTGTGCCCACCCTTCACATGATCTAGTCTAGTAGTAAACCCTCCTTAGGCTAACCATACCATGTATAAATGAATGTCTGTAAATGCCTGTAAATGTCTGTAAATGTCTGTAATAATTGTAACATGTATTTTACCCCAGCCTCTAAGGCTGAACCTCCCCAGCCTCTAAGGCTAACTTCCCCTAGTCATAAAAAAATCGGCATATTTAGTATAAAGTTCATTCGTAAACCGTTTGAGTTCCTTGAAATCCGCTCGTAACATGATTTAGAAATGTGAGTTTTCATTCATTCGAAAACTTTGTATGTTCTTGCAAAACGTGCTTTGTCTAAAATATGAAATCTTTGTTTATCGATAACCTTGTATGTTTCTGAAAAACGTGCATGTCTTTCCACCCCGAAAACATTTACAAAAATGTAAAACTGTAAAAGGTGGGGTTATGAACTCACCTGAATATCCATGTGCAAAGCTAGCTATATACGACTTTGTGATGTCGTGATGTCGTTTCCAAGACTTGACTTGCTAGCGTGCATTCTACAATATTCCTAACACGAAATATCTTATAAGTTTCTAAATAAAAGCGGTAACTAGTCTACGTGTCGCCGAGCTCTACCGAATCGTTAATCGAACGATTCAACGGTAAGTAGTTAACTTATCGGAAATGATTAAGTCATATTTGATAAGTATCGTTTTATTGTCGATAATAATCAATAAGTCTTGAAAAGACTTGATTCTCGAGAGATAAATAAATATTTATATCTATAAATATATGAATATATCGTTGTAATTGCGTTAGCCGTCTCGAGTAGTCGTACGTGTATGAAAAGGATATTTATATGCAAAATATCATATAACAACTCGTATTATGTATCGCGTTTTGTATATATTCGTCAAAGTATGTAGATGCCGTTTAGGCGTTGAAAAATAAATATAAAAAGTTATATTTATTTTATAGAAAGATCGTCGAGTTGTTTGGAGTATGAAATAAATATAAAATCTATGTTTATTCCTATAAAAGAATTCGTAGTGTTCGATACTTAAAATAAATATACAAACTATATTTATTTTTATAAAAGCGAATTCGTGTTGTTCGACATTTGAAATAAATATATAAAACTATATTTATTTTATAAAAGAATGAGTGTTTGAAACAATATAAATAATTATATTGATTTTATAAAAGATTCGTCGAATTTTCGAAGTTTAAAATAAATAAAATAAGTATATTTATTTGTTGTAGAAAAATTTTCTGAATCGTTGATATCGAAAGTTGTAAGTTGTTGTCGAAAGAGGTTTTATATTCGTATTTGTCTTTATAAAAGTTCCTCGGATAAAAGTTTCGTCTCATAATAAAATGTGTTTCGTTTACGGGTTTTCTCGAAAAACGGGCAGAGTTTCCTCTGTTTTTGGACGGCCCCGACAACACAGGTTGTCGTTATTTCATCAAAATTTAATCGACAATTCAATAATATTTATGTATAGCCAATTTGTATAACCGAAATAACAATTAATTCAAAGTAACTATCAACTAATAATTCAGTTATTTGGTCGGTTCGAGCTCGTTATCACGTAATACGTTAAAATTATATAAAACGTAATTAAATAAATCACGTCACTAATCTTTACCAAATCCTTATGTCGAATCACCGAACCGAGAGTTGACCGAAACTGATTTTTGACTTTTGTTGACCAGCGTTAACCGGACCCGAAACTGAACCGAGGCACTAAAAATGACCCAAAACTGCCTCTTGACCCGTGTTTGACCTGTTGACCGCGTTGACCCGAGCCCGAGAGTGTCCCGAACTTATGTTTTCACCCGAGACAAAAGTGTTTCGTATGGACTCTACGGGTCACTAGGAGCCCAAAAATATAATTTTCGTCGAAAACGGACGGCTGGAACCTCGCCAAAACCATGTCAGAAGTCGGAATTTCGCCGGAGAATAAAATTTCTTAAAACTTTGCAGAACTTCTCCTAGTGTCCCGATCTATGCATGCACGGAAGAAAAATTTCAAAACGGACTCGCAGGAATTTGACCGGAATGTCGCCGGAGTTGCCATAGAGCTCAAACCGCTAAGAATTAGCTAAAACTAACATCACCAAGCGATCCGGAACGTCGGATATAGTCGAAAAAGTGTACTCTTGGCCGGAAAACGGCCGCCGGAAAAGTCGCCGGAAAAACTGTCGGTCGCCGGAACTGTGCCGGAAAAGTCGCTGGTTGCCGGAAGTCGGCCGGAATTCTCGCCGGACTTGTTTCTAGAGAGAGAGAGTTGAGAGAGTTTGGGAGGTTAGAGAGAGAGTGAATGAGTGGAAATGAGGGATTTTAGGAATAAATTTCTATTTATATGTAGAGTTTTGTGGGCTTGGGCCCAAGGCCCACAAGCTTGTTTCTAGCATTTTGAACCACCCGATCTCGTTTCTAAAGCCCGTTTTGCACCTGAACGTCGTGTAATGTCGTACAATGTCATTTTAGGATCAAGGATATGTAAAATAGCGTCGGAAGTTGACGGTTGACGCGTTCGTTCGTCGGTTGCGTTAAAATCGCGAAATTTGCTCAAGAGGTCGATTCTAATCCTTTTTTCGATCCGATTTCGACTGTAGTTACTAAAATTTCATTACGGAGCTAAATATAGCATAAAATGTAAGTTCTGAAGGTGACAAGCGCCTCCGTCGCTTCCGTTTCGTTGCCGATGCGTTTCCTGCTATCGCGTTTTTAGTCCACGTTTGCATTTGTGTCGTACGGAAGCCAAATAAATTCACAAAATTAATTTCATAAATATAGAATATTCGTAGGAAATCCGTATTTGTCGGCATTGTCAGTATTTTGTACGGTATCAGTTCGTTGTCACGTAATATTCAGCAGATTTCTCGTAAATCACCACACGCGCACCGTATAGTCGAATAGACGTTCCTAGGCACTCCAAGGGCCTAATTAAGTTAATTTGCGCTGTAGACACAATTTATTATCGCGTTAATTTCCTGTTAATCATGTAATTAGGTGCCGTAAATCACGGGTTGTCACAAGTAGTCTTCTAGTTAATTAAGAATGATGAATGAAGTTAAGTATGGATTTGGTTGTATGAAATCGATGATTTTCGCTAAGTAGATCGAACGGGTCAAAATGAGGTCTTATTGTTATAACGTAATGATGCCTAAGTAACGGCTACGATATTTTAACCGGGTAATGGGTAGAATTGCATATAAGTACGCTAACCGAGAAACGGAGACGCGGTTTAATAGTCAAAAGACTCGGTTTAAAGTTATTACTAATGGATAAACAATTTTATGAATGAAATTTTATTAACAAAGTTTGATTTAGTATAATTAAATGAAAAGAATGAGTTTAACGCATACCGGGTATCGGAGAATTTCCATAACCCGGATGTTAGATCTTAAGTTCACATGATAGAATATCAAACTGCGATCATGTGGGAAGAAACAGGAGGTTAAACGGGTAAACGGTTTAAAAGTTACGCAAGTTTTAGCGTTAACAGACGACGGAACAAAGCTGCAGAAAAACCAGCTTTAGAGAGGGCGTCGCCGAAGCCATGTGCAATTCAAGTGTTTGCCGACGCCCTATTTTACTGTCTACGGAGGTTTTTGATTACGCGAAAACAAAGAGGCGTCACCGATGCCCTGTAGGGCCATCGCCGACGCCCCTCCCATGTTCCAAATGCTGAAAATTGTTATTTAAGTTGTTCGGTGTACCGTAAGCTTCGGTACGCTAACCGTGATCTTCATCGGGCTTCCCAAACTTTATTTTGATTATTTCCTTGATGATTGTGGGTTATAAATCCAAGTCTAAGCCACATGTAAGTAGTGTATGAGTATGATAAGTAAATGCAAATAAGTAAACAAGAATTGTATGGAAGTAGTATACAAGAACTTGTACGTAAACGTGTAGGTAGGTTTGAATGTATGTACGTATCTAGGTGTGTATGTATGTATGTAGGTATATATGTATGAAGGTACGTATGAATGTATGTATGCATGTATGTAGGGAGGTATGTATGTATGTATGTATGTATGTATGTATGTATGTATGTATGTGTGTGTGTGTGTGTGTGTGTGTGTGTGTGTGTGTGTGTGTGTGTGTGTGTATGTATGTATGTATGTATGTATGTATGTATGTATGTATGTATGTATGTATGTATGTATGTATGTATGTATGTATGTATGTATGTAGGTAGGTAGGTATGTATGTATGTATGTATGTATGTATGTATGTATGTATGTATGTATGTATGTATGTATGTATGTATGTATGTATGTATGTATGTATGTATGATTGTATGTATGTATGTATGTATGTATGTATGTATGTATGTATGTATGTATGTATGTAGGGAGGTAAGAATGTATGTATGTATGTAGGGAGGTAAGAATGTATGTATGTATGTATGTATGTATGTATGTATGAAGGTACGTATGAATGTATGCGTATATGTAGGGATGTAGGAATGTATGTACGTATGTAGGGGTATATATAAGTATGTAAGTATATATGATATATGATTTCAATATGTTTGAGTATTAAAGTTATTAATAGTATGCCTTGAGATTGAAATGTAATACAGGTGTGTATGTATGTATGTAGGTATATATGTATGAAGGCACGTATGAATGTATGCATGTATGTAGGTTTGAATGTATGTACGTATCTAGGTGTGTATGTATGTATGTAGGTTTGAATGTATTTACGTATCTAGGTGTGTATGTATGTATGTAGGTATATATGTATGAAGGTACGTATGAATGTATGCATGTATGTAGGGAGGTAAGAATGTATGTATGTATGTATGTATGTATGTATGTATGTATGTATGTATGTATGTATGTATGTATGTATGTATGTATGTATGTATGTATGTATGTACGTATGAAGGTATGCATGTATGTACGTATGAAGGTATGCATGTATACAAGGATGTATGCATGTATGTATGTATGTATGTATGTATGTATGTATGTATGTATGTATGTATGTATGTATGTATGTATGTATGTATGTATGTATGTATGTATGTATGTATGTATGTATGTATGTCTGTATGTATGTATGTATGTATGTATGTATTTATGTATGTATGTATGTAGGTAGGTATATATGTACGTTGGTATGTATGTACGTATGCATGACGTATGTATGACGTACGTACGTACGTACGTACGTATGTATGTATGTATGTATGTATGTATATATGTATGTATGTATGTATGTATGAAGGTACGTATGAATGTATGCGTGTATGTAGGGATGTAGGAATGTATGTACGTATGTAGGGGTATATATAAGTATGTAAGTATATATGATGTATGATTTCAATATGTTTGCGTATTAAAGTTATTAATAGTATGCCTTGAGATTGAAATGTAATACAGGTACATTTTTTAAGTCTCACCAAGAGTTAGACACCCAGATGAAATGCGTGTATTTAGAAAGATAATGGAATGGAATGTATACGAGGATAGAACGTAATGAGACTCCATGGCTATGAATCATGTTTATATATAAAAGGTGTACTAAATCGCTACGATTATATGTGATGAGTGCATGTTGTACAGAATTATGGATCATTATCACGAGGTGTAGCGATCGAAGACCGAGTCACGAGATAGATTGTACTGGAACACTTGATTATGTAAATTAGCAAACATAAGTTATGCATTTATTTCGTAAATGAGTACAAAGAGTGCAAATATTGTAAAAGAGTTATCTTAAAATGAACATTTAAGTAAGTTAAGATGTTTATAATGAAAGAAGTTTTATGGTACGTATTTCCGCTGCGTCTTTTTGATCAAAACGTGTTAGGGTATTACAAGTTGGTATCAGAGCCCAGTTTGAGAGAATCAAGTACGAGAAGGTAGGTACTTGAACTCAAACCTGTGTGCTCTTGGGATAAGGAACCCGTACAATCCATGACTCGATCAAGATCCAAAGGAAGAAATTAAATGAAAGCATGTATTTATTTATTCATATAAGGAAGCTAACCGTATTGTGTATTCAAGGTAAACATAAGTGTGTGAGAAGGATGATCCGAGGATGCGGTCTAAGATGAACACCAAGCGTGTTATTAGACAGATGGACCCCAGGTACACAATATTAATATACATGGGTACCGTGTTAAAAGAAAAATGATGAAATCTCCTTGGGGAGGGTAAATGTTAGATGAAAGGCAACGATGTTGTATTGGTAAAGTTTTAAAGATGTTGCACAAAACTGAGACCCACTTCTTCGGACATAAGGCTATGTTTATATGAAGGCATGAAACTAGTGTGTGGATTGCGCACCTGGCCAGTACGCAAGATGCATATGACGTTCGTGAGACTGTGGTAATTATCGCAGGTATATCTGATAGAATTAGGTAACAGGTGGACGTGCGGGTGAAATGTGTGGTAAGACTCTCAGGAAATTGAGAATACTATATAAGAATAAAAAGCATAAATGATAAGAATGAAGAATGTTGAATCCGTAAGTAAGTACGAAACAACAAGTTATGAATGATATGTTTGAATCCGCGAGATGGATTCAAAACATAGAAAGAATGAAAAGCATGAACGATATGTTTGAATCCGCGAGACGGATTCAAAACATTGAAAGAATGAAAAAGGATGAATGATATGTTTGAATTCGCGAGACGGATTCAAAACATAGAAGGAATGAAAGGTATGAATGATATGTTTGAATCCGCGAGACGGATCCAAAACATGGAAAGAGTGAAAAGTGTGAATGATGCGTTTGAATCCGTAAGATGGATTTAAAATAACAAAAGGATGAAATTAACCTACATAAGAAGGCGTTGACAGTTTGACCATGATTGAGACAGACAGGTTATTAAGTAATTATAAAGTAAATGTTGATAGCATAATAAAAGAATGACCGTAATTGGCACGCAAACTTAAATTTTAGTTGAAAGAAAGAAGTTTTGTGTAAGTTACATGTCAGGTGTGTTAGTAATAGACTCTTGGGAGTTAGAATGAATGACGGGCTACGACTCGGACAATAACTTAAATATGGACAGAAAGGGTAAGTTTGGTAAGAAATACTGAAATGATGTACTGAAGATTTTGCAAGGAAGCATGAGTGGAAAGAAGTACGAACGTGTACTTCAATTCATCTACGATAAGTAAGAAATGCCAGTTTGACCTTGAAAAGTCAAACTGCAAAAAGTTGACTAAATAACTAACCAAAATAGAAGAATTGCATGTAAGAAATGGAATGTGTGATATGTTATAGCATGTGCGTAGGAAAATTGTAGAAGAATTATAGGTGAGTAATCACCTAGAATGAATGTTTGAATGAAATGTGCTAACCGCCAATTTTGTAGATGATAATGGTAGGACCTTTGATGTGACGAAACCAATCGAATTGGTGATAGGATGTATACGAGCAGAAGCTCATTACACGGATGAATGAAATCTGGCCAGATACTGTGAGTACCCGGGAAGAAGCGGATCGATCTGGTTTACGGATCGTTGATTTATACAATGAAATCGAGGTTAGTAAAATGTTTAACTCATGTTGGATGAGTATGAATCGGCAGATTGAAAACGACCTACGAAATGAGATTATTTGAGGCTAACGTAGAGGTATGCATGATACAAGTAACTTTAGGAAACGTAGAACGATGTTTAACTTTGGAGCTAATCACGAATGTGCAAGTATGAAATAGTAGTTTTGCTGCGATAACAAAACTAGAATTAAATGCTATATAATTTATGTATGGAATGTAATCTTAAGAGATCAGATGAGGGTATTAGATCCATTATAAAAAGATCATACGAATGTATGTGTGAGTACAAGTTTGAGAAAGTATGTATGTTGACCATTTACTAACGGGTCAAGGAAATGAGAATGTTATGTGAAAGCATGGTATGGAAAGTATGGACTTGTTAGAAAGGAGTCACAAGCGTTTTCGTGTTGTAGAAAACTACTCAGATGGATTGATTTAAAAGTAACGCCCCAAAACTTGAATATTTATATTCGCCATATGTTTCTGTATGATATATCATGAAATAAATAACTAGGATATTTAACCTAGTTAAGCGTATGATAAAATCTATTATAGGAGAAAAGTTGTGCCAATTATGTTTTACAGGCAAACACGAGGGACTAAAGTGGGATAAGATGAAGTTGAGTTATAATATGAAAATATCCCACACAAACACACACTTCGTGTGTGTTCTCTAATGATCAGGTGCTCCTAAAGAGCCAAAACCCTAACTAGTCCAAAATCACCAAATTGAAGGGTGAATCGAAGCTCAAATTCACGAATGAACATGAATTAATGATCACCTACATGAGGGGATTATGAGGTATGTCTTAAACCATGAATTGGTATGAAATTGAGTATGAATATGTGTTAGAATCACTATATAGAACATGGATTATGCATGGTTTGGATCAATTTGATGTTTTGAGGTGAAACCCATTTGTTATGGTAAGGATGATGACTTGGATTATCATCCATGTCCAATTATTTTTCAATGTTGATGAATTATATTGTGTAAAATGAATTCTTGTTAGATGAATTGAAAGAAATTTGGTGTTAATATGTTTGATGTTTATGTGTGAATGATACCGGTTGATTAGTAAGAAGATTTGATGAATTATGTATGAGCTTAGAAGATTATGCATGAATTAGTTGTACATTGTGCTTTGAAAGTAGTATGCACACCAAGTGTATGATGAAATGTCTAAGTGAAGTTAGGATGCGAAATTTTATGAAACGGCTTGATGTATATAGTGTCGCTCGTACAGCCTATTATGATGTTACAGATATATGAGGATAAGTTGAAAGTTAATATGATGAACTGTTGACTTCTAAAAGTCAACTATGCATACGAAGCATGATTTCACTTGTTGTCGTAACGGTAGGATTATAGGAAGTCGTATGGTACATGTTATATCAATACACGTTAAATGGAATGACATGATAAATTGCATGAGTTTGTAAGGATGTGAATTTGGTCATATGTCCTATGCTTGTTAGAATTGACTAATGAAAGTCAATTGTAAAATATGCAATTGATATGATCGTTATCATGTACAATGGTGTATGCTAACAAGAATGTAATTTCGATGACATGAAAGTATAGGAATCATGTCGAGATGGACGCAAGCACGAAAGGCTAACAGGTCAAGAGGAGGCAAGGAAGCGGATACGGACACAGATGCATAAGGTAAGTGATTTTTGGAATCACTTCTTAGTTTGTTTAAGTAAAGTAGTGTTCTAGTTAATTAAGCATGATGATTGAAGTCAAGTATGAATTTGGTTGTATGAAATCGATGATTTTCGCTAAGTAGATCGAACGGGTCAAAATGAGGTCTTATTGTTATAACGGAGTGATTCCTAAGTAACAGCTACGATATTATAACCGGGTAATGGGTAGAATTGCATATAAGTACTCTAACCGAGAAACGGATACGCGGTTTAATAGTCAAAACACTCGGTTGTAAGTTATGACTAATGGATAAACAATTTTATGAATGTAAATTGTATTAACAAAGCTTGATTTCGTATAATTGTATGAAATGAATGAGTTTAACGAATACCGGGTATCGGGTGCGTAAACTCTAAGTACAAAACTCCGGATAATGTAAAAGTATTATAGTTATAATGTTCATGTAAGTTTTGGGCTAAAACAAATGAGTTATTAGATGAAAACATGAACGGGTAGAATAATTCGTAAATGAATAATAAGTCGAAAGCGTATAAGTTAAGAATTTCCTTAACCCGGATGTTGGGTCTTAACTTCAAATGATATAATATCAAATTACGATCATGTGGGAAGAAACGGGAGGTTAAACGTGTAAACGGTTTAAAAGTTACGCAAATTTTAGCGTTAATGGACGACGGAACAAAGTTGCATAAAAACCAGCTTTAGAGGGGGTGTCGCCGACACCCTGATGGGCCGTCGCCGACGCCATGTGCAATTCCAGTTTTTGCCGATGCCCTCTTTTGTTGTCTACGGAGATTTCTGTATACGCAAAAACAAAGATGCGTCGCCGACGCCCCTCCCATGTTCCAAATGCTGAAAATTGTTATTTAAGTTGTTCGGTGTATCGTAAGCTTCGGTACTCTAACCGTGATCTACGGCGGGCTTCCCAAACTTGATTTTGATTGTTTCCTTGATGTTTATGGGTTATAAATCCAAGTCTAAGTGTAACAACCCGACTTCCAGGAAAGTCAAAGTCAAGTCGTGTCATTATTCAGATCAGTCATTTATTGCTTAATTGACTTACTCTCGAGATCTCGATTATCGCAAACGGGTTAAACGATATTTTAAACAATGTTTACAACACATTCACAACGCTTATTCAAAATGCAACTATCGCATTTAACGCAGTTTACAACGCATACTATTTAAACGCATCGCATATTCATTGCTTGTTTATACTAAATGCTATCACATCGCTATCTCATCACAATCACAACGCAACTTGAAACGAAGATTTACTTTTATGCATTTTATGTGTTATGTGTGTTATTTGTGTGATTATTTGATTAATGTTATGTGGTTATCTCATCGCAACACTTACTCGCAACTCGCTTAAACGCAACGCAACGCTCAACGCTCGAAACAAAAGTTGGAAAACTAACTCGCACAACTAAGCTGTCCGGATAACCAACCGATCGAATGGACTACTGTCCGGATGACCATCCGACATCCTTACACTCTCCACCGCCTCACACTCTCTCACCCTATAGATACCCGTCAGTCACATCACTATTCACTGATGTGACAGTTCCATTCGACCAGACGCTTTCAAATCCCTTTCAAGCACTTTTCTCTCGATTCAAGGCCATTTCGTAAGTATTTCTCCCTAAATCTTGTACTTCCATCATCACTACACACTTCTCCATCATCTCCTCCACTGGAATCACCGATTTTCACCATGAAATCACCTGATTTGGACCCCTTGAAGGTGACATCATCACGGTTGATTATGCAATCGGATGTGTGACGTCATCTCATCAAGAATCGTTCAGATCTAAAGGATTTCCACACGTTTTAACACAAATCTCAGCTTTATTTCAACATTTTCCAACTGATTTCGACATTTTTGATCTTTTCAAACATTCCTTCAACATTCTACACAAGATCGATGGAATCTATGCTCATTCAGACTCTCCACTCGCTCTCTAGTTGAGAGCCGGCTTGAAAACGGATTTCCACCTTAGAGATGACCGATTAACGGGTTGAACATGAAACTTCATCAAAAGAACAGTGAGTACGATCGCGTGAGGTGATTCCCATCTGATCGGATGAATTGGTCCTTGGTGTGTTTCCGTTGTCCGACACGTTGTCACGCCATCTCCGTTAAACCGCAACTTTTTACTTAGAAAGTTTTAACAGTTTTCAAACAAACAGAACACCCACTCAACGGACCATCCAATCAGATGACCATCCGATCGAATGGTTATTCATTGGATGACCTGTCCCTTATTATTTTCAAACACCTAACCATTTTCCAAAACACAACACATCCGATCGAATGGCCATCCATCCGGATGACCATCCGACCAGATGACTTGTTTGAACACTACAACGAAAACTTCAAAAGTTTCCAAAACGATTTACAAACACTCTCACTCATTCGAATGATCAACCGTTCGAATGGTCATCCGTCCGACTCACCATCCGACACTTCACTCTGTTACGCACTGTTCAACGCTTATGCTACTGTTCAATGCTCAGTCTAATCTCCAACGCGCTCCCTTCAATCCAATTCAAGGTTGTGTTTATTTATTAAACATATATTGTGAGTATACTCGAACCCTTTTTCGCTTAACGCACTTTTGGGTGTTACATACGTTCTATATCAACTCACAACGCACACTATACTCAACTCTTTTATAAACTGTCACACCCTGACCACGTAAAACAACAAAATGTGGCGAAAACATCGGGGAGTGTTGTAACAGAATCATTGTTTCACAACCATGGATTAAACAGTTTTGTTTTATTAAATTACACGTATTACATTACATTGGAATTAGAAACAAAACAAGAACAAATAGACTTTCATTGTTATTAAGTCACTAAGGGCTCGTCCATTCCTATGTGAGCGTACACAAAAATCAGCATCAAACATCATCAACCATGGTACCTGAAACACACGTGAAAATACGTCAGCATAAAAATGTCGGCGAGTACATAGGTTTTATATGAGTGTCAGTTTCATGGCTCATTTTACATGTTGCAATACTTATTTAAAAACCTTGTTTTGAAAAGTATAATATTGCGACATAATTAACCAACTCAAATCAAGTTGATTATAATTTGCAAAATCACGTAGCCATGATTTTTAACTCCAAAACATTTGTTTTATTAAATCAAATTGTAAAATATCTCATAAAAACTCTTTAATAAAACTCGTATGGTTTATATTATTCAGAAAACATCCTTGTGTGACATTGTTTCGAAATCGTTTACCCAAGTGATCTAGATAACGCAACGATATATAATGTGTTAAAGGAACTTATATATAGGAAGTACCAGCGGCGTATCCACCAATCTTTTAACACATTACACCCACCCCGTTACCTAATCACTTCCCTAACCCAACGATTTCAAATGGTTCACATAAATCAAATGGTTACAAACGGTTCACATAAATCCAACGATTTCAAATGGTCAAAATGCATCCAATGATTTCAAATGGTTCAAAACATAAAACAATTGTGCTAGCATGTTAAGTGAACATACATAGCAAAACATAATGAAATCATGTACTAATAGTGTACTAATGAACATTGCAAGTATATGATATGAAAACATCGAAAGCATGAAAATAACAAGTAGGCACATGTGTTTCACCCCAAAACGTTTGGAAAACAGTAAAATAGGGGTCTATGTACTCACTTGAGGATGCTTAGAAGTCTTGAATAACAAACAAGCAAGGCTAGAGGGATCACGGAATCAAACGACACCTAATACAGGTAATTATGTAAATAAACGGACCTAAATCGGAAGATCGAATAAAATGAGGTTTCATAAACCAAATGAGTATAGTAACTCATGTAATATGGTTTAACAAATCCTACATACTAAAATGAAACCTAACCTAAGTGCTTACGACCCATTATGACCCGTTTAGGTAGCTTACGCCACTTTAACGCGTCGTTCGCGTAAAACATGTTCGGACCGCCTAACTAGTCCTATGAAAAGTATTATATGCCTTAACATGTCTAATATTGTTGCCAAATCAGTTTAGATATTAAAAATTATGTTACATATGTTTAAAATGAATTTTGGCGTAAAAAGGGCATTTTGGTCATTTACCTAAGGCATATAAACTACCTATCATACAACTATTTAAACGACGTGACCATAAGGTATAACCTCGGAAGGTTATTCCCTATGAAACTATGGTCACCTAATGTGTTTGGTCGGATCCTAAAGATCGACCAAACGGGTCGGGTTCGAAAGTATAAGCGGTTGTTTAGACCGCTTACCTTACGACCCTACATAAGCACTAAACCTAAAGTGACGAGCTAAACATGTTAAAACATGCTTAACGAGGTTTGAAAATAGGTTTGGTATCAAAACAAACGGTTTTGATACCTAAAAGTAGTTTGGTTACAAAATACGCAAGAATACGCATTTTGGCCGAAACTACGACTCGCCACTATGCCTAGATAACGTGGTAATCAGTAGGTATAGTCACAAGAGACTAAAACCATCATGATTACGCTCACATTATGAAGTTCAAACAAACTTCATGTTGACCATAAACTGGTCAAAGCAGAAAGTCAAACACAGTTTGACTTTCACGCGAAAAAGAACGAAATAGGACTTACAAAAGGTCCAAGAACGGAAGTTTGACCCGATTATTCTCAGGTATGAAGTGAAAGCACCTCAACTTAGATAAATATCAGATCAAATATGAGTTTCAACAATGAGATGGATGGGGTATTTATAGTTTTTGCACAACCGTTAAGATCGTTCATCGTAAAACGAGCTTCGATCTCATCCGAACACATGTGCCCATGGTTTTGTGAAACCATGGGAGCCCCTTGTTTCATTAAAACCATGTGAAAATGAGGGGAACAGCTAGAACAAGCTGGAATTTAGATTTTCCATTTTGGTCCCTTCCTAAAATAACTATGGCAGATTGTCAATTTTGGTCCCTGAATGTGCAAAACATGGTTTTTGATGCATTTTTGACACGTTTAAGCCCCGTTAATCCCATTTCAAGGCTCTAAAATGAAGTTAAAGTATAGGGAACAAGAAAAATGCTCAAAAATATCTTCGGATGTTGGTTCGTTTGGTCGTACGGTTGCGTTGTTCGGTTAATTACGATGAAACACAAACGAATGCGAAAAACGATCCAAATTACGCGACAAATAGAATTTTATCATGCCAATCACTAAAATAAAATATTTTAATGATTACATAAAGTTTTGGATGTCCGGATGTATTCAGAACGTAAGATATACGCGAAAATGCAAACTTATGCACTTTTTGACGCTTTTAGTCCCTGAATGACCAAAAAGTTTATTTTAGCACACCGAACCCCTCAAAGCCTATTTCTAAGCTATGTAAAGGATATTTAGGGTATTTTTAACTTATGGTCATGTTCCGGAATGTTCGTTACATTACAAATCGGCATACTTTCACAGTTTGTCGAAATTAGTCCCTGTAAGCGAATAAACTTGATTTCGCCACACCAAACCCTCCAAAACTTATTTCTAAGTTATGTAAAGGTTATTTAAGGTATGTTAAGCCTATTTCACTATTCCAAAGTGTTCATTGCATTAAACTGGTTATATTTACGCATCAGTGCGCGTATAACCTTCCAGAAAGAGATTTAAAGCTTGAAATCGAACAAGAATTGATATGTGCAAACAATACACGTATTTTTACAAATACCAAGTATGAAACACAGTATTTCATAAATTTGGTATTTTTTTGATGGTCGCAGAGGCACAAGTGTCACATAAACGCTAACTGTTCTCGCATGTTATACTTGTCTCGATGAATGCTTGTATTTTATGTTTACATAGTGACTGTTTTGCCCGACACCTTAGCAACGATAGTACTATAGTTTGGACTCAGCACCTATCGTGGACAGGGTTTGTTAAGGGCCTTACTTCACATGGTCACAGTGGTGATAATGTGTTGCGCATTCTACAACTCGCAGTCATGTTGGTTGCATGCATCATTGTCGATAGCTTACTTGCTTCACATTTCTACGTGTTACATGCTGGTTATGCGTAAATGCTTTCGCTATACTATATGCTATGCAAACTTGTGTACTCACCTTTACACTCTGTGTATTGACTTTATTTTAACGTATGTGGCAGGTTGATTAGGATGTTTTTCTTGCTATGCTTTGGTGAATCAAGTAGGAAGTCTAGAAACTCACCAAAAATGAAATCTGAGTTGTCATAACAGTTTACTTGTTTCTGAGAAACTCTGTCTGTAATAACTGTTCTTACTTTATATGTTATTGGTATGGGACTTCAACGTTAAATATATTGTCATTAATAGTTGTTATGGATTCTCTTGGACAATCTGTTTCGCTCAGTGCCACGCCCCGATGATTCCGCCATCGGTTGGGGTGTGACACTAAGGCCCATGTAAGTAGTGTTTGAGTATGATAAGTGTCACACCCCGACCGTGTAAAACAACAAACCGCGGCGGAAACGTCGGGGAGTGGAGCGACAGGATTATTATTTCATAACCATGGTAATTAAAGTTTTGTATTATTATAATTTAAAGTTTACATTGTCTTGAAATTTAAGAAAAACATAACATAATTAACTGTCTTTTAAGTCACTAAGGCCCGAGTCCGCCTAAGTGTAGCACAATCAACATTAAGCATTAGCTCCTGAAACACATGTGAAAATAAATACGTCAGCATAAAAAATGCCTGTGAGTTACATAGGTTTTGATGATGAAGGATTCATGACTTGTAGTTAAAACAAATGTTTAACAAAAAGTTGTCATGAATCTTGTAAAATGTTTTCTTTTATAAAATCATATGAAAATCACTATGAAAATCAAATGATATAGAAGATAATGCATGGTTAAATATATAACCAAGTAAAATGAATTTGTGTAAAATGTGCCAATTGTAAAACAATGTCCTGTCTTTGTAAAAATGTATCATGTCTTTGTCATGTGGTTTAAATAACCCTGTGATGTATGATATCATAAAAGCACTTATATATAGGAAGTACCAACGGCGTATCCACCATGCTTTTATCATATTACACATCGCCTCGTTATGTAAATCACTTATCAGTAATGACCCAAAATGTCTAGTTTAAACAATGTGGAAGTGTTTATGTATAAACAATGTTCATGTGTCAATGTAAAACCATGTTTTGTGTAATCAAATGCTATGTATGGCAAGTAAGATATCTACTCAAACCATGTGTAGAATGTCAAAATGTGACCAAATGTCATGTACGGTGAAAAAAAAGAATTTACTCAACCCCGTAGGAGAATGTAAAAAACAAAGTCTTTGAATAAACCTAAGTTTAAATCAAATGTTATGTTTTGCAGAAAAACAATGCTTTATGATTACAAACATTTATGCAGTATTGTTAATCACATACATTCAAGCCTTGCGACTCTTTAGACAAACCTTTAAACGAATTAAAGGTTTATCAATTTATGTATATCGGATTCTGTCATTCCCTATTTCTAAACAAACCTATGAAGTCGAGAACGGGATTTGTCAAGTCCTATGGTACCATTACATACTACCGGGCGGCGTGATCAATGTTAATGAATGTATTATTGTCTTGATTAAACATACCAAATGTCATAACCAATGTAGCATGTGAAATCAATTGTGCCCATATGATGAGTAAACATATGCAGCAGAAATGTACTGTAAAATAATGTGTCCATATGCTGAGTAAATATATGCAATAAAAGTGTTCTATGAAATCAATGTGCTAGCATGCTCAGTAAACATACATATCAAAACATAATTGAAATCATGTACTATATCTGTACTAAGTGAACATAGCATGTTTATTTCATAAAAGCAATGAAAACATGAAAGTAACAAGTATACACATGTGTTTCACCCCAAAATAATTGAAAGCTGTAAAAGAGAGGACTATGTACTCACTTGGGATTGCTTATTTGTCTTGGAAATAAGACCAAATAAAGCTTCAAGGATCACGGAAATCAAACGGCACCTAATATAGGTAACTACGTTATTAATCGGATCCTAAATCGGGAGATTGGATAGAATGAGGTTCTATAAATCAAATGAGTTTTGGAACTCATATGGCATGATTTAATAGACCTAACATTCAGATTTGAAACTTAACCTAAGTGCTTTTGACCCGTTTCGACCCGTTACGGTAGTTTAAGCTACTATAACGCGTCGTTTGCGTAAATCTAAGGTCGGACAGTTATCTAAGTCCTATGTCAAGTCTTACATCCCCAATTATGCCTAAATATGATACTAAATCAGTTTATATGTCAAAAACTTGATTACATATGCAAAATATGAATTTATGCTTCAAAAGGGCATTTTGGTCATTTTCTATGGGCATACAAACTACTTAACAAATAACTAACCAACCTATGTGATCATAAGGTATAACCTCAGTAGGTTATTCCCTATGCAACTATGATCACTAAATAAGCTTGGTCGGATCCTAATGATCGACCAAACAGGTCGGGTTCGAAAGTCTAAGCGGTTGTCTAGACCGCTTAACTTACGACCCTAAACAAGTACTAAACTAGTAGTGATGAGTTAAACATGTTAAAACATGTTTAACTAACTTAGAAAACTGCTTTGGTATTAAAACAAAGGGTTTTGATACCCGAAAATAGTTCCGTCGCAAAATGTGCGTAATTACGCATTTTGACCGAAACTTTGACTCGTCACTACGCCTTGTCAATATGGTAATCAGTAGGTATAATCGCTAAGTATTATCACCATCGTGATTACATTCACGTTGCAAAGTTCAATTGAACTTTGACTTGACCAATTGATGGTCTAAACCGAAAGTCAAACTGTTGGTCAAACTGTTTGACTTTCAGCTCTAAATGGCTGAAAATAAGAACTAAGCCATGAAAGAACACTCACAATGCTCTATGGCTAAAAGATTAGACTTATTAAACTCAGGTAGGTGGCTCCTTAGCAGGAAATCCTCCACTTAGAGTCCAAAATGAGAAATGAGCAATGAAACAAGGTGAATGAGGGAGGTATTTATAGTTGTAGAGAGTTTACAAGATCATTCCAATTGTTTGTGTGATCACCAAGCAATAAATCTTGGCCCTACAAGTGTCTAAGGACAGCTAACATGCTTGGAGAAGTGTTAACTTGGTCATCACACAAAGAATTTGCAAGAACAGCCCCTGAATTATAAAACAGCAGCTGAAATCAAGTTTTCTGTCGCTAGGGGTTCTGTCGCGCCGCGCGTAGGCCACAACCTACTCGTTCGCAGCCCGCGACCTCAGGTCAGGTCAGAAAAGTTTCAGTTTTTACAACTTTAGTCCCTGCATGTGTTTAAGCTGATTTTTGACATATTTGACCTCTGTTAAGCCATTTTCAAAGCTCTACAAGGTCGTCAAAATACAGCGGACTTAAAATATGCTTGGAAATATCACGGATGTCGGTTCGTTCGGTCGTACGGTCACGTTGTTCGGTTAATTACGACGAAAATCGAACGGACGCGAAAATGATCCAAATTAAGCGACAAATGGTATTTTTGCATTCCGATCACTAAAATAAAATATTTAGTGACTATAAAAATTTTTGGATGTCCGGATGTGGTCAGAACGTAAGATATGCGCGTAAATGCAAACTTACGCTGTTTTTTACGCTTTTAGTCCATGTTTGATCAAATAAGCATATTTTCGCATACCGAACCACTCAAAGCTTATTTCTAAGCTATGTTAAGGTTATTTATGGTATGTTTATCTTATGATCATGTTCTAGAATGTACGTTGCCTTACGAATCGGCAGACTTTTGCATTTTGACGCAAATAGTCCTTGTGAGCGAATAAACTTGTTTTTGCCATACCAAACCCTTTAAAACTTATTTCTAAGTTATGTAAAGGTTATTTAAGATATGTTAAGCTTATGTTTCTGTTCCGGAGTGTTTGTCGCGTTAAACTGATTACGTTTACGCATCAATTCGCGTATAACTTTCAAGAAAGCGATATAGAGTCTAAAATCAATCAAAAATGAAAACTTGTAAAATGTTAAACATAAATAACAAACATTGGGATCAAAACACATTGTTTTATTGATATTGAATTGTTCAGAGTTGTACAATGATTACACAAGCACAGATGTCACAATAAGTAAATGAAAATAAGTAAACAAGAATTGTATGGAAGTAGTATGCAAGAACTTGTACGTAAATGTGTAGGTAGGTTTAAATGTATGTACGTATGTAGGCTTGTATGCATGTATGTGTGTAGGTATATATGTTTGAAGGTACGTATGAATGTATGCATGTATGTATGTAATGCATGCATACGTACATACATACATACATACATACATACAAACATACATACATACATACATACATACATACATACATACATACATACATACATACATACATACAAACATACATACATACATACATACATACATACATACATACATACATACATACATACATACATACATACATACATACATACATACATACATACATACATACATACATACATACATACATACATACATACATACATACATACATACATACATACATACATACATACATACATACATACATACATACATACATACATATGCATGCATGCTATGTATGTATGTATGTAGGGATGTAGGAATGTATGTACGTGTGTAGGGGTATATGTAAGTATGTAAGTATAATGTATGCATGATTCCAATACGTTTGAGTATTAAAGTTATTAATAGTATGCCTTGAGATTGAAATGTAATACAGGTACATTTTTTAAGTCTCACCAAGAGTTAGATACCCAGATGAAATGCGTGTATTTAGAAAGATAACGGAATGGAAAGTATACGAGGATAGAACGTAACGAGACTCCATGGCTATGAATCATGTTTATATAAAAAATGTGTTCTAACGCTTCGATGATATGTGATGAGTGCAGGTTGTACAAAATTATGGATCATCATCACGAGGTGTAGTGATCGAAGACCAAGTCACAGAGATAGATTGTACGGGAACGCTTGAATATGTAAATTAGCAAACATAAGTTATGCATTTATTTCATAAATGAGTACAAAGAGTGCAAATATTGTAAAAGAGTTATTTTAAAATGAACATTTAAGTATGTTAAGACGTTTATAATGAAAGAAAATTTATGGTACGTATTTCCGCTGCGTCTTTTCGATCAAAACGTGTTAGGGTCTTACACAACCCTAATTGCAAAGCAATAACACTTTATATAATGGTCAACATGACCTAGCCCATACCAAAAGCCCATCTCAAAATCCATAATAGATTTCGAGATCCCTTGTCCTATTGCATAAACCTTTATTTGTCCAACAATATAGAAACTGTCCAAGCTAGCTATCGTGCATAGGTGTCAAAGTGTTCTCATTGTATTTTACTAAAGACTTATATAACTAACCTTCCCTTAAAACATTTATTCATGTAACTAATATTATAGTCTTTATACTAATTGCTTTAGAATCTATCATACTTTTTATTAGAGATGGTATGGGAGTTAGGATGAAATCAAGGTGTGTGGCCTCGATTAGGAACAATGTCCTGCCCCCACAGTTCCGATAAAAAAATCAAATTTGTGGTGGTCACCAAGGTGCTTTCCGATGTGATGTTCCTTTCCAATGGCTAAATAGCTGTTAAATGAACAAAAATATATTCAAACCCACTTAATATTCTTATTTCTCTTAACCCAAAATTTTATTTGTAACACCCCACTTTTTAAATTTCATATATACATAACATAAAGATGGAAATCAAAGAAATAGATTAAGGTTTAAAAGCCCACCAAAGGAAATAAGTATTTTAGGGGCCTCAAGGACATGATGGTAATATTGATTAAAAAAACCCTAAAGGGGGAAAGGTGCATGTAACATCCATAATCTTACAGATATCCAAAACCTAAGAAAGAGAAAGTGAAGATCCGGTTATTTTAAAGCCGGATTTTATGGAAGGACTGAAGGAAAATGACGTGGTTACGATACTACATCATTGCTCATTGAGTTTAAGGAAGAAAAATCTGTTCAAAGTGAATTTTTGATGCGTTTGGGCTCGGTTCACACAAATCTCAAGAAATAGGTAAGATTCATGCAAAACTTGTTATTTTTTATGTTTGGCATATGAAATGATGTTATGGATCGACCCTGATACATTTAGAATAAAACACAAAGGATCTTTACATGAAACATGTTCAGATCTGAGATCATCCGCTAGTTTATGCGACTAGGGTTTTACCATGTACGTTGCACGCCACCTCATGCTTCAGATTGAAGAACA